>CM076650.1:24184470-24300110 GCA_038496675.1 Rachycentron canadum | reverse complement strand
GGGGGGGGGGGGGGGGGGGGGGGGGCTTCAGCAGCTGGTGCAGTCCCCTCGCAGGTCACATGACGCAATGACGAGATGTGTGGCAAGGGTGGGGGAGTTAGGGGGTGGGGGTCTATTTTTGAGCACTGCCATTCTGAAGCATGAACCACTACCACCTCCCAGCCCTCTCTCTCTTCTCTTTGCCTCCTCCATCCCTCCTTTTTTCTCCCCTGGCATCCCATTTCCCTGTGTAATTAGGCTTCTAATTAAGGCTGTGGATGTTGAGAGGATGAATGCCCACTGTCGGCCCTGCCTCTCTCTCACTCTCTGCATGGAGCCTGTGAGCTGCACTGTGCTTTACAAAGACCCAGAGCTGGATTCTCTGACAAATTCTGTTTTTGTATATTTAATTCTGAGTTGCAGTTTGTGAAACGCAGTATATTCCACACCATCACCAAGGATTACATGGAGGTACAACTAGAGACAGACAGTAGCGCGAAAATGGCACAGTGAAAAGAGTGTGAAGGTCAGGCCTGTGGATGGATGCTTCAATTTGCCTTTCAGCCCAGCGGCCTCCAGTTCAAGTCACTCCAAGAAGTTCTCTAGTGCATGATTTTAAGTGAAAATATTTTTATTTAAACATCAGCAAATGCCTTCACTTTTATCCCACCTTTAATTAAGCATTATAATGCTGTCTTCTCAGAAGACAGGCAGGTGAAAATGGTCGGTCTAATTCTAGATCCTGACATATGTCACATTGTCCTTTCAAGGTGCACAAATGTCACATATCCTGCCATTAGTCATGTCTGCAACACTTCATCTCGATTTCAGAGCATATATATCCTCATGACAGAAATTCTAAAACTGTACACAATGGTTAATGCTCACTGTGCCATATAGACTCACATGAGACAGCAAAAGAACCTTTGCAGTGAATAATGTGCAACGTTTGACAGACAAAACCTTAATTTCTCACATAAAATATTTTCTCAAAACTGCCTCTCCTCTACAAATAAATTCTTGTTCCAAAAAAGGTTTGCAGAAGAAATCATTAAAAATTAAGGAAATCATCACATAACATATAAAAAAAAATAATAATAATAATAATAATCTTCAGTCTTACTTAAGTTATATAATAAACTGTGTTCACAATTTTTTTCCACATGAGGTTATGCTTGTTCAAGCAACAGACAATCATTTCTCATACATAAGGAACAGTGCTGGGCGTTAAACTGGAGCCTTTTTAAAAATATCTAAATATTTCATCTCAGTGATCCAGGAATGTCCATGCAAAATGTCTGGGTTCGCAATGGTGAAAACAGGTGAGACACGAGGGAGGCCAAAACAGTGCAGTGATCTTTAATGTGATTTCACAACTCTTGAAAATGATCAAGATGGCATTTATTTTATTTTTTGTTGCAATGACAAGCAGTATGCTGCACAAACACCAGTTCATGTCACAAAGTAGTCTATCAGGGATGTGCACTTACATTTATCTAATTGGACAACGTCACAACAATGTCATTGCTTATGATACTGCACTTCATCCGCCTGGTTGAACTTCTTGTTTTCATTTCCATTATAAAGCAAATGAAAGGTGAAGAGGCTGTTGCTTGTTTTTATCCACTTTCACACTTTGCATTCACCAGGCTGTAAATTGTTGTAAAAAACAGGATCATACCAACATTAACCTAACTAACTAACTAACTAACTAACTAACTAACTAACTAACTAACTAACTAACTAACTAACCATTTCTCTCTGCCATCCTACACCTCTGAATAGTAAAGGATAGCAGGTAATGAGGGCCAAGGATGAGCATGGTAGGTATGTGATCCCAGGTGGAGGTCTTCCATCCATCATATGGATATTTATATTCTCACACACACCCCTAACCCCCACCCACTCAATTAACTCAAAGGCCCAGTATGCAGAAAGCCAGCATCAGTCATATGGATGGTCACTGGGCGACCAGTGACAGCACACACAGGGAACGTGCATGTAGAGTGGATACATGGGTATAGGTGGTGAATGTTGAGTGTGGACAGATGGAGGTGCATATGGATTGGATGATGTCTGGGCCTTAAGTGTGTGTGTGTGTGTGTGTGTGTGTGTGTGTGTGTGTGTGTGTGTGTGTATAGGCATGAGTGGTCAATCAATAAGTATTGTAGATCCAAATGATCCATTTCTGTGTGTGGTTGTGTGTGTGTGTGTGTGTGTATGTGTGTATTTTAATACAGTACAGAGTGTGAAACAGCTGGTGGATAACATGGTTATATGGGAAGACTCAGAAAAAGCATTGTGCAAAAGGGACAATGCCTCAAAATCTGTCCATTTGATGTGGCATAGCCCCCACACCTGAAAAAAAAAAAGTGCCACAAGCCAAAACACGTCTGCCAAAACACATTCTTCTGTTTACTCCAAGTGTTGCTGGAATTTTGACCTTTTTTGGCTTTTTTCTTTCTCTATGCACCTTGGAGGTAGGTGTAGTTGTACCAGAAACCTCACTTGTCTCCATCAGTAAGCATCTCACAAACATCATGAAGTAGGAGGAGGTATAGTCAAATCAATCAAACATAGCCATGAAACAGTTCTCCCTTTAGTATCTTCCTGCACATAATCCATACTAATTCTATGGGCCAAGCAAAGTATTAAATCAGTTTTGAGTGTTGCTATGTCTATAGCTGTTGCCACCCTTGATGATTTAACATGCCCTACATAATGATCATGTGCAGCAGAAGCCTGGCCCAGCTGAACTTTTTGATGGACTTTGCAGTGAAAGTGGGAGGCACACCATGCAGGGGGAACGGTGAGGTACTTCTGCTCCCAGCCCTCTGAAAGGCCAACATTTCATCATTCCTCAGGTTTCCTTCTTCATGGGGCCAGGCTGGGTATGAGGCACAGACACAAAAGCAGGGTAAATTGATTTTCAAAATTGATGCAAAACATCTATCAAACATGACATTAACATTTCTCACACTCCTCAATTCGTTTGTAATTATTCCTTGGCAAGTTCTGCCAAAGCTGTTCTCAAACTGAGAGCATACTTTGTTGGAGGAAAAACCTTGCTGACGTGTGTCGTGGAACAATAACACGCCTGTGGAGTGGAGCCAGTGGGATCACATATGAGGGCTGTTTTAACTAGTCCTCTGTCTCCCAGTTTAATTAGAGAGAAGCCAATAAGCACGCAACTTCACACTGTGTTTACAGCACCATAAAAGACAAAGCTTTTTTTCTGTGTCACTGATGGGTGCACTTGTAATGAGTCCTACTTCACATTTGTCCTCAAATGGAGGAATTACCATTTCACACACTGGACCATTTTCTCTCAAACTTTCGAGGTCTGAAGAAACAGCACACCATTACAATGTAAAAGTTTACAGCAGCAAATTGGTTGACTGTAGAAAAAGCTGGTCTTGACGTCTTGAATACATGTAAGAGGAAAACAGTGTGTAAAATGATGCATTTAACAGCTCTCAGCGGTACATTTACAGCTCAAACCTCCCATGACAGGCGGCTCCTCTAGACACTTGTCCACAAAGAAGTAGTACTTCAATCCTTGTAAATGCCTGTAAGAACAGTGGGTGGGCCTGGTTAAAAAGGCTACAGTGAGTGTGTGATAGAGCATGGAGGATCATTAAGTTACAGGGGGAGGGCATGATATGATGCAATTTTATTCATTAGTGGTCTGATGGATGTTCAGCTGCCTGCGTTTAGGAGGGGTAAACAGCAGCTGTTCACCAGAGTGAAAGTTGTTCCGCAGGGGAAGGTCATAACTCTGTCGACACGGGAAAATAGAGGCTACTGATCAGGACAGGATACAGCTGATTCATGAGTAGAGAGGACTCCAACTGCCTGATCTGTCTAGGTTCATTAGTGCAATGATACCCAAACATGGTCCTGATGCCCTAAGGGGTACTTCAGAAATTGTGTGGCGTATCTAGAAAGATTTCAAAGTAAAACAGGAACTAACATTTGATTAGAAAAAATAAAGTCATTTTGAGTGCACTATACCATTTAATTGATAGATGTTAGGGTCAAGGTTAGAATAGATGCTAAAAGTACAGAAGAAAAAGTTCAAATTGTTAGCCAAAAGCAGCAAAACAGCAGTTTAAGTAATTTGCTCAAAGTAAATGGTTGTCAGTTAACTAAAAGTTATAATAATAGTTATAGCAGAAAGTGATCGATAAATGGTTCTACTAATTAGCTAAAAGTAAGATATTATGGTTGTAATAGTATTTATTGATTTTTATTACATGGTTCTAGTAATTAGCTAATGAATGGATAAATGGTTAGTTAGGTAAAAGTAACAGATGATTGTAATAGTTGAAACTGATGATAAATGACTGTAATGAGAAAAAGAAATGGAGAAATGCAATAGTTAGCTGAAAGTAATGGATAAATGGTTGTAATGTCCAACATTAAGCCACTCCAAGTGGTAGCAGTAAAGACCAAACTACCTAAACATCAACAGCTTGATTGTATAAAAATATTATTACAGGCATAAAAGGCATTTTATGTAATTAAAGTGCTAAATTAAGTGCTAAATAACATCAAATTTAAAGTCAATTTAACATGATCATGCATTGATCAAAGGTTTGATTTCAGGTGTTCCTCTACAATGCAGGGATTTAAGCTTCTGATGTTTGAAAGGCTGATCATTGCATTTAAGAAGTCCATAAATGTTCAGGTTAGAGAACAAAGAAAAGGTCACTGCCAGAAGCCCCGGGGGGAAGCCAGACAAAATGGTGGTTCAAGGAAACGGAGCATAAGGCCGAGGATCACAGACCACTCAGGATGAAACAGCAGATGGTTGAGAAAGCTGCTTGCCATGCATTAACGTTCATCCAGGTGCAAAGAGTGAGAAGGCGACAGAGAACAAGAGCGACTTTTTTCATTTCTTCCGCTGAGATACTCAATGTATTCATAAGCAGTGCAGTCTGTTTAAAAATCATTATATTCCTCTATTCATGAGTAGCCAGGCAGAAGCCAAGTTAGAGGATTACAAAGTCTCTTAGGTTGGAAGAATATATTCATCATGACAGTTTTCTGATTTGCTGTTTGCTAAGGCTAGAAACTGCTGGCTTAGTTCTTTTTGAATAAAATATTTTATGTTGATTGCCCTCCGATTCACCCATATGTCACTGAAAAAAATTGTTTCAGATATTTCACTATCAATGAATCAAGTGATTGTTTTCAGGATTTTTTCACCCAGGTACTGTGCAAACTGTAAATGCTATCAAATACATGGTTTAATAATCTTGCAAGTATATACACTAATGTGCCACAACATTAAAACATATTTTTTTAAATAATATTAATATATGAAAATGAAACATTTAAATAACAGTTGTGTGACAAACTAAACAAACTATCATTAACAAACCTTGGTAGTGATTCTCCAAGTCTCTGAACTACTGGAGAGATGATCACCATTCTGCCAAAGGATATTCTATCATTTAGTGTTGTGACAACAGTGGTGGAGAATGCTGTGTAACCCACTGATTAAAAATTTCTTATTGGTGTTCAGTTGGGTTGAAATGTGGTGACTATAAAGGTCATAATACATGATTTACAACAGTTCACCTTGTGCCCTATGGTGAGGGCGTGGGTGGGGGGGTTCCCCAGGGTTTTTATTATTATCTGTATACATGGTGTAACCCAGACCATTGGTGGTTGATGCAAACACTATAACCATAAAACACAATTCAAATTTCTTACAGGAACAAAACTCCGCACATGAATGGAAGATTTGTGAATGACATAGTCTAAATATTCGCCCTTTAAGGACACAGGGGCAAAACAAGAAGTTAAGCCAGACTTGGCGAGTGCACTTGCCAAAGTCACAAAGGAACAAAATTGCTCAAAACACCCAAGCCCTGTAAGAAGTTCTCTGTGATCCCACGTCAAAACAAGGCTGGGGAAAAATCGACTCAATTAGCAACAAAAACAACAAAAAATACGTTTTGAGAGAACGAACTAGGACAATGTGGGATTTTAATACATGCCAGCTGGAAGGGAGCTTTTTCTATTTTCCACTGTGTGAAGATTTAATTTGGCTCAATGGCTGTTTTTCAAAGGGCAAATAGCCATTCTAAAACCAGAACAGACATGTGAAGATGCCATGTTTTGGGTTCAGTAAAGACTTCTGACAATTCACATCTGACAGCATACCTCTCACTGTCCCTGGGGTTACAAAAAGGACACAATTACCACAGTTGCTGCACAAGAACAACACACACCACTATTTGTTTAAACTTGTTCTGACACACAACCAACTGACTCTTGAGAGCAAGGAGATTAAAAATCAACAACTTTACTTTATCTGATCCTGAAACTTGTCATATCTTTCATGGTGGTTTTGTGTCATGGAGCACTTCATTAAGCACTTGTCAGAGTGCGTCTTGATGTCAGGAAAGGCAGGATAATAAATTGTGACTACGTTTTTGGTTCTAGTAAAGACCTCTGAGCAACCTGGAGCCCCACTACCCTCCTACTCTTTCACATCCACTGTGGGGACTTGACACCAGCCTGATGGAGGACAAATGCTCAAAGATCTGAGACTGCAGCGCGGCAGAAATCAGATGCAAGTGTTCAAGAAGCTGTTCATATATCTGTCGCTATAAACTTGAAAACTCAAACTAGCAACCAATGTCATCAATTTATTATTTTAATTGAATTAACCAGCCATCATATGAAAACAAAAAAAGCTTTTTCCACACTGTCTGATAGTATTAGATTTATATTGGGATCAGTTTGGCGCATCTCAATTGAAATGACAACGTTGACATCAATAACTG
This sequence comes from Rachycentron canadum, assembly GCA_038496675.1. Taxonomy (NCBI): domain Eukaryota; kingdom Metazoa; phylum Chordata; class Actinopteri; order Carangiformes; family Rachycentridae; genus Rachycentron; species Rachycentron canadum. Next base: position 24,293,331 of record CM076650.1, on the reverse strand, counting down.
TACACAGTATAAAGATGGCACAGTATCGCCCATACACCAGTCCAAGCCTTTCACTGGCATCATGTCTACTTTTAATGCCATCAAATAACTAATCAAAACCAATCTTTGAGAAAAAACTCGGACACACATTAAAGACACAAACTAAAATGTCAAAAAGCATCTTTGTGAAAAATGTATTTGACAGGTACATTTTGATTTGACCCATGCCTTATCGTGGAGGTGGTGCCAGCCACCAGGGGGTGATTGAGATATTTTGGCTTCCCTCACTGTAAAATATTCATGACATATATTTATGGGTGCAAAAATCCATCCAACAGAAATATTAGAAATGTCCCATTAGGAATTAAATAGCTACTTCCTGTTATATTTCTGATATTATATTACTAACACAGGAGTGTTTGGTTTGTATAGTAGTGTTCTCCTGGCATTTACTGGTCTTTATATCACCACCCATTTGCAGGTCCTTCAAATAAAAGGAGAAGGGATGTGTTTGCCACTTGGCTGTCACAGGTGGTAATGCACCTGTCAAACATGAGAAACTGTGACAGGAATATTCACACATCAGGGACACACCAACAATTCGACAACAGAGTCAGGGTTCAGAGGAAAGCTGCATATAGACTTGTAACACTCGTACATTAATGTATGAATTACTTCAACAATTCAAAGAGGTTATTTGGAACTTAACTGTTGTCATACTGGTGGTTTTGGGACATTTACAAAGTACACTTCTCCTTAATCAGCACAGGAAATTGGTTAGAGCTGAGTGTGTGTTTCACAACTGGCTGCTTTCAATTTTCCACAAAGGAGAAAACAGATAAAGCCTCATAGAGCACTGCGAGTCGCCGAGAGCACATGGGAGCTGCGGAGAACAAATATGAAGAACTCATAGTTTGAGGATTAGATCTAAATATAAGTTATGAATAAAATCGCTCATTAAAATATGTTTAATTCTCCTATAAAACCAATAACGACGGTTGGTTTTCCATCTCCCTGCAAACTGCCAAGAGCAATAATTGTACTTCACAATCCTCACCACAGCAGCCAGGGTAAAATATAAATTACTTTGACAAATATTTTTCCAAAAACCTCAGTAGCCATATGTAGAATTGAGCTCTAGCGGAGCAGGAGCATGACTTAATCGGTGTGACAAGCCAGCCTGATGGAGATTCCAACAGAGAGCTGAAACCCAGAGGATTTCATCAATGAACTATCAATATACATCAAAGAACAGCATGTAGTCCTAAATAACTTAGAAAAAACATTTTAGGGATAACATAACTGGAAAAGTCCTTCATTCAAAGCCTCTCAGCTTACAAGGTACCTCTACAAAGAACACACTAAGGCAGCGTATTCTTCTGTCAACATACCTTTCAAAACGCTTTCATCTATGATATGTGATCAGGCTACTGTGCTCCATACTAATCATTTCTCTCTGCAGTCAGGCTAGCCTATTAAAAGACTGGGTGGGTAATATGACCCATGCGCTGCAGTCATTTTAGCCACTCTGTTATTCCAACAAGCAGCTGTTGTGTGTTCCTATTCAGCTTGATTCCCAAAATCCAGCTCCTCCCTCCCTCCCCTCTGACACACGAGCTGGCATGCTGTGGGGTCAAGCTTATTTTGCAAAGACAAACACTATGAGTTGATTTGTCGAGCGACAGGCAGACATGACTTGGCAAACTAAAGTGATGGGCAGCAGTTCAGAGTCAATTTAACAGACTTATGTTGGGATAGTAAGTGACATTCAAGCTGCTGTCTGAGATTCCTTATGAATTATCATTGATTTATTGGATACAAAGTCTCTCACGCACAGTTTGTAACACAGTCTGTACTGGTTACACTTGATTTTGAGTGGACATGATTCAACCCTGGGTTTCAGAGCATTAAGTAGAGTATGGTTCAGATACTGTACTGTATGTAAAAACACTGTACTGTATGAACCTCATCCTCCCTTACAGTCTATGTGATGCTGATCGAAAATGACACACCAGCTGGTCATAAACACACTATCGCACTCTCTCTGTCACATATACACTCTCATTCACTTCATATCCTACAAAGCGAAAACTAGTACACAAATACAGACACACGCTAGTTTGAACTACTGGTGTGATCATATCTCCTTGTCTACAGCTCCTGTCAGAGCTCGTAAAGAGGGAAGGAACCAGGCCAGAGTAAACACAGCACAGTTAAAAGAGAGGCCACCCTTCAGGTTTGATGAAGAGGTGAGAATAACAAGTATCATTTTACTCAGGACACAATAAATATGGAAGAATCTGGTGCGTGTAACAAATGTGCAAATGATTGAGACATTTCAAGAAGTTGAGTCATGAGGCAATAAGTGAAGGTCGTTACAATTTCCCTCATTAAACAACGTAGTTGTAGACTCTGACTTGAGAGTTACTCAAGTCAGACTTCTACGCTACTACTTTCAACAGGTTATGTAATATACTTTAGGAATAGTTGTTAGAATTATTTGCCAAGAGTTTCATACCTGTCCCACAACTATAAATATACAGCTAGCAGTTAGCTTAGTTTAGCCCAAAGGAAAATAACTAAGTAATAAAAATCTGTCTGGTATTTTTAAACTTTGTTTTTTGTACAGATTAAACAAATAAGATGTTGTGTTTCGTGGCTTTAACACCCTGGGAAGGGCGGTAGTTTATCGCAAGGCTGACATACAGAGACAAGCAACCATTTAACCAATTAACCTAACATGTCTTTGGACTGTGGGAGGAAGCTGGGGCAACCAGAGGGAAACCACGCAGGCCCAAGTTTCAAAGACACACTTTTAACCTCTGCACCATCATGTCACCTTGAAGGTTTCAGTCCAGGTTTATTTGGCAACACCTGTAGTTACAGGTGGGAACAGCAAATGCTGCAGGTCACAGAGCTAACTGCTGTCGCTTTAATAAAAAAGTCAAACAATGATTGGTCTTCCATCATTCTGTGATTTTATGTTACATGCAACATGAGTCTGAAGAGCAGGAATTGGTTACCTTGCTGAAATATTTAGATTTCGTATACTCATTGTCCACTTATTCTGCACAACAAATCAAAATGTGACCCATTTGGTTGACTCTCTATTCTTTTACAGATGCATTGTGGCGGTGTAGCATAGTGACACTGACCAGAGCCAAGTAAACACTTGTGGATGAAATTTATGTCATGTCTAACCTAGATGACCCTTGATTCCTCGCGGATGTGGAAAGTATATTACTGGCATAACACTGACTTAACAGCTCACTGTGACAGATACTGCCTCTTCTTGTGAGCGAATATCAGAACAAAGCTAAAAGAACAAAGAATATTAAATGCAAGACAAAGAAAGAAAGGTAGGCTTATGTTGTTACATGTCTGTTAAACGTCTAAGTATTGTCAGCTACTGTTTTCCAGTAGCTATCTTTAGCAAGTGCATACAGATAAAACATGTTAGAGCCAGTGTTTTAAAGCTTATTGACAGGTTGTTATGCCCCCAGGTGGCCAAAGAAATCAATTAACTCAGCATTAAAATCTGATTTGAGACTGGAAAGCAAACATCTTTAGTTTTCTATTAGTGTTTGCATCTTATATAGAAACACTTGGAAACACAACCTACACCTGCTTTTTTCTTATTCATCAAAATTAAAACATCATTAATGCTCCTCTCTGTAGCTGCAGCTCATCAGCGTTGGAATAATGATCATTATTTTGGGGACCATCTTGTTCATGACATATTAAATCATTTTGCCTCTTCTGATGCACCTGCAATTTGGCCACAGATGATTTAGGCCTTTTTGCAGCAGGAGCTAATCCTGAACCAACAGTCAGATGACCCACCGCTGTCATGTTTGTGTATTAACTTCAGTGTGTGTCCTTACATTATGTGTACTCGCTGTTCATGTACAAGCAATAGTATTAGCTCATATATCATTCATGGAGGAAAAAAAATGTAGCAGGTACACACACACAAACACACACACACACACACCTGTAAAAGACTTCAAAAAGTGGAGGCACATGAAGACCTCTTCATGTCAATGATGTGTGTGTTATCACTTATTCCTTCAGCCCCCCGCCCCCTGACACACTCACAAGTACCACTCTCTCCATCTACATGACAGGAGGACTTCGCCTGAGGTGACCTCAGGAGCAAACTTACCACTAATGTGTTCTGACAAGTCAGCTACAAGAAAATGCTAACAGAGCAATGTAATGGTTAAAACCACCCTGACACTCGTTCAGTCCTCGGCACTTTAACCTCAGTCCACTAACCTATAAGCTGACTTTTGCAGGTCGTCTCATTTTGTGAGGGCAAATAAGACTTACATTGGCTCTTGGCTGTGTGAGAGCCTGGAGCCTGGGGGGGAGTTGACCAAAAACTAAGGCTCCCTCTCACAGAATTCAGACTCAGAAATGAGATGACCCCTGACAGTTATGATCTGTAGACATAAAACACAACCTAACTGGGCTACAGCAGAAACAACAGTGGAAAGGTCTTAAAATCATTTCTGATAAAATTATTTATTCATCATTTAGTTATTTTTTCCAGTGGTAAATGGCAATCAAACTTTTTACAAACACATAGAGAAGTATATATGACAGATCTAAGTACTCCGTACCATCTCTCTCTACTCTCTGTTGTTACTTCTGGGCTGGCCATTAGTTTTACCTTGCCCTTCCACACTGAGCTTTTTGTGTTCCCAAACAGAGGAGCTGTGTACGGGCTCACTGCTCGTTGCATCAAGGTTGTTCACTGCCCACAGCAACCTTGATGCACAGGGAACACAGAGTACAGCTGAAATCCCATTTTTTCTGTATGTGTGAATTGAAACCTAAAAACGTAACTGAGATGAAATGGAACAGGAGGAAATAAAGGCAAATAAGTCTCTCAAGTTTACACAGATTGCAGTCATTTGAAAACTACAAAAGAAGAATTTGTTTGCCGTACAGTGGAGGAAAAAGCAGTAAATATGAGGATGTAGCAATTTTTTCATTTTAGTGCAACAGTCAAGTAATTATTAAGCAACTGCTGCAATGCAACAAGAAACAAGAAGCACTGAAAGCTAACTAAACTAGAAAATGGTGCAACTGTTGGTCCTTTCCCATTTCTCTGTTTTCACTCACAGTATCATTACTCAGCCTGTCTCTTCTTTTCTTCTACCACACTCTCTTTCACTTCTCCCCACAGTGAAGGGGGTGTTGAGGGACAGACTGGCTACCCAGCTGCAGTGTTGCCCCTGTGGGAAAGACAGGGAGGTCAGAGGGCCTCTGGCCCGTCACCCACTACACTGCAGTATGATCAGGCTCATGCCAAGCAAAGTGCCGGGGGCATGGCCTTGTGGTGTATCTCCCTGATGTGCTGCCATTTCTCCTCCGAGCACCGATCTTCAGCATGTATGCTCACTCTGGCTGTGAATGTAGATGGTGGTAAATCCTTTGTCCTTGTGTTGAAGCCACTCATCACATTATGACTACTGTAGTGTGTAGCCTCCATCACACAAGAACCACGCATAGTGGTACTATTTTTGGACCAAGAGATGTTTGCTGCAATATCAGCAAAAGTTGTATAGTCTAAAAAAATGTGATATACTTGTTCAATTGATTATTATTCCAAAATTAAACTCTAAAGGCAAGAATGGAGAAAAAAAGTTTGATCTTGTCTCCAAAGTGCACTCAATTTCCCAGGAGAGTAAGGCAAATCATGGGAAGTTGCAATCCAGCGGAAAATGCATTGTATGAGGTAAAATCAGATATTAGATTAGGGGAGTGTTTAGGGTGAGCTATGTTATTCCCACAGGGAGAGAACAGGCCCACAGACCCATGAACACTAAATGCTGCATGCCTAAATATAGCATGGTAGCAGTGGCCAGGGCATGGCTTGTATCAGCCATGACTAACTGCTGGCCATGGTGGCACAGCAGTGGAAGCATGGCCAGTGGAGCCTCGCGTGAATGACAGAAATGCACACACAGCCAGGAGCACTCATGCCACTTTATTTTTCCTGCTTTTTCTTTTTTTTTGAACAGGCTCAAAGAGGTAGCATCAGTTGCCATGGCAACGGGAAAGTGCTCAAAATTCAGTAATGACTAAACCAACAATACAAATAGGGTAAAAAGATAGGGCAGAGCTGTAAGAGGTCAGACCTCAGCCTCATCGCTAACACAGGCACAATGATGACAGAAATGCAACCGAGCAGTGCTGTCTGCACAAGCCACAGGGGAGAGAGATGAGGAGAGGATAAGTGGGGAGAGGCAATGAAGCCTCCACTCAGATGTACTGTACATTCAACACTGTTACACCACTTACAGCTGATGGTATAGGTCATTTTGAAGTAAAGCCACTACACTTCTAGGAGATGAGGTTTTTCTTGGAAAAGGAAGAATTGATGAGAGGACGGCGAAAAATAAGATGAAATCACAGGAGATATTACAGTAAATATGAAGCTTTTCTCACACTGAAGGTGACTCACTCAGTGCTTTGTCACAGAGACTGCAACCTGTGAAATGACTGGATGGGACAATCAGCCACCCTCTCATCAGAAAGTGAGACTAAAGGGGTGGCCAGGTGGGAAAAAAAACCTCACCCACGGTCATAGCTGTAAATCGTGGGCTCACGGCTGGGCAGTGAACAGGAGTTCTTGTCTACGCTGGCAGCTGGATCTGACAGGGTTCACTGGTAGGAAGCCAACCTGTAGTGATGCCTACTGGTTGGTCTGGACAAATGTTAGTGTGCAGTGTGTGGTCGCTTAATGAGCAATTTAAAACAGGCAAGAAATTGGTTTAAAAAAACGGAATGAGTCTCATTTTGAGACAAATCTGCTTGCGTGCTCACAGTGGGAGGTGTTAATGCAGGGCAGCCTTTCAAAAGGAGGCAAACAGGTGCTGTTAAGATAAATGATGTTTCTCTTTGCTATAGCACAATACTGTCAATTCCTTTGTAGGTATAGGTGTGCCCTGTACCAGTGCTTAGCTTTGTGTTTACAGAAGCTCATCTCTGAAAACAGAACAAGGGAAACTCCCTAAGGATTGAAATGTGACACCTACAGTGGACGTACCCTACCTGTTCTTGTCCTCAAACAGATAGTGATTTACATATAAACAGATAAATGCATGTGATTGGTTACACATAATTATTAATTAAGAATAAGAGAATTTCCTAGCAACTACTAACAACAAGTATCCCATTGTATTTTTTATTGCAAACCATTGTTTAAACATGCAGCCATTGATTTCAGTTAATTGCAGTGAAGTATGAAGATCACACTGAAGGGACCTACATTAATGTTTGAGACAGATAATCTATCATGGGGAACATTTAGTTGCCTGTATGTTCTTTGTCAAAGTTACAGTGTACAGTTGCTGTTTGGCAGCTGAGCTGACCCTGAAGTCTAGGCCACACCGTTCATCTCAACTGTGCGTGACGGTCGCAGTAGCTCTTTCATTTCAGCGTCCATGTGGACAAGTTAAAGCAGCCACACAGCCTGTGTGAGATGTGTGTCTGTGCCTCACTCATACTTGAAACTGTACCTAAAAATCAATTAGATAATTAGGTCTATAGTTGGGGAAAATGTAAAAACACTATCATTCGGCAGAGGCAACTCAAGTAGCACTGATGAAGCTGCCATAGCCATATTTCAAGAAGAGGCCTGAAGTGCCTTTACTTCCACAGTAGCTTAGCTGGTTTTAAATACCCGGTTTCATCACTCTGAATTTAGTCATTAAAAGAATAAATTCAATCCTCAGGTGTCATCGACTGGATCACATTGTTGGAATATGATTATTTTCACTGGGCAATGCATCAGTTTGTTTTGGCCAAGATTCTGGTGCCTCTTACAAACTATTGATGTTCAGTCAGGAGGATCCTAATTTGAGTGATTTCATTTTATGAACAGATCAACAGTTTGTGGATGGATTATTGGGAAGTAAGGTAACAGTTGAACAGTTTCTTCTCCTCTCCGTCTGCCTGAATTGTGTTATGGACAAAGAGCTGTGTTGCATTATATATATCTATATTCAAGAGTTAACTTGTGTGGAGAGAAATAAACAAAAGCAGGTCAGATATGACATGAACACCACTTGTCCGCCTGCTTTTCCAACAGGACCGCAGAGGTTTAGCCCACATTTTCTAACCCCATCGCCAGAATGATGTGAATTCCTTTCTGAGAAAAAATAAATAAATTAACTTTGATGTAGTTGACAGTGAAAACTAAGTTTAAAGTTAACAGTTGTTTAGACCATCATCAGCACTTAATCACATGGACAGTTATTTTCGGCAGAAGTCAGATGATCAGATTTGACAATTGGCCTGACAGTTGTGCTTGTCCTGCACTTGCTACCATAGCAGAGACAGCAGACTTTTAGCAGAGCAGCAGTTATCTTCAGTCTAATACATTAATAATGCCATGCTGTAACCAACAACCTTTATTCATTTATGATGAAAGTTTACTTTCATTTAAACATGACATTAACTTTGACTCCATGCAAAAAAGTTGTATAATCTGGTCCTCATGTGACCAGTAGGGGCAAGCCTCTTAATTGGTCGACTTCTGGTAGAAAGATGCTGGCAGTGGTGTGGATGCTCATGTATGCAAGGTGCAGCAGCTCAGTGAGCTCATCATCATGCACAGGCGAGGAGGGCAGCGTTGGATATCCTGACCCACGAATAGGAATTTTTCCATGCAGTGAATTCTTATATATACAGTCAAACAGGAAACAACCAAAGACACATCTTTAAAGTCTCTAAAGTTGTCGCATGCTTGGAAAAAAGTAGAGGAAAATATATAAACCAAATATATATACCAATTGCAGTTAATGGGCTAAAATACCAAAACCTCACTTCTTTAAAACCCACAGAAGCCAGTATGAAACATCATATAACTCACATCACATTTAAATGCTTAAACTACCATATAAACCATGTATATCAAACACACATTAGCTTCTATGTCTGAGTAAGATGTTGACTTCTGCTCATTAAGCTGTCACAGAATCATTTACACCACGCGCAGCTTCTGCTCCTCAGTCTGACACAGTGTCAGGCCACCGCCATCTGGACAAAGACATCACACCTCTGTTTTCTGTCTCTGTGCTGATCAAACCAGCATGTTCCTCTGAAGCAAACAGGTTGGCACTGTTTACAGCACTTTGCTCTCACTGTTTATATGGAGCTTCTTTCCATTGAGTCAGAAACTCAAAAAGGTGACAGTGGGCCACGCGCTGTGCTGACGCAGGACGTCCGTCTGTGTCACACAAGTTAAGGGCACATACAGATCTATTGTGAAAATGTGTGGGCTTTGAGTGCTCAATCTACAACAACTCCATACCAGAAGGCAAGAAAGAGATAATGAGGAGGGGGTTCACATAGGAAACAGATATTTCTATGTGTCAGAATCTCACTGGTTGGACTGTAAATGACAGCCCAAAATAAAATACACAACCACGCTGGGATCGAGAGCAGCATCTGATTAGTCTACTAAACAGTTTATTGTGTCTGTTGGCTTCAGACACATCACGTCTATCAAACACAGCTGTCATGATGGGCTCCTTACTGCAGCCTATAAAGCCAAGGATCCCAAACAATTAACCAACTGATGGATATTTAAGTGAGAGCAGCGAGTTCATGTCACTACTCCACCATCACCCCCCCGATTGTTCAGCATGCCAGCCCAGAAACCCGAGGTGAAGGAACACTGTATCCTTTCCCTCCACACTTCCCTGCCCCTGAACATACTTACAAGGATAAGAGCTTGTTAATCCAGAGGTGAGATGAATGGCAGCACTGTGTACGTGTGTGCGAGCAGGAAGGAGGGCAGGCTGGGACCCCAGGGGCAACTCGACTCAGCACAAAGACCGGCTCAGTGCTCCTACTGTCACACACTGGGAACGGATAAAAATATGCACTACTGGTCAGAAGAACCAAAACCCCCTAATTTTTGCAGTTTTTAAATTGAGATTTAAGATCAAGTCCAGTGAAGAACCACAAATGACAGAAAGTAAACTGCCCTGGGTAAAAAAATTGTTTAAGTCACCAAGAATAATTCAATTTTATAAAGTAAATTTCATAGAAAACAGGCCATTTTCTGGGATTAAGAAATTGGTTACCTTCCAGTTTTTGTACAGCAATGGATTTACAGCCACTCTTGCTGTTTGAAGGCAGTGTTGTAACGGACTGAGTTACTACACTCTGATATATTATCAGGACACTGCACTGCAGGAAGTAGTGCTGTCAGAAAAAAGGCAGGAAACAAAGGAAGACAGACTGGTTGGTCAGGGGTTTGTCCCACAGCAAGATGATGAGCCACCACATTAGAGGAAAAGAACCAGACAGGAGCTTCACATGATGAAGGCGCTGCAGAGTCTCCAGACTTGAACCACATGGAGTCTGGGATGAACTGGACAGAGGGTGAAAGCAAAGCGTACTACATTTTGTGGAAACCTCTGCAACAGTGTTGGGACACAGTTTCTGAGCAATATTTGAAATAGCTTGAAAAACTGAGCACTGATCCAATGCTGTATTTTAGGCTGAACCTGAAGCATTTCTGATATCAGAACAATAGTCTAGTTAGCTATCTAAGCGTTACAGGGTCAAATATTGATACTGCTCTTACTTTGAAAAACTAATATGAATTATATGGGGAGCACACATGATGAAGCTGATCCTGATGCTCTTACTTCATATTGCAATTTTGAAGAAGTAGCTTCATCTGTGTCAGGCGTGTGGGTGAGAGAGGGAGAGAGAGGGAGAGAGAGAGAGAGAGAGAGAGAGAGAGAGAGAGAGAGACAGACATTGGAGCAGTTGAAGGTGAAATGTCTCTGAGCTTGATGATGTACTGTGTGGACATGTCAAACAGATGATAACTGGATGATGCGAGGGCAGGCTCGTAAGCGCATTTGCTCCTCTGACCTGCTCCTAATGTGTCGGCAAGGCAGATAAGAGAGAGAGTTTTTTTTTTTTTATTGCCTCCTGAAAGCAGTGGATGATGAAATTGAACTTCTGTGAGTTATCTAAACAGTGTTACAGCTGTTGAAGCAGAACAGCTTGCATCAAATTAGTAGCAAACACATTGATCCTCGCAAGGCTGCACACACACACACACACACACACACACACACACACGCACGCACACACACCAGAGTAAGAAATGTCACAATATTGTATTTTCACAACATGAAGAATTTTTACCACAGCAGCAAAACATCAATCAACTGATTTCTAAGACACAGTTAATGAAAAGGGATTTTATTATGAAGAGAGAAGGTTCAGAGGAGGATTATATGTGAATTATGTGATTATTCTAAAGCAAACAAGATTATGTATGGCCTGTGGTTTTTACAGTAATGTGTCTAAACAATGACTTAAATAGATAAACAAAGTTCTGTCTGCACATTATGTACCATGTGGCTACAAATTCTGCTGAAACTGATGGATTATACTAGAATTTACTCTACCAATAAAGCACAGAGGAAACATTTACACCTTACAAATTTCCTCTGAGCCTTGGATTACAGTAATTGTTTTATAGCATTCTTTTTTTTTGCCAATTGGGAACAACAGCAGCAAGCTGAAAACAACACGGCAACCGCATCTCCTCACATTCAGAGGCAACAATGTTGGGAGGATGGTTGGGCAACATGAGCACAAATGTTTCACCAGATACTGGGGTTCACATCTAGAACCACAACTTTAATCTGATGTTGCTCTAATGATGCTGTGGTCACAACAAGTGGGTATATTCTCAAAATTTATACATTTTGCTGATATGTTCAATATGAAAAATAGCAATTACAGCATATCCTCATTATGTTAAAAAACTCAATATGGTTGTAATCATTATTCACAGTTGCAGTTTAGTTGAATGAAAACATCATTTCTAAGAGGCGGGGAGGAACACTGACATAATATCACCTCACGATGCTGATATGCCGATGAAGCTGGCAGTGGCTTTTGCCAGCAGTTGGTTATTTACATATCCAACAGAACTGAATTCATGTTTCCATCTACCCAACAAACATAAGTTAATTCCCCTTGCTTTTTTTAAAATCAAAAAAAAAAAAAAAAAAGTTGCAGGACATGAAAGCAAATAAATAAACTGAAGGACCCTAAAAACTACTCTCTCTGAGGGTAATGCATAATTAATTCTCTCTGGAACAAGAACACTTCACTGTGCACTTTCCACTTTATTGCAGCCATTGTTCTTCTGCACTGATGAGACACAAGGTAAACAGGTGCACATGGTGAGCAAACATCATCATGTTATCACTCATGTATGCAAGAAACGTCAAGATGCATTAAGACCAGTTAGTAAAACAGCAAATGATTTGCTTAAAAACATTTGACTGTGTAAAAACAAATCAGTGCTTACACATAAGAAGGAAGGAAATCGCTGAACTACTGTGCTTCTTCTCGAGGTTTGGCCTAACTTTATGTCACAAAGCAGCACAACAGGAAAAAATAACTAAGATGAAGCACATGTGATTTTGTCAGGGACCCAGATGAATATTTCAACAATAAGTTGGATAATGGGGCAACCACTGACAAAGGTAAACAAAGCACTCACTTGAGGACCCCGCCTCCCATACACAAAAGGCTTTTCTTTGGAAATTAATAATATAATACATTTTATGACACATTTTAGCCACCATGTGGACCCAAGGCAAAATCAAGCAGCAATGTCCAAGGCTAAAAAATGAAGCTAACACAGAAGTGCTAAAAACTGCAGTTCTTCAAATGGCGGAGTCAGTCCCCATGGATTCCCATGATAAAATGTCCAACTTTACAGCAGAAATAAATACGTTTACAATATAGTACAAAAAATGTTTTGGTCTCTGTACACGGGGTGAATTTTTATATAATTGACCTTCTTAAATTTTACTAAAAGTTAAAGTTCCTCATAATTGGCAAATATATGCCCACTCACCTGCCAGTCAAAGTGACTGGCAGGTGAGTGGGCATATATTTGCCACAAACCAATGTGCACCGAAGGTGCTCAAACAACATGCCCCTTCTCTTTGCCCATTTTTGGATTATGTGGGAGTCGGTGGGGTCAGGCACTGCCAAGACAGCAACAACGAAGCTGCCAACTAGTCCTCCACGATATGAGGAAAATCTGCAATGTGCAATGACATTGCTCAATATCATGATAATCAAATGAGTGTGTGCAGATACAGTTGCAGTGCCTTCCTTAACCATGGTGCCAGGTAACCTCACAGTCACCACCAAATTGACACCATGTCCCATGCATCTTATCTCATCAATACAGTGCAGCTTATCCAGTTCTTTTAGTTCGAGCAGAGTCATGGTAAACTCAGTTTCTCTGAAAACAGATGTAACATGTCAATAAACGAAATAATATTCCTGACATGAAAACAAAGTGAAGTTGAATGAAAAACTCAAAAGGTCACCAACAGTCATCTCCTCCTCCTTCCTCTGCTGCTGATGTCTCCTACAGGTAACACTGCTGAGGAGCTAGCAGGCTTGTTTATGACAATTACTATGACTTTTAATGTTAGCGCTTCTTTCACATTCACTGTATCTTTTCACATTTAAAGCTTGTTACAGAGCCAGAAGCAAAGCGACTTGAAAACCAAGTGTGAATGCATGGCACAATGCGTTTACTGAACATGCTCATGACAATGAAAATACAACTTATCAGTCAGCACTACTGCCCACTCTTCAAGATTGCTCTTCAGAAACCTAATGGATGACGTTGTAAACTTGCTCCAAAACAGCAATTCTGCTGCTTTTAATCACCCGTCTATGGAAAAAGTTTTGTTAGTTTTGTCAGTAGTTGGACAAAAAGTGGATATCATATAACTTCACAGATTTAAAAAAATGTGACAATGATAACCTCTTAACTGTAACAATTGTCATATCAGCAGAAGAGAGCAACTTTCAAGGCCACTGACCATCATAGCTACATTCATCAAGGGTCTGAGATTGTTCAGTCTCTGCATTTCTCCAGTTGAGGTTCGCTGGCACTGGGATGAAAGAAAATCATTCACCAACTTCCAAGCCACCCAACCGTGTGTTCCCAACGTTCATGAGCGCTCATGTGAAGAGATGCCAAGTCCCAGGTCTGCGTGGCCGTGCATGAGTCAAAACATTCAAGTGTAGAGTAGCATTTAAACAACCTTTTAGCAAAGTTCATAGCAAAGAATTATCACACAACTGTAGGTAGATATGAGAGACAATACATTCTTGTGTAAAAGGTTAATTTAAAGAGCTTTTGTTCCAAACACAGCTCCAGAGAGGAAAATGTTGCTGATGATGAATTGCGGTTTAAACAAAAGGAGTCTTTATCAGATCGAAATCTTGGATTGGGAAGAAATACCAGCAAATAATTGCATTTAAGCTTTCCTGGTTGTGCATGAAACTGATCTATGGCGAAATCAATTGAAATCAGTGGCTTCGTGCATTCATGCATATTTGCACCACTGACCAATCGGAATCTGTCTCAACGGTGCTGATTACTGAGCTAACAGAGCTCAGAATGAAGATAAAGCAAGTAAACTTACTGTCCTATTAGTAATCAGGCTAAAAGACATGCTAATTGACTGTTAACAAGCTATTGGACAGCTTTTTTCCCCCACAAGTCAGTGACTGTACTGAATAATAATGATACACAGCCCTGAATGTTACAGAGAGAAACAGCAGAACATGAGGGAAACAGAAACAAAAGGCATGTTCTCGGTTTGCTACTACATTAACCTTTTTGCTTTCCAGCTGTAGTAGTACAAGTAACACTGCCACTGTGCCATGCACAATCTTAAAGGATGCTTTAAAAAAAAAAAAAAAAAAAACATAGAAGTGATCAATTTCCAGAGCTGCTTGGATTAAATGCAACAGCTCAAGCAACTCTACTCCCAACCACACATACCCCACCCACACACCAAAAAAAGAAAAGAAAGAAGATGGTGCTCTACAGTCAGTGTGTCTCTCAACTTCCTTCCTCTCAGAAACAGTCAAGATGCCACAACAACAGTTGCACGTTGGAAATCGAATGCAGCTGTTTGGGAGGACAGAGAGCATAAAGATGTCCCTGAGCCCTGACCTCCAGGAACCAACTGCGCTTGAGATCTGGTTTGAACAGTGCAGATGTGAAACTTACTGAGGCCCTCATAAATGCAGACGTCAATGGAAAACACCAGATATTTACTACTACATGTGCATGTTTTGGTGAAGCTGCAACTGCACCCCAGAGTTGAGTCTGTTAAACTTTATTTTTAAAGCTCCACTGACAAAACAAAGATTTGTGCACAGTTGGGAGAGGTAACATGCAGACAGGGGAGCAGTAAGCCTCTCTTTGTGTCGGAAACCTGTTTTCAGTGGGCTCACTCAAACAGCAGAGAAGGGTGAAACTGGCTCTGGTTAAGAGGCGCTCACGCTGGTGTATTTTTAAAGATGAGCTGTGCATTCATTACACCCACAGGAGTCACATGTGTCAGCCATCGTGTTCAAGAAGGGACAAAGGGATGTGTGAAGACTCGGCAGGTGCCTCAGTGTTCACAATAAATACAATCGAGTTAAGGCTTATTCTATATTTGTGTGTCGGGCTGTTGGGAGTGTGAGAGGTGCTCCTGCAGCATCAACAGGTGTGCAACTTCAGATATTCACGAGTTATGAAGATAAACTTACACAAACGCATGGTAGATGAACGCCCAGGTCCTCGGTCTCTCCAGCACGTTGTACAGATAGTTCTGGAGCCGCCGGTAGCGCACGTTTCTCCGGCCGCTCTGAGCGCTGTATATGAGCGGCTTCCCCAGCAGGCTGAGCCGAGCTCCCTGCTTCCCCCTCAGGCTCTCGGAGCCAGCAGCACCTGCGGCGGTGGAGGCTGACAGCAAGCCGTCTCCCGCGTTGTTCATCATCTTCCGTCCGGACTCCACATCTTTCGAGCCGTAGCCTTCGGTACGGTGCCCCGGCGATGTCCTCATCCAGAGCCCAGTGCCGCCTTCGTCGCCGCTGTGGTTCCGGGGCATGGCATCACCGAAGCGGGCATCAAGTGCGCGTCGGTCTTTTCAAGCATGCGTGACGGTCCGGGAGCCGTGCCCTGGACGAACAATAAATGACACGTGCCAGCCGCCGCCGAGGAGGCGCAGAGCTGCGAGAGCACGGCGCGGTGTTTGCCGTCACTCTTTTGACCGCCCTCTTTCCTCTCACATCAACCTCCTCTCATTTACACAACCGCCGCTGCGCGTAAAGGTATCCACCGCGCGTGTCCTGTGCGCGGTGCTGCCCTGTCTGACCAAACGAGTTATGGACGGTGTCCGAGCCTGTCAGGACGGTTGGTGGGGGTGGGGTGGGGGGTGGGGGTATCTCTACATTAATGTTTTGCGCGGACTCGCTTGTGTTCGCGCTTTACCGCCTGTTGCTCCAACACGAAGCCGCGCGTCTGCCGCGGACGCGCAGCGCAGCGCGGCTGCCTTTACGGTGAATCTCGTGTCACAGTCAACATTCAAACTCTTATCCCCGGCCATAACATTAACGCTGCAGCTTGTGGGAGTCGCTTTGAAGCGGCATTGGCGCGCCACAGAGCAGCAGAGATGGAAACGAGCAACTGTCGCAACTCGTGCGATTTAATTTCCTGAAAGAAAAAAAGAAAAAAAAAAAAAAAAAAAGTTCTGAATTGCGCCGCTGCGGAGGAGCCTATCAGGTAACATGGACTCCGATGAAATTTCCACTTGGTCGAGTGGGAAAGTAACCACCGGAGACAGCTCCCCGCACATCTGCAGAAAACATCAACCGAAAGGCTCTTCATTCAGAGAGCTCCCTCTTTACACTGTTCTGTGGGTCAAAAGTGACTTTCTGAGCGCTGCCTTCGCATCAGAGCAGCTTCCTGCTGTCACTGGAACCACGGGGCTTCAGCGGCTTTTGATGGCCAGTTTTAATGAAGATGTGACCCATGCTGCTCAGGGTGAACTCGGTCGCGGGTCAAGGAGCTGAGTGAAGTGAAAATGCTGGTTCCTTTGAACTGTAAGAAGTTAGAAGGATGCCATGTCAGCTCTGCCTCCTCATGGGCTTCCGCCTCACAGGCCGTGCTGCAGCGCGCTGTTCTCCCGCAGCTGAGCAGCTGAGCCGGGGGTGAGGCTGCTGCTCTCGGATGCAAGCAAAAACACAGGTGAGGGGAAGATACCTGGCCGGTTGCGGTCAGTTGAAGTGAATGGGTTTCCAGTGTTCAGGCCTGTGTGTGGGTGTTAAAGAGGGTCAGCGAGCAGGGGAGTGTGCGCTCTCACATTTAGTCCCCCAGCTGTGAGTCTGCAGGACCCGCTTCTACCCGCCGAGGTCTCACATCCTCCTCCTGTCCGCCAACGAAACTACTCCATCTGCTGGTCACAGCAGCAGCAGGCAGCCAGTCCAGAGACCAGTCAAGCCTCTGTTACAGTTTGCCCCGTCGGGGGCATTTATTTCTGCCCACAGAAATATTATCTGGCCATTGAATCTCCTACAGTTTAACTGCGCCACCACAATATTTTCTCCAACTTGATACATTTTGGGCATTAAAAATTGTTATTTCTAACAAGTAATACTTTTCTTTAGTTTAAACCCACAGCTCTTTATTTTAAACTGGAGTACATTTGAAGCACAGTCATGAAAAACTGTCTTGAGTGAGAATATCTGAGTCTAGTTTGAGTCTGCATCCTGTAGCATCTATGTTCACAAACACATTTATATCCCTTAGCCTGGTTTTAAACATATTGACTCATAACAGAGTGTAATATATGTACATATATTGAAATCTCATATATAATATATGATTACATATTCATTTAAAAGCATATATTTGAAATTAGACATGAAACCTGGTAGAAAGTAGAACAATTTTCCTACTATTGACATATGTTACTAGTCTACACAGGTATGTATATTTACATATGTATTCTTATATTGCATAATTGTTACATTGTATATATCCATCCCAAAACCAAGCTCAATACAGTATACACTGATAGGACCCAGCACAAGCCTCAGACCACTTTCCTACAATGGGAGGATATACATCTTTAAAATGATGATTGCAATGAAATGAAATGTGAAATGAATAAGAAAAACATAAACAAGCAGGGAAATTGTTATATCTGTTATTTTGATAAACCTACAAGCATATATAAATTGGATTTTAATTGTTAGCATATATTATTGTAACATTTTATACCATATAAACATGTATTATATATATATATATATGAAATATACTGTATGTACAAATAAATATTGAGATATTTCCATCTGAAACCAGGTTATGATATTTACAAGATGCAAATATTTTAAAAACCAGACCGTAACCAAGATTCTTGTCCACATGTAAAAAAAAAAAAAACACTGCAGAGTTCGAGAATAACACTTAGGCCTAAACAGTTAGAGGCCAGAAAATAAAGACATATAAGCAATAAAAAAAACTGCATGGTTATATATTAAAATACAAATATTTCTATATAAAATTGAGCAGAATATTTACATGACTACACTGTTTTATGTAGGTCTTTTACTTCAAACTAAGAGAGGAAAATTTTTTGGCACTACTACCCTGTACGTTAACTGTATAGAAGTGAAACTATGACACATTTCTACTTGTTCCTCTTGAGGAGAAGTGGCGATCACCTTACAACATGAAAACTGTATCTTCTCATCTTGTCACATGATGAGCTGGTTTCCTGCATCAAGTGCAAGCCCCCTGTCCTGCAGCTCCAACAAGTAAAAACATTCAAACGTTTCTCAAAGCAAATAGTCGTGTCAGGAGACATGATTTAACTGATGTGTCCTTTTTTCCCAAAGTTTTTGTTTGTTTATTTTGTTTTCTTTCTTCGTGGATAATATTAAAAATTAACTTCATAATGTTTGTATTCCACCGCCACTCATGGTCTCAGTTTCCACCGATTTGTGGTCTTTGACCCGACTAGATAGATTAATCCATTTCCTGGGAGAAGCATGGAAATTTTATTGTGGCCTCTGACTTTTATGATCTGCAGTTCTCTTTTCCATCATTGGTCCACATCCACACTTTGTACACAGAGGTCATGACCCCTGATGCTATGACGAGGGGAACCGGGGGCCCGGCTGGCATGGCAAGGCTGGTGGGAGGGTTTGTCAAGATTGCCTGCAGATGTTGGTTCTGGGGCCCTTTGCTTATTTAACAAGAGGATGTGGAACATAAATCTCCCAAGCCCTCTGCTGCACTGTATCGTATGTGAGGTCACACATGAGGCTATGTTGGTTCAACTTCCTCTTTGGTCGACGCGCTTTAGCACCACCAAAGGCAGAGAGTTTTGGTGTTGATGTTGCAGTACACAGCTGTTGTGTCCTTTTATCAAGTAATCTACACCATTAAAGCTTTTGTCCTTTTATCAAGTAATCTACATCATTAAAGCTTTTGTCCTTTTATCAAGTAATCTACATCATTAAAGCTTTTTCTCCAGAAATGTACCTGCTTTACAAAAGCTACATGCCAAAATAAGAGCCTCTTGTTTGTGAAAGGATAAAAATGACAGTGAAGGCAGCACCAGCAATAGAGAGCCTTTCTTTTTAATTGATAAAAATGATTAGGGTGCAGTAATTAGCAGACTGCTGGGTGAGTGTAGGAACCAAGACCTCCTTAAAGGTCTTTTTTATTGGTACAATTATCTGTCACAAAGTAAATAAGATTTATCACTTTAAATGGGGGGAATTAATGGACAATCAATACAAGCGATAATAACACTGTTGACCTCAGGGGCAAAATTACAGGGTATGTGACTGTACAACTAATGACCTGCGTCTTAATGTGTGCATTAAACAACATAAAGTTAGAAATTGCCAGAATTATGACACAGTGACAAAGTATGTGCTCCCTTAAATCCTGAAGGTCTCAGCAAGCAAGACCTGCTACAAGAGGTTATCAGGCTACACCTGGATGGTGCTATTACAATGAGTGAGTCAGTAATGTACAGGTCAGCAGTCAGCTGACTCCAGAGGAAGCTAAACTGTGATTTTACACACACACACACACACACACACACACACACACACACACACACATATATATATATATATATATAAAATATATAATAGCTTATATATAATAGTCTCTCATCATCATCATCAGCTTCATCATTTACGCATGGATGGATTTCTGTGACTTTTACTTCAGACACTCAGGATGAATGGTCTGAAACTGTTGTGCCATATCGCCACTATCAACATGTTCATTCATCCAGTACATTATAACAAAATGACTAAATAACAACAAATTAGCTGTATTGAGTTTAATGCTCAATAGCAAATGTTAGCATGACGACATACTAAAGTAAGACGATGAACATGGTATGAACAATATTGTTTAACATCAGCATGTTAGCATGCTGTTAGCATGTAGCTCAACATGACTGCACAGGCTGCAGGGAGGGAGCGAAAAACCAAAGCATGCAACCAAATCATGTGACCACCTGAGGAAGCTTCTAGCCCCAAAACCCCACCCCTCACTAACCCTGGATACGGCCCTGGTTAAATTTGATTAAAATGACATATACACAGCTATTGTAAGTCTTTAAAGTTACTACTAGCTATAACATGAAATACAGAACTCTATCCATCAGAGCCATGTATCTCCTGTCTGTGTAACGTGTGTGTGATTATACACTGAAACATTTAAACGTGATGCGGATGCTGAGACAACTTTTACCTTAGATTACACAGGCTGCAAAATTTAGAACAAACATTGTTTTAGCTGAGAGACTAAAGGGAGATGTTGAAATGAAGGCGAGTTAAAAGACAATTTTCTTCCACACATTCTTTTTATTTGTAAATAATAAAAATGAACTTTTTTTTTAAATATAAAACATACACATCATTTGAGCCACATCTGTTATACAAACAAGAAATGTTGCAGTGAATGCTTTACTTTTTTCTAATTTTCTTTTTGTTTCAGTGGAACACAGAAGTTGTAAACAATCAGCATTTTTCCTGTTAATACTGACAAAAAATAAATGAACAAAAAATTAAAAAGGAAAAAAAAAGAAAGAAAAACAGCTTCACCGGACGATGAAAAGAAAAGTCAACTCTTCTGAAGTGGGGCTGAACGTGGCCGGGATTCAGACACTGGTTTTGAAGCACAGAGAAGTGATAGGACAATGACTTTTAGAGCAGTGGTTTAGACCTGGAGTTTTTGGGGCTGTGTGTTTAAAATCAACTGTTTATGACCCAAGTCCATGGACTTGTGTTGTCCCACTGCATGTGGTCCCCAAATTATACATTAATTGCTCTTCATTACACAACTTGGCTCCTTTGCAATTATCACTCAACCCAATGAAAACCCGGTGAGAGGCTGCTGAGTATTTACAGTGGATGACTCTCTGTGCATCTGCATTTATTCTCTATATAATTTAACAGTTCATGTGTTAGCATATCTGAAATCATTATGTTGGAACATAATTGATATTTCCATATAAGTGGATCTGATTTGTACACATTTATTCATACATCATCATCTCAGCCCCTTGGAGGTATACCATGATGTGAAGTAACAGTAAGAGGGGCTGTGAGGTCTGCTCAGTACTACTGTACAATACAGTACATCTTCCAGAGGGTTGAGGAAAGACATCAATGTAATTGTGGGATTTAGTTTGAGACATTCAGCACCAGACTGAGGGATGTGGAATAGACTGCAGTTGAGTTCAGATGTCTTTGCGTAATGGGAATGGCTTCGGTTTCTTGGTTTTATCTCTT
This sequence comes from Rachycentron canadum, assembly GCA_038496675.1. Taxonomy (NCBI): domain Eukaryota; kingdom Metazoa; phylum Chordata; class Actinopteri; order Carangiformes; family Rachycentridae; genus Rachycentron; species Rachycentron canadum. Next base: position 24,271,653 of record CM076650.1, on the reverse strand, counting down.
TAATATTCAAGTACGAGCAAACTGTACAACTGCATGCAACATACAAGTGGCCCTACAGTATGTGGAACTAACACACGTATCTAGTTCAGTAACTTTTTTTCTGTATCTGTTTCGTTTTACAAAAATATGCATGCAGCTTGGAACAGGTTCCAAAGTCATGCTGGCCCCGCCTCCTTTCCTGGTGGGAGGAGTTTGCGGGCCAAACAGAGGATGAGCATCGGTGTTGGTGTCCTGACAGATCAGTCTGATTGGTTACTTTGACATTCACAGAGATGCACAAGGGAAACTGTGAGTGAGTCTTCTCTTCTGTTTGTTTGTGCGTTTCCTAATATCTAGACAAAGAAATGAATCGAACCAGTGACGGGAACGTTATTTTTTTTTTTTTAACTACATGTTTTTTTCAAAAAGTTAGACTTTTTGTTGTAAAAAAATCAAGCTCTTGTGCTTGTGTTTAAATTTCAAAAGAATGTAAACTAAGGGTTGGATAAAAACCTTAAACGTGCTGGGGTGAGGGACTGCACTCCCCAAAAAATGTGAAAAATTAGACGGTCCTATCTTGCTCTTGCGTAGGTGAACAAAGATTTATCTTTTCATTTTTTTTTACAGTGATGTTGTACCCTTGTGATATTTCAAAGTGACATAAATTGTATTTATTGGTCAACCTCTTGAGAGGCCTAATATACATCTATACAAAGACGACTGGCCTGGACATTTGCCAGAGGTGGAACAAGGAAAACAACTCTGCACGCTAATCGCACTGTCAAGTGTAAAAATCTAAGCTGTGTTATCATCACCAGCAACCCACCCCCCTGCATAACACTTGCAGACATTTAATAGTTTTTATATCCTTTTTTTTATCTCTTGTGTTTTGTTTTTTTCTCTCCATGCACACACCAGACTGACAACATTATCATGAGCATTTTACGCACTGTAAAAACATCTTGTGCCAGTTGTAACAAAGGGAAAGAAATGAACGACAAAGCAAACACGCTAAAACAGTGTGGCTTCAGAGCAGCCATGGTAAACATATTGAAAAGAGGATCTTTCGACAGAGAGAGGGACCAGTGATGTGGCTCCAAGGTCGAGGCACCAGATGAAGGCCCTGTGCTTCCAGACTGAATACCAACGTGGGAGCACCCTGCCCGAGGGCAACAGTGCCGGCAGTCTGTTGGGGTTCTGGAGGAGGCCACAGCAGCCACCTGCAGGTGTGGAGGGTGATTACCTCTGTCTCGAGTCCATACATTCCGATGCTTACATACATTTCTTTGCTATTGTTGATTCGGTTAAAAACCACCCTGCTTCATTTTGATTCTCTGACACTTTCTCATCTCCCGTCCTAAGAGCAACTGCTTGTTTTCTGCCGACAGCTCTGCTTCTTCAGCATACACAGAGAAAAACGATAAGATTCTTCATTGAATGGATATGAAACACTGAAATGTGGCACTTTCTACAACAGACAAAATTAACCGCAACAGGAGTGATTGTCAGATCTCAACAAAGCTTTCTCGTTGTGACTGTTTCTGATTGTTGTTGTTCTACATTTCCGCTATATATATATGTTATTTTTTCTTTCTCTCTACTGTATGTTTCATGAGTTTGTTACTCGCCGAGCGGTGTAGAGCTGTTGGTCCACTAGGATCGGACCCCTGCAGGTCCAGAGGAGCTGTCAAGTGATGACTGGGAAGCTCGCCGCGTTAGAGAGGCAAGTGTCGGATCCACCAAGGAGGATGGTGGGAATAACTTGTACCAACCAATGACTGTGCTTGATAAGTCCAGCTCCTCCAATAGGATTTGTGCAACTCCCATGAAGCTTTTGTGATCCATGCGGCCGTAGTCTCCCCATACAATCACCTGAAAGGAATTCATTTTTAATAAATTACACAGCTATATTTTGTCCTGCTTGATCAAACTTGGAAATACACATTTACTGTACCTCTCTAATGAAGGAACATTTTATACTCACCTGTAAGACTTTACCCTGTGGGCTTTCCTCGAATAGCAGTGCTTGCTGGTACAGTGGGTCAAGTGTTTTCCGTGCAATCTTGGTTTTCTTTTTGGCTACGTACGCTCCGTTATTCAGCAGATAGACCTTGACGTATGGAGCTGAGGGCAAAGACAGAATAAAAAAGCCATTAGTGGGGAACACAGCGCCTTGCCAATATAATCTACATCAGATCTCACAACTTGTTACGGGAAGGAAAAGTACAGAGCACGCTTTGGCTGGGTGTACAGTATGTACTGGATTACAATGCATGTGGGGTGTATATCACATATTAATGTGAGAAAAGCAGAGGGATTAGTTGCTCTTCAGGACATAAATGTAGGTCAGGTGCTTACCAGGGAGAGATTTAGATCCTGGCTTTTGTACGAGTCCTCGAGCTCTGATGACTTCCACCTCCAGCTGACCCTTTTTCTCCATCATACCAATCTGGATGTCACCTGGGCGACAATGAGATGAACAGTTTACAAACAACAGGAAGGGCTAAATGGTTTGGGAAAGATATAACTGGAAGAGGCCCTGCACCTGGCCCATAAAAATATATGATGGAAACACACATAACAACACACTTCACTCAGGGCTTTATCAGGTTCATAAAAAAGTCTCCAAGATTATTATTTTACAATACTATTATATATTATTCTTCTTTTAAACTTTTCAGCCTTTACTGAACACACACACACACACACACATATTATTGGAAGAGAAGAGAAGAGAAGAGAAGAGAAGAGAAGAGAAGAGAAGAGAAGAGAAGAGAAGAGAAGAGATGAAAAGAGAAGAGATGAAAAGAGAAGAGATGAGATATCCAAAGTGTCACCAGTATCTTACCAATGGCAGGAGTAGCCAGTGTTTGCCTGCCCACTAACTGAGCTGGTCCCAAACCATCCAGGAAGTCACTGAACTGACTGCTGGCACCCAGATTCACTCCAGAGAAGATCAAACTAACACAGGAAACACAGATAAATAGTTTAGTAAAATATAAATATAAATAAAGTGAAATATAATAAGTCATTAATAATTTATAATATAATATAATAACATTATCTGTGGTTTTTATCTACAATATCACTTATGGTTGTGTCAGCATAGTATTCACTGGTGGTTTGCTGCTTTCAGGAGAGCCCATGATGTGCTAGTCATTATTTACAGCATGAAAAACATCTCAAAAACTGCCCAAGGGAGAAATCTGTCTCAACAGCAGACCTTAATTTGATTCAGACAGAGTTTGTACTTTATCACCTCACTGTGCCCAGTGTGCTCATTATGTTAGACTGTTCACTGTCAGTCACCTGACACATACAGGCGTCTCTGGCTGGGTATGTTGAACATGTCAGCTTACAAACTTTACTGTCACATCCACATTAATCATAGTTGGGTGGGACAGCAGTTAATTTCAAGCTACAGCAGATTTAGCAGTGTAAAACTTGCAGTTTGAAACCAGGGAGGGGAGATTCAGAGAGTGTGTAAATGGTTAATGGAAAAGGATGAAAACAGAAGAAGTGTGGTTTACTGACTTTCCCTCTGAGTTGTAGCTGTTCATGCTGCCATTATTGGACTCTCTGCTGGGCTGGCGGCTCATGTTCCTGGTCAGTTCCACTGCCATTCCAGTCTCTGTGCTCCTCTGGATGGGTGCACCCTTCTCCTTCTTACTCTTCCCCTCTGGGTGAAACAGGAAAGAAAGAAAAATCAGAAATGCCAGTATGTGTAAGTGCAAAAGCAATGTAAAACAACTTACAAATCAAAATGCTGGAGCACTGACTCCAAACCATTTTTTAGACACACAACATTTCCTTTAAACTATTTCACTACTGATACAGCTCAAAATGTTTAATTCAAAGAACAATTTCTCTTAAACGTTGTCATCTGTGATAACCCAACCTTTAGTCACTACTGTGGGTCAAAAGCAGGATCTTACAGTCCCATGATGCATCTCAAATGCACCACATTCTTCAAACTTCACACCCCCAGTTTGTAACACAAAACTTATGTAGCTCTACAGGTTGTTACATAAGAACCACAGATGGCTTTAGATTCAAGATTTAAGCTTGCATTTAATGGTCATTATTCAACTTTATGCTACTAACAAAAACAAGTTATATCAATTAATTAATAATCAAGTCATAAAAATCATGGTGGAGGGTGGGGGACGACTCTCACAGCCTGCAGAAGTCTGGTGGTATGACAGTGGACAGTCCATGACCTGTCAGATGGCAGCAGGGTGAACAGGATGTGGATGGGGTGGGTACTGTCACCTCGCTGTAGAGCCATAATGTCCTGGGCATTGCACATCCCAGACCAGTTTGTGATGCTTCCTATTGTTCCTCAGTAGAAGTTAACAAGAACTTGGCACACGAATGTAGCCTTATTCCTGAGTTTTTAGCAGCTGCTTGGTTTCATCAGCATAGAGTGGTGGGTGGTCTCTGTGCACCACTCTGCAAGGCTGTTAATTTACCCCCAACATGAATTCTCATTATTGAGGTGGTGGTGTTACAATAGTTCTCTCCATGTCTGGGAATGCAGTCATGGTTGCACAGTGTGAACAGGAGGGGGCAGAGCACACATCCCCCTAGCTCTAGAATGGGAGAATTGTGAGTTGTAACCAAGTGGCAACCCACCGTGACGTCACCGTGTTGGTGTGTGAACTTCCGTTTTGAAGCCTCCAGTTTGTAATTTGAAAACGGAGGAAACCATATTTGGACGAGAAGGTGGAAGGATCTGATCTGCTCTGATTTCTAGTCTGTCAATCACGAGGCCATACCTTAATGCATACCCTACAGTCTATGGTGCTAACTGGAACAACTGATTGAACACATATGAGCAAGTGAGTAGTGAGAATTTCACAAGTAAAATTGGTGGAATGCCCTTTTAAACCAACCCACAAAATATTTCATTTGGGAAATCAGAGAGTGTCAGGATTTAGAGAAAAATTTGACATAGACCACTTTTATAACTGGCTAAATAATAAAAAAAATCACTAGTGGTTAATTACCCCCTAGATCCAGGTAAGTACTCTGTGATGTCTCTGAGGCACAACCAAAGTCGTTCCCATGTCCATTCCAGCAATAGCACACAGGAAATAGCTCAGTAGAAAAAACAACACTGTGTGACTAGTATGCATCTATCCTCTAACTCAATATTGGCTCCTATAGTGAATATGAGATGAAATTTTCCATCTAGCAAATCCTTGTGTATATACAACCTATACTATCATGTTAGGTTCCTGTTCAGATACAATTGATCATACAATTCTAAAGTTTAAAAGCTCAAACAAAAGTGTTTCTTACCCGTGTTTGCTCTCATCCATCATGAACAGCAAAGATTCTCAAATTAAGGCTGTACTATTCCTACTCCCTCTCTCTCCCTTCTACATCAGGGAGAGAGGGTAAGAGACCCCCAGGCCCAATAGTCTCTAATAGCTTTTTATGTCTTCTATACTTTTATCATGAGTCTTACACCACCCTGTGGTAAAAGTGGATGCTGTACTCAGCCCAGCCAGGTTCTGTGTGACTGGGAGCTGAGCTGTGAGGGGCTCTCAGCCAGACATGACACTCTGAAACTCTGAAACATATTATTAGGTTGTTTGTTTTTACAACTAGAATTGGGGACATTACCTGTTTTATTTCCCTCCTTGATGATTGTTACACTTGTGTTCTATTATCCTTGTCCCCCTTGTGTCTTTAATTCTCAGTGTCGTGCCCTTTGTCTTCATCAGTTTGTCTGTATTTGCTACACTCAATTTCCTGTGCAAGCGCTCCTGGTTTTGTTTCTTATTCTGCTTTACCTGTGTTGTAAGCTTTGTTTTCTTTATTAAACTACCCTTTTAAACCAAACAAAATCCAGGTCCAGGTTAAAAACAAAAATCTGACAAAAGATCAGCACACTGCACTAACTGCTCCGAATAAACTTCAGTCATAGAGCAGGGAAGATACATGCACAAACCCTGTCATTACTCGTGTTTGTAGTCTGCTTGATTAACAATCAGCCTGCAGCCAGACAGAACTCATCAGGCCTCTGACAGACAACATGCTGTGCTGCACCACTAAGGCACAAAAAGTAATGAGTGTGCAGCATGAACATGAGGGGACTAACAGTGGAGGTGGCATCCTCTGTGGATCTGCTGGTTCTGAATGCAGACTGGTGAGGGTCCAGGCCAGTTGGGATGCTGTCTGTGACGTACCAAGGAACAAGCCTATGAAAGCACTTCACCAGAATGGGGGTAAGTACCACAGAGCAGTGGCCATTTAGACTAAACACTGCAAGAAAGACTTCTCAATTCTCTCCCCTCTTTACATTTCTACATTGTAAACACATTTATGCATCTTTTGTCAAATTAGTTTTGATTTTGGCACTGATATCTTCAATATCTGAAAGTCTGGATGTGCACTCTCTGTCCTGGTTACCAGGGTAATAACTACCAAATATACCTAACTAGTCCATTACAAAGTATTATGCATTTATTCGGCAAATACGTTGAATTTGTTCATTATATGACAAGAGCAGTTATTTCAAGATTGAAGCAAGTGTTAATTTTAGAATTAGGTTGTCTGAAGGTTAAGCTAAGAGAAAAACATATATGTAATATATAACTTTTATGTAATAACTTTTAGTGTACATCATAAGAAGTAGAAAATGAGTCACATTTATATAATAACATAATCAGTGGGATTTACACTGGTGAACACTTTAGGGGTAGCCATGGCAACTCACCAGGGCCGCTGATCTGTGAAGTGCTGCGGCTGCGGCGGTTGCCAACGATGGCCACCACCCGCGCGCTGAGGCTGGAGCGTCTCTTCTTGCTTCCACCACCCACCATGCCCAGTGCCGTGTCTGATTGGCTGCCGTCAGTGCGCTCCTGGGTGTAGATCTCTCCACTCACGCTGGAGCTCTTCAACATGCTGCGGCCCATCGATGATCGCATCTGCCGACTGGAGGCAGAAAAACACTGAGTGACATTTTGGTCTGGTGTGATGAAGAGGGGATGTAACCAAGGTCTCTGTAACATCCTCTATACTGTACCTTAGCTTCAGTAGAGAACAAAAACAGCCTGGCTGATAAAAGATGGTGGGGGATGATCATTTCAACTGACTGTGGTTGAATGATGTTTAATAAAACAGCAAATGATTGAAACAACAGATGAGTAAACATCTGTGGTCCCATTGAAGAGAACTGATGAGATGTCCCACTGAACAACTGAAACTAAAAGAAAATAAACATAGTGTACAACTAAAACCAACAGTGTTTGGTGCTCTGCTCTGTTGTTTGCTACAGCCATTGGACCACAACTCTCTAGAAAGAGATTTAGATTTTAAGAGACCATCCAGATTAAAATGAAATAAGAATAAAATAAAATGTTCTAGCAGTCCACAGCTGATAATCATATCACGTATTGAGGTTCATTCTTCTGAAACGAGCCACTACACGAGAGCACAGGCGGCCCAGTGCTCGATGCTGCCTCGTAGGGGCTCGCAGGAGCCGCCGCATGTCCATTCCCTCAGAGGTTGTAAAGGTGCTGCAGGAAAGCCCAGCTATGCTGCCCCTGTCACCCACACTCTCCACACCCTGCAGGCCCCTGACAGCTATGGTCCAGTGGCTCAGGGGAGCCAGGGAAGGGCTGGGAAGGGGCAGAGCAGTTTGAGGCCTCTCCACTGTCCCCTGTAGGGGTGTTAGGGAGGTGCGTGCAGCAGAGGGGTAGGTTGGGGGGGGGGGGTCCACATCTGGAGGATGGAGTGGGTCCAGGCAGTCACAGCACACGAGGCATGCAAGGAGGGATCTGAGACATGCAGTGAAAGGGGGGAACAGACACACACACACACACACACAGGAAAAAAGGCCCAAATAACAGAAATGATGAACACTATTGTAGAAAATGATAACTGATGTGCATTCATGCTTCTGGCTTTGAAATATACATGAAATACATGAAAATGTGCACAATTATGTAATTTATAATGGATAAAATGGAAGAGCAGTTTCTCGTGACACTAGTTTCTGTAGTGATAATATATGAAAACAAATAATAGGCCATCAAACATGAATTATCTATTTATTCAAGACATTATGCAATGATTGACATGTGTGGCATCCAATGAATTATTGGAAATTGATGAGAAATATCAAGCAGGGGGAAAATGTTGAAGAGCAAAGGGTTTGATCTGTGCAACCTCACACCACCTCTATCTCCACTCCTCTGTATGTATTCAGTCACTTTCATGACCGATCATCAAACTGGCCTGAAGCAGATGTGTCCAATGAATACAGATATTACTATCCCACTCTAAGTGAAAACTGATCTGGGGCCAGCTGTCCATCTCTGGATTACTAATTCATACCCTTGTGTCTCTAAAAACTGACCCTTGGTCTGAATTATAGATAAGCTATATTACAGGCCTTCTAAAACAGACCAACCACTGACTCCATTGTCTGTGTTTGGAATTCAAACCTGTGTTTTCACTGTGGACAGACAGATGCTCTCCTCTCACCTAAGAGCTGATCTGACGCATCTGTACAACCAGAGCAATACTGGTCATCTCTTTCTTCATTCCCCTGAATCTGTCTGTATTTAAATACAGTATGACCATAAATGTCAGCATATTACGATTTCCCCTCATGTGAACAATTACAAACATATACTTATTATTTTGCAAATATATATCAATCTTTCATATGTATTAAGAATGGAGACTCAGCTATACTCTTACTATTATTGAAATAACACTTGTTAATCAAAAAGTCTCTGCAGATGCTGATGTGTAAAACAGGTAGCCATTAAAATTCTGAGTATGTACTATATTGCTGTCTGTGGCGATGTTTGCTGTAAGGCTAATGTAATGGCTTAGAAGGTACTGATCAAAAGGTCTGGTCAGTGGCTGGCTCCTCCAGTGCACATGTCAGAGGGTTTGTGGGTAAAATACTGCACCCTGTGAGTGTGCGTGGTAGCAGAAGAACTGATGCTGTATGTAGAAAAGGTTTGTGTGTGAACTGGTGTATGTGGTTTGTAATGTAAAGCATTTTGAGTGGTTGAAGAGACCAGAAAACACTTTAGAAGTGCAGACCATTTGCCATTTAAGTCATAGGATCATCTTTTAGATAAAGGTGTTTGATAAAGGACAAAATTAGGTCAATAAAGAAACAGTTTGACCTCAACACCAGCCAACACCAGCAAAAGTATTCATACCCCTTGAACTTTTCCACATTTTGTCACTTTACGAACACAAACATAAATATATTTTATTGGAATTTTATGTGAAAGACCAACACAAAGTGGCACACAATTGTGAAGTACAAAGAAAATTATACATGATTTTAAATTTTTATTACAAATAAAAAACTGAAAAAAGTATTCAGCCCCCTCAGTCAATACATTGTGGAACCACCTTTTGCTGAAGTTACAGCTGCAGGTCTTTTGGGGTATGTCTCTACCAGCTTTGTACATCTAGAGGCTGAAATTTTTGCCCATTCTTCTTTGCAAAACAGCTCAAGGTCAGTCAGATTAGATGGGGAGCGTTTGTGAATGGCAGTTTTCAGATCTTGCCACAGATTCTTGATTGGATTCAGGTCTGGACTTTGAATGGGCCATTCTAACACATGAATATGTTTTGTTTTAAACCATTCCATTGTAGCCCTGGCTTCATGTTTAGGGTCGTTGTCCTGCTGGAAGGTGAACCTCTGCCATAGTCTCAAGTCTTTTGCAGGCTTCAACAGGTTTTCTTCCAAGATTGCCCTGTATTTGGCTCCATCCATCTTTCCATCAACTCTGACCATCTTCCCTGTCCCTGCTGAAGAGAAGCCCCCCCAGAGCATGATGCTGCCACCACCATGTTGGACAGTGGGGATGGTGTGTTCAGAGAGATGTGCAGGTTAGTTTTCTGCCACACATAGCGTTTTGGTCTCATCTGACCAGAGCACCTTCTTCCACATATTAGCTGTGTCTCCACAACTTTATCCCTGACCTTTCTGGTGTGTTCCTTGGACTTCATGATGCTGTTTGCTCCCTAATATTCTCTTAACAAACATCTGAGGATGTCACAGAACAGCTGTATTTGTACTGATTAGATTACACACAGGTTGACTCTATTTAGTCATTAGGTCAACATCCGATCATTCAGGAATCATCAGGCAACTTCTGAAGGCGACTGGTTGACTCAGAGAAAAGGGGGCTGAATACTTTTGCACACTTTTCAGTTTTTTATTTGTTATAAAAATTTAAAATCATGTATAATTTTCTTTGTACTTCACAATTGTGTGCCACTTTGTGTTGGTCTTTCACATAAAATTCCAATAAAATATATTTATGTTTGTGGTCGTAATGTGACAAAATGTGGAAAAGTTCAAGGGGTATGAATACTTTTGCAGGTGTTGGCTGGTGTTGAGGTCAAACCGTTTCTTTATTGACCTAATTTTATCCTTCATCAAACACCTTTATCTAAAAAATGATCCTATGACTTGAATGGCGAATGGTCTGCACAAGTGTTTTCTGGTCTCTTCAACCACTCAAAATGCTTTACATTACAAACCACATACACCAGTTCACACACAAACCTTTTCTACATACAGCATCAGTTCTTCTGCTACCACGCACACTCACAGGGTGCAGTATTTTACCCACAAACCCTCTGACATGTGCACTGGAGGAGCCAGCCACTGACCAGACCTTTTGATCAGTACCTTCTAAGCCATTACATTAGCCTTACATTGAACATCGCCACAGACAGCACTGTCCATATAGTGCTGTACACACTCCTGTAAAATACGCTCAACCCAAGAAGTACATACCTACATGCATACATTCAGAATTTTAATGGCTACCTGTTTTACACATCAGCATCTGCAGAGACTGCCACTGTATGTCAAAGGCTGAGGGGCTGTGCTTTTAATATGCTCTGTTTGGATTGATCTGTGGCGGGGCCATAAATATCAGAGCCCCCGCTCTCCTCCTCTCAGACCTCGATACATTGACCAACTAATAAGCTGCACTACATCACCACCTGGCCCACCAAGGACTGCTGGGATAGGGTCGTTTGTCCCTGTCAGCACACTGCTACTGGTCAGCTGAGGAGGTGCATGTGCATTTGTGTGTATGTATAGAAATTTTTCTTTTTTGTTACAATTTTTTTATTGTTGTATTTAAACTGTAGTTTTAGGCAACCTTGTTTATTTATATATTTCCCATGGAAAACTGGGTCTAAACCTTACATTTGTACGCATCACAAAAACAAAAAAAGCTGCTTTCCCCTGAGTAATTTTTATTTTGAGAAAATATTTTTATTCTAGTTTTAGTTTGTTGATACTATTTAGCACAGTCCTGTTTATCACCCAATTTTCTTCAAAAGGTTAAACAGGGATTTAAAGTTGAGTTAATTTTGGGATGTAGATTTTAAAAGAATGGTAAAAAAAAATCAACACTACACACCAATAGTGTCTGCTAAACATACTGCTAGACAACATCTTTAAAACTCAAATCCCCCCATTATAATGTATGTTTTATGCTAAAATCTGCAGTAAGCCCAATTCTAAAAACCTAATATTGACCTTGATCATCACAAGAAGTAAACTGGTGAAGCCATGTGACAGTTTGGTTGAGTGTTTGGGACTCAGAGTCCCAAATAAAATGAAATGAATTGTCACAAGCAGATGTTCTTATAGGAATGAGACAACTGCACCTCAACAATAAGCAGGTTTAAGCTTTTTCCTGTGCCAGTGAGCATCTATCCTCTTGTGTACTTGAGTAAGACCCCCACTATAAGTTCTTGGAACCCTGCTCTGTAGCCTCTGATTTCCCCTTGGAAGGTGCTAGCAAAACAGATAATAACTCCCATACAGAGATCAATAAGGAACTGTCTATAACAGCTACTATTAAAGGTTTCGGCTGTTGTCTTGATTCTAATCTAGGGATCCATGGATGGATGGATGGATGGATTATCTGCCATCATCAGTCAATTCAACATTGGGATCTAATGATCTTTACCTGGACTCCCTCGTGTCTCCTGCTACAGTGTGTCTCCTTCGCTTCAACTCCTCAGAGAAACGTCTCTTTCCTGCTGCCCTCCTCCTCTCCTCCTCCCCGTTCACCCCCCAAGAGATCCTCCTGTCCTTCTTCTCCTCCTCTAATGACTTGGATCTGAGTTTGTCAGATTGTTTGGATTTCCAACATTCATTTTATGTGTCCATGTGTTGTTGTGTGGGTTGTTGTGTGGATAGAGGAGACAGAGCATGCAGATGGACAGAAACATGCAGGCATGCATAAATAAAACAGAGACACACAGTGATTAATGTGCATACACAAAATAAACATATCAGCTCGATTAACCAAACATTTCGACTGTATTTCAAAAAGGGTGAACTGGCAGTACATCAACATCTAACCTGCACACACAGTATGACTACCCAATGAGGACTGACCTGAGTCGTCCACCTGGCCGTTCTGATTGGATAGACATGTAGCTTGTGCTACTGAGGCGGGAGGCACTGCTGGCACGGGAGAGGGCGGACACATCGCTCATATCGCTGTCTGACGATCTGGCCGACATGTTGTCACTGCTACGCCTCTGTTCTGCATACATCTATGGATGGAGATGAAGAGGTGGAGGATGATGGGAGAGAAGTGATGGTTTTGCTCAAATTAAGTATAGAAAAATATACATGTATCATTTAAAAGTAGGAATCCAAAGGAGGACATGAACGCTGACCTCCCGTTTGGTCTTGAGGTCCGTCTCAGGGTCGTGGGAGGCTGAAGGCCGACAGGAATGTACTTTCACCTGCAGCTGTCGGGCTCGCTCCTCTACTGCAAGGGCTGAAGCAAAAAAGACCAAAAATTTGTCAGAAAGAAAGAAAAAGAAAGTTTAAAATAGGAAAAAGAAAGCAGAAACACTAATGTTCACAATAAGAGAGACGACAGGGGATATCTGGAGGATGCAGGATCAGGTTTTTGTCACTAGATGGAGCATGATGTGTACATCAGCTGCTCACATAATGGAGGCTTGGAGGGTTCTCAGTCAACCTGGAAAAAAAAACCTATTTGCTTCTAGGTTGTGTTGGGAAAGTGAAATTGACTCAACAGTGCGACTGTCTGAAACCTAACCATCAAGAAAGAAAGAGTATTTTTAAAAAGTTCTTCCCAGGACTTGGCAATGCTGTAGGAAGAGAGGGATCACTATTAACAATGGCAGATTTGTGCTTTCATAAAATCATGAATCTCTCCAAATAGTTTCCTCTTTAATACAGAAGAAGAAGGCTGAGTTGATAAAAATAAAAATAAAATAAAAAACTTTTGATTCAAAGCTGACAATCAAAATTTTTGTTATACTAGTCAAACGGAAACAAATCTCAGGAAGCAAAATGGCCTTTTTATGCTTGTATTTTTTGTGCTGTTTCTGAAGACGTAATGGCCATATCTAAGTCTCCCCTGTCTGCAAATGAAACTAAATCATTTTCAGAAACCATATTAGCATGATAATAGCTTCTTTGTGAGGTAGATAGATATTTTTTGTCAAGTTAAAAGACATGACTCCATTGCCCACGCACAACATACCTTGCTCTATACTGCTGCTCTTTGCAGGGAGCTGTGGCAGCTGCCTGCCCCTGCGACCTGATGGAGTCCCCATTGGAGGAGAGGGGCTGCCATGAGGGTGTGCTCTGAAATTCAAGTAAAGATACAAGGAGAGAGGAAAAGGCATAAAAAAACATATTACTGTATTCATCACAAATTCAAGTGAAGCTAAAAACAAAAATCAGAGAGGCAACAAACTGAATTTCGAAAAAAAGTGAATCAGAGTCTTTCATAAAGGTTCAGGAAAAGCAAAGAAGGTGGCACTGAATGTGTTTAGTATGCACGGTAACAGTATTTATACATATTCCAGTTACAGCATTATATAAATGTTTCATCTCAACTTTAATCTTTTATATCCACAACTTCATACATGAGTGCACCACAAAGTTTTCCATGCTTAACATTGTTAACATAGTTACCATCCCTGCTTCTTGAGATATGACGTACAGGTCATTCAGAAAGTATTCAGTTTTTCACATTATGGTAATTATTTTTCCCAAATACCCCAGAATAACAGAGCAAAAACAGGGCTTTTTTTTTTTTTTGCAAATATATTAAAAAGTAACAACTGATCACATTTATGTAAGTCTTAAGACCCTTGACTCAACACTAAGTTGAAGCACCTTTGGCAGTGATCACAGCCTTGAGTCTTCTTCGGTATGGCACGACAAATTTTCAACATCAGGATTTGGGGATTTTCTGAAGTTCTAGCTTCAGAGTAACCACCATGGTCTTGGTCATCTCAGTTATCAAATTAAGACAGTTAGCTCTAAGAAGAGTTCTGGTTGTTCTGAATTGCTTCCATTTAAGAATTATGGAGGCCACTGTGCTATTGGCAACCTTTAATGCAGCAGAAATGTGTTTGCAGACTTGCAGATCTGTGCCTCAAAACAATACTGTCTCGGTTCTCTGCAGGCAGTTCCTTCCACCTCGTGGCTTGTGTTTTGCTCTTTCACATCCAATCAATTGAAAATACCACAGGTGGACTATCAAGGGAAATGGGAAGAACCTGAGCTAATTTTAAAATTGTTGTAGCAAAGTGAAGGGGTCTGACTTTCTGAATGACCTGTGTCTGTGGTACTAGCACAGAGGTGTTGCACTGACAGTAGCATGCACCTGTCTAGCCGTGGTGAGTTTGGGCAGGACCCAGCCAGGGCTGTCTGGCCAAAAGGCCTCAGTGGGCCCCCTCGCCCCCTACTGCCTCTCAGGATAGAGGTGGGCTGGATACGACTGCCATCAGTAGGCAGGCAGAAGGAAATAAAAACAAATGAAAACATAAAACCATATAAATACAATCAAATTAAATCAAATGAAAACTTGAAAACTCAATGTATAAAGCTGTTTATGCTGTGCAGGTGTCCATGATGAAGATAGTGTACAGCAGGTACTGTCGATAAAGTCAAACAAATCAAAAACAGTTGGCAAATTCTACATGCAAGGAAACGTTTTCAGAATTGACTTGTTAAGCAAGTGTCAGAAAACGTCCATTACTGTGGGGGCTTACTAAGTGTAAAAATAAAATAATAAATTCTTCATTTTCAGCTGTTTATTACTCGTGTGTCTTCGTCATGTTGTGAGGAAGCTTTCTTTGAGAGCAATCAAGTCAATATTCCAGATTTGACAACCAGATGGTCAGACACCATCCTTCCAGAGAGAGAAGTGGGTGACAGCAATGAGAGGAGATGAAGTTGAGTGAGCGAGCGAGTGAGTGAGTAAATGAATGAATGATCTTACCTGTCCCCCTCTAGGCTTTTTTTGCTGCCCCTGTGACAGTTTGGACTTGATGAATTGCTACACTGCCTGTTTTGGCACACAGCAACCACAAAGAGACATAGGGAGAAAGACAAACACCATATGGAGAATGCACCATAGAATGATAAAACACAATATTGATTTATAATGTTTGTTGGAAATGCCTCAAAACCTCAAAGTGACACTTAAAGGTTTGGTTTTGGTGGTTTCTAACAGCAAGCTGGGAATTGCATTTTTTTTTACCACCAGAAACAATGTTACAGCAAAGAAAGTGCTTTCAAGCCAAAGAAGTGGGGAAATTCAGAACAGGTGCTCAGTAGAAAGAGCAGGTGCAACAGAATAAAAGAGGGATTACACAGCCTTAGACCACAAATATTTACAGGAAAAGGAAAAGAAACAGTGCTGATCGCGAGGTCTGTGCAACACTATCATCTACAGGAAGATTTCCAGGCTTCGGGACAGGCTTCAAGATGTGGGGTCAGGGAGGTAAGCAGGCAAGCAGAGCTGTAGCATAATGTTTGCACAGCAGAGGGGAGCAGGCTTGGTATACCTGTCTTCCTCAGGGGCCACATGTTCTACTAAGATCCTGGGACTTGGGGGAGTCTTGCGGGGCAAAGAGTTGGAGCACCTAGAGGAGCGCAGGGGGTGGGAGGAGGAGCATTTTGAGGTGCGAACATCAGAAGGCATCTATTGTTTTTCCAACCCAATTTAGATGAAAGCATGCCCACCTCCGTATCACAAAGCCCCGACTTAACAGCTGAAGCTAACATTTTCCTAGCCATAACCAGTACACAAGTGGGCATGTTTCAATCTAAACTGGGTTGTAAAAATACAACCCACGAGGTAAAGTTGTTAATGTGTAAAGGGACAGTCAAGTATGTGACCCAGGTAGCAAAAAGAACCCACCCATAATTGGGTCAAATATACCGCCCATATACAGCCCATGTACAGCGTGGCTGTCAGGTGTGCTACTTCTACATCTGGAAGTAAGAGCTGAAATCTTCTGTCTGTCACATAACACTGGAACAGCCAGAATCTGCCCAAATGTGGAAGTATATGAGTCAAACTTGGTCCCAGCATATGTTGGGCCCCAAGTTTCATTTTGCTACCTGGAAAAACTGCAGCTTCTCTTTAAATGTCATGGTATTATATCAGTCACATGATTTCACTTGTCAAACATTTGAAGTTATAGTGAGCATTGCAAGCACTTAAGAGTGAACAAGCTAACAAAGTCTTAAATTATACTGAAACTTCACTTAGATAATGCAGTTTTGCAGCATTTGATGAAATACGCTTGCTCACTATCTTGTTGAGAATTTGATGTTAAAATCAATACCCTGTATACGTCTGTACTGTAAATATGAAGCTTCAGCCTGTTGGCGTATCTTCTGAAAAGAGGGAAACAGCTACCCTGGCATAGTCCACAAAATCAGTACGACACAGTTCATAAATTACACAATATATTTGATTTATTCAAGTCATACTAATACAATTTTTAACCTTTAAACACCTTTCCCACTTTCAAGTTTTTGTGTTGCGCAACTAACATTAGCAGTAGCATTACATTTAGATTTTACTGTACAGAGGTAAGACTGACAATTTGTGCTTTTACTGGAGGTTATGTGAGGTACTGTATCATAGCCAGCTGCCATACTGAGGCTGTTTTCATTCTGTCTGCTGAGCTAAGCTAACCAGGTGATGTCTGAAGCTTCAAATTAAGTGAGGGTGGTATTGGATCTCTGGTCTAAGAAATGAATAACTACATTTCCCAAAATGTCTGAGTGAAAACTCAGCTGGGATCTATGTGTACACTACCATCTTATTTCTCAATAACCTTGTCTGTTAATATTTTAATTCTTTTGCTAGTAAAGTTTACGGTAGACTTAAACTCTGTCGGCCTTTTTTATCTTATGTTTTTCAAATTAAAGATATTTCAAATTCTAGACTGCAGGGTGATGTTTTTATGAAAGTGTGCAATGGCAAATTCAGTCATGTATGACAGGGACAAATGACATGAACTGGAGTGAGGACATGCAATGTCATAAACTCAAAATGTAGACTGATTCAATCATGTCATCATGAAAATACTGATTTGAAAGCTGTGACTAAAGTGTGTGATTATTGATTGTGTATTCATTTTAACATAGAATATCAGTATCTTAAGCAAAATGTGTTATTTTTCTTTTTATACCTGTCTCTCTCAGGTGAGTGAAAGTTGGTGTCTGGTCTCAGACAAGTGGTGCTGGCACTCCTCACTCTGTCCAACGACGGCTGCAGGTCACTGCACAACCGCAACACAGCAGCAGAGAGAGACAAAGAAAGGAGAGAGAAACAGAGATGGAGACAGGATGTACAAGGACAGAAAATGCAAGGAGGGGAGTCAGGGAGTCGAGATTAAGGAAAACGTGGGAGAACAAAGGGGGTGATAAGTAAGAGGTAGGAAAAAGAAAACACAGAGACAGTCAGAAAAAGGAGGATAATGAAAGGTAATGTTAAAAAAAGAGAGGAGACAAAGAGAGAAAGTGCCATCAGACAGTGCAGTAACATGTAATGGCTCTGATGCTGTAGCTCCATTTATCATAGCCAGTCATTCCTCGCGGCCATACACTACTAGACCACTCAGATGGAAGGTTGGTGAGTTGCCATGGGAACCAGGTGTAAGTGGGAGAGGGGGCTGCTTGTAAGTGTCTGTGTGTGTGTGAGGCACTGAATGAGTGAAGAGGAGAGGAAAGCAGACACTGTTCACGTCTGCTCTCTGCTGCATACACTCGAAGCTGCATGTTTGTCACGTCATGCTGCTCTGTGACAACAGGTACTTTCAACAGATGGCTGGTTCTGTGCCATCGCATGACATCGCACATAATGGTTTCAGGGCTAATGCTTCACAGTGATGGCAACAAGGGCTTAAGAGTTAACTGTTTTTTTAATGCTCTGCACTTGGCAGTACATGCTTAAGCCTCTGCTATGTGTTGTCAAACAAAAAAGAAGGAAGAAAAAAAAGGTTCTGGCTGGTGAAGACAAAAGAGGAGATGGTGTGTGACGTGTGTGTGTGCTTACCTAACCGTGACCTCATCAGTGAACCTGAGCACACGGTGTGTAAGGATGCTACGAGGCATGGTGCTAACCCCCTCTTGTCTGGGGGGTGGCTTGCTCTTTAGGCATGCGGGGAGGGTGGAGCTGTACGCCAAAGCCCCGCCAACACAAGGCGGGGAGAGACCCGCGTGCAAAGGGAGGCAAAGGAAAAACAAAAATGACACATGCAACTGACAGAAATAAGCAGAGGAAACAAGTGAAGGGGGGGGGCGGGGGGCGGGGGGAACACAGGCATGAAACTAAGCAGGTTTTTTGGAAATGATCAGGAAAGGCAAAGAAGCAACACTCACATTATGGTGCAACATAACATATGGCTTCCTTCTCAACACCGTAATAACAGATTATTTTATAGCTCAGTAAATAGGAGAATTCTCATAAAATATAAGATTGGATCGCTTTACAGTTTAAATGTACATGCATGATGCCTGTGATGACCGGAAACTTCAAATCTAAATGAATACATACTCTATACTCTTACATAATGACCTATGTAAGAGTGTAGATAGTTCCTCTTGCACTCCCTGTGGATTGACCCCAAACACATATCAGGAGATTACATGTAATGCTGATTACGCAACACAATCTACAGATCTGAAGCTGTCGGGGTGGCACGTGGTGAGAAAACCGGGCTACAGTAGATCTATGAAATGTAAAGGAGAGCCATAAAAGGGATTAGAGTTGAACAGAGAGAAATGGGGGAAATGGAGGTTTGTCTGCCTAGTGTTTATGAAGAATTACTATAAATCTGATGCACATTATGATGCCAGGATCAACATCTGGTTAATATGTTGAGAAACAATATTTGTGGTTCTGCATCTTTTAGCCCATTAACTGTAACTTACACTTTATTTACATTACTGCCAACCATTTCCGAAGTATTGTACTAGTTTTAGACTGTTTTCCTGGTAGTTGTGATGGATCGATCTGTCTTGAGACACTCGCCCAAGTAATCCTCTAGTCCCTGATATGGGTCAAACTCCAAACCTATCTTTCCCATAATTCTATTAGTACGTAGAGTAGTAAGTATAATACTACTAGATATTTTACACTAGTCAATTTGGTATCAGTTTTAAAATTGTTTAAAGAGCAGCTCTTTAACACAACTAAGGGTCTACAGCCATGCTAGCAGCTCTGTTTATCTCTACTACTCCTTCTACACAATGTTGCTATTGCTATTATTTTTACATTGTCAGTGTTTGCTTATTATTTGGCTTCTCTGTTTGATTATTTGCATCAGTGCATGTTGCAAACATCTAAATACTGCACTGATAGGGCCCTGCAAGGGGTCGCATAAGACAGAGGGACAAGCAGCACATACAATTTAGCGAGCTAAAGTAGCCTCATGACAAAGCACCTTGGTACACACCGACCAAAGGAAACAAAAGCAGCGCAGTGGTCTGGGAAACACATGGGCATTTATTGCGTTAGGAGATCGCTGTCACAACTAAATGGTCCACCAACTTCACAAATATGTCTGGGAAAGCTGGACAGGCACAAAGTTGGGTATGCAAGAATAACTTTCACGCTCAACACTCACCTGTAAATGTCTTTATGGATACCATTTACTAACAGGGGCATTTTTGGGGGGAGTGTGTTGCTGTATCTACCTACGCCCCTGGTTGTATGAGTGGAGGTCATGCACATAAAGCAAGACAAGAAAAAAATACAACTGCCATGAGTGAACACATCAAATGCAAAAAGAAGGGGGAAAAAAAAGAAGAAATTAATCAAAAGAGCTTTGCCTTCTTTGAGGTCAGCAACCGAGCAGGTCTCTAATCCCCCCACAGTGATCAGTGTGTTGTGTGTGTTTATATGAGACAGTTGTGGTGATAGATAGACAATAGTCGGTCATGAATTTATGAGTGTGCTACAACTACTTGACGCTGATGCAATATGTTGAATTTGTGTTCATGCAGGTACACTAAAGCGGACATACAGTCAAGACCCATTCAAGATAATTAACACATTGTTTGCATAGAAAACATCAACATTGTGTATTAAGATGACGTTGTTAAAGTATAGTGAGGATGGAAATGATGACAAAATAGCATAGCATTAAAATAAACCTGAATGGTGGTTGTCCCGTTTGTTTTACCTGTTTGTGTGCAGGCACTCAGCACTCCCGCCCCGGATAGACCTGTGCATCTCCAGGACCTCACTGTCATTGCCATGACGATGGGTGAACAAATGAAAAACAACCCGAGAAAAACACAAAAGAAGAGGATGGCAACTCAGACAGGCAAAGTGAACTTATGAATGACAGAAACCAGGAAATCATAATTCTGAGATTTCAAACAAGTCTGCATTCAACAATACAGAATGAAACAACACACTCAGTATGTTGCAATGACTAGTTTCAAACTGTTAGTAGTATTAGTAGAAATTAGTTTGGTAATATCACATTAAAAAACACTGATTAACCAAAACAACCAAGCCAACCTTTATAAAAGGCAGGTATATATAAGGCATGTACACTGCTGATTGACCCACTGGCAGAACTGATCTATAGTCTGTGTATCTTGTTCTTTAACATAATTAAGAATTTGTGTCAACTGAAACACAATGTCATAGCCCCATCCCACAGCCCCTGTGGTTCCTCAGATTCTACGAACAGGTTACCTGTCCTCAGAGTACTCATAGTCCGAGTCACCGGAGCGTTGGTGCTCCAAGTGGGAGTCATGGTAACGGGAGGGGGAGTGGGAGTGGTGGCGGTTCTGGTGGATCTCATCCAGACTCCTGATGAAATTGCAAATGTATAATGAATGTAAGGTTTTTATTTTGGCATGTAAGATCATTATGATGATTCAAAATGACACAGTAATAAATAATGTGAGACACTGTACTCTGAACACTGAGACTGTGTGAAACCCCACAATAATACATGTTTTTAGATACTAGCTGATGTTTTTACATTGTCACCACAGCAACTCACACTCCACTGATAGTTCACCAGGTGACTGCTACAGAAGGTGGTCCTGACCTTTGCATTGGCACATGTGCAGGTCTTGACCGGGCCCTGCAGGAGTCCTCTCTGTGAGGAGACACCGAGCGGGAGCGATGCTGGACAGGCCGCTGCTGCTCAGGCACAGCCAGTGTACTGCCACGCTCCCTCTCCCTGGAGTTGCGCTCTGCACCTACGCACCCCACACACACAAACATACAGAGATCCAACATGGATGCACACACACACACAAGTGCAAAAAAGCAAAATTCGCACACACGCACAAGTCCAGGCATTAGTTGTGTGTCCTTTGATAAGGGTGCACAAGTTGTGAGAGTTGTGCTGCCACTACTGATGCCATTCTCTGACACACTGTAGAACATCACAGCAGGATGTTTTACAGGCAAATGACCAGCTAGCAAACAGGTTAGCTAGCCTGAGTAGCTGACTGTTTCCGCAATGTCCCTGTCAGACATGAGATTTGTTTGTGGTTCCAGATGTGTCAGATGAGACTCCTAACCCCTTTTGTCTTATCATTGACCACTGTAACAGCAAGGAATAAGTACAGGAACATAGAAAATATATTGAAATACAGGTACAGGCACAACATATGTGAATTGAGAGTGAAATAGGGGAAGAGCCCCTTGTTTTCTGCAATAGTGAATTGTATGAGTAAAGTCAGAGCACATATGTAACCGAGTACAAGTGCAAAGAGTTAAGAGAAGATGTCGAAGGGAAAAGCCACATTGACCTTTAACCCAAAGGTTAAGAGACAGTTTGAGGATAAGACCTAGGCCTAGGAGTGTGCCTAACTGAAGGTGTAAGTTGTCATATCTAAGCTGCTCATGGGAACCCTGCTGCTAAAGAAATAATCAGATAAATCATGAACCATTTGTGTCAATTTTTGTCGCTGTGTGAGCAATGGCTAAAAAGTGCTTTGTGAGGTCACACAGGTTTGTGCCAGATTTGAATAAGTTATGGAGATATCCCATTCGCAGTCATTAAATTTCCCATAAAAATATGTAAATGTTTACAGCAGGTCCACAGCAGAAACAGCCAAACAGCAAAGCAGTTGTAGTGATTCAACTGGGCAAAATAACACAAACTTATAATTTTCTTTAAGTGAAATAAGCAACTTCTGAGCAGAAGCATGCAGGAGAATGGCAAGAGACCAAGTGGAATAGCAGTGAACTACTGTAGCTCTACAGTTAAACATGCACTTGGTGCTTCAGTGTCTCTACAGCCCAGCAGAAGAGGAGAGGCTGTTCACTGCAGCCTCACTCAAGTACAGTACCCTGCTAAACCTCAGCAGTATAAAGGCTGTACACCACAACACTCTAATTCAGAATCTGCAGTAATACGATGAATTGCAAAACTCTTTGGAGTGTTGCCTTTTGCTGATCCAGCAAAGATTAATTAATTTAATTAAGGTGCAATTTGTTCTGAAACATACATTGGAGCCAAAAGGAGGCTGGAAGGTTTGGGAGTAACAGATGGAGGGAGGATGCAAGAAGATGCTCTCTCACCCAGTGCTGGACGCCTACAGGCTACTATAGGAAAATACTCAGTAACCATGCCCCCCACCCACCTTTAGTCACTACCATCAAACCATCATCAAACTCTGTATCAATGATACGATGAGACCCTGCACAGGCGCAAACACATACATAACAGACACATACAGGACAGGGTAAGGTTGAGAGGTTCTGTTTCTGTCTCCCACACTAACAGACAGAAAATAGAAAGCTCAGCAAAGGAGAGGTTAGCAACCACACACTCAAACATACTGTAGGTTCACAAAACAGATATTAAATCGTACACCACGCACACATATATACAAATAGCTTGTATATGTAGTGTGTATAACCAGACATACTCTGTAGTTTCTTGCTGGGACTGTCTCCATGGATATGTCTGCGTGGGAGGTACGGAGAGGGCTGGGGCAGAGGTATAGAAGACACGTCATGTGTCTGGAGTTTATACCAGTGAGGAATGTCGTCCAGCAAGGCTGTCTCCAGCTCAATCAGGATCTGAGGGAGGATGGGATGGAGCAGATGGGTGAGCATAAGAGAAACAGTCCAGTAGATCCACTGAGGATCAGATGTGCTTTGGACTGTGTTTCTGTGATACCACAGTCCTTAGGATCTTAGACACAGACATTCCCAGCCATTTTCACCTGTTGCCCCCCTTTCATTCATAACAAACTCAACCAAGTAGTAATTTTCTCTTTTTTGAGTATTTAATTGAATAATTTTAGATGCCTGAGGTGTTAATATTAGCCCATATTTTACAAGTTAAAATCACAGATTAGAGAACAGACTGAGATATTATAATTTTGTGTAGCAGAAATAATCATCTCATAACTCCTTAGATTCTTGTGTTGTGTACATTGTTCAGATCCACATGGCTTCAATTTAACTTCTGGCCCAGAACCCAAGGTTTGTCAAAAATTATGTTGATTTTACAATTTTCTATTTGATTTAAAGAACTGATCAGAGTATTGACTTTTGATAATGTGAAAATTATGATAAAGCAAGCAAATTAAGATGAAACTAATGTTTTAGTTAGCATTAAGAATTAAGTGTCAAAATTGTCACATAGTTTGCTGTGGAATCCAGAAAACCACACCCATGTGATTGCATTACTACAAAATTAAGGAAATTCAATATAAAAGACTCTGCACATGAGATCTGTATAGGAAAAACCTAAAACTATCCAGACATGGTGTCTCACTCACCTCGCCCAGGAATTCACTCTCCTCTTCCTGCACTCTGGGCTGGTCCCAGACCGTGATCTCCAACATGCGTTCTCTAAAGTCCCGACGGTGAACGTGGGAATATATGAAGGTCTGGTTCCACTTAGGCTCAGCGCTCTTCTTCACTGTTTTAGTTCGCCGTTTACTCTTATCACTAGAACAAAACACACAAGGAAGCGTCCTGAATAGAGATACTATGAGAAGGAGATGCACAATAAGAAAAAAAGACTATGTCTTTACCTCCTGTCAGGCAGGAAGTACATTTTTACATAGGGGTTTCGAGGTCGTCCATCTGGTCGGGTTGGCAGGTCTATGGCTTGAAGGACGTTGACGATCAACTGATGGCCCACTTTGTCATACCACAGCTTCACCTGAATTGATGTGTGAAGGCAGTTAACCTCTATCCATATTTATACCTATTTAGAGGAACGTCTCTCCATCCTCCTCCAGATACTCACAGAGAGCTGTCCAGGCAGTACCAGAGGAAGGTCTCTGAGGGTCCCAGGACTAGTAGGGGACATCACTGAAATAGAGGGGCGGTCCATCTTTTGCGACTCAAAGGAGCTGGAGCCTGCTGAGGGATGAAGATTAACAGTTTTGTCTAAAAGGATAGGTAAAACTATTTGCATAAGCAGTAAACAATGATCATAACGTGAGAAGCAATATGGACGCCCATTTAACACTTACTAGATTCTAGAGGAGGGTGGGATGACTCTGGGATTCTTGGGATGTCTCTGTAAGAAGAAAACACAAGTCACTAAACTACTTTAACTAAATTTATATTACATTACTGTATACATTAGGATACTTGCAAGGTAAAGACACAGTCAAAACATTCCTTTACATTCATCTTTAAAAAATGAATGATTGAGACTCATGACAGCCAACAATTGCATAGAAGAAGAGCAAGCAGTAATTTGAATACACACTTAAGAATGGTGTGTAGTAGAGAACAAAGGAATAACTGGAGAAAGGGGTTTTGCTTTTGGATCTGAGGGATTTCAGGGGAGGCACGAGGGTGAGGGGCTCGGCCCATTCAACCAACACTACTTACTGATATGCTCTATACACTTTTCGCAAGAAGTTTTTGGACATAATTCGGTGGATAGAGCTTTTAGATAAAAGAAGGAGAAATATCAAAAGTGTCTGTCAGAATAAAATCAAGGCCATCACTCACATATTTTAATGATAATTATTACAAATTAACAACATTTATCTTACCCTATAGGTCTTGAAACAACTATTTCCACTTGAGGCTCGGACTTTGATTCAAGGATAATGTTGTACACTTCTTTCTTGGTTGCTCCTGGCAATGATTTCCCATTCCACTGTAGCACCTCATCACCTGGAACCAGGTGGGCCAACACACACAACATTGATGCAGCCTGTGGCTCATCTTGCATTATGACAAGAATTGTATGTCCTAAAGTCAAACTGAGACTTGATATGATATTATATAAGGAAATGCTAGACTAACCAGTTTCCACTCACAAAGTGGAAGCTCCACTTAGATTGAGGAAGCTAATTCATCTAGCTTGCTAACATTAGCACAGATTCCCAATAGATGTGACTTTAGTAACTGGGTAAAGTAAGGAGGATGACGTGTTGCTGGGAGTTTTGACAGTCAGCACATCTGGGACCACAAGAAAGTTCATTTTCATTTCAGTTTGACTTTAAAAATAAACTCATCAATAAAACTGTTGCAGACAACACATTGTATAGTATCTCCTACACAGAAGCTGTATGTTCACACCTGCTCTTAGGTGTCCCACAACATCTGCCAGGCTGCCTTTCTTGACTTTGGTGATGAAGGCCCCAAGTCTTCCTGTCTCTGTCATCTTCCCTCCTACCACCTGCACACAAAGATGAGAATTTACAGAGGTGCGTGATGGCAGTAATTGCTCGACAGGCATTATTGTAGGCTACAGACTTCTGCTGAGGTGTCAAATACTTTTTACCTTTCAGTGTTTGCCACCCAATACACCACAGCATTCACAGGCAGAACAAAACTAAAACAAAATTATTTCTGGATTGAAAATTTCTATTAATCCTTTAAACTATACTTCTTTGTGGTACTCAACTAACTAAGCTATTTGTAAGTTTTCTCTGGTGCTGAGTTATTCCCTCCTGGAGGAGGTGGTGTTGATTGTAGCTTTACAGGAGCTTCAGCCATCACCTTGCTTTTACAAGGCAAGACATTTTAATATACCCTTTCAGCAGTGCTACAGCTTCAGGACAGATATAAGGCTACAGTGAGTTGCTATCAGAAAGCTTACCAGCTAGCACAGGCCCATAACTACAGAAAGACCTGATATAGACAAAGGTTAACATTGGTATTGTTTCCACCTCTGGAGACAGCTAACACTGGATATGTGGCAATATCAAAATCAAAACAAAAATAACTCCTTCAAACAAACACTTAAAAACATAATGAGGAATGATGTCCTGCTCACTTTTAGGCCGAGGAGGGAACCAGCCTCACGGGGCATAGCTGACCGCTTGCTTAGTGTGATGCGTCCGATCAGGTGATCACCTTCTTTAGATGGCTGCCATGTAACTGGATGCTAGAGATGCAATAGAGCAAAATGAGGACAGCATACACGGACATTTATAAGGTATTATTAAGGTGGTAAGGAAGAATAGAGGAAGAGTAGCGTGGAAAAAGAGAGGAAGTTAGAAAAAGAAGAAAGGGAGGATGAAGTGTAGTAATGTTAATGTTCGATTTTGCATTTCCAATATTCTGTTCTACTGAGCAGGCAAGTAGATGCTTTCTTTACATTACATGTGATTGTATGTGAATAAATAAATAGCTTGGTGTTTCTGTTTGAATGTAAGGTATTGTATGTGAGTTAAGTTGTCAGGGTGGGGCCACATTAATACTAAATGTGTCATGTTTTGCTGAAACTCACATGCCACACTGCAGGATCTAGAGGATGACAGTCCCAGTCACCTGCAGGCAGAGAGAAGAGAGATAGAGGAGGGAAGTTAGGCACTCGGTCCAGCTTGTTATGTGCAGTAAAAATGTTTAAATATTACAATGCAAAGATATAACAGACAGAGAGACGTTATTTCTCAAGTTTGATGAAAGAAAGACTAAATGGGGGGAGATGGTCAGGGCCTCACATAAACCCAATTACCATTTAAACATTTTAGGTTCTGCCACATGTCATGAGTTTATCTTAAATTCCTTATTGAAAATCTCACCTACCTGGCACACGGGGCCCCTCCATACAGATGACATGAGACTGCCCCAGAGTACACACCTATTGAAAGGGGCCATGTGTGGACCATCTCCACACTGACAAATAAAATTGTTCAGAAGTCTTTTTTTGGAATGGTTCATGCAGGGTAATGCCCCAACAAAAAAAAATTAAAAAAAACTATGAGAGGGAAAAATATTGTAATCCAGTAACAATATTTTCCTTGATTTGAAAATGTATGTTGCGATGTAAATTGTATGTAAAATGGAAAGAAAGATGAACATTTTAATACGTTATCAAAATGACTCCCTGTGCCCCAAAACTGATGCCAGAGCCTGGACAGTAAGAGAAACACCAGTGACTGTCAGACTATCTGAACTTATTAACACTGACAGATGGTCAATGAAAGTACAGGAGCTAAGCTGACCCAGCATCAGACCACTATACCACTGCTTTAAGTTTAGAGAAAAATATGTGTCTGGCAGAGTGGGAAAATGATTCATACCAAATTTCTGGCCAGAGAGGGCAGAAAGGGAGTGAACAGAAGTTAATGAAGATGAAAAAATAACGAATGCACTGCTGTTTGTCATTTGTAGTAACACAGGTTAGCAGATGAGAGTGCATGTGTTGGAAATGGTGAAAAGCAGCCATGAATCCAGTGCTGCTAATCTGAAATCTGAAAGTCCACTCAAAATGCCTGAGAGGATAAATGCTGACTCCACAGTTTAAACTGCTGAGTAGACCTTTTGGGTTTTGGAGGATGAGCACACAGGGCAGATTACAAAATCTGAGCTGCTCCACTAACTGATGCTACATCAAAGCATCAGCTCTTTGCAGGTATTAACGTAGTATTGTTCTTGATAAAGTGTGTGTGTGTGTGTGTGTGTGTGTGTGTGTGTGTGTGTGTGTGTGTCTGTGTGTGTGGTTAGAAATCAAAACAGATGTGTGTATCATGGAAAGCAGTAGAATAAACAGTCCACCATTATAGACGCATGCAAAACTGTTGACAGGACAACGCCAAATGCAAGCAAGGCTATTATGTAATAATCATTATTTCAGCTATGTAATTTATGGAGGTTTTAAAAATGAAATTTAAAAAAAGTAAAACATTCTCAGAGCTGAGTTTTATTTGCATGACATCACTGTGTGTGTCAAGACTAATGCAGGTTACTTTGTTGACTAATATATTTTTTCTCCGCAATTAAAATGAGAAGAACATTGGCCAGTTTGTGGTTTCAACACATTTCCTCTAACAAATTTTATGAAAAACTTATGACAAAAATGACAAAAATGTCCAAATTCTGTGACAATTCAAGAATAAGTTTGGTGTCACACACACACACACATATACACACACACACATATAATGCAAACAGCCCGTAAACTGAACTTAACCGCAACCCTGACCAAAACCTACTTCTAGCCCTAAAACCAAGGCTAACCCCTGAAACAGCCATCTAAGCTTCTCGGGTCCAATATTTTGGCCCCCCACAAATCTGTTGGACCCCACACTTTGTCCAAACAACCATGCGCACACACACACACACACACATACAGTCAGTATCAGTTAAAGTGCAGCACCCTGGGATCCAGTGCCATCCCACCAGCAGACTTCTTCCTCCTCCAAGAAGTAACTCAATTACATTAAATTACTACCTGCTTCCATTTGACTTCAATCACGTAGCTGTGTCATTAAAACTCCAGTCTGGAGTATTTTATCACGGCTGTATCTGGTGAGATCTGATTTGTTGGGCAGAAATGGAAACCACACGCTTAACAATAATCCTGCTGAGGACATTCTTAGAACATACAATCAAATGTTCATGCATGAATATTACATAACAATATCCTCTTATAATTCATGTCTGTTGTGTGAGGAGTGTTTAAAACAGTAAAAGCTTGTAATCCAAGCAATGAGTATGCATTGCCCTGATGCTTGTGCTTTGCATTAAATTATTCTATTTTACAAATTTACTTATCAACAGCAGCTTTACAGGTCTACAGTAATTCAGAAACTCTGTTACATTAGGTAATGTCACACTGTACCATTACTAGATCATCTTTGTGAAAATAAAACTTCACAGAACTGTTGTAATTCTCCTACTGTAATTACCTCATGCTAACCACAAGTGGAGAGGAGCCACTAAACTTTTTTTATGTTAA
Source organism: Rachycentron canadum (assembly GCA_038496675.1). Classification (NCBI taxonomy): domain Eukaryota; kingdom Metazoa; phylum Chordata; class Actinopteri; order Carangiformes; family Rachycentridae; genus Rachycentron; species Rachycentron canadum. The sequence continues at coordinate 24,242,205 of CM076650.1, read as the reverse complement.
CCACTAAATCAGTGATTATATTCCAGTCCATGATATTATCATTATTATTACAGGCACAAGGAGTAGAAATACTACTTAGTAATGAACAGATCCAATATGGTTCGTTTATTATACTTTATAAAACTACCCGTAAGTCATAAAAAAGATAATCAACCGTTATTGTTGGATACAAAACATTGTCAGGGGTTCACAATCTTATTTGACCATCATGATCACAACAGTAATGCTTTGTTTCCTCTTAATGTCGCTATATGTGTTTAGATTCACAGCAATAAACGAAGAAAGAAAAACTACAAAGACAGATAAAGAGTCCTGCAAGTTAGGAAGGATAAAAAAAGAAAAATATATATATTTACAACACAAACATGAAATAGCTATGAATATATAAGATAAAGCTATAATTGATATTTTTATCAAAAATGTATCAAATGTGACAATGTGAGTGTGAAAGGTGTCGTGGTACTGATGAAATTGCAAAGAATTATCACCCAAATCTTTACAGAGATTAATAATAAGCTGGTTTATTTTTACCTGCTCAGCCCACCATCTTCCTATTTAGGTTTACATTCATTGGTCTCATATTTCACCAAATCCAGCAGCAGCACAGTACACTACACTGCCCAGCACCAAATAGCAAACTAGATACCAAACACTTTGAAAGCCATGGCTCTCACTCCCAGTTGTCAGTGAGGATGCTCCTGGGAGTTCCCAGCAAAGGGGAATCATTTTCACTATAATTCAATCCATAAGTAACACAATGATAATAAAATCTAAAAATAAAATCTATGACTTTTTATTATGAGTTTCAAACATTTCCTGTAAACCAGATTGCCAGCAGGATTTGGTAGAGACAAAAAACATAGTTAAAATAGTGAATGTTGGACCTGGTGGCCAAAAATTTGATTAAAAACAAATAAGCAGCTGTTTTGTTACCCATATCGATGTAAAAGTGGATTATATGTCAAAAAGTACGGTTTCCACACAAAGCAAAAAATGTAGATAGATTTCTAAGAAATCAAACTAGAGCACCTTTCCTTCCACTACAAATATCAGATATTGGGGTCAGTCTCAAGTTAAGCCATTAAACCAATGCAGAGACAGTAAGCACAATGACATGAAGCAGTTGAAACATTCAAAACTCAAACAAACCAGAACAAGGTGGGCAAGTGATGGAAATATGCTAACTGTGTTTCATGTATTAATCTGGGTGAGGTAACATTTTACAAAGGCACATCTTTTAATACTGGGGTTACACTCAAAGTATGAGGGGCTTTTGTTACAACATGAGTTTGTTTATCACATCCCATAAACTCATAACCTAGACAATGACATCAAAGTGTCTCTTGCCAACCCAGTGCAACCACAGAAAACACTGACCCTGTGATACCATCTCACTGAACCCAATGCTTCTATGTAGGGAAACATGCTGCACATTATCCTGCAAAACCTACCTCATGCCACAGATGAGAGTAAAAGGAGACATCCTGTTTTGAGGCCTAGCTAGCTAAAGAGTGTTTAAAACAGCTAATAATCCCAATCCACACCATCTACCCATTACCAGTCCCTGAGTTATAGTAATCTGGATTAAAACATCTGGAACAGGCCCCTTCTGTGACCGGTGAGAGAGATAAGCTGATAGAGCACAGCTAGCTCTACCTACTGCCTCTTGAACTCAGACACTCTCACATGTCTTATTTTAGCACATGCCGGCATCACTTCTGCAACAATACACAATACAAGTGACCTGAAAAATACACATATACCAAAAAACTACCAGTAGCATACATCCAGTAGCATGCAACCACGACTGGTCTCGATTTTAGCCGGTGTCCCATGGTTGGCTGGTACAGCTGGCTGTTTGCGAAGCATTACGTAGCAAGCGAGCTACTGACCTAATTCCACAAATCTGCTGGCCTAAATCACAGGAACTCTCCAAATAAATGAGAGCTGTCCTGAGAGCACCAGGGTTTAGCCACAGCACAGAGGTGTAGATGACACACAGGGATAGTGATGCACCGTGTGCTGGGTGGGTGCTTCATCCTATCACTTATCGTATAGTTTTACAGTCCGAAATTAGAATGTGTTGGTATTAGAATAATCTTACCAGCCAAAATACCCTTTTTTGCACATCATTGTAATTCTACTATCAAGCCTATTTTAGAAGCTACGGTTGGGAGAATATGGCCATCAAGTGTGGAAAGATGGAAGACATTAAATGGGAAGGAGATTCATTATTCATTATTATTTGAAAAGTCTGAAAGTACTATTGTCAATGACAAGAAGACAACAAATGATGTAATTCAGGTCTTTTATGATTCATGTACACAGAATGAGGATCGTGTATATTGATGAGCATGTGAGGTACATGAGAACTGCAGAACCCTATTGCCAAGTTTTGGTGAGTAGCAAAAATGGCTTCCACAAATGAAGATACGCAGTAGTGTCTAATGGAAAGAAATGGATAACAGCAAGCAACGTAAGGTTCGTTGGGATCGATTTAGCTTTGTAAACTAGTGGAGTGAGTACATCTGTCTGACTGACCTTTCTCGCTGACGCTTTCCATGTCCACGTCCTCACAGCTGGTGTACTCGGGCGTGGAGCCGCCCTCCTCCTCTGAGCTGCTGATGGACATCTGCCTCTTGTTGACTCCGCGTTTGCTCTTGTATGACCGTGGAGGGGGCGGCCGCAGAGACTCCGACTGGTCCGAGCTCTGAGAGTCCTTCCTCAGCAGGTTATCCCCACCTTTGTCCCTCAGTGTCCGCGTTGTACCGGACTCTAGACGACCCTTGTTTGGACCCCAATCTGGAGGCACTGGTCCCCCAGGTTGGGGCCCTGATCTCAATCCACCTCCAGCAGGTGGAGGCCCCGCTCCAACCCCCACGGTCCTATCTACAGAGTAGGCTCGGTGGTTCTCCAGGGGGGCCTTGCGGTCTCCCTCCCCACCGACACCCCTCCTGGCAAGACGGTTTTCAGGCACCTCACCTGCACTGCCTCCTCCACCTCCTCCTTCACCGGGTCCCAGTCCAACCTCATTGATTGCTAGATCACTGTGTCGCCGTTCATGGCGTACCTTGGACACTTTAGCATGCATGCGCATCTCCTGCTCCTCCTTTTGTGGTTTCACTGGGTATCGGGCCAGGTTGGGGTCACTACGGTAACGATTCTGGAACTCCTCTTCACGCCGCTGCCGTTCCCTCTGCTCATCATCCTCTGGCCGTCTCCGGTGTGTTTCTGAACGACCCAAGTCCTCCCCATCCTCGTAGTCCTGAGAATGGATCTTTTCCAGCCTCCGCCCATCTCCCAGTCGTCTTTCTCCTCTCTCCCCAGGGCCCACCCGCTCATCCAGGGATGACTGAGACGGCAACTTCCCAGCAGGTCTCCGGCCACTACCTCGCCCCATGCCTCCCTTCCCATTTTGTTCATGGAAAGAAACTGGCCTTTTCCTGGATGAGAGGATAATTAATTATACAACTGTACCATATAGTCTCCAGACGCCGACATAAACACAGGTGCATCATTTCCATAACAACTGCGCACCTTTGAAATTTGTAATATGGATATATACTGATTTACTGATAAAAGAAATATCTTGTGCTGAGAACACCCCTTTCTATATTTGTAAAACCTTGGTTAAGTCACTTTTATATGAACAGATTTATATGAAACAGTGATGAATTCTTACCTAACTCACCCACCAAATGAAAACAGGGATTGAATCAAAGACCTCTCAAGACTAAAACCTGTGACCTTGCTTTTCCATTGGTTAAGCTAGAGGAGACACAGATCTATTTATTTTTTTTTTTTTTTTTACTTCAGGGATTAAAAACACAAGAGCAGCTTCAGCTAATATACCAGAAAAATGGATCCTCACTTTCAAGCATTGCTAGCTTTCTCTGTTTCTCTCTAGGTACAGAGAATGTGTGAAACCTCCTCCAGTGGCAACCACTGCAGCATACAGATCAAATTGATCACAGTTGTGTGTAAGTTGTGTTGTGTTGTGTGTATTCCGATGTCTTACTTTTCTCTCGGCGGTTCACTTTGGGAGCGAGAGCCAGGCATGGTGTCAGCACCCTTGGCAGCAGTGATACCAATAGGGGGCTGTGTCCCGTCTGGTACTGCACTGGTCTTGGTGCTGGAAGGTGGGGCTTGGGACCTGGAGCGCAGTAGCTTCCTGTCCCGTTGGGCCTCACCTCCCACGGCTGGGTCGTTCAAGGAGGTGCCCAGGCTCCCCGGCCGCACCCCTGACCCCGAAAACCATTCTCCTGATTTGGTGAGAATCTCCTGCTGCTTACGGCACAGGTTGCATACCCACATTACCTAAAGGGGTTAAAAGGACAAAAGTTTTGAACCGCAGTTCAGAAGCATCAGAGAAGAACAATAAACAAATGTGATTATTAGAAAAAAAGGCATGCCTGTAATATAAAAATCTGACTGTCAACATTCACACAACACAAATATTTTTTATTGAATGTAGACCCTAGAACCAAACAGATGAAGCAGTGTGAAATACAGCAAATACAGTTTCTCCTAAAACTCTTACTGAGTTTCTTCTTTCTGCTGCTACACAATAACCGTGGTGGTGGCATATAAACTTTACAGAATAAAAGAAATCATGCCTTCCCCTCTTTCCATTGAAACAGCTAATAAATTAAGAGCACTGAGATATGACAGACTGTGCTGTTTCACCATTTCAACATCATCATTGAATACAGCTCTGCAAAGGCAATGGTATAACCTGCAATGCTTTAAAAAAAACTTTACAGGTCATGTTTCCCCTGCCCTGTGGGTCTAATGTCTTATGTTTTATGACTCTTATTGCTCTGATTCATAAAATGTACTACTTTCAGCTCCTTTTAGAGGGCTACAAACACGGTAATACAGGAGTTGAATGTGAGAAAATAAACTGTAAATTACATAGTACTGAATACATATGTAATGGTTTTATTTCAGAGGAGGAATACTAACACTCTGTTTGTCAGTGCATCATTTTTGCACATGTAGGCAGTGGTTTTCTATGATTTATCTTCTAAAACCACATAAAATGCACCATTACATAACAAATGGAAAATGAATGATCAGAGACATGTACAGAAACAGTGATAAAATTAGATTCTTTAGCCCCTAAATGGCAAAACCATATACTCACATGTAGCCATGGCTACTGAATATCACCTCACTTCGACAGCACAAAAGCAGGATTTATCTCCCTCCGTATCTATAATCCCAGCGGTTTATTGTCCAAAGAATGAATCCAAAACAAGGAGAAACACAGTCGTCCCTTGTTTTCCACTTCAGGATCTCGACACAAGTTAAAACCAGGAGACTCTGGGACCTCGGGAAAGCCCAGAATACTTCTCCTTGATGGCCAGAGGGCTGGACTGTTAGTCAGTTTAGCAGTTAGCAGTTAGCGTTTAGCATTCAGCGCACCAAAGCACATTCATCTTGGCCTGATTGAATCCTAGTTGGCGCATGTCCAGACTAATCTAAAGTAAATCCAGTGCCTGCACGGCCCACAGCTGTCAGGCAGCCGCCCAGCTACACACTAGTCTCTTTCTCTCTCAGTCTTTCCCCACCTCTTTACCTCATCTGAGGGGCCACAGATTACCAGGGACCAGTAATCCTTTCAGCTCCTCACCATTATTCAACTCATCATCAGTTACGCACACCAGCTCACAATCCATAACTTCTAACCTATAGTGCACTCATCCTCCAGCATCCCCCTCAGGCTGAGCTGCATATGCATACTATTCTTTCCCAGTGCAGGATGGGATATCAGCAATTTTATTTACAGTAACATTTACTGTAAAAAACCCTTTTTGACATTTTATGCAGACCTTTGATATTTGACAGTTTTCAATAACTGGTGCCCAGAATGTTTTTCAGTCAGAGACACTTTCATGGAGGAGGTGACCATTTACAGTAAATGGCAAGGCAAGGCAAGGCAAGGCAATTTTATTTGTATAGCCCATTTTTACAAACAGTTTGTCTCAAAGGGCTTTACATAGCATCATAACAACATCCTCTGCCCTTAGACCCTCACATCGACTGAGGAAAAACTCAAAACAAAAACCCTTTTAACAGGGAATGTTTGCAGACTTGGAGTGGAGTTAGCTGCGTGATCATCATAACGGTAGGAAGTTTTAGGTTTTAATGTCCGCCATGTGCACAGCTAGCTAATAGGCCAATCATTGAAAAGCATGCTGCAAACAACTGGAGCCAATCGGGTTACAGTAAAGTGTCAAAACTGTCAAGAACCAAAAGTTGTGACTTTGTTGTCACAGCACCAAAAAAAAAAAAAAGAATGTATCAACAAGCAATACTGATAGTGAAAAAAGACTGAAATGTAATTTGAAATTTAAATTTTACCAAAATATTATACACACATACATATAGTCATATCTAGACTGCTGTGATTGGCAGTATACAATCATTTTCTTTAATGCAAGCTGATTACAATTGGTGTGTGCACAGTATTATTGTCAGTCACTACTTTCATTTCCATTGTTCAAAAAGCATATGTAATGTACTTTGGTTTCTTGAAAACATTTTATTGTCTCCACAGCTGTCACTGTTTTATAACAGTTTTAAAGAGAGTATTGGGCCCAGGGGGCAGTAGCCATTTGCAAAAATAAATCAGAACATGTTCAATGTCTGGATTTATTACTTGTAATTGATACCATCAGACGATTACACAAACAACTTCTGCAAAGCTGTATTCATGTATGATGATTTCATGTATGAAATCATGAAATCTGATGATTTCATGATTTCATTGATCTGATGAAACAAATTTTTCATCAGATAATAATGAAATAAAAGTTCAATAAATTTGACGAGAATGAAAAAAATATTTGTGATTTTAGCTAGATGAGACTGACTGGAATGTCAACAGTAAAACTATAGACTTAAGGAGTTAAGGTTTTCCACACAGGATTAAGAGGAGCTGAAATTAAATTAATGAAGTTTTGACTACAGTTAGTTTGTTTTGCTCATCACTGCTAACACAGGAAAGGAAATGATCTAATCCACAAAATTAATCCTTGAATGAGAGCATCATATAGAAGACGACACATCAGAGGATGAGTGTCCTAGTGTGTTCTCCAGCCAAACGTGACAAACATACCTCACTCTTTCATAGCACACCCTCATGATTGTTGTGTGCTTCAAAGGCTAGACTGAATAATAAATTTAGAGAACGCATGGCCACACACACACACGCGCAAATACACGCAAACAGACAAACACATATAAGGGATATAAGAATAAGAATAATCCTTTTCTGGAGTGATTGTGCTCAGTGTTTCTGAATAGTCTGTAAGATATTCAAGGGAGAATTAATTGTGTGTTTGTGTGTTTATATACATAAGATGCAAAATCCCCTTTCTATAGTGTGTGTGAGACACATGTATATTTAGTAATGCTCACCGTAAGACTAGCCAGAGCATGATGTCAGATCCTCAGCTAATTCAACCAATCAGCTGCCTCCCTCCAGAGGCAGCCCACTCCAGTGTCACCTCAAGTTCCTCTCACTTCCTCCCTGCCGTGGAGTGCAAAGTGCTGTGAGGATGTGTTTGTGTGTATGCAGATATGTGTACAGTATGTATATGTAGGACATTTCTGATGCCTTCTTGCCTAGAAGAGCGTGGCGTGGGCGACCGCCTGGAGGCAAGATGTGTGTGTATATGTGTTTGTATGTGTGTTTGTGTGTGTATTTGTGTGTGGAGAATAAGCAGTGCCATCTCTGCCATGTAATAATGTCAACCTCCTCCTGCCTAAAAAATGTGCTTCTCCATGGTAACCAAATCACATAGAAGAGCTAGCAAGAGAAAGGAGTAGAAATATGTGTGAGTGAATGTGTGTGTGTGTGTGTGTGTGTGTGTGTGTGTGTGTGTGTGTGTGTGTGTGTGTGCCTATAAAACTGACAAAGAGAGTGTGTGTCAGTACTGAGGGAGAATGACAGCAACAAAACCTAAAACAAAGCACAAATCCCATTCAGACTACCTGAAGTTACCACTGCACTGCACAGGAATCTCTAGCTGATATGATCCTGAGCCCTCTCGCCACCTCCCGCCTTACTACTGTTTATTTGTTTAAACCCTTTCCTTTCTTCTCCTTTCATTTCTGTTACATCCTTCTTCCCCTCCTCTTCTCCTTTCATTTCATTTCTTTTCTATCCTTTGTTTCCTCTGTTTCCACCTCCCTTCCTAGTATTTCCTTGTCATTCATTTTCTTTTGCTTTCACTCCTCTCCTTTAGTTCTCCTCTCTCCCTTATTTTTTCCTTGCTTTTCTTTATTTATTTCCCTCACCCTCTTTTCCATGTTTTTTCTTTTCTCTCACCCTTTTCCTATCCCTTTCTTTCTTTCCCCATCCCATTCTTTACCCAGGTCTTCTTTTTTTGTTTTTCTTCCTTTCCTCTCTTTCCATTTCCTTTCCTCCACTCTTTTCATTTCCTTTTCCATCTCATATTCTAGCTCAGCTGACACACCTGGCTGACTTTACAAATGAAGACACCACACACCCGTCACTCACACTTCTCTCAACTCCAGCCCCTTCCCTTCATCTCCCGCCCCCAGTGCCACTCCAACCATCTGCTGACAAAACGGTGAAGGCGTGTGTCGCAGCTGCCTCCAGCAGCAGTTCACAGGGAGAACATTTATTTAGGCGGAATTGTGTGAACATCAGCTTTTCCTTAAATGGGTAGAATAGATTGGAGCTGGGGGAAGGGGGTGGTTGGCTTTCAGTCAGCGTGCATGACCCCACCCTCAACACACATATATGCCGCGACAGAATGACATACGAGGCAGCACTGGGTGTAAACTGCCATCGCTCAGGGAATGGTAAATCCTGAATGGTGGGAAGAAAGACGACTGCAAAAGACATAATGCTCCATTTCCTCTAATAAGGTGATAGATCAACTCTGAAAGCAAGCAGGCGTTCAGTGGTGAGGACGGCTGAAAGAAAAGCAGAGCTGTTGTGGCTGTAAATCCACACTGCTTTTACATTTCTGATGACAGGATCATGGAGAAGGCTCTTTCATTCCTCTTCATCTCCACTCTCAAAGCAATTTCTGAAGAAAACTTCAACGCTCAGAAGCTAATAATTATAGCAATGACAGTATAACTGTAATCAATAACTGTTGTTGTTTGACCGGGATGATAAAATGTTATACATTTAAGTATATCAATGTAATATTTATATTACATTAAAAACATATTTCTCCACTTTTATTTTATTTTATATCTATCTTATCTATCTATCTTAATTAGATAGTTAACAGTAGAGAGATGACTAGTGCTGGGTACCCAAACCCATACAAATGTGGCTCTGGTTTCTATTTGATCTATACTGACCACACTGAATCAAAATGCAGCCATCAGTGCCACTTAAATGCTTGAGCTGCTCCCCGGACATTACAAACACACTTCTTTTTACACTCCACCAATTGTAAAAAGGAGTGTGATCTCATTTGATTTATTACCTCAATAAACATTTCCTTAATGAGTTTATGGTTTCAATGGCTAGTTTAAAGTCTTCAATCCAACACAAGGTTCGCTTCTTAAATAAGTGTCCAATTTAGAGGAAAATGGACCATGAAGCAGGGGATGCATTAGGTTGTGGCTACTGTGTAATTGACAGACCACACAATCAGGAGTACAGAGCAGGTCAGATCCACCCCTCACTCCTCCTCAGCTCCACCTCCTCCTCCAAATAAGTTTTCTTTTGGTTTAAAAAAAAAAAAAGATAGCAATGGCCAAATTACAAACTCAAGCCGTTAAAATGGCAGTTCATGAACCAATAGGTGGTATCAAGGTGGGTTGCCTACCATTAGCATAAAGCTAAAAAATCTAAAGAGAGGCTGCATTTCATTCAAAAAGATTCCAACACTCGGACATGCAACACATCAGCTTCAATAAACACAGGATGTACTTGAAAGCAGAGGTATTCGCTGTATACGACAGCTTTCGTGATCCAATGCTGATGTATTTTCTGTTCACGTTTGTATAAATAAATAAATAAAATAACATAATTATTACCAATTAAAAGATCTGGTCTTAATTTATGTGTGATAAGTTTAGGCACTGCTACTGTTTAAAAAATGTTCGGGTTTTTTTGTAATGGTGTTGGGAAAAACCCAAACAGGAAATAATGGAGGGTGGAACATGGGGTGTTATAGCCACAAGCCCTATAGGAAGTACATGATGTCCAATGGGGGAATTCAACATAGTCATACACTTATATTACCTATAAATATATATAAATGAACCACTTTATCTGAAGATAAAACTGAAAGTAGGCAGACCTTACATGTTGGTTTTAATTCAAAACCATATCAGTTTACTTAAGCTAGAGACTTGTTTTGAGTCTTTGTGTCACATGTCCAGGCCCAATCTGAAGCCCTTTTAATGATCAGGCCTGACCTCAGCCATAAAATTGGTGAGTACAATGTTAATTGCATAGGTAGAAATGTAATAAACAGCAACTATTCTTTCAACTATTTTAGTCCACACACAGTATGTCTGAAAAACACACAGGCTATGCATACATGTGGGCTTTCACTTTTCACTCATGACTTTTGAGTGTGGGTGATAATAATAGGAGGTGTAACAGTATTAGAAAATACATCACAAACATTAAAGGCTCAATTTGAAAGGATAGCTTTTAATTTTTGCCAGATTCAGCCTAGGTGGTCCTATTATTAGACATACAAGCCTACATGAAGCCAAAGTGGTTGTCATCACTTCATCAGTCTCATAAACACATACTATGGAGATGGAGAGAGAAGAGAAGAGACAGAGAATAGAGACGGATAGTGAAAGAGGTTTCACTATCCGTTGTTTGAGCCAGCTCACCTTACAAAATCATTAATTTGGTGTTAATTTTCATTAATATTGGTGCAGGAAGTTGTGATGGCTGACTTTCCTTGACTTGTTTTAGTGTATATTGTTTGAGTATTGTTCATACATATTTTACATTTTTTTTTTTTTTTTTATATCATTATACTCTTTCTCTTACAGTAAGAGTGTATGAATGTGTGTGCATGTGTGTGTAAAGACCCAGTGCCTGCCTGCTCTCCACTGGGAGGCAGTGCTCCTCTACAAAGGAGACAGATTGTCAGTGGTTTGTTAAATTTCTGGGAGCCATCTGGAGCTGACATTAAACAGACATAAACAAACACTTGGCCATTAACAAGCTATAGCACCAGCAATAGCAGGGCAGTTTGACACAGGCCTATGATATACACATCAACTACAGCACACACTTCTGAGAGAGTTCAGCCTCTTTCACATACAGAAACTGAAATTAAACTTAACTTGACTTGATTGTTGGCAATCAGTGGTGTGTTCTGTTTACTAAAAAGTTCAATGAATGGCCGTCCATTTCAGACACTGAAAATATTATTTGAAAAGTTCAAGTTCAAGAAACTTGCTTGCAAACTTAAGATCATATTAAAGCCAAAGAACCTGTTTTCCCCATGATTGAAATCATCCAAAGGACTATCAGTAAAAGGATGAGGAGGAGGAGGTTTTTTAAGACAGTGTGCAACCTATACCAACTGATGATTGTCATGCCCTGCCTTCATCACTGTATGACAGCTGTGCAAGATTTACCAGTTGAAACCCTTAGTTGAAACCCATTTCTAGCCTGCAACTGTCCATAGTAGATTTCATCAAATAGGCAATTAAGGTAACATTAGCTTCATGACTTGTTGGAAAGCGATATAAACTGCTGACGTTTTAAATGTTTCCTGTAGACTGGATTTAGAAGAAGAATCTTATTCATAAATATGCACTTCTGAGCTAAATGCATGCCATTGTGTTTAGAGAACTAAAGGTAAAGCTTTTAGGCTATAATGCTATCTTGAGCTGAATATAAATATCCCCAAAACCAATAAAATGCAAATTAGAGCTACTAGCATTAGCCTAAAATCTGATAGCATCCCACATCATTCCATGCAATGCTGAAATATTGCACAGCAGATAAAGACACTGTTTACAATTCCCTCCATTTTGTTTATGTGTTTTTAAGTCAGAAAAAAAGACCTTCTAGACTCATACAGATCATCACAAAGCTTGACTGGCCTGTCATGTCTAGTTGTTATTGCTTGGCTATGACTGGACAATCACAGGAGATTATCAGCTCAGTCACAGTCAGCTCATAGTCATTTCTCTCTACATGCGAGAACTGAACTAATCAGTTATTGAATTATATTGAAACCATGGGCAGCACACAAACCTCTGCTGCCTTACCTGGGTGTATATACTGTATAAAGTGGCATAATCATGTTTCTGACAGTTGAAGGGTAAGTAACATCCCAAACTAACACTCACTGCCATTCCCTTCCCCATGTCAGACTTTCAGACAGGGCACAGCAGTAACCAAGCATTAGGGGAAGTGGACAAGTGGAACATATACCTGGGCCCCTCCCATCTCCCTATGGCAAGGCTGGTCTGGTCTCAAACACACAGGCAGGGAAAGCATGCACAGGCATGAGTGTGCATTCATTATGCATTCAGATAAAAGGTCAGTAGAGTGCTTTCTTATATGCATGCCAGCTGAAATGCCAATCCAACACCCCCATGTTTTCATTTATCATAGTATCTATTGCCCCCCCTCCCAGCACAGCCATGCCTATAGCCATAGGAAGAGAGGTCAGGACGCGTCAGACAATTCAGACACCCCTGCAGACAGCCTATATTACGGCTCATGCTCACTCTGCCCGCCAGTTAAATTTTCAGGGTCTGCATTCATTCTCAGAATTCGAGTAGTAATGCAGAGTCACCAGCCAGCTGCCCTGGGACTGCTTATCCACATTGATCTGTGAGACAACAACTGATTGTAGGTCTGAATTCTTGTTCTGTTACTGTGAATGAGCACAGACCCGAGTGTGGTGGGGAGACAAATTAGTGACCCATGCAGCAAAACCCAGCAAGCCTTACCCTGTCCTTCACTATGAGACACTTTGGAGGGGGAGGAGACAGACAATGGACAGAGAATTAGTCAGGGTTTACGCTCAAGAGCAAATCTGCTGAGGAAACACAGTTCCAGGTGGCTCCACCCCACACAGTACAGTCAGAAAAAATTAACGGAAACTATGAACTATCAGGGACTCCCTCTGTTCAGTTAAGTCAGTAATCTATAAGTGGATTTGTACACACACTGGCTCCATTCCAATCCAATAGCGCACTCTCTTGTATCTGATGATGTTGGTTTTTCAACACATTTTCTTTCAGTTGGGAAATTATGGGCCTGGCCAACATGACAGAATCTAAATTTAGAAATACTTTTACATCACTTTTCCAGGGTGGAAGTCAAACAAGAGAGATCTCAGCTCCAGATTTGAACACAGCCAGCATTTTTACCTTCAGGTAGCACAGACATCATATTCACAGCACAGAGAGAACACAAAAAAGATGCTAACCACTTTGTCCTCCTTTGATGCATGCAGTCCAGGTAGCAGTGAGAATTGAGAAAAGTGAGGGAGGAAGCGGAGCAAAGAAGGAAAGGAGGGAAAGAAATGAAAGAACATAAAAGAAACAAAGATGCAGAGAGGGTGAGTTGGTGAAACAGGAGATTGTACAGATTGTGGGAAAAGAAAGGAAAAAGAAATAAAGGAGAAAAGGGGGGAAAGAGGATGTGGTGCAAACATTTGTTAATCACATTCTGCAGAACTGATACACACACTTCATATTCAGTGACAGTCTGAGGCAGTCAGGACAACAGTATGTGAATGTAAGTGACCACTGACATGTTAGGCTGCAGCGACATGCATGATGCAGCTTGGCATGGCCTAGGTATGACTCATGACCTGTGACAACATCAGGATGTGTCACAGCTCCTCAACACAGAGAGGAAACTGGGACACTAAAAGCAACATGGAGCGCATTCTTCTACAGCCCTTACCTTTACTGGGCCTCTTTTCTAGACACAAACAGCTTTTTATCAAATATTCACAAAGAAAGTCACTTTGTTTTTCTGTATTATGATATAATGTTGCGAAATTTGAATTATCATTACGATACATAATAGTTAAACATTATTGTTTCTTAGGATACATAGTTCAAAGGGGTTGTCATTTTACTTAATTTTAATGTCAACTACTTCATGAACACAAATGAATACATCTATTATTGCTAACGTTTTTTTAATAAATCAGTATGCCCACTATGGTGTGAACAAGGGGGGAAGCCTGGATGGCATCTGTATCAGTGCAATGCCTTCTGCAGGGCAGAGGGCAGCACTGCAGCGCTCTGTCAACAGGAACTGATGAATAATTAGAATGGAAGTTTATTTTATATATTTTCACCTTATCGTTATAATTTTACTGATCTTCAATAGTAACATAAATGTGTGATATGTTATCTGAGAATATATATGTGTGTGTGTGTGTGTGTGTGTGTATATATATATATACACACACACACACACTCACATATATACACAGTACTGTGCAAAAGTCTTAGGCCACCCGCAGATTTGTTGTTTGATCAAAGCTATAATGACCTTATATAATTATTTCTCAGTCTCTTTATTAGAATACAACCAGGAAATACAGGAAATGTGTAGCAGGATTAAAAAAAAAACAAAGAAAGCAGAAAAACAGCTTCTATAGTCTAAAGTGGTGAGTATTCAGTGTGACCTCCCCTCACACTTGAGCAACAGCAGGAACCTGGATCTTAAACCTAAATGGAATGGAGCCATAATTAATGTCAGTGCTAACACCTGTATTTGTCGACTATTTAATGTCAAAATGATGCTGTGATAAAGGTCTGTTACACCAGGTTTGGGACATGCTTGAACATTACAGACACATGTTGTATGAAGTTAACTCACTGGAAGCTGATAAAATGTAAGAGACCAACTTTCAATCACAGTGTTCCATTCAAAACGCTAAAGATCACAGAATCTGACAATTTTGCATCAAGTTCACTCTCAAAGTGAAAATATCAAACAGACTGGATACTCAAAATGTGGTATTCAGGCTGTCATAAAGACATTTGAAGAATCAGGAGAGGTCAAGGACAAAAAAAGGACTGGAAGGACAAGAAAACTTTCAAAATCTGATGAGAAGTTTCTCAGAGTTTCTTCAAGACCGGAAGAAGTCCAGCAAGGACCTGGCTCAGCATCTGGCAGCTTCATCAGGATGAAGCCAAGTTGACCTTCTACAGTCTGAAGAAGCTCGATCAGGAATGAGCTTTGTGGAAGGGCAGCAGCCAAGAAACCACTTTTTAGAAGGGGAACAGGGTGAAAAGGATAAGATATGTTCAAGATCAAAAGATTGAAATGAAGATCAGTGGAAAAGAGGATTATGGAGTGATTATGAATCCAAGTTTGAAATTTTTGGGTCCAACTGTCAACAATATGTGACAAGAAGAGTTGGAGAGAGTTGAAGAATGATGCTTGAGGCCTTCAGTGAAACATGGTGGAGGCTCTGTCCTGGTTTGCGGCTGCATTTCTGCCAGTGGTGTTGATTGATGGGATCATGAATGTGGAAAAGTACAGACAGGTTTTAATTCATCACGTCATTCCTTCTGGAAAGAGTCTGATTGGAGATTGGTTTTATTTTTCAGCATGATAATGATCCAATACACACTGCTAAGTGAAGTCATATAGAGCTGTTAAAGTCACAGACTGCCCTCCACAGAGTCCAGACCTGAATATTATGGAGGCAGTATGGGATCATCTGGACAGAGAGAGAAATAAAAGAGCCTAAATCTAAAGAAGAACAGAAGATGACTTCAGAAAACTTCAGGACAGTCTCCCCAAAAGAGTTCAAGATATGCAAAGGAGGTCAAACTAAATACTGACTTTTGTCTATAGAAGCCATTTTGTTCTGAAAATTGTGTTTTTATTATTTTGTGTACATATTTCCTGTATTTTCTGTTTGTATCTGTGGAAAAATAAATATGGATGGTCATTAAAACTTAAAACCTGCTAAAAAAAAGGGGTATGCAAGAGTGAGAGAATAAGGATTAAAAGGCAAAAATATCTTGTTATACACGATATGAAAATCATATCTGTGTATATATGATATTTAGTATTTTAGTAATACTCAAAATGGCATCTGTCATATTTTGTGTTACCATTAGCAAATGTGAAATTACATTTTGCTCCCCAGCCCCTCCTGCCCACATACTTAAGCATCCTTGGATGAAGAGCCCCAAATTGTAAAGAACCATTTATAGAAAACATTAGTGGTCGATTAAAAAAAAAAAAAAGTTTTTGTTATCAGCTGCAAAAGCATAACTGGTATTGTTTTCACCATGTGACTGTGTGTGTGTTTGTGTGTCATCCTGGCAAAATGTGGTCCTGGGGACACCTACAGTAGCACAGACTAGGACAGAGGTTTTGAGGCCTTTGTTAGGTATCTGTGGATAGACTTTGTCTCTATGGTATCATCATGACCTCCACAACACTGTCACTAAACTTAACAGGTGTGTAGTTGAGGTCAAACTGAAAGCCAGCTTCAAAGATTCCTGTGGTCTGACCCATGAGTACTTGTGTACTCATGCTTTAAAAGCAAACTGGAGAAAAACACAGTGCTTCTGATGGGGTAAATGAACACTATAGGCAGGAGAGAGGGGGTTTTTGAAACAAAGCTAACACTTCCCTAATCCTGGTATTCTGCTTGGCCTACTGGACAACCCAGGACAGGACCGCCTACACTGAAGGAGCTTCACTTTCGACATATCCCTCCCACACAGTATACACACACAACCACTTCAAATGTACACACATTGAAGAAATAAAGTTGTGTTGTTTTATCACAAGAATTTCAGTGTATCTGTTTTGGTTAAACAAGGTTTCAACATTTTAATTTTGGTAAATTAAGTAGTTGCAGAAAGCTTGGGATAATTAGTGTAAAAAATGCCTCTATTGTAATTGTAATTCAATATGTAATTAATAATTCCAAATGCAGTAGCTGGAAAACAATGGAATTATGCAAAGAAATCGGGTATTGCATATATTTTGTATTTGGTGTCTTAATTTGACAGGACACAAATGTACTGATTGATGAATTCATTCTTCATGTCAAAATGATACTGCAGTCTCGCAGACAAAAACACACACTCTCACATAAACAAACACAGGGCAAATCTCCTCATTGCACATGGAATAAACCTATATACAAAATACATCTGCACTAAATTAGATAAATTATTTAGGCCCTAGAAATTCCACTTGTATCATCCCAAGGCATTACATTCCATAATAAAACATTCCCTATTAAAAAAAGCCATGGTGATTGATGTTATTTCGAGCACAATTTCCCTTGAATGAATCTTTATTTGTTGTCTTTATTTGTTTTATTTATAGATTGCGTTAACATCCTGCTTGTCTCTTGATTTCCATGTAACAGCCTGCCTGCTGTGAAAGTAATATTAATGGCTTTACCAACAGGGACACTATCTTTATCCCCCAATATCACTGGCCTTCAAGTTCCTCATACATGTGGTGCCAGTTTGAGCCCCAGCTGGGATGGGCAGATTCTGAACAGATTGGGGACCAGCAGGCCAAGGGTGGAGAGCCCATAGTCAGGTAAGATACCGGGAGGAGGTCCTCCATCTTGCGTTGGAGGAGAGCCCAGCGAATGGTTGCATGGAAGAGGGCTGGGACTTAAAATAGCACAAACATGTTTGGTTTATTGATGCCGCACTGATCCAAGCTGGTAGTAAAGAGTTAGATTCATCCTATAAATTATAAATTGGTGTCTTTGATCACTTTGAATGTTGCCATTTGAATTTGAATTAGAGGTGAGGCCCTGCTCCGTGTGTTCATTATGGGTTTACATTAACAGATGTTTTAGCTGATTATTTGTTTGGTTGTTGGATAAGTTGGATGTAATATGGACAATAATTCTCCCCATAGGATGATCTTTAATTAATTATTACTTGAATTTTCCTCTATTGCCATTTGGTTTCAGACCAAACACCTGGAAAATAATCCTCAGCTGACCTCTTTCTGTTTAGTGTTAATTAGCAAATGTTAGCATGCTAGCATATATATTTAGCTCATATCACTGCTATGCATACATACAGCCTCACAGCACCATCAGCATGGCTATAGTCTCTTGTTTGCACATCATCACAGTTTTTCCGTCTTCACTGCTATCTTTAATAAGCAATACAAGATAAATGTTGATGAAAAAGGAAGACACCACTCAGTATGTTCAAAAACTCAGCTAGCTAATCCTGCTGTCTTTGAACATTTAGCACAGCATTTTGCTGTGAAACCAGGTTGGACTCCAGCTGTTGCAGATACAGGTGGGCAATCTGACAATATTACAGTTTATTGTTTGGCATATGATCTACTTTTCAGACAAATTGTACAGATTATGGCATTATATGGAGCTGGATTTTACATATCTATTTTTTTCAGTTTTTGCAAACCAGCCTGTTTTTAGATAAACAGCTACCCTGCTAGCTGCAGCTGGCGACAGCAGTTTTTGGTCTTCTCTGCAGCCTTGGTGAGCATGGTATAGCACCATATGTACTACATGTAGCACCTAAGCAGAATAAGATCCACTACTACCAGCTGCAGTTACAGTTCATCCATGGGATGAGAGACTAGCCAGCATGAGGCAGGAAAAACTGGGGCTAGCTGCTTAGCAATGATTGAACATTCAAATCAAACATATAGCACCTCATAAATTAATAAGTGTAAACTTAGCAAAAAGTGTGATTGATTGTGATGCAATTTGTAAACAGAAGACAACACTGTGGACAATGAATAGTGGTGAGCAGACAAACATCCAAAAGAAGTGTCAAAGTGGCAGAATGAGACAAACTCAACTTCTCATCAGGACCTTAAAATAAGATTAAGAATAAAATCACAGTGGAAACAGGCAACAGCCTTTATATTGAAATGACAGGCTTTGTGTCCAGGAAACCATATACATGACTGCCCCTATGATCATGAGTTCAACCAAATCTGTGGTGATTCAGATTGTGATCAACACCCCAGCCCTAGTGGCAGATACAACGTAACTACAACTACTGGTTTTACTTAGTTGTTTACAGTCAGATAGTATAATATGTATTGTATTGATAATAATATGTGCTGATAGTAAAGTCTGTGTTTGAACCTTGTTACCTTCTTTGCATCTCATCTTCTGTGCATCTAGACCCTGGTCCTGTTTAGACATGTAGCTTGAGAGCAGCAGCACTGTCACTACCTACGACATGCGTGCTTGATGGCTGCAGTGCAGTCACAGGAGACACAGGACAACACAGATGCTGTAACTGGTGTGCTTTCACTTTCAGGTGAGGTCAAGTGTTTCATTTTATAACCATACCACGACACTACAGCCTCAGACTTAAAATGGATATTAAAGGGCCAATGACTGGTGCCAAGCCATTCTTCCAATACACTTTGGTCTCACCAAAGTGTGACCAGGAAGCAAAAAAGCAGACATCAACAAACACACAGAAGCAGAGGGACCAACTGTAACATCAACTACAGCAGGAATGAGGTGAGTGCGAGAGAATTAAAGAAAAATGAGGGGTCAGAGGTCAGGTTTCTCACATTGTTGGAGCGCAGAGAGACCCGCCCTCCACAGCGAGCACAGAATTTGGTCTGGCAGTAGGAGCAAAGGTGACCGCAGCCATCAGCAAACTTGGTCTTGCGGCAGATACCGCAGGTAGGCGCGTCGTCCTTCTGCTGGGTCTGCTGACGTCGTGTCTCCGCCCCAATGCGGCGCACCTCCTGTTTGTAGCTCTCAAACTGCTGATGCAGTGTTCTACAAGATTGGGAAAGAAAAGTTGAAGATTGCCCATTAGTAGTGCATCATGCAGCTGCATACTTTCTTTACTAACCCCCCAGTAACCCTCCAGCACTGTTCAAAGAGATCTATACATTTGTACAAACAAAAACAAAAAAGGCTTTGGAGGAATTTATGAATTGGTGATTAATCTTTTAAATAAATCAATCAATCAAATCAAAGCAATGTAATGCATGTGCATGTTTGAGAACAACCTTTCAGTTAGTGCAAAATAACTGGCAATTAGAGCAACACTTAAAAGGTGCCTTTCAAAAAAAAAAAAAATTAAAAATAAAAATTAAAAAAAAAAAAAGAAAAAGAAAAATCAAACATGCAATTAAATGAAACTTCAGCTCAGTTTTGCTCTCTGTGGCTCACAGCCTTTCCCCTCCCTGCTTCCCGGGACGCCTATGGTGGAAATAACCCAAGTGTGAATTGCAAATCAGGGCATGTGAAAACACCCACAATGTTGTCTCAACAAAACTGTCAAAGGAATACTGCATTAGCATACCATGGCTCATATAGGCACTTTAATTGCCTTGCTGAGTGAGAGAGATAGAGAGGAAGGAGATGGCTTCATTCACAGCTTTGCAGTTAAATTGTAGAAGTAGACAAACTCCAGTTAATTCTTTGGCAGCACACTGACTTTACAGCCCTTTCTCCAACTTATTTGTCAACAGACAACGGCTATGTAGTGCACTGGAAAAGTAAAAAAACGAGACATTCATATTAAATCTGTTAAACCCTAATAAGGAAGTTGTAATATAGGTATAACGGTACAGTTATTTAGTTTAAAATCTGTAATCACATGGTCCCAGATTGCAAGGTAACTCCAAAATTGTCTGTTCTGTCCAACCAACTGTCAAAAAGCTGCAAATATATTCATTTTATATTGATCACCTGGGTCTGTTGAAAGCAAACATGTCCCCTACAGTCCTCCGTCTGTAGTGCTCAGCTGCTGGGTAGGATCGAGGTAGAAGACATAAGACCTCATCTGGTGTCAGCAGCTTTTTGTCATTAAAATAAAACCAGTAACGGTCTTCCACCATTAAGCCATCCAAAGTCCAGGAACAATTCTGTGCCTTTACAAATCAGAGTTGAAAAAAAAGGTCTGTCTTTGTCCGTCAAGTTGTCCAAAAAAATTTACATAATTCCCACAAAGTATAGGTCTCCCAGAAAAACAATTACATTAGATGCCAAAGAGAAACTTCAAGTCCAGGAAATGAGTAAACAGAAGCTAGTTGTTCATTCCCCTTACCACAGTCTCTCAGTGAGACTGAGACTGACTGCCACCATACACAGCTGAAACAGGGAGGCGACCAGCAGACTTGGACACATCTTGGCCAGTCACCTCACAGTGGGAATGGTTGGAACAGGGGCATGAGTGATAGTGTAACAGGGAATGCTGAATGAAGCATGAAATTAAATAAAGAATACCTACACCTTTTTAATTTTTATCAACCCCTCAAAGTGCTTTACAATGGAAGCACACTCACTTTTCAGCCATGCACATACACCTTCATAGACCAATGATACATCTGCGGCAATTCAAAGTTCAGTATCTTGCCCAAGGACACTTTGGCACAGGACTCCAAGGTTATGGAATAAAATATCCTCTGTGGCAAACATCCTTACATCCTTTTCTCAAATATTTGGGATGTTGTGCTTATGTTTAAATGCTGAAGTTTTTAAGGGGATGCCTAAAGGAGGCGTTACAAGGAGCAGCAATGACCAGGGGCTTAACATCAAAGCACTGGTACCATCTATACCACTGAGGCCGAGCCCTTTAAGCACAATGAAGATAATCCCTGTACCATGAGAGTATTGTTTTGAACCATTACATTGACTCTGCTCTCTAACCATCATCAGTTTTGGCTGTGCTTGGCTCAAGAAGACAGGCTGAGACAGCTATAATAGACATTGTAGTAAAGTAGTATTACTACTAAGTAAGTACTACTACTGTACTACTACTATGAAAGTCTACTATATAAGTAGACTTTGGTTCAACCTAAATGATGAGAAATGGGGTCTGTTGACTCAAATACGTAATTCAGATGGAAAAAGAACACGACGCCACCACAGAAGCAACGTCATTAACGTCACCTTTGACCCTGAGAAGCTATCGATCCTGCCAATGGGAGTCCAGGGGCTGAGCCAAGCACAGGCACCATGGGAACAGCTGTCAGAAACAGAGGGTGCACAGCCGGTTGCCATGGTAACATGGTGGCATCAAGTGCTGGGTGACAGCGGGTGTCAGTGCACCAGCTGTTCTTGTTCTTAAAGCCACGGTTTCATCAGTCTTTTCTGCTGCTTCCACACATTCAGCAGACGTGCACTGTTTAAAGCAGCGGGAGGTGACTTTTTTTATTATAAAAATAAATCTGTGTTCTCACCCTAAATCACAGAGGAGCTCTGCCTGCTGCAGAGGAGTGTCTCTCCCTCTCTAGATCTCTAAAGCTCTAGATTTCCAACAGCAGGTCTAGGTTTCTGTCTCCTAACTCCTTCTGTCAGCGAGTCAGTAATATTCATTAAAATCCAGAGACCTCAACAATATTTTTTATGTTCTTATATATCTTAATGTAAAGCTACATTAATTTTTTTGTTAAAAAAAAATCTAAACTGTTTACTCTTAGCTGCTAACATGCAAACACATTATAGTTTCCCACCTGTATCAACTGTTTTCTTTAGCCACTTGGGGTCAGTAAAAGAAGCAGAAAACAACACTGACGTATTATCAAGTCACCAGTACTCTCAGGGTCATTAGATTTCATTTTGATTTGTGTTCCTGATTTTATTCTGCTTAGGTCTCAGAAAATATCTGCTCTGGTTTGTCAGCTAAAAACAGCTGCCTGATGTTGGTGACAGGGGTGAAACTGAACCCACACAGTAAAGCTGCTGGTTGGAAATTGAAAACAATGAAATGAAAGCTAAAACTCCTGAGTGCGCTTTGCCTGTTTTTAATTTTTTAAGCAGTTTGATTAATGCAGCTTTAAATGATAATGATTTCATTAGAACCTGGACTTTTTCAGTTTCAGTCCAAAGACAAATGCTACACCTCCAGTATTTTTCGCCCAAGAGCTTCACAGTGCATCACCACTGATGTGTATGAGACAGAATGTGTGATGGTAGCATGCTCTCACAGACAGTGTTAGACCGACACACTGTGAATAGTGGAATCCATAAATTCAGAATGCTGTTTTCAGTCACAGCGACATTTATTCACAACTGGAAAGCTTTGAAGAGCTACATACGTATAACATAAAATACAGACAGTACTAGCCCGACATGCGCAATCTCTCTAACCTCAAAATCTTAAATTTACATCCTGTTAATACACAATGTGACAGTCCAGCTTCGTGTCCTTTGAGTCCATACACAGTTCTTATATCATCCTTATTTTTAGCCAAATGCAATGAACACTAACTCTATGTTAATCCTTGAACCAGCAGAGTATACATGAGTGACTCCAACCACACGGCTGAAAACATAACCATTCTGTGAAGACACAGGAAGAGACGTCCTCTCAGGTAAGGACATGTTCTCTGTGTTCACTCTACTGTATGTTCATCGATTACATGCCTGAGGGTGCTGACTCCCTGGGGGTCTGACACCATGCCTGGGATCACAGGTGGTGCTAAAATATTTTAGTGGAGCAGACAGACGATTTCTTCAGTTTATATCACTCAAAAACAAACTGAAAATACCTGCATTGCCCATTACCTGCATAGGGAAACTGACAAATCTACTAAGAAAGGTAAATGCCCATTTTGTGAATTTTGTTTTCTTCCTTTAGTTATATTGTGCGGACAGTCTGGCCTTGAGAGGTGTCCTCTAGGTTTCCTACTAAGTCCTATACACAACTGTTAACATTGCACAGAGTATACACACTTCTTAGCATGTAGTGTAAAAGAATTTAGAAAATATAAATTGCCTATTTTTTTCACGTCTCTCACAGCAACATTTGACATAGTAAAGCAGGAAAACCACAGGCGTAACTAAAAAAATTACAGCTGCACTGCATTGACATTCAGCTACTACAGCGCTCTGGTACAGGTCTTTTTCATGGCTGACATTTTAATGTGTGATAGAAGTGAAATTTTGAGAACACTGGCTCAGTTTCATCAAGTCCCATCCCACAGAGAACCTTGCCAGTCAGCAAGCAGAGCCTCCACATTATTAGTGCCCTGGATCAAGCTCACCTAAATGGTAAGCAGCCGCATTTAATGTTATCAATTACACCTGTGTATTTCCTGCCATGACATGCCAACATGTCTGTTCAGTCACCTGCGTCTGTTAACTGGAATTGAGCCATTGTTATTGATGGAACACAAATGGATATTTTTTAGGTATCAATAGGTCAAATTACTATTTGGGGGTTGCTTAAGTGACAATACCCACACAATTTTGTCATCCACCCAGGGAGTGGGTTTGAGAAAAAAAAACTCTTCCTGAGAGTGTGAAGACAAAACAGAGGTAAAATAGGAGTGACTTTTGGACTTAAACACCCCCTCCTGTGAAAATTAAGTGTTTCAACCTGTTGTTATGTCCATATACATTTTTATATACAAGTCATATCATGCCAGTCAACACCATAGCCGCGCAATTTTTACCTTGGAAATGCAGTGAACCAGTGACTCATGAAAACAGGAAGGATGGGAAAAATAAACCCTGAATCCTTGTCTGTACAGAGAGCTAGATTTAGCATGTACACAACCACAAACACTGTGACAACCCCTGCCAGTTGCAGGCTAACAAACAGTATAAACAAAGAATAGATGCTAACTATGCTAACTGCTCTGACATGGTAGATGTTAATCCTTCACCGGTCACCAAAACCTTGTCAAATCAGAGAGCAAGAGTTTGCATTAGCACAGCAACTGACACTGTCCCGGCCACAGCTAAACAAACTGTAACCAATTAACTACACTTACCCCTCTGATACATCTTCTGGTCGCCAATGTCGGTCACTCTTCAAAAACTCCTGAGGCTGAGCCACATGTTTGTGCCTCTGTCTTTTGAACCTCTAACCCTCCCCATGCTCTCTGCTGGTTCACCTGACAACCGAACACAGCAGTGCTGGTGGGCGGGGCATGAGGCCTGAGCCACATTTTGCAACGAGGAAGTGAAACGGAAGATGAGCTTACCGCCCCAGTTTGTTTTGTTTTTTTTCGTCTTTTTTGGGGGGGGGGGGAGAACCGTGTTTAAAGTTTAAAACCTCTATCCTAAGATAGCGGAAGGAAAAATCTGAACTTAAATAATTAGTTCAGCAGTAACTCAGACACACACACACAAATCTAAACAAACCCAAGGTTATTTCTGGATGTTTCAGTTGCTAAACAGCTAAGAAGACACAACATGTAAAGAAGACAATTTATTGGAGGGCGTAACTGTCCTCTGTTAGCAGAGGTTAGCCATATTCTCACCACCTGCACTGTCCAGACCAGGACCAGTGTTTTCACTGAACACACAAAATAGTATAAAACTATTATACTATAATGTAATAACTACATTATTAAAAGGAAAAGGAGTATAGAACTCATTACTGAAAAAATCTACTGCAATGTGTTACTATCTAACACTGTTAGCATGTGGCCGTGGCAGACAGTGACCAGAGGGGTTCAAGTGGTGTGAACCAGCTGAACAGTGGCTGTCTCCTCTCTCTAGGTCAACTCCATGGGCCAGCAGGGACAGCCAGAAAGCCAGATGTGGGTTAGCCCAACTGTCAAAACAAGTGTGCAAAGAAACACACATACAACACAAATACATACATACATACACACACCCATGCAAATATAGAAACATGACACAGATAGAAAAAACACATATACACATTTGAGGGTTTGCATCAGATATTCAGCTCATCGTGTCCAAGGACTGTCTCCTCCCTGCTCCTCTTTCTTCATTTCTGTCTCTTGTTTTCCCCATCCCTCCCTCCCTCCCCTCTCTCTCCACTCTTCACCAGTTGTTGGTGTGGAGTTGTTAATTAGCACCGCTATGAATACATTGCCCAAGGATGGGGACGGGGAAGCTGTGTGTGTGTGTGTGTGTGTGTGTGTGTGTGTGTGTGTGTGTGTGATACTCTTTATTTGTGTGTGTAGGGCAGTACTATTTATGTCTCATCAGCTGAATCCTGGTGATGCCTTGTAGAAGACTTTCACAGTTGGAAGTTAGAGAAGTAGTCTGCATGTTTCAGCAGGAAGTGTTGATGGACCAGTCGCGAAGCCTTGCCCATTCTGTTACTGTTAATTACTCAACCGATGGAAAATTTACCACACAAAATCTCTTAGTTTTCAAACAATGGCTCTTCGGTTCCACCCAGATGTAAACAAAAGCGGGCTTGTCATTTCACTATGGATTTTGTTGGCAGAAATGAACAAATATTACATACAACATACATTGATTGTGCAACAGCAGAGTCTAAATACTTTTATGAGATTTCAGAAAAATACAAAACATTTCTATAGCAATTTTCATAACATCATCCTTAATTAAAGGGTATGTATTAATTAATTTATGGATTAAAGGCCACTTACTCATTTACACATTGAAATAACAATGCACAACACAATAAAATGTGCAAAAAGTAAAGAAGTCTTTGTGAAGCCATGTAAAACACCACCTTCCAAGCTGGAGATACCAAGCATCATTTGATACATCATTACAGCATATGGACAAATACTAGGCTGTTCAGGGTTGGGGTTAAGCAAACAGTTTACTGACATGAACATTTCAGTCGACTGTTTTTTCAGGATTTGGAGCTTTTAGATAAAAGAACAAAACAAGCATAGTGGATCAATAGTCCCAGCACTCCATGACAGTACAGCTGAGAGTGCTGAAGAAAAACATCTCTGCTTCTGATGGAGCTCGAGACCAATGACAATGACAGACATGTTGACACATGCTGTGAGGAGGCAAGGAAATTTGGAGTCAGGGTGGAGGCTGAGTGATCAGAGGTGGTAAATGAAAAGGAGCAGACACAGACAGAGAGATGAGATAGTGGGGTAAAAAAAGAAACAGGAAGACGGGAAGAGTAGGTGGGTGAGTAGTGTATACATAGTCCCAGAAGTCTTTCCATCTCAGAAAGAGATGGATAGACAAACAGCTGTCTACAGGAAGGAGGAGGAGGAGGTGGAAGGAGAACAAGTGAAAAAGCAAAGGATGAACAAAGAGAGCCAAGACGGAAACAAGCGTGGGCCAGAGACCAGTGGAGGAGAGAAGCCGATGCATCCGGAGCCACTCTATAAATACCACTTGAGAAGAGGAGTGGATGATGGAAAGAGGATGGAGACAGGATGATGGAAAGAGGACGGCAGGATGAGAATAACGAGAGGAAGGAAAAGAATAGAGATGTGGATGTTAGGAACACGAGCAATCTGTTTATAAAAGCAAGGACACTAGTATTTTATTGAAATGAAGAATGTGTCAAAAAAAATCAGTGTAGTGTGTGAAAAGAATGAAGAGAAGAGCAACAGATGGATGCTCAACCAAATGCAAACATCTTTGTAGCTTTGTTTGCCTGCCATGTCCTCCATCACGATTTTAACACATTTGGCTCCCTCCACTGTCAAAAGGCTATAATACGCCACTACCGTCATAATGCTAGCAGAAATAAAGCACCCAGATGGTCAGTGTGTATCTATCTATAGGGCAGCGAATTCTCAAACAATCTGGTCAATCCTCCCCAGCTTTGTGGTGTTTGATTCCCAGCTGTCATTCTCTCCAGGATCCAGTGTCACAGCCACATCTCCTCATTCTGCTGTAGTTGCATAAACCTGCGGATTCAGTACCACAGCTTTAGAGCCACAGTAGTCACTGCAAATAGGGCTGGATAATTAAAAAAAATGTGGAGATTGTGGATTGTGATATACAATATTCATATGTATTTCTTTAAAGTGTGCAGCCCAAACTGCAACTGGTCTCCGCTCCACAAGTTACACTCTGACATGCGAAGGGCACACTACACTAAGGTGGTGGTGAAAACTGGTAAACTGTGGAAGGCATTGGCTGCTCTCCACCATCAGCAGGATGCATAGATAGTGTAGTTGCTCCAGTTGTGTTACTTTACCTGCACAACAAATGTACAAATGATTTTTTGCAATTCAGCTTTATGAAGAATCATCTTAGGAAAGATGTAGCAGTCTACATGAACTGCACATATATAGGACTGTTCTTGTCTTATCAACCACCCAAAACTCTTTACACCACAAGCCAGATTCACTCATTCACACACTGATGATTCATCAGGGGCAATTTCTGGAGTTCAGTATCTTGCCCCTATCTTGAGGTAGCTATAGAGATTAAAGAGGTCCTATGATTGGAGTCTGTAGAGAAGCTTGATTGGCAGCACTTCTCTTTACTTTCTGCCATTTCTCTCTTTCTGACTGTCTGGTAGTGGGTATCCTTGTTTTCCTGCTCCAGTCCAGTTTGCGGAGGTGGATCAGGTCTATCATCTTTTAATTCAGGGTTGGACTCTCGCTCGATAAGACGGAATTGAAACGTAATGGTCACAACCGTTTGTTTACAGCAAGGCATGGGCACAATATGTAGTTGCTGTGCTCCACCGCCAGTGCTTCTATCTAGCAGTTTGGTAAATCTGGGATAAATAACATCACTGGATTAGGGTTAGTTCTGCAGGGAAAAAAAGTGTTGATGTTAGTTTTGAATATCCACAAATGCTTATTAATTAATACTTTCAATTAACAGGACATTTGGTTGGTTTGTAAAATTAAGTGGACATACACACATTTTCTTTGAATTCAGTAGAACCTACTTTAGTCTTTACAACAAGTGAAATCTTGAATAGGACTCAAAATAAGTCATAAATTGAAGAGAATGAATGAACACACTTAATTTTGTCCTGTCGAACAACAGTTGTGTAAATCAGTGGTTCTCAAGGTGGGGTCTGAGAACTGGTGTAAATTATGTTTCCTATACAATGTCGCTGTTACTGCTCACACACACCCTGAATCCTCCCTTTTCATCCAGTACATAGCTTCAGCCCATCTTCGCTCTATGGCATCAGACTCCAGCAGCCTCCCACTGCCGGTGCTTGGATGTTGATAACTCTTTTTATTGATGCTGTGAGTGTTTTACCCGCATTTATGGAGCAGAGTGTTTTTTTGGCATGGGCTCCTCAGTGAGTATGTGTGCATATTTGTGTGTGTCTATCATTCCATTTCTTTCCTTCTCATGCATTTATTTTTTTAAAATTTCTTTTCCATTTATATCCTTCTGACTCTCCCTCCATTCTCTTTATGTCTTTTCTTCTCATACCTCACTCTCTCTCTCACATATCCTCAGTGCTGTATATTGGATTCCACTCCACAAAGCCTAGTAATTGACAAAAATAGTCTTTTCTCACCTCACTGTATATATGCAGTTTACTTTGCATTGTCCTCCTCTGTTTCTTTCTCTTTTAAATACAGAGACACACTCATACACAAATCACATGTAGTGTACAAAGCCTCTGACCTCACACAGCCTGCTGGGTGATGTATAAGCCATGACTCTAGCTGGTAGAGTAGTTGTGGAGTAATTATGGGTGATCTCTAATCCCCTCAGTCTATCCCATCAGACTCAGCTAGCTGCCAGCATGTTTAAACAATCCACCACTGCTATTATTTTGTTTGTAGTCAGTTTGACTAGTAGTGAGCAAACTGGTAACATGTTTATAGACAAAGCCTCAAAAGTCTAACTGAACCCGTATGGGGGACCAAATAAGGGATATAATATCAAGGACATAATATTACACATAGAAACTACTGTAGAATAACTGACTCAGAGGTTACAACCCAACTTTCTCCATCAAAAAGATGAAAGTTGCTCCTAATCTAGGGGCCCAGAAAGATAAAATCATATCTAAAGCTAAAGTAAATTGAGCTAGCACTGGCAAACCACTCTGCCCCTCCCACCCCTCCCTCTTTCCTGCCCAGCCCTTCACCTACATCATCTTCTGTCCTAGCTAATGCAGCAGTGTCACAGTCCCTCTCTTACACTTACACTCACATAAACACACATTGCCACATATTCTGGACACAAATAATCTCTTTGTGACATAACATGAGCTCAAAGAATGCTTACATGTTTGGAGCGCTGACTGTGTTATTTAAATAAGCAGATACACTTTTTGAGCAGTGGCTGGTGTTACCAGAGGATATAAACTGGAGTCCCATACAATGTTGTGTGTGGCTGCACATGATCTCTGACCACAAACACAGACAGAGATGGAGGTGGAGAGATGTAGAGAGCCTGGTCAGCCCAAGTAGAATGCATTCTCATTAAAGTTTAACGCTGGGGTGGTCTGGGAGCACTAAAGAGGCTACTCACCAAGACTCACTCAGGTCTCTCACTCGCAACACACTCACTCACTCACAGTCACAGTCAGCCACACATTGTGAGCCAACATTTCTTCCCATGGCCTGAGTGTGAAAGGCCAAACCTGGCTCACGGTCACATTTTGTCCTCTGTGTCTCCGCTGCTGCAGCCAATGATTAACCACATCTCACATCAGCACAGCTGTATCAACACACAAACATGAGGCTGTTTCCAGGTTCACACAATCTAAGGACATTTGGTGTTGTAGTTTTTTTTAGAAAAGAACAGATTTAGAATATGTAGGTGGGACTGTATGCACTTAGTGGCCAAAAGCAAATTCAAGCATTTCATCCATATACTTGTTGATCACAAGTAGCCCCAATGCTCTGCTTTGAGTGAACAAGCTTAAGATGGTGAGAGGTTCTAAAATGTTGATATATTTTCTTGTTTCGTTGCTCAGTCCTCATCAGTGGCATAGGTGGGTATAGGATGAGATGTTAAAATGCTCTTGCTGATATGTTACTACAATCTAACAGCCTCCATACTTCTGGTCTCAGACTTTCCTCTAAATTTTAAAACCTGGCTGCAGAGATTTGGTTTCATTCAACCACAAGACCCAAACTGGAAATACCACTTCTTTATGGACCTAGCTTTGAAATGTCTATGAGTTGTAGTCAGAGTTTGATCTGCAGCTGTTGGGGACCATTGGTTCAAACATCCTAGTTGTCATTGTGATTAAGGCTATACTGGACACATTAGAGGTGTACATTCTACATCCAGTGCCAATGTTTGATATGACCCAGAGAAGCATCTCCAAAAATAGATCTATAGGCTAGCTGTTTACAGGAGGAGGTCAAAGTGTTGGACAGGCATGCAGCTCATCTCATAGTTCACATCCTATGCTCTAAAGGGTGCACAGAAGACACAGGTGCACAGGTACACCCAAAAAGCAAGTGTGTTTCTTTCTCTGTTTTTTTTTTGACAATGAAAAACTGGGATATGTAAATATGACACAAGTGCACAACGACAACATATACACACGCACATACATGTATCAGAAACAAAAATCCAAATCCTGTACATACTTCACATGCACAGACACACACAGACACTGTTATCCCCCACTGGCTTCCATTCCTCCAGGTGTTGCAGACACACCCGACTGCCTTGAAGTTCTTTTAATTAAGAGTAAAGTGTGAAAATTCAGCACACTCTGAATACACACACACACACACACACGCACACATAAAGACACACACACATGTGGAGCACATAGACTGTCTGGAGAAAGAGTGGAGGCTAGCAGCAAAGAGTGGAGGCTAGCTGCAAGGCAACAGGACAAACTGTACAGTAACAAAGTCATTCTGTCTTTGCAAGCGTGAACTTTCTGCAAGCTTTCATCCATCGGCCAACAACACAGTAATGCCATCTGGGTCTGTGGTGCAGTTGGTTTGTCGCTTCTCATAAGTACTGCTGCAAAACTGCTCTCAGACATACACTGTAGATGCTGTGTGTGTTTGTGTGAGCACATGGAGGTGAGAATGGATATATGAGCATTTATGAGTGCATGTATAAAATAGGAATGCACATACACATTCCTCCTGTCTCCTTGTGCAAACATGCAAACATTCATCTGCACACGTGGCAAAATGCAAATATTACACAGTATAATTAGTGGAATTCAACAGTGGGGCAAAACTAAAACAGGTTAACAAGGGGAAAAAATCTTATGAACATCAACAGCAGCCAGTGAACTGAATATTTAAATATTTCAGGAACTGCTTCCAAGTGTGTGCTATTTTCAGAACTGATCCATAATTCAACATTAGCATTTTTCTCACAGAAACCTTGAAATCCTTAAGTCTGCTCTGTGGAACGTTTCTCTTTATCTTGGCACCAAGTTAGACTTTTTTTTCTTGTAAATTTTGATAATGAGCAAACAAGCTAAAACTATACTGGAAAGACAACAAATATCTGAGACAACTGGAAAAGCACTTACAGGTCATATAAATCATGTGATATAAGGGGTATAAGTCTGCAATGTTTTCATACAGTAGACATTTAGAGTCTAGTAAAAGTAGGTTTGGTTTAGTTTAGGTAGGTTTAGTTTTGTTTCTTCCATACATATATGTAGTATATAGTATATAGTATGCAGTATACCTGTAGTTTTAAGTTTACCATTTGTGTACTGGTGGTGTTAGCCTTGTGATCACCAACAGGAAGTGGTATTCACCATTTAATGTGTCACTACATCACTATAGACACACAAACAAACAATAAACCAATTAAAAGCAGCAAGAAGGAAGGAAACATCTAACAACACAGAGCAATATATATTTACCTACAACAAGAGTCAGACATGTTCATGTGATTCCTCATTTTCACAAAGTGAACTGTAGCATCCAGCACCTGCAAAGAGGTGGCCAATGACCAGGTACATTGACTCTGCCCAACATGCAGTGGTAAAAGTTTTCATATCAATGCAATGAACAAGTTCAGTAAAAGTTTTATATTTATTCATTTGTCAAAGGCTTTTATCAGAAACAACTTACAAAAGATGGCCATCACTGATGCTTCAGCACAAAATATCGAATTACTTTAGCCATCACCAGCTAATCACTGTCTGTTTGTCTGTTGTCCAACTTTGTCTGCTGTTCAGTGGTGAGTAGGTAGTGTACAGTGGGTTTAGCACATAAAATATATATATATATATGTATGTATGTAAGGATGGGTGTAACCTGCATGACATCAACCATAGTTTTCTGAAGAGTGGTTGCTCCACTGTCGCCAGTGTTGGAAGAACCTGACTCCACCTAACTCCAAGCTAAG
The DNA here is from genome assembly GCA_038496675.1 of Rachycentron canadum. Taxonomy (NCBI): domain Eukaryota; kingdom Metazoa; phylum Chordata; class Actinopteri; order Carangiformes; family Rachycentridae; genus Rachycentron; species Rachycentron canadum. The sequence goes on along the minus strand of CM076650.1, from coordinate 24,209,302 downwards.
AGGTGGGTTATGTGTGGAGTTGAGACTTCAGTGCAAGCAACAACTTATGCCGTTAATTATATCTAACTTTACCCAAGAATATAAATTGGTGAATTACATAAAAATTCAGCCCCCTGTACAAGTGTACAGGGGGCTGGAAGTTGGTGCTTTGTTTGCGCAGAGCTTTTATTTTTGTACAGAACAGCCTGCTGCTGTGGTTAGAAATGAGGCTGATGAAAGCAGTGAGAGGCCAGAACAGTAAAGTTGGGAGTCATCTTAAAGACACTGACTTTTCAGGAAAAGGCCACATTAGACAGAAATCCAGCAATTTCCACTAAAAATAACAATCCAGTCTGTGTTTGACCTTGTCACCAAACTACAGCTGACCTCTTGGTGGACAGTAGTAGCCATATCAGGTGGCAGACGGGGAAAGGGACTTCGCTGCCCTCTAGATGCACCCTGTAGCCTGCAGCCTTGGGGAGCCCTGCTAAAGAGAGATTAGCAGTGTGTGTGTGTGTGTGTGTGTGTGTGTGTTTGTGTGTGTGTGTGTGTGTGTGTGTGTGTGGGGACCCCTTTACAGAAGCTCTTCCCATTCTTTCCGTCTCCCCCTTTTCTCTCTCCTTCCCCTGCTCTAATCCTTAAAACCTCTAAATCCTCGTCCTCCCTCCTCCTGTGCCCCAGGTCCTGATTTCTTCGTCTGCCCATCTGGTGTCAAAGAACAAACTCCGTCCAATCTGCACCTTGTATTGTTCCATAGACGGGAAAAATGAATATATGACTATTGTTCACTTGTACTTCTCTGCCTTAATATCAACACCAGTGCCTCTATTGACCCCACCCTCAACCACCTCAGCCTGTGTGTACATCCAACCCCGTCTGAAATGTCTACATTGTGCATCAATATTTCACACATTGCTTCTATATTTAGATTTTGGAAACCTCAAAAGCTCCCAGGGGTTGATGGGAACTTGGAGCGTTGGGCTGCAGAGAAAAGATTTCCTGGTGTACTTAGTTAACTTTTTTTTTTTGTTTGTTTTTTTTATGTCACATGGTCGGAGAGCTTGATCACTTCTGTGCTCACTCCCTGCAGCATGACAGTTCTCCTCCACTAACATCCTCTGGATTAGGAAGTCAGTTGAGGTTTAGCAAGTCAATGGAGGGAGTCTCTGAAGTCTATAGTGTATTAGATGTGGACAATGAGTTCGTTAGCACTGTGAGCCAGCGAAGGAAAAACCCAGGTGCCAGATTCTCATGACCTGACCAGAGCAAATTATTAGGCCAGAACCAGGTGTTCTGGCTCAGCAGCAGATCAGGACACTTCAGTTCCTCTCATGCTGGAGGTTAAACTCATGACAGATAAAGTCCCATATCAGTATAACCTTATCACTGCCAGCTGCTCGGGTCTCAGGCAACGCTGCAACCACATTGGACGGTGCTGACCAGGTGGAATAGTCTTGACGTAAAATACAGAATGTTTTTTTTTGGATGTGAATTTTCACTGCCAAGGGAACGTAGCGTTGGCTCTTATTTATGGCTGCTTTTGCTAATGAAGACCAATTTCATAGATAAAGAGGTTGCTTTAAATTCTACTGCTTATAAGAAAAACTAACATATGATTTAAAGGTGCATATGTCTGATTCCAGCAAAGTTATACAGAATTAATTAAGACCTTGTTAAATTGAAATAACACAGACCTGGGTAGCCTGATAATCAGACTGAATTGCTATTTCATATTAATTCAACCTGATGCCAGCAATTCAGCAAGTCAACTAACAACTTCTACAAATATGTTCATCTAATTCATTTTTCTGTCACTGCTATGAATATCCAGCAAGCTTCATGTCTAGGTAGTGAGAGGTCACTACTGCTGTTTCCCCCCATCTTTAAAGGTCTGGAACCAAATTTAGCTTTGTTGACTAAGATCACTTGTGTGAGTTTGTGATGACAATAGATGTTAAGATAGCATACAAGCTTGGTAGAAACTCTAAAAAGCACGAGAATATTGCTTATTAAATGGCTCTGTGACCAAATGGAGCCTTTAAGAATGAAACCTTGGTTTTACTTGCTACATGAAGCTCACAGTGTAAGTTTCAGTTGAGAAGATCTGTCAGTATCTCTTGTGCTCAGAAGACAAGAATCTACCAGGAATCATACTGATTTTTGCCATCAAAATTGTTCTGATGGGAAACCTGTCCAATGTGAAAAGAAAATGTCCTTATCTTCTTCTCTTTCTTTCAGCCCTCATTCATTTACTTGCTTTATTTAAGTTAATTTTGGATTGAGGGTTATTCAATTTCTATTTATACATGGTTTGACATGATCACACTGCTACATATTCAGAGGTAATGTCAGTATTCCAGCAATTAAAGCTATTTTTTTCTATTTTTTCTATGCTAAGCCATTCTGCACAGCAGTGTCAGCTAAATGACGGAAATGTAAAAAAATTGAGCCCAATTTTTAGCCAGAGGCATGTGGGAGTGAAACATTTCGCCTTTAGACTGATCCAGAATTGTAATGAGTGGCTTGCGCTTGTATGTAAAGTGAAAATAAAGCTTTCCTCTCATTAACAACAGGACATGATTCTTCTCTCTCTGTTTATCTACCTTGCAAAGTCTCCTCACATCCATAAATCCTCTTTCCCAAAATAAACTGTAGTAAATATTATAGAACTGCTATTATTTGAGTGACTTTCTGAAATCCCATTTCTCCTTTGTCCTGTGCTGGTCCCATCAATGATTAGCCAGATGATGAAGCCATTATTGACTGAACCTGAGCCTGTGCCTCATGGAACATTAAATACATCACTTCCTCTCAAGGGGCCAGCATCACCCAGCATCCCTTTAGGTTGCAGTCAGGAAATGAAAACAGCCATTAGAGTCAGACCGAGCCAGAGTGCCTGTAGGATACTGCATGCTTCCAACAACAACATCCTTTATTAGAAAGTCAGGAACAGGGCCCTGGCATGTTTCAGTGCAGGTGTGGATGAAACAGATTAGCATACAGGCCAAGCTCAGTTCTTGTGGTTCACATTGCCACCGTTTGTGGTGGAAACCCCTGAGGCATCAAACTGCAATGTAATAAACCCTTTGTAAGAGGCAGCTGAAGCACACCCAGCCCTCCTCACATTGTAGTATCTCTCTAACATCGCATGTGTTGGTGTAGATAGTGAGTTTAAAGTGACCTATAGCGATCTCCTGCTATCTAACCAGGGTGCTTTTTCAGTGGCTTGCAGTTTGTGTGTAGCTCATAGCATCTTTCTAAAGCGTATCGCTGGTTATTCTTATTCTTACACCGCTCAGATTCTTAGTGTTTGGCGATTCTTTGACATTTGATCAATACGCAGGGGTGTGGTCCGTGTCTTTTACTCTGTATCGTGTCTGGTTAAGGCCTGCTAAGATTCCCAACCACACCCCATCTTCTTCTCTCCGCCGCGGGGAGCGCAAATGATCGTACACACCGCCTCACCACCGTCCGCTTATAAAACTGTGTGTGTCGCTCCAGGCCTGTGAGCTATAATGTCATAGTTTTTCCCATTATTGTCAAAGCGACCCCTCTCTCACACACACACACACATAAACATACCCACACAGGCACGGACGCAAACACACATTCACTCCTCGGTTGCAATAATCTACGCCGATAAAGCCACTCCAGCCTGCACGCGTGCGTAAAAGGAAAACCAGAGCGGGGCTGGATTTGTAAACTGAGGGATGGGGTGCAGTCCCCATTGATGAAAACGAGTGTCTGAAGGATGGACGATGCTATGATTCATCCCCAGCACACACACCCACCTCTCTCTCTCTCTCTCTCTCTCTCTCTCTCTCTCTCTCTGTCTCTACCCCACCACCTCCACCAGCACTGTCACACCCCATCCTCACGGCCCCATCTACACCTGTAACACGTTTGACCCTGTTTCGGGTCATCTCCGCTGACTGTGACTGTAGGTTGTTTTAATGTAGTGATTGATTTCAACAGAATCCACCCCTATAAACCGAACAGGTGCATTTCTGATGATGTTGACTTTTAGAAACACCCTAAGCTGTTACTGCTCTACTGTGCCTTTATATTGATGGGTGATTTTTTGGGAAGGCACCACTACACCACAGCACCTCTAAGAAACTACAAGTGCAAAATGATGGCAGAGCAGAGGGAATGAATCGGCTAATGGTTCCTGGGAGTGATGGGTGTGTGGTGTTGACCAGCACAGCGGTTATACTGGGTCTTCACCACTGTTCAGGGGACATCTTTCAAACCGGGGTTTTCTGCGTTAGGCGTTTTAAGTTCCACGCGAAAAGAAAAATGTTGCTCTTACTTTAGCATGGCTTGTTCTTTCTCCTCTTCCTCCTTTTGCCGAGCCATGACTGCCATGATGATCTTCCTCTCCTCCTCGGTGAGGTGGCTCAGGTCCGGCAGATCCGGCATGGATGGCGGCACGGTGGGTGGGCGAGGGCCGCCCTGGGGCCCCACCGAGGCGGACATCTTTTCCACCACCACCACCACCCCACCTCCTCCTCCTCCTCGGCGAGTCGTTTCGGCTGACAGGTTCCCCGGAGCGTTTCCGAGCCACACCTCACGACATGGTCCGCGGGCACAGCGGCAGCGGCAGCCGCAGCCCTGGCGAATAGTGCGAGCCGCTCATGGTTGCAGGCACCCTCGGTTGTGCTTTTGTTTGTTCCCTCTCTGGGTGTTTCTCCCACCACAGTCTCGTCGTCGTCCCCCCCCACCCCCCGCCTGCCCTCCTCTCCCCTCCACCGCCTGGATTCACGGGGAGCCCATCTCCGTTTTTTTCACGTCGGGAGTTGAGTCGAGCTGAGGGGGCCCCTGGTTCACTCGGCTGGTCTGTGGTCCCTCCGCCGTCGACCGACTGGAGCAGGATGTTGGGCGGTATAGGCGGAGTCCGTGTCGCTTCTCCTCTCTCTCTCTCTCTCTCTCTCTCTCTCTCTCTCTCTCTCTTTCTTGCTCTCTTTCTCTCTCTCCCCCTTCCGCTCACCCCCCTCTCTCTCTCCCTCTCTCAGTCAATGGGAATGCAGCCCTCTTTCCTCTTCCTTTATTGCGGAGGCGCGCTTACTCATGTGAGAATGAGGTCCACACCATCATCACATGCAAGCAGCTACACACGCACACACACACACACACACACACAGGTCTTAGTGTTTTATCCCATGAACGCACGCAAGGACACGCACGCACTTAGTGAACAAAGTTCGCCAGCGCACAGGGGATGTGGGTCTGCGACCAAGTATTTTGTCACATTTTAAAGGCAGCAGCGTAAACCGTGCACACACACACACACACACACACACAGACACACACACACACAAACACACGGTTACATGTCTGAGCGGTCGGTCGTTTTCAGCACCTTGGACAGCTCGTCTGAACAGCACCACAGTTCTCTCTGCTCCACCGACCTCAGCTCCTCATCGCATCCACCTCACCTGGTTTCTACATTCACCCCAACTTTTTTTGAACATTTCCACAGGGACCATGTACATTGATCAGCACAACTGTGCCAGTGTTCGCCAAAAAAAGTGGTTCAATATTTTTTACTTCCCTTGATCATATGCTAAGTTAAAATTTCATCCTCTATTAGTTGATCATGGCTTAGCTCATCTTATTTTAGCTGGTCTTAACTCACTGGGCTACTTTTTATTTCAGCCCCACATTTGAGATTTGTCATGATTTACTGTGGGGCTCTGTGAAGTTTGGGAGAACGTTTCCTTTTCGGTGGATCGTGAAAACTTTCCCTCATGCAGTGGTCAGCTGATCTTAGACAGTGTGGTTTCGCATTCAGATCCAGACTCTCTGGGCTACAACCGACCGATCCGGACCCGGCACCGGTTTCTCCCCGATGACGTAATGCTGGGTGAATGGCTGAGTCCATCCAGCAGATGGCATTAACCCCGGCCACCGCTGCCGCTGTCACCCAGCCTCCGCCACGTGACGTCACCGAAGAGGTGACTGTACCGCGGTGACGTCAGCTTCCCATGGCGCAGAATTTTGTCATCATTTAGGTCGTGACTAGGGACCACCAGCCCCGAGTGATACAGTCGTGCCAAGGCAGAACAGATCTTTGGTGCAGACCTCGGACTATAAATAAACCCTGTAGGAGGACAGGGAGGCCCTGCTTTAATGGGTGTTTCCTAAGATCTAAGACATGTACCAATGATGCTCTATAACTGGTACACTCAGCACATAGGCCTGTGTAAATATGATAACATGCTCATGTCGTAATTGTGAATTAATCTATACTTTATTGTGCTGATGAAATAATCGTGAAGTCAGGTTTTTGTTAAATTCAGTTGAAGGAAAGTTTATCTCTCCTTTCAAACAGGAAAGCTATTCAAAATGCTTTAGGTGGGTATTTAAAATCCACCAAAAGAGGTGAAAATCAAATATAAATGGACAAGATGTGTCTTGTTATGAGTAGACAATTGATTGTGGATGTGAGTTAGACTAGGCCTTGAAAAACATATAGCTATATTTAAACTGTACACCTGCGTTACAAAGCTAAATAATGGTGAAATACATAGAGAAAAAACTAGCTGACAAATGTAGTATGAGGAAGACAACTCAGAGTTGATCGGGGCCCCTGGTCAGGCAGCCCCCTGCTGGACTTCACTGGTTATGAGAAGATTAAGAGACTGATACGAAAGCATTTGGTCCAAATCCTTTGACAAAAAAGATTTGTTAAAAACAGAATTTGAGAGGGTAAACTGGTCTATTAAACTCTATTACTGTCAACACCTCATAAGCCTTTAAGTTGAAAGTACATGTTAGAAGAGTAAAAAAATATAGCACAATACTTTTGAATATTAGCTCTAGAGTCAGTCGTTTTACTAAAATGAATTCTGTGTAAAATAAACTGACTGAACCCTAAAGCCCAAACCTGTTATATTGAGAAATGAACATAAATCATCATCTTTGGTTTGACTTCACTTAAAAAAAATAAGCTACTACTGAACATTTTCATCTCCAGCTCCAGTCAGGAGTTGACGGCACAGCCTTCATCATTGGGAATATACCGACATCTAGTGGACAGAAAAAAACACTGCATGTACAACTTTTGATGAGCAGTAACCGTTGTTACCACAAGGTAGGGATAATTATATTAAGGGATAATATTAAGTACAAAAAGTACTGCAACAGTAGCAAAAGGAGAGAAGAGACATAATGTCTGCAAACTGCCAATGTCTAGTTAATATTTGTTACCATTAGCCAACATTTAACAACCAAAAGCTTTAAATCGCACCAGACTGAGTAAGACTTTAGACAATAGGGCTGCACTTTATGTTTGCAACAGACTCCCTCCTGCTTGAAATGCAATGTGTTAATGTGTCAATAATTTTAGACAGCGCTAGTTGCACATTAAAATGGGAGAGCTGCGTACTACTGTTCAGCAAGCATTCTATCCTCTGCTCGAACAAAGTTATTGTCACTGAATAAGCAATAAGCACACACATAAGGCATGTTCACCTGCTGTGATGTATTTTTTAACAGTAAATCTCTTAAGAAAAGGATGAAAAATATACATTTCAGGCATAGCTGATTTAAAGACCCTCCAGCAACCAGACTACTCTCACTTTACCCTGGCATATAATTTATCTACAGTCCCTAAGGAATACCTGCAAAACCCCTGAGTGTTTTGAGCTGAGCAGTTGTGTTTGGTTCCTCCACCAAGAAGGTTGTGTTTTCACTGGTTTATTTCTCTGCAGGATGGTGAAGGGATGGGTCATGGGCTGGGGAAGATCCCATTATGTTTTGGGGCAGATCTGGGTGATTTACCATGTATACGGAATTTTTTCTCGGAAGTCTGGTGTACATCATCCTTGGTCTGTGCTCTCTGAATGTACTTAGTTTATACCTTACCTTTGAACTCAACTTTTATTTTGTAAGAGGATGTATGTTGTATTTCCTTTCTCAAAAATTATATTGTGTCAATTTAAGTGTTAGCTGATATCATAAATTAATCCTCTACAAATGACTGTTATAACAGAAAAAGACAAATTGCATTGAACACAACAGTGTAGTATGGAGTCTTTATGATTTTCATATTTTTCTACAAGGATAGATGAAACAAGTGGAAGGCAGATTTTTTTATCTTCACATGACTGAAAAACCAAATTTCAACCAGACACAAGACAGTTCATAGGAAATGTTGTTTTAATTTAGAGAACTACGTCACAGTGACTTCCATCTTGACCGTGGTCTACTTTGTTTACATTTTTTAATGTTTTCTATGATCTTCCATGCTTTCGCTGGCAAAAAAAGACAAAACAAAACAAGGGAGGAGAATATCATCTTTCCTTTACCACTCTATGTATCAATTGAAGTGCATTTCCTCTCTGAGGCTCACAGCGCCACCTAATGTGTAAATCTAGTATTTCAGGAGGCAGGCTGGAGGGCAGTAGGTAGGATTTGTTTTCAGCTTAGACAAGTGGAGGATGGTTTAATTGTATTTAAGCACAATATATATAAAATCTGGTTCAAACTTCAACACTTAAACACTTTTTTGCTTGTTTTTTCTGACAACCAGAATAAATATTTTTTGACAATGAATTCCACTGCAGATAAATTGCACTGCATAGGTAGAGCTATATGATGGATTTGGGGATTTCAGATCTGGGTGAAATAATAATAAACTCTCTTCCTGGTTCATTTTAATGCACTTCTAATTGTATTATATGCATTATTTAACTCAGCTCCGCTAGGATCTGGCCCGTCTACTTGCTGAGAACCTCTGTGTCCACATCTTCTGTACGGGACACAACTCTTCCATCAACGATCTCTTCAATCACTACCTTTCTCCTCTGGGTGATGACTGGTTGATCTGTAGAGCAACAAAATGTATAAATGTATAGCATATTTCAAATGAATTGGCAAAGAGATAAAAGTGCAGTGGTGCTGTCAACTTACGTTTGACCTCTTCGACTTTTGTGACAACAGTTTTACTAGAGAATAAGATGAGAAATAAGAAAAAAGTCAAATTTTGTGTTATTGGTGACAATATGGGGTGCTGGTATGTGGATTTTGTTACCTTTGAGCAGAGCTAGCTGTTTTGCCCTTAGTTAGCTAAGGGCAAAACAGCTAGTGTTTTGCCCTTAGCTACCTGGCTAGTTTCACATTTAGCATGCAGTCACAAGAGTAGTAACAAATTTCTCATCTAGTGCAAAAAAGGTCAATAAGTGCTTTTCCCAAAAATGTTAAACCCATTCTTTAATGTGCTTTTTTTTCTGAAACAGAATTGACACATCCTTACTTTTGATCCTCTCCATCCAGCAGCCTTCTGTACTCAGCAATCTCCAACTCCAACCTAGTCTTGATGTCAAGAAGCACCTTGTAGTCTGCGGCCTGCCTCTCAATGTCTGCCCTCACCTGGCTGAGCTCACTCTCCAGGGCATTGACCATGGCCTGCAGTTGGTTCAACTGCAGGCTGTAGCGGGACTCAGTCTCCGCCAGTGTGCCCTCCAAGGCAGATTTCTGAAAGGAGATATGAAGGTTTGCTGAGCAATTACTTGTTTTCTAATTCCTCTTTGCACATCTTAGTCATGTAAAACATGTAAAATATGCTACTATGGTATGTGTGTTGCACACATCATAGTTACATTTGATGGCAGAGTTGATGTTGAGCAATACAATAGGTCAGAGAGTCACGTTTACATAAAAAAAAAATACAGCATTAAAAACATCAACAACTTCTTTTTTGTGCAGCTGTGCATGTGGAATCTGTCATACCAGGCTGAGCTGGGACTGCAGCTCGATCTGCAGGGCCTGCAGTGTCCGCTTAAGGTCATTGATCTCACTGCGGGAGGTCTGGAGGGTCTCTGAGCTGGTTGCCACCTGCTTGTTCAGTTCATCAAACTGGAAAACATGGAAGTAGACATGAATATGGCCACAAAGGCAATCACTTGATATTTAGTTAAATGTGGGCATGAAATGATGGTTTTAAGAAGTTAAATGTATTGTCTTGCTCCCCTCACCTTGATCTTGTACCAGGCCTCCATTTCGCGGCGGTTCTTGTCAGCAATGCCCTCATACTGACTTCTGATCTCCTCCAGGACCCTGGTCAGATCCTCCTGGGGCCGGGCATCCACCTCTACCTTCACTGAGCTGGCAGTAACTTGGCTGCGCAACGCTGCAAGCTCCTACAGGCAGGATGACAGTCAAAAGTCAGGTATGGTCAAAGATTTAAAAACCATATGGAAAGCAAATGAAGAAGAAGTGATCCTGAGACAATGAACCAGTCTGGACCACAGTTAAAGCTGTGGCACAAGAAATGACACGTTCTTCTTTTTGAAAAGGAAACATATAAGCAATAAGCCACACCTGGTTCAGTTCAGGTCTGGCTGCTACTGTCTTATTTGATCTTGTCCAACCTGTAGCTCATGGCGGTTACTATTAGTTAACGTTAATGCATATTTTAAACAAATGTGTAACTGACACTGACTCTTCTCAAATTGAAACCACATCTGGTGTATCTATCTCCATAAGTAAAGAGTCTGTAAATCAGCTGATTATCATCTGAGATGTCTTGTAATCAGATGTATTATGAGTCATTATTTACTTGGCAGCACCTTGGGCCCAGTGGCAGTGCTTCCTTTGAGAAACACAACTTGAAGGCACAGCAGACAATCCAAACAAGTTTAGGATTACTTTCGGCTTGCTTAAGCAAACAATGACATCCCTTAGGAGGCATTTGGCAAACAGGTGACTGTCTCATGAAAAACTGTTTTAATGTTGCTCTTGTGGTCATGTAATGAAACTATCTATCTTGTCCTCAGGAGCTTTTGTTATCCAGAAATTGAAAGTAATAACCATAAAGATGGTGTAATCCTATTCCTATTCCTGTTCCTATTCCTGTTCCTATTCCTGTTCCTATTCCTGTTCCTGTTCCTATTTAAACAGTAGAGCTCTCACCTCTTCATGGTTCTTCTTCAGGTAGACCAGCTCCTCCTTCAGGCCCTCCACCTGCATCTCCAGGTCAGTCCGGGTCATAGTCAGGTCATCCAGAACCTTGCGCAGTCCAGCGATGTCCGACTCCACCGACATGCGCACTGCCAGTTCATTCTCAAACCTGTGAGGAGAGCCACATGGAGGTTCATGTTATGGCACCTGCTCAATTATAGTTAGAACCAAAATCACAAACAATTCAAGGTGAAGCTCCATCGAAACCAGTCATACCAGTTTTCTCAGTCTGTTGACCATTGCACCCCTGGGACAATACGTACAGCGTGCAATGTCATGTTATAATGCTGCTATCTTTTTACCACATAGGGATTATAATTTCTGACATAATCTTTCCACTCACTTGATTCTGAAGTCCTCTGCTGCCAATCTGGCATTGTCAATCTGCAGCATCAGCCTGGCATTGTCCTGTGCAGCAACGCTTATCTAGGAAAAAAACAAGCACTGTCAGTGGTTTCTTATCCACATATAATACCATCACAAAGGTGTGTTGGTGATTTATTATCTAGAATGTGATCTGACAAGGTTGTTTTGATCGGCACATTTAGTTTTCTCTATGCCCTGAATGATGTCAGACAATTATCATATTTGCTCATCAAGTGATTAACATTACTCTTGACAGGGTTTGTTGGTGTGGGGGAGAAACAACAAAAGAGTTTTAGTTTTAGGTCCAACACGCCAGCTGACATTACCACACACATAGACACACATAGCTGTTTATCATCCATTTTGTTCATGATATTTTAAGATAACTGAGAATTATGGTTTTCCTGATCCACATTATCCAGACACATGGCTGAGTGATACTGCTGACTAGAGTGATGAATATTCATTGAAGTGGGAATTTGAGAAGTATTTTAGAAGTTTTTTCCATAATGGGCTGCATTTGTATCTGTGGAGGACAAACACATATGACGCTTTAACATCTGACAATACATTATATACATTATAAATTCTTTCTATCTCAAATGATTTTTAAAACATTTTAATGATTTGCCGAATTGGCAAAAAAAAACCCAAAAAAAAAAACTCCATATTAATATTTGTAGATGAACTTATTATATTTTGATGTCATTATCCAGTAGTACAATAAGTTCATACAATTCGGGGCATTTGGTTTCATGTTTCGGAAACAGAGGGAAGAGCTCACCTTTCTGCGCAGGTCGTCGATGACTGCCTGGTACTTGCTGTAGTCCCGGACGGTGGGGGTCTGCTTGTCGTACCACTCGCGGATTTGACGCTCCAGCTTCGCATTGGTTGACTCCAGAGAGTGCACCTTTTCCAGGTAAGAGGCCAGGCGGTCATTGAGGTTCTGCATTGTCATTTTCTCGTTGGCTGACACGGAGAAATTGCTGCTGCCACCTCCGCCTCCTCCGAGCGCCGCTGCGAGGTCAAAGCCGGAGCCAAGGACGTTGGACGCGTAGGACACCCGGACATTTCTACCGCCCGCGCCGCCATAGACGCTGTTACCCCGCCTGGACGATGACAGCGAGGGGACCGAGGACAAGGACAAGGCGCTTATGCCAGAGCGGAGTGCGGTGGCCATGGTGACTTCTGTTCAGTGTTCACTGAAAGTTGACGAAGATGAAGAGTGGTGCGGAGGAGCTGGTGCTGAGACCGCCCGCAGGATAGATTTTATAGCCTCCTTCGTGGAAGTGGGTGCGGCCCCACAGGTAGACGGAAAGATGCTGGTGCCTTCATCCCAGGTGTGACCACACAGGGCGTGGTGGCTGGAATTCAGGTTGACTGCCCTCGATATTTAACGGCTGTCAGGGCACATTTCACTAAGGCGTGTGAAGCATTGTTCATTCATCATTATTACCCTTAATTTAAGCCTGTCTGACACACTTAGTCTCAGGAGGAAACAGAGACAGAGTTTTCCCTGTGGTTCATATAAACGTTTAACAGTATGATTTTAACTATAGGCTATATGTGAGGTTTGACTTTATTTTATGAATTTATAATAATCTATTTTCTATCTAATATAATAATAATGATGATGTCAGTCTCACAATCTTGATTAAACTGTGAACATTAATCTAAAAACTCTTAATATACAGTCTTTGTAACAGCATCAGCACCACTTCATTTGATATATTTCTCATATTTCGTTTTTTGCTGGCGAAAGGTTCAGCACTGCATTTGGCGATAAACCACCAAGCTGTGGGGATATGTTACTTATTCACCACGGTACAACGAGCCCAAATGATATTTTCACTTCTTACATAAGTGTTTTAGCATGCTAACATCACACACCACACACTTCATAACATTCACAGGCCTGAAGCAGACCCGTCCACTGGACAGAGTGTCTGTTGGAGTTATAAGTGCCATCGGGTGTTAAATGCAGTGAGGTGATATATAAGCATTGTTGGATGTTGAATAAATCCTGTTACAGTTGATAGAAGCACATTGTCCTATTGATGGATAATTGGCTCTGTGACCTAATAGGTAAGTCCTCTGTCTGGTTACAGATTTTTAGGCCCTCAGTGGACAAGACAGAAAGATGAGATTGTCAGTTGGTTAAGTTAATTCTTCCCTGCTGCATGATATATCCTATTCTCATTTGCCACATTTCCTCCTGCTGATATCCTGACTGTCCAAAAAGATTTAAAAAAAAAACAAAAAAAAAAAAAACAGAAAAAGTCGGCAATAATAATAGAAACACAATTAATTGTTGAAATATTTTGTCTGGACCAAAGTGATAGATGATGACCAACAACAGAGTCAGCGTGCTAGAATGGCAAAACAAGTGGGCAAAGCACAGCTGTTATGCTAAAGAACTGTTTAAACAGTGGGCTATTCAACAAGTGGCATTTACATTTAACTTCTGTGAGCTATATGTCCTTTTTTATGCATACTGTAGAAAGGAATTCATGCAATTATTCACTGCACAAATTAGTGTAGATAAAAAATAAAATAAAAAAATATTTATATATATATATATATATAGATATAGAGAGAGAGAGAGAGAGAGAGAGAGAGAGAGAAAGAGAAATATATATCTATCTATCTATATATATATATATATATATATGCATGTATAATACAACATGACCCCACTGTTGTCAAGGTGCTTGAAAACCTACCACAGAGCCCTTTTGTTTTGGACATTAAAATGGTATGTTGTGTAAGTGTAGGCACATATCTCATACAGTTAATTGCTCAGAAAACCTATTTGTTCCTATGCTGCCTCAGGCTGCTGCTGTTGCGTAAGGTTTGATTAGTTTGAAAAGATGAATCAGTGACTTGACCTTTTTGGCATCATAGTTTAAGTGCTCCCCTCACAGTCACCTTTTCCAAGACACAAGTCTGCAATTCTCCTTCAGGCAGTGATCATCTCATGCCAGACAGGTGTGTGTTGGCCAGTCTGTTAGCATGTTTTAATTCAGCTTATACTAAAGCTAATTACCCATGTTCATGACCCCCAGTTGCAGATGCACATGTCTGGGTAGTTGTATCAGGATCCAGCATCACAAACTAGTTGACAAACAGTGTTTAGGGGTTCACAAATTGGACATTACACTCACAAATTTTTAGGAATTGCCCTCTCTGTCACTTGTCTGTAATGCCTATCTGCCATGTAAAAAATGTTTTGCTGAGCAGATAACAGTTGATCTTGGCAACAGGTGGTATATTGCTGGATAAAGACAGAAACTATAAAAACTATATTACTCTGTTTTTCATAGCATCTGCCAAGCGGCCTTGTTTTGAATACTAACATTCATTCCAAAACTGAATAGGCTCCAATTCCCATGAAAAATAAATCATTTAAATTGTTCATAATTACCAGCTTGGACCATGTGAGACAGATAATTTAGAGGTGAATGGCAGGTGTCAAACTGTAGTTAATGGGTGGACGACTGGGTGCTGCCTTTTAATCAGGTGTGTTTAATCTGTTGTTGATCTTTTTTCCCAACGTTGCAAATTGCATATAATAATTGTGAAATTTAGGAAACCTCCAGTATATCATGTTTCCCTGGAACTGTTCACGTTTTATGAACTGACGTAAGTACTAGTATTATCAGATCACTAATGCACGTTCAAACAAGGTTTAGAGTGATAAACATTAACAAGGTCCAGCTGACACAGGAGTTTAAAGTTAGAAATAGGATCTTAACTTAGTGCTTAAACAAAGTTGCTTTTTAATTTAGGTGTTGAAGTTTTGCTATTGCTACATAGTCAACATTAGCTTTAACAGTTGTTGACTTACCAGTCTAGAAGAAATGTTGTGAGTTCAGCATAAAACCTCTTCTTTGCTCGCTAAGAGCTGTGTCCAGCAGTGGAAAGAAAAACCTCTTGCTCTCTGTCTCTGACTTGCTTCTATTTCCTTCACTTCTCTTGGAGTTTGCATGCTAACAAGCCAACTCTGGTCTGGCCTGACTGTCTGGTCAGTTTCCAATAGCAAGTCGCTCTAGCGTCCAGTCTGCCCTGAAGAAGTAAAGCTGCTCAGAGGACGTATTGTAACCTATTACTGTAAGTGCAACAATGGCTCAAGCTAAGACTGATAAATAAACATTTGTTAATGTTGACAATAAAGAAAGAGCAAAACTTACAAATACCTCAAATAGATCCATGCTATAATGACACAGGAGTTTAAACAAAGATACTAATAACCCAGGACTTTGACCTAGTTGTCTTGAGACTTGAATTTTTAATAAATCAATACTCCATCACTGCTTATGCATAATTATTGATGGGTTGACCACCTGGCTGATTGTAAATAAAAGTAACATTGGGAAGGTGACCCATTTTAAATGTAACAGAAGTCTAATTAACGTGTGTTAGTACAGTACACTGTACAAATGAGTGTACTGCATTGTCAGGACTCACTCAACTGAACTCAGTAACATAAATATTACCTGACTGAATTTCTTCAGAGAGTTTTTGACACTGGGTCTCAGAACAAATGTACAATATTTAGCATTTACAATATTTAGTTTATAAGATATGTCTCTTCTCAGTTTACCATTGTCATTTTACCAGACATACACCTCATCCACCAGCCCTTCTGTCGACCCCAATAACTGCAGGTGAAATCTTCAGGCACAAGGCCTTGACTTGTTTGACTAAAATATTTGCCCATCCTCATTCTGCACAACATTGAGTGACACCTAAGTGTGACACTCCTAGTGAAATTGTTTTATGAGTATCATGTAATGCTGAAGTGCTTCACAAAATGTCAAGCAAATCATGATGAGTATAATAGTTTTTCAGGCCACAGCACTTATTTTAAATATAATGCTATGATATACAGTATAGTGATACTATTTAATGATGAGACTTTAATGTAATTATTTTTCCCTTTAGGTTTTTAAGCTTTAAGAATAAAATCAGCAATTTAAACAAAATCTATTGAAATCTATTTGAAATTAGTTTTATTTATCTTTTACAACTCAAACTTTGAAGTCAGTGTTTTTATGTAGGGTTTGTTTTCCTGTTGCTCTTACTGGCTATGGTCCCTCATTATGGGATGACACAAAGCAGCTTTTACAATGAATGTTAAAAACACCTTTGTTAGCTAATGAATTCTTCTCTCTATGTAGTGTAAATTGCAACCAACTCTCCCAGACAGTCAGGAAGAGCCACCCTGCCTGGTTCATGCATGTATGTCAAATTAATTGAGCCGTTCCCTTCAGTTCCCTTCCTTGTGCAGTTGTAAAACACCTTGAAAGGTGTTTCTTTCATCTGTATGTCATTTGATCCCCTAGACTATAAACTTTGAAATGTATGGTATGATGTCTGTCTATTAACATGACAAACATAATTTAAAAAATACTTGTATGATCAGTAATTAAGTCTGAGGTGTGGTGGGTTTGCCTGATAGAGTTAAAAGGGTATGAGAAAGTTTTTTGGCAGGAAATGTGCATATTTGTTTCTGTCTGAACAAAGGTTAGTACACGTCTTTTGGAGTGTGTATGCAAAGTTACTGCATGGGTCAAATATAAGTGATTTTCAGATTATGGGACGTTGAGATCTGTCTTTTCTTATCATATAGAAAAAGTCAAGTCAAATCAGTGTTCCTAAATAGTGCATACATGGCAGCCACAACATGGCCTTAAGTGTGAAAAGTGCATATAATATATATTATATAATATAAATATAGAATATAAACTTGAATATATAATGTTGTTACTGAATATTGATTAACAACCACTGATGTTGGTCAGTAAGGCCTGGTTCTCAGTCTGTGTTCCAGTTCAGCCAAAAATAAAATCATTTGTTAATGAGTCTCACTTTGTGTGAAGAGGTATTTTTAAACAGGAACAAGTGTTATTTAGATTTGACCTGACTTAGAAACTGCAGACCACAAGAGCACACATACCTTTACCTTTCTTATGACACATAGTCAACACTGTGAATGTGCTCTTGTGTGGCTGTGTCTCTCTGAGCTGACAGTGTAGAAGAGCAGCAGCCAATCAGTAATCAGGCAGCAACATGAATGACCAGTGAATATGTGTAAATAACAACAAATCGGTTATCTGTTATATGTTGACTCCACAAGGTTTATTTTCTAGATTTCTACATTAATATGCAAATCAGCATGTGACACAATTGAAGTGACATCTACAGGTAGTTGTAATACAGTAGCTACTTCCATAGAAAATAGTTAGGCAACATTGAGCTAGTCAGTAACTGTGGTGCTGGGCAGGTGGTTTACAGTGGGTTACCAGAGCTTTTCTGCTTAAAATGAAATGAGAGAGAGAGAGAGAGAGAGAGAGAGAGAGAGAGAGAGAGAGAACAAAATAATGAGCTGATTAGCTGATAAGATGCTGAACTGTCTAGATAGTGTGTGACCCCTTTCACTTGACGCAATCACCATCAATTTGACTCATTGTTGATATAGAAATGTTAATTACTGCAGTTTTAAATTATACAGCCTATATGATTATAATGATTATTTTCACTAGCATAAATTAGTGTTGAACATATATAAATAAATCCTGAGGATTGCAGGAGTTATTGGGTTTTTTTGCCTCTTACAATACCCTCATAATGCAAGTCAAAGCACTGAGACATGCTTTAGCTCTACATAGCCCCTACAGCAGAATCTTGTTAGGTTAATCTCTTCTGTGATTTTGGATTTAAACTACAATACTTTACAATCCATAGTTCAAGTATCTTGAATATCGATACCATATAGGAACAAAACCTCCTGGCATGGAGTTTTCTAATTGTTAGACCATGGGTCAAAAGCTGTTGTGTGTTTTTAGAACAGGTGTTCCTATTTTTGTCTGTCAAGCACCTTTGGTAAAAAGCAGAAAATGAGGGATCATTAAGTAACAATCAAAGAGCTGCTTAGCGCTCACCCTTGAGGGAGACAGAGGCAGGCAAATCTTAAGTCACAGGAGTCAGGCACAGCAAAGTATTAAGACTGTTCAGTGTTAAACCCATAACCTGCGGCTGACTGCATTTGTTTTCTTTCTCTTGTAGTTAGTGGCCTCCTCCAAAGCCTACACGTCATCCCCTGAAATTTGCCTAACAAGTCACTACCTGCTCTTCCCTTTAGTTCTTAATTACATGACTCCCTTGGCCAATTTTACAACAGAGGCTATTTCTTGGATCTTTGTGGGAGCAACATGACATCTAAAAACTCGCTGGGTAGCATTCCTTGTTTACAGTCACAGCTGAAATCATCAGTTCCAGACACTCAGAATCCAGCTGTAAGCAACGCCCTGATGGGTGTTGTTTCTCCAACTGACATTATTAATCACCGTCATCAACATTGCCACCTTCTTTCCAGCAGGACGACACCTCAGAAGTGTGATGATGGTAAGTGTCCCAATGGTGCTGTCTGGCATCATTTGGTTTGTCAGCATACTGTGTGGTTTTAGGAGCCAACTACACCTGCAGGGACCAGAATAATAATAACAACAACAACAATAATAATAATAATATGCACACTTTTTCCTTTACTAACTGGAGTGGATGTTTTGTTCTTCTCTCTTCATCCCTCATCCTATCTCTCTTTATCTTTTTCTAACCATACAGGCAGATGAAAACCACAACCCAGACAAAGTGTCACCACAACCACATGGGAATGTCAGCTGGTTGCTCATCATGTGTCATTTCTCCGGGATAAGAATAAAAGTGTACACAGGAACAATGTTTGTACAGATAGAGCTACAGGCCCTGTATTAATAATCCCCACATCCTGGCTCTCTGCAAAGTGCGCTTGTTTACTCAATGCATACATATAGTGGAACTGTAAATGTGGTTATCAATACTAGGGTTGTTAAAATTTTTGCCCTAGGGGCTGTTTCAGTACCCATCCCTAAACAAGTATTAGCATGTTCCAGATGGTGAGCGTGTTTGTTCATCTTTGGGCTGATTACTTCATTTCATCATCAAACTTAATTATTTCCCAGAGATAAACATGGTTATTTGACTGGACCATTACACTACGTTACACTACATTTTGCCATAAGCCTTTGACTTCCATCTGTGGCCACGGTCACCACAGCAGTTTCAGAAAGTGGGAGCCTCACCAGATTTTTTATTTTTTTTTGTAATAGCAGACTAACCCATGTGTTTACATTTATATCACAGTTTAAGCATTCAGAGGAATCCTGATCCACTCCCCATCTTAGCCAAACATGCTCTTATCTTAACACCTTAACTATTAAATAATAATCATATTATTCATCAGTGATGCTGCTGTACACACTGTCTGGTGTCTGTAGAGGATGGATATGAAAATATATATAAATAGGCACTAAAACCATAATGTGTCTCTGCTGAGAACATAGGGCTGTAGTTGTTGAATATCTGTCGGCAGTGTAACTAAGGAAATACTGACACCACATTAGAATATTTAGAAGATGAAACCTTTGCCCCAGACAGTCGACAACAGCCAAGACTGTTATTAAGCAAGAGTTCACTCCACACAAAGTGTGTCTTACTTCACTTCAGAGCAAAATCTGGACACAGGCTTTAGATTAATTATAGCACATGTAACCTCTTATTTAAGCACCAGTCAAATACACACAACAACTCACACAGAGGTCCTGTCACTGTGTCTCCCTGAACATTCCCTCCACAGCTTGTGTCTCCCTGTTTGAAAGCAGCTCAGTAATCCTGGATCAGAGAGTACAAAGGGCCCCAGAGTGCTGGTGATGTAAGCACTGTGTCCAGTGCCTACCCCACCGCTCTCTCTTCTGTCCCAAATGCTGTTTTGGGTGGTGTGGTGGGACAGGGAGGACCATCCCTATAGTGGCTGAACCTGAAGACTACAGACTGACATACAGGCAGTGATACTGGCAGACTAATGGCAGCCTGCCCTCTGTCTCAAGGGCCTGCTGCTGCTCACGAAGGGAAGGGAACAAGTGTGGACCAGCTTGATGTAGAGGAATGTGGCTAAGCTGTGGTGAGTGCTGGATCAGCTCAGTGTGATCAGGCAAATAGACTGAGGGACCTTTGCTACCTGTTACTACATTTACTGAGCTTTATTCATGGAAGGCCACTTTGTCTCAGGTGAGTGTCGCTAGGTAAACATTTACCCAGTAAACGCCTCTGGCATCGTGTGATCTCAGACTGGGTGGCTGATTGTTTGCTGTAAAGTTCGAACTTAATGTTACTGTGTATGCATTCTGCAGGAAACACATTAAGTCTACCAGTCGGGTACTATCTGCATGTTTTGATCATCACAGGCTCTGTCAGCTGTGCTGTGATATTTGACTGTGTGGAAATATCAGTGGCTAGTGTGTGTGTCTGTAAACATTTGGGTGTGCACTCTCTCAGGTCAGGCATCCGTGGACTTGATGCAGGACTCCAGTCAAACCATGTGGGATCTGAATGCCCGTTTGAAGGGCTTCTTGGAGCAGGTGAACAGGCTCCAGGAGGCCAACCAGCAGCTGGAGGCTCAGATAGCCGACTGGAGCATAAGGAATGCCTCACGTTCTGTGGACTGGTCCCAACAGGAGCAGACTGTGAGGGAGCTCCGTGTCCAGGTCAGACTCACATTTGTTAAAAGTTGTAATGATCAGGTGATCCTTCATAATCAGTAGAATTATTAAAAATGGTTGGAAAATTGCAATCTCGTGGCCAGACAAAGTTACAATACAGATGTAGCAGACATGTTACAGATTTATTTCCACTTTATGATTATTCTCCATTACATCAACTCAAAGTCGTCTTGGCTGGCAGAGAACAGCAGCAGGTGTAGATAATCCAACAGTAATGACTGCGGTAAAAACAGGGGCACAGTTAATTACTGGTGTTAATGACAGCTGCATGTAATATGTCAACAGTCTCAAATACATGTTCAGCTAAACGCCAGGTGAGGCGGCTCAATAGCAGCACTGCAACCCTGGTTTGCAGACAGACACTGCTGGCACTGCTCTTAAACAGTAAAAACTACCATAGCATAAGCTAACAACAGCCCCTTCTTCTTTGTTAAGTTGTTAAGCTTGATTCAAGGACAGACAGTGTCTGATGGCTAAACACAGGTTTGGGTTTACAAAAAAGTTATATATCAATGTTTTTACTCAGCAACCTAGTCTTGATGTGTGAAACCCTTTTCAAAACCAACTTGATACTGAAGCTCATTTATCATCAAGATAAAAGTTGAGGGGCAATTCATTAAAGATATCCAAAAAAAAAAAAAAAATGAAATGTAAGAACTCAGATTGTACAAAAACCCATGAGGTGGGAGGTAATGCCACATCAAACAAACTTGCTGTAGAGCATTAGAAGCATATATGTGTGTAATTATGCCTGGATCAAAGCCAGAGAGATGCAGCAACAATGCCGGTTGTCACACACAGAAAGAATGTGGAACTCTTTATTACCTTAAAGGTCGTTCCACTCAGTAACATCAACTGGTATGGTCGCTCACATGACTTGACTTGATGGTTTTAAACAGCTCCCTGGTTTTGCAGTCATTTTCCGCTTGACACACACAAGTAGGTGTCTTAATGACTGCCTTGCTTCTCATGGCATATCACGTCACTCAGATCCAGAGTTTGGCAGATGAGCCCATGGCTATGACAGGCACAAGAGCAAACTCAGCTTGTTTCATTGTTCACTAATCCAGGGAATGCATTCATGTTAACGTATTTGGATTACTTCATCATTTTCTTCTCAAGAGCTGCTTTGTACTATCTTATTATATACAGAACAAATTCAATGAGTTCTAATCAGCCTTTAAGACTTTAAATAAATGATCCTGTTAGTGTTCTGACACTTATCTCAAAAGGCTCTACAAATGGGAAGATGTAAGAAAATATCCACATAATGAGTGTATAATAATGTTTATGGTATAAATGTTATGGAATATTCCATGTTATCATTGCCTTTCCCTTTTTCTTTGGGTGTGTCTTGTTCTTACAGTGTTGTACTCTTAAGAAAACAAAGGCAAAATAGGGCGTGTTAACATTTTTATGTAGGTAATAAAAGCAAAGAGCCATATTTTTGAGCATTGATTTTAAAAATACGTTTAGTTTTTAGATGGCCTTTCATCTTAAACAATAAGAATAAAATGAAAATGTAAAGAATTTTAAACTTAATTTTGATTTTAACATTGAACATAAATATATAGTTTGTTGGATATGTTGAAGATGCAGGCTCTACATACTGTCCCATGTACAGTATGTAGAGTATGTACTCTTTCTGCAGTGGTTGACCAAATGAGCTTGTAGGTGAGTACAATGCTGATTTGTTTTGAACAGAGGTACAGTTGTTACAGTAAAATGTAACAACCTGCCACTGCAAATTTAGTGCTGCTTCTGGAACATCATGAATTACAATCCTCTCCAGAGGGCTTCAAATATGAAATGAGGGATACAAGAAGTGGACACAGAGAGTATAGATTTAGACTTAGTGTGAAGATTTTAAGCTTGAAAAGTGATGTTCGCAGGTAATTCCAGAGCAGTTGTAGTTGTAAATCAACTTAATCAACTTAATCAAAATAAGTCTGCTTGTGAAAAAGATATGTAATTGCAAAAAAAAAAAAAAAGACAGAGTGTTTTAATCAAATCTGTCAGTGGTGAGGTTGCACAGAAACACTGAAAAAAGAAGTGTTTGCACTAGCTGTGTCTCAACTCAGAGGCCACACCCCTCAAATAATGTGGTAGACCACTAAAGCCAAACCCAAATGACAAGGGCTGGTTTATGGAGAATTCTGTATTTATCCTTGGCTAATTTAAGCAGGAGAAGAAGAAGAGAAAATAAAGAGAGGCAAGAGAAGGGTAGATCTAGCCAATTGGCAAAAGCAATGCCCCCATACACACACACATACCCAACATTTTCACCAGCAATTCAATAATCATATTGATTGTAATAGCCAATTTACTTCACTTTACTTTCACTCAAGTACATGTTTTAATTTGACAATTAAATTCAAATTTAAATGTTTTATAAAACATGTACAAGTGGTGATTTCAGTGTCTGGTCACCAGACACATACAGTTATGTACTGACTGACGTCCATTTCACAGCTTCAGGTTCATGATTCTGGTGTTGTTTGTGCTGGTTTGCTGTCACACTGTCATGACTTAGTTTTATCTGAGGTTCTTGAGAAAGTTTCTCATCTCAACTGACAACAAAAACATGAGTGATAATAATCTAGTAATGTATTTGATAGCCTACAGTCCCCTTAGATACAAATGACCTTTTCACATTTCAATCCTACATCGACTGGAAACATGAGTAGGATTTAAGGGCTCGGTCCTTAGAGTTTTACACTCTTCCCTTTAAAGAGAACTTTGTTGGGGACAATGTTAACTCCATTCCCTCAAGGCTCAGTTAAAACGAGGTGTTCCTCAAGGCTTTGTTCTTAGGCACCTTCTCTTCACAATTTACATGTTGCCTCACTGATCCATATTATTCTGAATCATGGTGTGCTTGCCCATTTTTACATGCCTGTAAAGCCCAAAGTCGTTGACACAACTGTATTCATTCATTCATGGGTCTCCCAAAGTTCATTAATCAGTAATTAAGTAATTCTGTTTGGGGTCCAAATTCTATCTGAGCTTTTGGTGCAAATCTTAATGATCTCTCCAGTTATATATTAATCTGGCTGTGTTACCTGGGGGAAATATTTGAAGCCATATTTGATGCCAACCTAAGTCTTGGTGTGCTTCAGTCCTATTTATACCAGCTCAAGATCTTTTTTCAGATTATATCTTTTAATTGTTGAATGACAAAAAGTTGTATGGATTAATCTATTCTCATCTTCATTATTATAATACAATTTTTTCAGAATCTTGAGCTACAACAAGATACTGTTACTTGTTTTATTATGAGAACACACAGGTACGATCACATTATCCTAGTATTTGCCTACATTGGCCTGTTAGATTCCTTTATTTTAAATTTTTAATACCAACTTTTAAGACCTTAAACAGCCTCGCTCCCAATTACACCTCAGATTTACTGAGATGGTATGTCCGCATTCGAGAATTGAGACCCATGGAAATTCTGTGATCTTTGGAATTTTGAATGGAATGATGTGATTGAAAGTTGGTCTTATTTACATATATTTACTTACATATTAGCAGTTTCCAATGAGTTAACCTCATACAACATGTGTCTGTAATGTTCAAGCATTTCCTGCACAAAACTGTAATGGACCAGGTTTTGACATGAAAAAGTCAAATACAAATACAGGTGTTAGCACTGACATTAATTATGGCTCCATTCCATTTAGGTTTAAGAGCCAGGTTCCTGCTGTTGCTCAAGTGTAAGAGGAGGTCACACTGAATACTTGACACTTTAGACTAGAAGTATTTTTTTTCTGTTTTTTAATACTGCTACACATTTCCTGTATTTTCTGGTTGTATTCTAACAAAGAGACCAAGAAATTATATATGGCCATTATAGCATTGCTAAAACAACAAATGTAAGGGTGGCCTAAGACTTTTGCACGGTACTATATATATATATATAT
>CM076650.1:24143699-24184105 GCA_038496675.1 Rachycentron canadum | reverse complement strand
TATATATATATATATATATATATATATATGTTTATTATTATTATTATTATAATTCACAGAAGCGTATTTGCATGTGGTGATGTAGGACATACAGTTCAAAATATATCTTGCTGATCATAAATGCATGTAATACTTAACAAAGCCTTTTTCATAGTGGACCTCCATAGGCACAGCCCAGTCCACCTCAAAAAGTTATTGTAGAAAAAAGTCACTTTGACAGCAGAAGAACTGCACGTTGCCTTTGGGCATCCCTTCATCTAATCCAATGTTATTGTGATGTACATATTTCAGGTTGGTAAACTGCTGATGGAGAATGCCCAGCTGGCATTACAGTCTGACAGCATGAAGTCCAAAGCTGCTGCCATCCAGGCCAGGTCAGCTGTGTTTGGCTGTAGTTTTCCTGAAAGCTCTAACACTACCCTCCCTCGCTCAGTAAAGTCTAGCCCTCACCGATCAGTTTATTAGGCATGATATCACATCCAATAAGCATGTACTTATTCATATAGTTTATGTCCAGATACAGTGGGAAAAAAAATACAAGTTTCTGGATATTAATTGGTAACATGAAATACATGTTGGGAGAAAATGTATTATTATCAATACTGAGCTCAATATACTAAGCAAAGCAGTAGAATAACTATCAAAGATTTTCTATTTTCATCCTGCTGCATTGCCTTTCTAGTCCTCTGTTATCTAACTCAGGCCAATTCCCGCTCCTGTGAGCCAACCTGCATATAAATCCAGGCCGGGCTTTGTGCCGCGTCGGCACTTTCACTTATGTATTGATGCAGAGTGACACTGAGCCCACTCCCACCCGCACCTAACCCCACCCCACCCCACTCCCACACCCTCCTTTCACACACACACACACACACACACACACACACACACACACACACGTCTGCTGTCAGCCGTTAACCCATGGAGGACAATGCCGACACACTGGAGCTTGAAATAAATACTCCTGTTCTGTTTATAGCTCCACCTGATGTGTCTCCTGACCAGCTGAGTGTGTCTGTGAAATTCTGGTTTGTGCTTATGACACAGTTAGGATGATGTTTAGTTCTTTTAACTCTCTTTAAAATCAAGTTCAAATTGACCTTTGGTGGATTTATCACTTTGAATAAATGTATCTGCCCTTATATCAGTCTTGACCGTGACATATTATTCTGTGCTTGTTTTGTATTTATTTATCAATAAATGACCTTAGCTATTGGCATTTTAGGTGTGAGACAGAGGAGCGCAACACCCAGCGCTTGGAGCAACAGGTGGCTCTGCTCAGGGAATCAAAGAGGAAGGCAGATCAGAGCAGCATGACGCTGCAGGCAGACTTTCACCACTCCATGACAGAGCTGCAGAAGATGCACCAGGAGTTTGAGGTCACTAAATGTACTGCAAATGCCTATTATAAAAGCTTTTTCTAAAGTTTCCTCTTTTTTGTCTCTCTCTCTCAGCTCATCTGTCTGCCTGTTTTACTGTACAGTCATCCATCCTTTCTAACTTCCTGTCACACTACAGCCTGTTTTTTTATTTTAATGTGCAGTTTGTTCATCCACACAAAAGAAATAAAATATTACTTTACCATGACTGCCTCCAAATAAGGTTAGGAGAAAATAAGACTTATGATATAAATATGAATAATAATAATAAATGAACACTTTCCAATACTGAAAACTTGGTGGAGGATTTGTGTACCTCACCTACACAATTGGTGAATTAGGTTGGAGTTACTTTGTGAAGTTGGCTGGAGATAAATCAGGTAGGCATTGTTGGACATTGGCCATTTTGAAGCCTTATGTTTGTAATTTGACTGTTTTATCTTGGTTTTTTGAAGGCAGAAGAAAGTGAGTAGTGATTGGTGGATCTGACCTGCTCTGTATTCTATCCTGATTGTCAGATTTTAGGCACTTCAGCATTAGCTTTACTTTACCAGTGCAGTTTTGTTGTTTGTTGTTGTCACTGACGTTGTAGTTTCTCTCAAAGCTGTGGAAAGATTCACTCATGTGCTGGTGTTGATTTGCCTCCAGTTGGTAATGAGTTGCATCAGATATTGTGACAGTTGTTGAACAGGCCTGCAAGAGTCAAATATGTAGTAAACATTTGCTGGGAACATTGGTTTAAATAATTTCATCAAGTAATCCTTTTAAGAAAGTTTTTTTTTTTTTTTTTTTTAGTTTAGTTAGTTTTAGTTTTTTGTTTATTAGGCATTTTAGCATAATTCTTTCCACCACTGAACAATTTCAGCAACTATTTGATTGATTACCATTACATTTTGTGCAGCCATTCATGTCACCCTCAGGATGATTGTATGAATCATAATCATTTTAGTGATCCTTTAATTTTGATCCTTTAATCCAGCACCATTTCAGGTTAAAAAAAAATTTTAGGTGCTTTTCTATTAGCCTCATCGATACTTTCTGTTAAGTGGAAATGGTAAATGTTAGCATACTAACTCATCATGACACACGGTACCTGCATGCACATCACCATGTTAGCATTGTCACTGCAAGCATGTCATTTTGCTGACATTAACAAAATGCTACATATAGCTTTGAGCTAATGATGCTAACATAGCATCATTAACACTCACATGTAGTACAGTGTGCTCACAGGAAACTTGTAGTGCGTGATTTCCAACAAGTTTGTACTGAAATAAAATTCCATTCCCAGCATGTCACCGTGATTGTCGCAACTCAACTGCTTTGCCTTCTTGAAAATGAACATTTAAATTTCCTGTGTCATGTACCATTTAAGATGCCATCAGTGTCTACAACACGTTCTGCTTTCTCAGTCACTGTTTTCACAAGTTTGAAAACACATTGATGGTCCCTCCCATTCATAGCCAAGGTGGCTATGTGTGGTGTTCACCATTTCATACTCAATTTTTTGAGCATTTCCAGTGCCCTGACTGAGTACTTCTAGTGCACTGCATGTTGCGATACGGGTCAATGTGACTAAACTTATGCACTCAAAACAGCATATGAATTATCTATTACTTTATCATAGTGAATATGACAACCAACCTTGACATTTTAGTCAAGTCATTTGTGTGTGTGTGTGTGTGTGTGTACACTCGTGTTACAACATTTCCTGATATCTCTCGTCTCTTCTCTCTTACCCCTTCAACCCCATCTCTCCTTCCTTTCCTACCCTCTTCTCCTAATTTTTAAATTCCTGTTGACTAATACCTCCCCCCATGCTCCTGTGGTTTTCCTGCTTAGTACACACATACGCACACAAGTGCATGCATGTACAGTATATACGTCGGGCTCAATAAGCAATTTTTCTTTTCTTCTTGCCTCTGCATTGCGTTGACTGTCTCACTGCCCCCTACCACACACACGCACACATACAGACATATAAACACACTTCTTGCCCTATTTCTCCTTTGTATCCATTCACCTATACTGTACATTCACAAACAAATTTCATCTCTCTCTCTGTCTTGTTTTTCTTTTGCATTTCTTTTTCTTTACATCATTCACTATCTTCTCACTCTCTTTTTGTCTTTTCTCTCTCTCTTTCTCTCCCTCTCTCTGTCTTCCTCTCTGTCCCCCTCCCTCTCCTCTTGCTCCCTCTGGTTGGCTGTTTGCAGGCAGCCCAGGCTCTGCAGCTGCAGCGGGCCGGCTCCTGTGATGTCCTGTTAGCAACAACCACAGCAGCAGCAGGAGGGGAGGAGGATGGCACAGGGATGGAGCTCACCCAGCTCCTCAACCGAATCAGAGCGCAGTGTGACCATAACAGACTTCCTGGCCCTGGTGAGAGACACCACGGCCTGGCTGCAGTCTCAAATCCACCTCCCGGCTTGGTCGGGCCTGGCCGCTCTGGAGCTGGAGCAGCAGCAGCATCCAGATCACTCAGGGGAGCTTTCAGTGAGGTACGCATCTCCTCCTACATCTTCGTTTGTCTTTCGTTCTTTACATCTCTCATGTTGTCTTGGCCCACTGCCAGACAGACACACCCTCAAGACCTACTCCAAGCTTTCCCACAGGCAAGGCAGACGAATATATGTGCTTGACTTGAGTTAAATGGTTAGTGGGGTGTTTGTTGACTGTGGTGAAATGCTCTAAGCTTAGGACACATAAGCCTCCCCCTCCTGTCTGTATATGTGTGTGTCTGTTTATGCTTTCTTGCAGGTTTTTGCATGACTTTGCATGTTAGCTGTTTCACTCTTTAGATCTAAATACTGCTACATTCAGTACTACATACTATTACAGTAGAATGTTACAATATGCTATCAGTTGCTACTCTGTGTCAGTGATTCCTGATCTTCATTAAATATTCATGAAGTACAACCTAAGCATTCACATCTATCATTGCAGTTTTATTTTATCTGTCATATAACAATAGCAGCAATTCTTATGTTGAAATAAGAGCTTTTCTATTGTTATTTTAGCCAACTGTCCCCTCAGTCTAGGTGCCTTTTATTATCCCAGTATTTTTGTGCCATAGCACAATGACTTTGGTCTGACAGTGACAATAAAGTGCTTTTGCCAAGGGCTGCAAGTGACCAAAGTGCTAAATCAGAGCAGGTTTTATGAAACACTGTTGTTTACACAAGACCCACTCCATCTCTCCTACTAAAGTAACCATTATACAATGCTGCAGTCAAATGCCTGAGTGATATCCAAAATGAATAAGTAAGATAAATAAGATTAACTTATTCATTAACAGAGAGACATATTAAGCATATTGATAAGATATTTTGTTGTTATACCACTGTTCAGGGAAAGCTTTTGCTCTACTCTACTACTTTACTTCATGAGTTGGCAAAGTTGGAGAACAGGGAAGAATCAAAACTCAGGCGCAGGTGCCAAATCTGCATGATATGCACCATTATTTTCAGTGACATTAAAGCCCCTTTCAAGTTTAAAGATGCCATATGGTGTTATGTTTACATTAAGTGTTTCTCATCCCTGAATTGTAACAAACATATGGAAGACATTTTATGGCTCTATATAATTAAAAAAATATTTTAAATCCTGCATTGTTGACATCCTTTTTGCTAGCTTCTTCTACGTGGACTTTGTACAAGCATTACTGCATTTCTTTGCTTGTTACCACTGCCAGTGGGACAGAATAATATCAAAGCAATACCAGGAATGTCTGTCACATCATGCAAATGTGTTCTGAAGAAAACAAACCAGTAGCATAACCACTGGTGAAAAATTTGCTTAATTAAAATCTGTAAAGACATATAAGAGCAACTGTGATTCAGCAGGTATGTACAGATGTGCCGACACCAATCATTTGTCAATGTCAGAAAAGTGATGTCTAAAAGATATAAGAGATATGCTGCTGTGCAAGTATTTATTCATGGTGAATTATTCGTACCTTTTCTAAAAGTAAACAATAAATACGTCTTCCATCACTACTAATAATAATTCAATTCCCTCTGAAATCCGACTTAGCACCAAAGAATAAATTCTTGTGGAAAATGTCTATAATAAATTGCTGATAAAGGATATTTTTTGCCTAAAATTGCTTATTACATTATTCTCTTATTAATTAAATAATATTTAATGCAGTGAAACAGAAGATGTGAATCATTGGAGTAAGAAACTAAACAGAAAATAACTCAACTTAATCTTTTGTTTTTACTGCCAAAATATTGTCATAACTGTGCTGAGACAGTTTCACTGCTTCACTGAGTTTGAAGGGGATAAGGACGTGTGAAAGGCCTAACAGCTGCACAGTGTGTTAACACGGCTTGCACAGCTGTGTTCACACACAGGCCCGCATGTCTGCTCCACTGTCTGTTTACTTAAACTGAAGTGCGCACTATCAACAGCACAGCACCTGAGGCTGCTTCTCCTCTGACTGTCTGACTGAGTGCCAGTGGGAAAAAACTGTTACCTATAAGGTGGTTGTGCATGAGGTGGCTGTATGCGCGTCTCATCAGGCCTGACTTGTTTATCTAGCACAGATAAGTTAATATAGAAAGAATAGAATAAGACAGAATTGTTAATTATCAATAATTAACCGTCAGTGACAGCACATTATTACATTTGGTACAAAATTATTTGGTTGCAAACATTAGACTTGTGCAGTGTTTGCTATTGTGTAGAAGTTAAGTTTGGCAGTGGTGGTGCTGCAGTTCCTGTACATCTTTTAAAGTCTGATCCCCCTCACCTCACCCAGGAGGAGGCAGCATGGGCTCAGGTGAGCCTCGGTGGCGCTGCCCTGAGGGAGGCACGGGCTGAGTTAGCTGAGGCCAGGAAGCAGTGGCACTCCCTGCAGGTGGAAATTGAGACCTTGCATGCCTTGGTAAGAAAACACACATCATCATGTATCACTAATGTAAGGCTGCCAAATATCATACCACTCAAGTGCTGCTGTTTTTGCTAAAGTTTAAAAATTAATTATAAGAGACTTGAAACAAAAGAGGACAGATTAGAATCATAGATGAAAAGTCAAGAGATCATCAAACTCATTAGCAATACATCCTGAGGGGAGCATGAATGTCCAAATTGGCAGTTCATCCAATAGGTTTTGAGCAATTTCACTCTGAACTACAATTGTCAGTCTTTTTGTGATGTCCACAGATCACTTAAGTCAGGATTCATCCCCCAGGGACCATGAATCACTGTTCAAAGTCTATTAGCTAGAGATACATCAATCTGGACCAAAGTGGTGGAAAGTTTGACAGACATTAGCATGCATCAAGACTGGCTGCCAGCATGACTAAAAACATTTCACATATACTAACATAGATTTGAACTGTTGCACTCCTGATGGTAGGAGGCCAGTGAGGGTGTTCATTATACTATTATACTTTGCATTATACTATATTATAACATTATTCATTCCTACATACTTCCTTAAATCTGATGTTATTTAAAAGCATAAATACAACTGTTCGGTCATTATGCTAATAGCCCCTGGCCTCTTGCTGTCCAGGAGAAAGGCCTGGAGAGCTCCTTGCAGCACACCCAGCGGATGTACTCCAGCCAGCTGCAGGACCTTTCCCAGGTGATCATCAGGCTGGAGAGTGAGCTGGAGCAGGTGAGGGATGGTCTGGCCACCCAGCGCCAGCGCCACAGCCAGCTCCTCAACACCAAGATGAGGCTGGAAAGAGAGATCACCACTTACCGACGTCTGCTGGAGCGTGAAGAGGGAAGGTGAGGGCAAGAAGCAGAGTAAGAAATGCAAACATTAGAGGAACCAGGAAGGAATCATTCAGTGGGAATTTTGTGGTTTTTTGTGTGGACCACCAAATTATTCTTTTAGCTAGGAACAATTTCCCTGAATGCTTGCAATGGAAAAAAAATAGCTGACATGGGTAAGAAAAGAAAGAGACTTTTTAAAAATTAATAATCAAAAATTATAATCATGTCCTTTAGTTAGCTGTCTAACAGACAATGTTGAGTGTTTATATCTACAGTTCAAAGCTTACTATTCTGTCACACAAATCCTGTCTGTAGATTGAGACAGACTGTAGAGTACACCAACACAACATGGTTGGATGTAGTACCAGTGATCGAAAGTTGACCCATATATGTTTCATAGAAAGCACAAACAATAAATTAAGTGAAGCTGATGTTCTTCCGCTGAATTCTAACTTAAAAATCCAGTTGTGTCTATAATCAAACACAATGATAGAACCCAGACAGTCTGTCAGCATCAAGCTGTTTTATTAGGGAATGTTCCATTCTTTTGTCAAGGCCTTTAATTATCCTCACGTGATTTGGACGAAGAGATATCTCATATCGACCTCCATTGCAATTTGATACATTTGCTTACAACAACCATATGACTGTAATTTTATAGTTTGAGGAAGGTAATTTTGTTTTATGACTCCTGCAAGGAGTGATTGATGTGCTGCCTTTGGTTTTCCTCATTTCTTTAGATTGCAGGCGCTTTTCATTCAGAGAATGACTTTGACTGATGTTATTGATGTAAGGAGAGACAGGACTTGGCAACTGAAATTTGTATTGTTCATTCATATTTGAGAAGGGTGTTGACTGAGTGAGTTGCAAGCGGAGGCTCAAAGGGCTGTGTGACAATTACAAGAAAGAGAAGGGAGCATCGTCATACAGAAAAAAAGAGTCTTTCTTACTGAAGCATCAGCATCCATAAAACCACAAATGTTTCTGAATTGGGTATGTCTGAAAATTAACCAAATAAAGGGCACAAAAGATAACACTGATGATCCAAGCTGTGCAAAGAGCTAATATGTATATGTTGTTGACTAGGATTCTCTTGGGACCACATGAAGACTCATTGTGTTAACTTGCTAACATTTGCTTCTAAACACTTAACACAAACTACAGCTGAGGCTAATGGGAATGTCTTTAGTCATAAACCAGTATGATATAGCTATATACTATATATGAAATAATAAATATCACATAATAAAACTTTGTCAGAGGATAGCCAAGTTATTACAATTTATCCTGAGAGGAACAGGAATATCTGAACCTTGCGCCTAAACCTTATGGTGGTGGTACAGGAAAAGTTAGGGATCTGCAAAGACATCAGGCTTCATCCTCTGAGGACTTCTGATGAGCACTGGACTTTTTATTTTAGCCATGTTATAGGGCTGTTATTTGATGACTGGATCCCTTTTTCTGATGCAGCCCAGTGGTTTCACACTACTTTTCACTATCCACTGAACAACAAGTTGCAAGAAAATATCAACAATTCATGATTTTAAAAAATCATCTTTGCAAATGTTTTATGTGGGTAATTCGCTGATCACATCTTTCAGACCTTAAGGTTATACACAAATGCTTTGGTGAGTTGCACTGAACAAAAACATAATTTTTATTCATGTGAAAAGTCCACAGTAGTCCTCCTACATGAAGGCTGGGATTGTGGACACTCTTTCAGTCTTTAAAATACACAGCAAAAGGTCCCAGCCAGGTCCTTAGGGTCCTGTCCTCTGTGGAGATGCAGTCCGCAAACTTAGTGAAAGTGTGGAGAACCTTGTCCAGAACTGGGGTGCAGGGTCTGAAGTGTACAACATCACACACAGTTGCTGGTTTAGCAGAGCTGGGGATGTAAACAGCAATCGAGATGAAACAAGTTCTTGGATGGGATGGTGCATCTCTTCAATTAATTTGTTAGAGCCCTTTTCCTGCCTCCTGTTCATGGATGGTATAATTAGGGAAAGTACAATTAGGAAAACACAGCCCTTCAAGACAGACTCTTACAGGGCTGTATGTCTTGGGGGCATCCCTGACATGCCCTATCCAGCATAATGGAGCTGGATGATTACTATCACAGTACTGCTGTTAGTTTTAGCACAGAACTCTGTAATTCCTCTGGTGCTTTGCAGACATCCTATATGGGCCATTTGATTTATCTTGCTGTGGTAGCTGTGGGTGGTCCAGGCTTGGTACACAACCTTTATTTGAAGTCGGAGAGTCTTCCTTAAGAAGTTTAATTTGATCTGGTTTTGTTTAATGTTGAGGCTAAAGGGATTTTGTCAAGTCACATATATGGGGAAGCCTGCAAAAAATTCTGCTGCATTGAAGGTTCCCAAGGGCACAGTGCCCTCCATAACTCTGACATGGTACAGGTTTAGAACAACCTGGTTGTACAGGTTTAGAGCAACCAGGATTCTTCCTAGAGCTGGCTGCCCAGACTGAGCATTCAGGAGAGAGGAGCCTTGGTAAAAGAGGTGACCAAGAACCTGACAGTGCAGAGATGGAAGAAACATCTGCAAGGACAATCCTCACTGAAGTACTCCAACTGATCTGAGTCTTAACACAACCCTCTCAGTCAAATAAATACAAAAGTGTGTATTTTACTAAAAAGCACCTAAAGAGCGTTTCTGGTCTGAAAAAACAATTGGCAGATGGCCTTACTTCTAAGCATCATGTCTGGAGGAAACCAGGCCCAGCTCATTAGCTACCCAATACCATCCCAACGCTGAAGCATTGGTACTGCCAATTTATGATGTAGGGGTCACAGGAACAGGAAGACTGGCCAGGGTTGAGGTAAAGCTAAACATAAAAAAGTACAAGGATAGCCTTAATGAAAGCATGGGTCAGAGCGCTCAAGACCTCAGAAGGATCAGCTTTCAGCAGAACAATGACCTGATAAAAACAGCCAAGAAAACAGGAGAGTGACAGCCAGAGCTGGACCACTCAAAATGTCAGAAAGGGTGAAGGGATCTGAATGCTTTCTGAAGGCATTGTGGTCATACACTTTTGCCCTGATTGCCCAAATTGCTAAACTCTGCAGGTACATGGGTCGTGACGTGCAGCCAATAGGTCTGCGACCCTGGAGGTCTTCTGTGGTGGAGCTGAGGGAGAATGGGCTGGAGAATGGCTACAGTGACCCTGCTGTTACTCCAGATGAACCCAAGTCTGAGCCTCTGCCTGAAATACCATCACTCCTTCCAGCAGAAAATGGGATAAAGCAAAGCATACTGCATAGACAGCAAAGCCTTGTGATATTCACAGGTAACGCACACACACACAAACACGTGCACACACACTGTTAATAGATTCACATCTTGTTATGATTTCTTGTGAATGTCTTCCCACAGAGCCAGAGCAAGATAAAGATTTGCCAATCTCCACTGTGAAGACTCAGGAGATTCTTCAGGGCAATGTTGTGCAGGAGAGTGCAGAGGGTCACGGCACCATTGAGTAAGTATTGATCTTCGTGCCCCTCATTGACCTGTAGTCATCACCTCTGGTTTAGTCTGAAATGAAGGCAATTTCGAAGCAGAGACTAACAGCATCACTTTATAGTGCAGTTTTACATTACCAAGATAAATCCCATTTTACTTTCAAAATACCTCAGTTTCTTGCAGGTTTTATCCCCTCAGGCTTTGACTCAGTAAGCTTTTTATTGACTCATTTGTTCATAATGACACAATCATCCATGTTATCCCCACCCCGGCGACGTCTGGTCCAGCAGACAAGATGTACAAACTCTCAAAGGAATTACTTTTACATGTCAAACAAGTTACAAAGCATAAAACGTTTAGTTGGATACACAGGTTCCCATGAGCAATTCATCATAACACTGCATGGGAATTTTCCTTTCTCTAATGGCTTGTGTTTGATGTGGAGATACCCGCCTGGTGTGGAGTCTTTAGGGTGTGGCACCTGTTATTGTTGGACGAGACTGGGGTGGA
Source organism: Rachycentron canadum (assembly GCA_038496675.1). Classification (NCBI taxonomy): domain Eukaryota; kingdom Metazoa; phylum Chordata; class Actinopteri; order Carangiformes; family Rachycentridae; genus Rachycentron; species Rachycentron canadum. Next base: position 24,173,010 of record CM076650.1, on the reverse strand, counting down.
ATTCTTTGTTTATGCTTCAGGTGTTACCAGCCACACACAAATTCACAAAGCCACACACACACTTGCATAATGCGCACAGAGAGCTACAAACACAGAGGCACACACGGCCACTGCTAGCCCAGGGGCATGCATATATTTAAAGATATTGTCTTTTTCTGAACTTTGGTTCTCAAGTGATGATAATTATGTTAGTTGACATCAGACATAGCATTGTGTTGTGGGATTTTTGGGAGGGCAGCTGCTTAATTATTTAGCTCACATATAAAAGGGCAGATTACTTGCATTTGTGTTTTAGCTGTGATCAGAAGGCAACAAAAGTCACTTGTGGGAATTTGTTAGCCAGCACACAGTAGTTATTTTACCTCAATCTTCCTAAAGTCATTCCACTGACAGAAAATATTATCTCCTCCACTCATGTGACACATTCAGTGTGGAAATACAGATGTAACCAGTGTTTGCCATTTGAATTTCCTCTAAAACAATCACAACCCCCTGCCCCCTTACAGGCCCGTATTGCAACATGTAATAGCCCACAACAGCAATGTAGTGATGCACAAATCAATATTTTTACAGTAATAATGGAAAAATGACAAGTTCATGTCAACACTAAAGAATGATTTAGCATCTTTCAGCCTGTTGTTTTGGATTTACAGCCAGCAGCTGTACTGTTTTGGTTTAGTCTCAATGCTATCATTAGCCTTGTTTGCAGGACCAGCAGCCAGCTTGTTAGTGACCAGGTAATGGACCGATAAATGATAAAGACTAAAATAAAACAAACAACAGATTAATGCACAGTAGCTCCTTAACCACTGCCTGTGTTGATTAGGCAAGCTTGTCATATATTGCCTTGTGTAAAAAAATTAAAATAAAATTAAAATGAAAACCTGCATGGGCCAACATCTCTCACATGGTAAATGTGTTGCATTTTCTGGTACATTTATGGTACAAAATTGCAAACAGTCCATATTATCTCATTTTTGCATAATTTTGAATTATGTGCATCTTCTGTAATACAGTTCTTCCACAATGCCCACCATTTAAGGTATGTCAAACATTTCAGCAGCAAACTGTTCTCCCCTGCTGCCCTCTAGTGTCACTGAGCAGTGAATTGATCAGCCTGCCTCACCCACAGTGGTTGCATAATGAATAAATAATAACTGAAAGGATTATTTACTTTTGTGTCATGCCATTGCCACAGCCAATATAAAAAAGTTTTTTTTTCATGTCAATGCATTGTTCAAATTATCTGACAATGAATAATGTCATATGACTCCATCATGTGTTATCATCATCTTTTATTTCTGTGATTCCTGTCTTGCCAGGACGGAAAAGATTGACAAGGTGATTAAGCAGTGGGAGGGCTCCTTCTTCAGAGGGAATCCCAAGCTGCGGAAGAAGTCAGTGTCGCTGCGCTTTGACCTGCACATGGCTGCGGCAGATGAGGGGTGTGCCCAGACTAAACAGGACAGCCTCCCTGACGTGGAGGTGCGTCTCATCATGAAGAGATCCCGCAGCATCCCAACTATCACACAGTAACTCTATCGCCAGTTGACCAGAGTCAGTGGCTGTTTGTGGTAATACAGATGACACTGAAGTTACAGAAATAGCATCTGTGTTGTTCACATCTGGGATATTACCATCCATTACCATCCATGCTTAAGCTGAATTTCAAATTTTGACCTTCACTGAATTTTGGATTACAACTGATGACTGAAACAAAGATTTCTCTCATCAAACCTTGACCTTGGCAGTATAAGCATTACCCATCAGGCTTTTGTGCTGAACTAATGGGGCCATTTTTATAGCATCAGAAAGCCACTTCAGATGTACCAGATGTACAGTCACTACATTACAGATTATAACTGTTCAATATGCAAACATATTTCTGCATCATCATTCTAGATGAGGAAAAATGGTCTCTCAGCACTGGTATTATTTCAGTATAAGGTCACTGAACAAAAGAGATTATATCGACCATATAACTTTGCCTAACTACAGCATTTAATTTTGATTAACACACTGCAGCAGGCTGTGTGCTCTGATAGATGGAGATAAATGGAGGTGTAGAGTTACAGATTGCTATGAGCTGCTGTGAACTATCTGAGGTAGATTTTCTGTAAGGGACTGTGTGGAAATTATTCTGCAGAGGAGGGTTCAAAAAATAGTAATTCAATGTTTATTCTCTAGAAAGCAGGTGATTAGTCACTATATTCTCACAGCTCCCACTTCCCCTTTATTTTGTATCTAAATCAGAACTATAGTAACATAACAAGTACAATTTGGGAATGGGACTTTTTACATCAGAAGGTATTTTCCTATGATGACCTGGGACCTTCTGCTCCAGAAACTCCAGGAAATGTTCACGTCCCACCCCCACCACCCTGACATATACATACAGCAGTCAACTGTCAGCAGTGTGACAAGTATGTAATATGAAATATTGCTAACAGAGATTAGAGTAGTAGGAATATTGTGGTAGTAGAAATACTACCTCTACTACTAAGCTAGTAGTTCTGATAAATTGTGAAATGTTTCTCTTTGTCAAGAAAAGGGTCTAATAAATCATTAATGGGGAGTAGCATAGCACCCCCTTCTCAAATAATTCTCATACAATCCCTAAATGCTTGCACTGTAGACAATACAGCACTTCAGAACATCAGCATTGGGAGGAAATCTGAGTTTGTGTACTTTGTCATTGCATACTTTGTCAATTATTGTCAAAATTTGTCATTGCGGTTTATTCTCTACATGGAGAATTAAAAATATCTTGCAACTCAAACTAATGATGTAGCTACATTTTATGATGCATTATTCCTAAAAAACTGCTCACTGTGATCTTAACAGCAGTGATGCCCATAACACTCACAGTCTCAGAGATTTTATTCCCTGTATTAACCAGAGGAGGGCAGTATTTGTAAATAGTTAACACTGCAGTGAATCTTCAATGCTCAACTTGGGTTGTGTAACACATGCTGTCTGTTACACCTTAGATAAGAATTTTTATGCTTAGGTTTTGAGTTGGCACCAAAGATATGAAAAATAAGAAATGGACCATTGCGCATTGCATCTAGGTGCCTCAGAATATGTTGAGAATATTTTAAAAATATTATCTATGCAGTTCTGTGCTTGATTTTGCTTTACTTCATGAAGCACACTCTTCATTTTGGGAGCACTGTAACATCAAAATGAAGCATTATGCTTTTATCTTATAATATATAATTTAAAATAAAAACAAATATGTGCAGACTCTTGTGTTTTCTATCAAATGTTTACCATCGTAAGATTCACGTGACTTACAAGAAGACGGAGTGTCTTCATTTCTTTAACAGATGCTTTGATGTTGAGGTGGAAGAAAACGAAAAAGTTCAACCTCTGTCACACATTCACCACATTCACATGCATTCCTTTCTCCAGGCATAAACATTTGTAAACCCACACATACAGAAATTTAGCTGTTCAACATGTTCATTTTTAATAATAACAATTTAAAAAATACAAATCCATTAATATATAGAAAGAGATTGTTTACAGTGCAGTATAATAAATACATTCTGAATTGTACAAGAGTATAGAGCAAACATTCTGCTTTGAAATGAAAGGACTTAGCACGATTGTTTACTTCAAGTCTATTAAAAGAACCTTCAAATTCCCTCATCACTATATTTTACAACATCAGATGGAGCTGATTCATATGACATCAAGAAATGAGACAAACTGCTATAGCATGTGCTAACCTCTATGCTGGTTTTTCACATATTATACAATAACATTTACATTATTATCTGTAATTATCTTATTATCTGTAAGAGATCAATATTGTTGTTTTACAAGCTAGCTAGATATTATTTTAACAGTAGTTACGTGCCATTCAGTTATAATCATACTGTATGTTGTTGGTCTCATGTTTGTTTTTTTCATGCTTGTCAGTCATGTGTATCTTCATATAATTACACCTGTCTTTTCTACTTGACCTTAATCATCTGACCATGTTACAAAGCTGGGTGGTCCTAAGCACTTCTAATTTAGATGATACTGTAATGTTGTGAAGCAGATCATTTAGTTCAGCTTAACAATAGCATAAGCAACACTCCCAATGGCCATCAACAAGTTACTGGAATTAAGTATAGAAGTGTGTTTAAAGCTTAGCTACGGCACTCTGAATAACCTCAATGACCTTATTGCAAGGCTGCAGGGGGTCATATTCTGCAAAGACGTGGCATACATTCTCCACTCCGGCATCTACGCCTTTTGCCACAAAACCAAACATCCTGTTGGGACAAATAAATCACAGATTAGATTTAATTTAAACACAATGAAGTACAAGAAGTACTTTTTTATGTTAAAGTATAAAAGTACTAATGAATTGCAGGTGCACTGGTTAAACTTGTGAACATGCACTGTTCCTTGCATGAGCAGTACATAGAATTTATAGTTATATAGTTATACAAAACATCATTCTGATCATGTAAGTAATAAAAACAGTCAAAAATTTACCTTGCACCAAAAGTACAACCTTTCACCCATCTGTGAAGATAAAACAGACAAAGTTTAAATAATCTCTGTAATGACCATTATTGTGGTGAATTACACAATGCAACTTATGCAGGAGTACTAAAGTGGTGATCTATGAGCTCTTGTTACTCAGTTGCTCAGTTACTAGTGTGAAAGAGACTGTGACCATACTGAACATGACATTTCCAGCACAGATGTATATCATTTTAAAGAATGAATGACTTTTGTTGTATAACATGCCATTGTATATATATATATATACATACACACACACACCCACACAAAATACTCACAATCGATTGTCTGGATCTTCACCACTGTAGCTAAGCAGGTGAACAGGGTAATGGCGTCTGAAGAAAAGTCTGTGAAGAAATGATAATTGTGTGTTCACAAGTGTTCACAAAATGTTGCACACAAACACCGAAACCACATATCACCACCACCATGATTTTGTTGTGTGCTGTAAGTACAAAATCTCAGCAATTGGTTGACAGGACGTTATTTTTCTTACTTCCTGTTGATATCTGTCAGTGTTACTCCCTTCAAAGACACCTTCATGTTGACTACAGTTGGTGTAAAGGAACCTGGGACCTTCTGAAGTGTTGAGGACACGGCCTTCTGCACTGCACAAGGGCCCGTCAGCATTTCAGTGGGGACAGCATTTAGGTAGATGAAATTGCAAGCTATGAAAAAAGACGAACATTGTGGTAGTATCATTAGAAATAGAGGTTGAATGCATATACACATACCATTAAAACACTTAAATTTAAACAAGTGAAGTCCCATCAACTCCTTGGATTGTTAGATTAAGATGTTTATTTTATACTCACTGGCCTGTTACATCAGCTTATGTCATTCTCATTTAGAAAGTAAAGTGTTTTGCAAACACAGTTAATAATTTAAAAGATGCTTTGCATGGTTACATTTATACAGTAAAATGTCTTCTCACAATGCACAGGATTATTTTGTATATTCTGTTATGCTTAGTCACACTTACATCTTTAATATTTATATATATAGGTATATTTAATATACCAACAAAACAAATGTATTTCATGTATCAACTGAAAGTTCTTTACAAGGAAGTATGTTTTTTGGGTAGTTTTAGCAACTTGAAAAATATTTGGTTGTTTAATTATTGGATGTTTCCCTCAATGGACGCAGCCAACAAAAAGGAGATTGACTCACCGTAAATAGAGATTTATGGTACTTATGGTTCAGGTGAGTATGAGGTTATGGAACATTGTACTTTTAATAAAAAATACGCTATTTAACTGTACTTGTGCCTAACTACATTTATCTGACCGCTATATGTCCCAGTTACTTTGCAGGGGGGAAAAATTCGCATGTATCAATAGTCATATACGAGGCTCATCTTATTATCGTGAATAAGCACATGCTATTCACATCAGACTTTTTACTGGTCATGGCTGAGCTCGGCCTTAACTAACTTTCATTACTCCATCACATTTAGGAGTCGGGGTCGGCCACATCATACACAACAGGAGGACGGTACTGTCCCACCGAAATGGGACGCAACCTCCTTTAATAACGGCTATTAATCACACCTGTGTGAGCTTCTCCTTTTACGGCAAGTCTTAAGGGTCAATTAACGACGTGCGGCCGAGAAATTTAGCTGGGTTCAGAGACTACAGCGGTCAGAGGGAAATGTAGCTTTACGTTAGCAAGATTACGTTTCAAAATATCCTTAATTCAGGACTTCCTGGAATTGCCTCAAAGGAGTTTGACACAGCTGACATTTCATTTTTACTGGTTAAGTCAAGCGAGTTGTTTGGAGCAAGCTAGCATTACTACATGGCTGCAAAATAATGAGACAACAGAAGAAGAAATGGTAACAATGCACGTATGAGTTACTTCAATGTAATATCTTGTTTATTGTTTTTGCTTCTTATCCCTCTAGTGCAACTACTGTTGCTGATTTTTCATGTTTTTGTTTTTAATCTTTGTTAAAGTAGCACTTGACTACTACACTAAACATTATCTCAAGTAAAAGTCCTAGTAAATGCACGGTATAATTTTTTGTGGGTAAATATGTCTCACCTGTTTTACTCTTTTCCTCTACTGCTGGTTTGTCAATTGCCCTCTCTTCTGCTGTACCCTGATCTGTGAGGGCAAATAAGAGAATAAGAGATGAGCTTCTCCGTTGATACCTCCTTATGACACATACACACACACACACACACACACACACACACACACACACATCCACTTGACAATTAAGGTTTACTTACCTTGGGAGTGGAGCAGTAATTTGCACGGTAAAGCGTAAGCCGAGATAGTGTGCTGGTAGACCAGGGCCGAGAGACTACCTTTAAAAATAACAGAGAATGATAGACTTGGTTAAGCATGAAAGACAGATAAAAAGTTGCAAATTGCTTTATTATTCTAAAGTGTAAATGAGAAATTAGTAGGACTACAGTGTAGTAGTTTTTTGTTTTGTTTTTCGAGATTGTGTATGGTCATTTTTCTGTTTGGTTATTATCTGAATCTTGATATTTTTGATAGATAAGTATGTTTTGCTATGATGGGATATTTCAGATTCACCATGGCTACAGTAAAAGTAAATGAATTGGTTGAGATGATTTCCATTTCTCTTTAACTCAGTGATGAAATTAAATACACACAGGTGAGGTACAACAGTGCATGTGCCTCACACACTCATAGCCTCTGATAAGAACAAAGAGACCACAATATACATCAATAATGGCTCTGTGGGTGGGAGAACACACCCTGTGAACTCATACTTGAACGTAAGGTACAAGATCCCTGCACTCGTTCCCACCCACATCCAAAGAGGCAAGACATGGCTGACTCAGTTCTGGACTCGGCAGAACTGAGTCAGCCGGACCTGGATGTTTAGTCATATTGTGTCGGCGGCTGAATTTTAAATGAGTTTGAAAGAAAATTGATTACTTGATTAGATGTGCCACGAAGTAGGTGTTAGTGACTTTTACAGCACTTACCAAAGTATGGCTCCTGTGAAGAGCCTTTGATGCGTACCCCTTTAGCTGATGATTCAATAAGGAAGTGCCGCACAACATCTGAACTGCTCTCTCCTGTTATGATAAAGTCAAATGTCAGGAAGATTTATGTATAGACAGTCAGCTATTGATACAAAAAGTGACACAATATGGAGGCACTGGCAGTGAGTCCAAATGACTGATATTTCATGATTTAAAAAAAATAATAATAATTGTTTATTATTTTTATTAATTATATTTTTCTAAATATCTTTCTGGAAGTCTCCTGTGTCACATAGTGCCAAGCTCATTAGAGAACAAAACCAACTGAGACACAACAAATCCTCAAATTTATGCTTATTTGAGAGGATACAGGAATGTATTTATACAGGAATGGACAGAATAACCCACAAACCATAATGAGATCAGGTATTCTGTCCAAGCTGCAGCACATTTTTTGTGGAACTCATTCATTCTCTTATGCATCTTTTATAATTTTATTTCACATAATTTCTATTTCACTGCAAATTTTTACTTAAAATAACATGAGCCAGAAATAAAAAATATTTTATTTGACATCCCTCGACAAAGTGTAATTGTTCTCCTTGGAGTGATAATTCAGCAGCTGAATATTGGAACAAACAAACTGTGAGACTGCACACACTGAAATGGCCTCAGTGCTATCATACTGCTCACATGTCTTTAATGTAACGCATCTGTAGAAAAAAGTTGACAAATATCTAATTGCAAATTAATTTAGCCACAGAAGTGTTTTGTGAGCTAGGTCAATTTTTTTCCTCTTAGATTGGTTACAGTGCTATAAACAGCTGGTTTTCTTTTGTGTTTACACAGGGTATATTGTGGGTGGAAAAAATAACAGCTCTGTCTCCTGCCTCGCCAAAGATAGCTGGATGTCATCAGACATGCCCATACACATCAAAAGAGTTGGGTAAGTGATTTGCTGTGTCTTTGAGGTCTCTGGCATAGACAAATAATAACAGCAGCACAGTGTTACACTGTGTTCACGTTGCTTGTCTGTGAATGTTGAAGGTGTGGCATTCAGGGCCTTATCTTTCCTGTGTCTGGCCAAACACTGCTGTGGTTTTTTTTATTAAAGCATGTGATTCAAAAGCAGTCAAGGTTTACCTGGGTAGGCTGTAGTAGTGAAGCTGTTGGCTGTTTGGTCTAACTTCATGGCCAGGCCGAAACTGCCTCTATAGGAGGTACTGTCTCTGACCACAAATGCTCCTGCTTCCTTGTCCTTTACCAGGGCTTCAGCTACAATGAATAAAACATCACAAAAAATGTTCACAGACAGTTTTAACTGTGTGTACTTTATTGTATATGTACTGGAGAATAATCATACATCCCTGAAGAAAAAGATTGGATCTGGATCTTTCTTATTTTTTATGTAGCTATTATGTCTTGAATTAGTTACCTTTGTTTTTAGATTCTCACCTTCTGCTCTGCTGATATGTGGGCGGAACCAATACTTTGATGTGTCCATGACGAACTTCATGGAGGGCTGACTGCCATTAAAATGGGCTTGGAAACCTGAACAGCCATAAAGATATTATATTGGGGTCAAAAAGTGTTTAAACTGTGGTAGCTGATAGCAGATCAACATACTGTGACACCTGTGACTCACTGTTGGAAGGTGGCTTTGGGCTGGACGGAGGGATGGTCTGTATGAAATCAATCTGTGGTCCAGGAGAATGGATTTGAAAATCTTGCTCAGGTGCACCATTAACTAGCAGTACAGGAATATCAGTCAAAGACCCAGAGAGTGAAGCTGGACTGCTGTGCCCTCCTCTGCTCTGAAGCTTCTGCAGATGTTCTCGCCTTGTTAGCAAGGGCTTGTCTGGGCTGTGCCTGTTATCAAATGGCCTCATTCGGGATACATCACTGCAGGAGCCGGACATATTGGTAAAGATGGACTCTGGAGAGTCATCTTCACTGGCCAAAGACAGGTTGCTGGGTAGGAAGGAAAAATAAATATTGACAGATATGATGGTGATATTTGCAGAGTGTTCATATTCATACCCTATTTTTATAGTAAACATTAACTTCCAAATGGAGAATAAGAAACATTTCTTCTGTCTTCAACTGAGACAGATGAAAAAGGTAACAACATATTATTGTGTTGGCAAAATTTTCTTTCATGATCCTTGTTATTGCCATAATTTTGTTCCACTGTGAAATCATAAGCAAATATCATTCCACTAAGTCAATTATTGAATTGGCTGTTTTCAAATTTCTGCATGTACAAGATGCATGTTAAACTGTATATGAAGGGCAGGCCTTGCTTTAAATGTGAGTTGTACCTGCCAAGGATGTAGCTGGTGTCTGAGCATGTTGACATGGAGAGGAGTGAGGTGGCACTGTTTCTGTTGGGGTGTGACAGCTGCAGGGACCCTTGGGAAAAGGCTGTGTCGTGCTTTGGTGAAGGATTTCGTCTGGGTGCACTTCCACATGGCAGGGGAGGCAGGGAGATTGTAGGGGAGCTGGAGAATACCTGCACACCATGGGCCCCATAGCTGAGACTGCTGTTTGCTGGGATGGGTATACTGGGTGACGTAGATGGGACAACAGTGGGCGAGGAGTTAGAAGAACATCCTCTAGGAACCAACACACAGTCCGAGGTGTCCTCATCTGAGCACGAGTCACCTAAGGATAAAGAGGACAGTTTGAGCAAAAACACTGAAAAAGTGGGAAGTGTGGTGAAGGATGTGATAAAAGCATGCAGGGTTTTTCCACCGTCCATGATTTCTTTGACTTCATGCCTTGGTTTTCTGATAGCAAAATAGGCTTGGCCTTAATATGTAAACACACAGTTCCTGAAATTCACCTGATAAAGACATTTGCGTTTTTCACGCAGGTACTTGCCTGCACAACTCAGGCCATGCTTTCCAAGCTAAATACTTTGAAATGTGTCTTTCTGCTCTTGCGATGATACCGAATTACCCAGAGGAGTCTCATCTTGTTCTTGTCTGCCTCTCTGTGTTGAAGGGCACTGGGTGAGTTTATACCTTCAGGAATTCACCGTAGCCTGTTGTCAGAATGTGAGCCAGACATGGGGCTTCTGCAGCGCATGTTACATAATAATGACTAATGTTCATACAGAAATAGTAAAATCTGACTCTAAGTAGGTTATGTGTTGAGTATTGCTACAAGGGGGAATACTGTATTTTAAAACAATAGGAGTCATCAACACTGGATGTCTTTCACTGTGAAACAGGGATCTCTTTCACTATTTTAACATATTGACTCATTTCTCATTACTGTTGCTTGTTTTCCGTCACATTTGTTCATTTCAACAGCATATGGAACAAACATATGAAGAAACATTTTTCAAGAAAAGATGAACAACAGGAAATTCATCGACATGCTTTGTTGACTCTTGTGCATACTTTCTCATCAGAGCAGGTCTGAGTGAAGACACTGTCCCACCCTCATGTATGACTTCTTGGTGAGCTTCACTTTGTCTGCAGCCGAACATGCGCAGGGTGTGGTACTAGTCTGGGCAGTAATCCCAGAACAGCTGAAGTGGTGCAATTACCCCATGATTAAAAAAAACTATCTCAAAAAGGGTGGGTAAATTTCCAAAGCCCCAGGCTATGTGTACTGTTAGTTTTATAAGAGTTACTATGGTTTTACTGCACACTGTCACACCTCTGTACGTGCAGACTGTCCTTTGCTGCACTTTTTAGACCTTTTTGATGTGTAAGTAACAATGAGTTAGAAAATAGAGAGAATACGAAATAAATACTCAGTGGCTTCAGGGTCATACTGTACCTGTAGGAGGACTAATGGACGAGGGACCTTTATTGACTTGGATGGGTTCAAATGTTGGATCCAGTTCCAGGATGAGCTGGTTGAGATTATCCAGGGAAATGTCAAGATCGGGGTCGCCATGGTCACCACTGGTCTTTGTGAGACTGGGGTGTTGATTGACTGTCTCCTGCGCTGCATCTAGGCGGATAGTTTGACCCACTCGTAGAACATGATTGGGAATCATGTGGGACATGCCTTTAGCTGTAGGCATCATGTTAGGAGAGCTCACAGTCTTCTACCAGGGACAGAAGTACAATGGAGCGAGATCAGTTACACTTTCTTCACTGAATTAACCATCTTGCTTTAATGTCCTTTACAAAATACACCCATCATTTTATTTCCCACATACTTATTCTTAGAAGATGAAGTGCATTTTGGCTTCTGTTATGCATCAACACTCATCTTGGCAACATGTTTACTGCTGCATTCAATAAGAAATGTTCTTCATCTTTTATTGTAGTTGTATAAATAATCAATAACTCAAAAGTTGTTGTTGCAAATAAAGAAAATATACAGTAATGTGTCAGCATATGTAGCCAAAGTCTTTCCACATAATTCTCAATCTATACATAAAACCACTCATTGTAACATGTAACAGGCTGAGTAACTGGCTTTATTCAATGCTGATATCAGCATGAATAGGTGTTCAGGAAGGGTGTGTAGTATGAGGGATGATCAGCTCATGCTTTTTCTCTCTATGTGTTACAGATGAGGCGTGGTGCTCAGTGAGTCACTCAGGTGACTGATGGTTACCATAACTACAGTAGTGTTTTCCTACAACAGCCAAAACTTTCACAGTGAACATAGTATTTTTTAAAATATTTTTCTTCATTAATCATTCAAGTTTTTACCTTTTGAAAAGTACCCACTAAGTTTGACACAATTTCAATGGTCAATAAAATAAAATGACATGACATATAAATGGCATTTGAGCATACTGCAACACTTACACTTACACATACTCAGCACTATTATATTAGGTAAGGAGAACATACAGTACATGTGAAGCATCATAATTTGTTTTAACAGAACTTTTGAAGTAAGTGTCACAACCTGCTACAATGACAATGATAAAATACACTTCAGTAATAACGAACTTGCAGCAATCCAATGAAAATGAATTACTGTTGATGTATTTATATAGTCAATCATATATCTGAGTTGGGGTAAAGAAAGGTCCTCTTACCTTATCTTCTTCTGGTCAGGATTCTGCTCACTCTCAGACTCTTCACTGTTTTACTTTGACATTTCTTGTGTTGCATGTTTTTATTAATGAAATCCCAGCCCTTTTTCCAGTGAGCCAATAAGCAGCAAGGATCACTCATCCCCGTGGCTCCAACTGATGATGTCATCTAAACAGTGTAGAGTTAATGGCTGGAGGGCAGTTTAATTCTTCAACAGTAAAATCAGATGAGTAAACAAACTAATGACTTGTTATCCTATTATAACAGAAAGTGCTCTAAAAAAGTAGCACATGTACATGTAATATTATTCCAGAAAATAATTTGTTATGATGTGCTCATATGATTATAACAAATTCAACATTACCATTATATTATAGGAAGCTACTGGGTACATATAGCGGTGGAGTGTTTGCAGTTAATAATTGGTTATAGTGGGAATTGACTGCACTTTTCCAGTATGTTTCATTGTCATCTGCCATTCATCTGCCATCTATCTTTTAAGATTTAAAGATGTGTAAGTGTGGTTGGTGAGTTTCTTAATGCAGCTGAACATTATAATTTAGTTCCCTTACTCATTACTGTGACCACACTCTAAGGTTTAGTTAATTAAGTTTAGTTTAGGCCTTTAGCTTGTTCTGCTTGACAAAAGCAGATAATGATGATAATGTTCACAGATACATGTCCTACTTTATTTTATTTTTTATTTTTTTTCAGGCAAGCATAAACATCACTGCCCCACTGCTGGTTGTTATTGTAAAGTACTTTTTCTGTTGAGCGCTCTTGAATTTAAGATCAGTATCAAATTGTCTCAGAAACACTTGGGAGAGTTCTGACCAGCCCATGTCTGGCTTCTGTCAGCAGCACAGCACAGGGACAGTGCTCCAAATAGAGCCATCTTGACTGAGTGTGAGGAATTTGAACTAGGTTTTGACTTGGATTTGAGTGTCTGATTTTATTAAATATCTGTTGTTATGCCTCTTTGACCTATGTTTGGGGGTTTTGTATCTATCTCTCCATCCCATTTGAGTGAATGCAATATCTCAGTAATGCCAAATTTCTTCCACATTTGGCACAAACATTCACTTGGACTCAAGGCTGAACTGATTAGAATGTGTTGGACAAAGGTCAACGACACTATAATAATTGTGATTATTGTGACACAAAAAACTAAGAATAAAACGCTGTAGTGATGAAATTATATTTGCAGCACTTGCACAACATTTGGAGATTGTGACCACATTTCTTGCAACTTGGCTGGTTGCCAGAGGTGTACAACCATGAGGTAATATTTATAGTTTTCCTATTTAATACATCCAGTGTTCAGGATTAGTTCATAGACTTTGCATGTTCTCGTTGTGGCCATGTGGATTTCCACCAGGTACTCTGACTTCCTTCCACAGTCCAAAGACATGCAGGTTAATCAGAGACTCAAAATTGCACATGAATGAGTGTGAATGATTGTTTGTTTCCATATGTTTCTATATGGCTCCAGCCCTCCTACAAGCCTATAAGCATACGTATTGTGGCCTGTGAACAATGGAAGTGTAGTAGTGTAATACAGTGGAGCAGTTTTTTTTTGTTGTTTGTTTTTTTTTACTGTTACTTTTAATTCTGAATAATGATGTTTATGCAGTCAGTACATCTAATGTCATGTTTCAACTAATTTAATCTTAGAAGCTTACAATATTGCAAATAGCAAACAATACAGGAAGGAATACAACTTCAACAAATTAAAGTAAAATTATATGATTTTTCAGTAAGTTTAATGTACATGATTTGTTTCAAATGGTGGCATAGAAACACAGCATATATGTTTTTTCAACAATTTGTTGTACACTGTAGCCACTACAAAATAGGGAAGGAAGGCTGTCTTGATTCTAAAAGATGAGAATGAGCACAAAGAGACAACAACAAAACAAACAAAACAGCAAAGACCCACATACTTGTCATTGATCACTCTGTGAATCGCTATGTACGTGTAAAATATAATGTTTTAGTCCCAATCTGCAGGTGTGAACAGGCTGACTGAAACCACTTTATGGAGAAAATGTGGTGGTTGTCTCAGTGTCGTTGGCCGCTGAGCTCCTCCTCCTGCCGCAAGTATACCCGTAGAACCTTTGCTGGCTCATGCATCCAAAGTCCTTCAGTAGCTTCAGGAGGTCATAACGAAACTTCACACCAATAAAGGCATAGACAAAGGGGTTTAGGCAGCACCTGAGGAAGGCCACACACTGGGTGATGTCAGTGGCATAGAGAATGAGGTTCTCATATTCGCAGTCTTCGGTTCCCCCTTCTCCTGTGACAACCGTGGACCAAAAAAGGACCAGGTTATATGGAACCTGGCATACCAGGAAGACAGCTACCACAGCAAGAATCACCTTTATGGCCTTATTCCTTTCAAAGTTACGAGCCTGGCAAAGGGTCTTGATAATGCTGCTGTAACAGAGGCTCATGACCAGGAGTGGAAGAGCAAAAGCCAAAACAATCTGGCTGGCCTGGAGGCTGACACGGAGCTGGTCATTACTGCTTTTGAAAGGGGTGCAGGTGTTGTTATTGATAGTGGTGTACGTCATTTCTGGTATGGAGAAGATCAGTGCCATAACCCAAATGACAGCTGATGACACCTTGCTGAGAAACACTGCTTGGGAGCGATGGCGGTGAGCAGAGACTGCTTTGGAGATGGCGAAGTAGCGGTCCACACTGATGAAACAGAGAAGAAACATGCTGCTGGAGAAGCTGACCTTGTAAATAGTGTGCATGGCTTTGCACACAAGCAGGCCCAGCACCCAATCTGCCATCGAGTTGGCTGCCCAAAAGGGGAGCGACATAGCAAAGAGCAGATCTGCAAAGGACAGGTTGAGTAGGTACACATCCGTCATGGTCTTTAGACGCTTGAAGTAGAAGAAGGTGAGGATGACCAGTAGGTTCCCTGCCAGCCCCAGGAAGAAGATAAAGGAGTAGAAGGTAGGTATGAACCAGAGGCGAAACTCGCGGTTGGATTGTTTGACACAAAGCTCAGGAAAGCCATCATAATCAAAATTGGAGTAGTTAAAGTCCGGGTTCATGGTCGTTACATTCTCTCCATGCTGAGACAAGCAAGACTGTAACCAAAGATCATATAAAGACAGATCAGAGAAAAGCAAGTAACAAATAAAGTAATGTCGCATGTAAATCAGAAATATTCTGCAACCTGCTTTTAACTGGGCTTTGACACATCTTACTTTGGTATACCTTTATTGACCACTTCCTTAGAGGAAGTGGTGCTCTTGTCATAGGAGGGCTGTGGTGGTTGTTTTCACCTCTATGTGGATCCAGATTGCTAAAAACATTATTTTTCATATTTATGTACAACTGTAATGTGTGTGTGTCTTACCTTAAAGTTCATTACCCATATCAGCACAGCGGGCAGATTTTGTAGACCTGAAAAATAATGAACTTTGATTGTTTACACAGAATTAATCTCATTATGGATATTAACAATCATGTCTCAAGATGGAGAGTAATGAAATGTTCTGTTAAAGGGGCACTTAAGTGTTGCACTTCCATGAAGGTGAGTGACTCAGAAGAGACGGATGAAAAAAAAAAAAGCAATGGTCAGAACTGAAATAGCAAAAGATACTAACTGTCAGTCCTTAACATGGGTCAAACCAAAAAACGCTGCATCCTACACTTTCAAAAAAAAAAAGACAAATGGCTTATCATTATACCCTACCTGTCTAGTACATGCCAACATCTTTAATAACGTCTGGGTCCCAGGCTTTCTGTTATAAATGAAGTCTCCGAGGTCAAACTGACAACTTAATGACATTTGTATTGACAGATTGAGTAGTACCCCTTATGAAAGTGACCTTTATGTGGAGTTCCCCTTTAAATTCTAGTCTACTGGTTGTATTTTCAGTTTTTAATGTGTTTTATGTGACAATGACTTTCTTGTTGTTAGAAGTAGCAGTCTTTCTGTATAGTCATGTAGTTATACGGAGTAGACATTAGTCATTTACACTAATATCTTAAATGTGATTTCGTACATTCCAGTACAGACAGTACAGACTTTTCTTACAGGGAAAAATATTGCAATTTGGCAGTAGAATGAATCAAATCTGTTTAAAATCTTTGGAAGAAATTATTCTATTCTAATTATCATATTACTGTTTAGCAGTGACAGTGATTGTCAGAGTTGGGCTATGCCAGCAGTGATGTTGGCTGATGAATCAGACTTTAGACATAATTTCATCCTCCCCAAGCATCTGTTGTCACACTGCACTTGTTAAAAAAGCAGAGGATATGACAACATTAATGTTAATTGTCACATAGATGTCAATGTTACAAATAATTGATTAAATTGTAATATACACAACTGTCCTGATAAATTAAATTTTTCTTTTAAAATATAAGTTTAATTATGCAAACATTCATTCACCCTAACATTAATAAAAACAAACTACTTCATCCTTTTTACTAGTTAAGCTCTGATGAGGTACTCACCACTGACAGAAGTCATGTTGACTGAGAGTTGTGCACTGTTGGTAAAGCCACTAAACACGGATGAGCAGATGCCTGTTTGATAGTGGTTTCCCCTTGTTGAAATAAAAAAAACCCCTGCGTGTTTTGTTTTCTCTCCTCAAACCCTCAAGTATTGTGTTAGAAGACTCTGAAAATCACAGTCAAACTGCATGTCGAAATATGATATAAAAGAAGAAGAAGAAAGAAGAAGTTCCTGTGTTATCTGTGTTGTCATCTGTTTTAAGGAATACTTTCACACAAAACTTGACCCGCAACATTTTGGTAAAATCAGCTCAAATGACAAAGAACAAAGCACAACTCATGCATTTTTGTTATGTGTATTGTTTGATGGGTTTGATCAGTTTTTAGGTATTTAAGGTGAGAAGCCTTGTGTTTCCAAGGAACTAAAAGGACTACCTGAGAAGCATTACGACACTATGTTAATGACTTGTTTTAGGAAAAACCAGAGACTTTCAATAGTAACATATTAATTTAAAGCCACACGCTACACTCAGCAGATAAAGATCTACCACAGATACATGTAAATTGACTTTTGATTGCTGTGAATTCAATAGTTGAAAGTATAAGTGATGCAGTGACACAATATGCATCATTACCTTTTTAGACTTTTTATTTTTGTTGTGTTCAGCCCATAACATTCAAATTGGTTTTGTGTGAGATTCATAGTTATAAACAATACATTGCGAATTGTTAATGTTCTTTCATTCTATAACATGACTGTATATATTCAGTATGATGTAGACAAAGTCTTGTATTGGGCAGTAGATGAGGTCTTGTAGAAGTAGCCTTTTGCCCACTAACTCACAAGATCCGCACAACAGTGTTGCACACCTGTTGCTCTGTGGTTGTGGTCTCTTGCTTTCACTTAAAGTAGTGCGAAACCACACAGTACAAAATGTATCAAGCTGCAATGCAGGATGCATCTTTTACTTTTGCCTTACTCTCAAATTTTTCATTATACAAACTCTGAGACTGTACATGGCATTAATATAGTCTGTCAGGTCTAGGTCATCCATTCAGGCTGTAATGGTGAACTTTCCACCACTGAACACTTAAGGTGATAAGCTAGTTCTTCAAAACAGGAAATCAGAACAATTCCCTCTCATCTAACCCACTTCCCTTACCTGTACTGTGCAAAGGACAAATATGCTACATGCAATGAATGTTGGTGCAAGCCTCTGCAGCAGGTAGACAATTGTTTTTGAGACTTTACCCAGTCTGTTTGATCTAATGTACTATTTATAAAACATTATACTTCTGCAGTATACTGAAATCTACATATTTTACATGATAAATATTCCTGCTGCACATTTCTGTCTTCAACTTGCATCAACTGTGTTTTGAAAACAACTCAAGTGAGAACTTGTTCAGGTAGAAAAGTTTATTGGTATAAATATGCAAAAGGAAACTGATTTAAGACTGCATGTTTATGACTGCTCTTCAAGCTGTTTTACCACAACATGAAGTCATGTGTAAGCAAACCTCGTTACAATGTGTACACAATTACGGTACATTTAAAAATTTTCTGCTGAAAAGTTCAATATTGACCATAACACAGAGATGTTCTAAGCATACTGCTTTTGATTTGATTGACAGCTAGCAAACTTGAGAACACTGGTAGTTGAGCATTGTACAGCACTGATGATCATGTGATATACTCATGTGATATGGATGGACTGGGCTGGGCCCAAGATAACCAATACACAAGTATAATAAAAAATGCTGATAATAAATAACAAAAGTAACTACTACTAATGACTACGAACTCCTGAGACAATACTGTCACTGTAATACCGATACAGAGAGTAAACAAATATTCTCCTGCCAAGGAGATGGTCACTCAGCTCCACTCTTCACAAGTATGCCAACTTATTTTGAAAAATTGCAACATGCAAAAATAACAATAAAAGCAACAACACTACAATACAAAAGACAAAAGTTAAATATAACACTGAACAATGTTTGTTTTGCGAGACAGCTTTTTTTCATACAGCCAGTCTTAATTCGCAACAATCTGGGATCTGCCAGACATAGTGCTAGAGATATGTATCAATATGTGCTGAAGAGGGCTCGTCTTCCAAATGGCATTGAGGCCTGTGGAGGAAATCTAGTGCTTTCACATGGATCTCGGTGGTGCACTCAACAGAGTTTTAGATAGGACCATTGCTTTGTTGGCTTCAAGTGCTTTACATTTTTCATGTATTTCTATTCAGCGCATGTCTCTGAACCATGGTGTTTTCACATCTTTGCCTCAGGTTGTTAAACTTTGAGCCCGTCTGAACGCTCTTCATATGCTTTAATAAACTGAGATGATACTGTGCAATATATATTATTAGAGGATCGTAGGTCAAGGGACTCAGTGGGCTGCTCTTGCCCTGCTGGGCCCCTCTGATGGCTCACTAGTCGGGGCATCCTCTGTCTGAGCTGAGGTGGTCTCTGAGCCTGTGTTACTGTCACTGGTGCCCTCCTCCATGGCTCCCTCTGGGACACTCTCCTTGTCTTCTGATGCCCCTTCCTCACTGCCTGGATGAGTTTCAACCTCCTCTGAGGCCTTCAGCTTCCCTGAGTAAGACACACACAAAAATGACATTGTACCTCAGAAGAAAGCCAGATGGCACCAAAGCTACAACTAGAGACCAATGTGGCTAACCTGGTGCATCAGTGGTGTTGGATTCTGTGTCCTCGCCTTCCTTGTTGCTACTTTCATTGAGAGAATTTTGCTGGGTCTTGTTGCCATGTGTTGCACAAATGTGTTTCTCTTCTTCTGCTAAGACACAGGTGGGGGCTTCTCTTGCGCCTCGCTCTCCTGCATCCTTCTCACGTTCTGCCATCCGTTTGCGGGCTGCCTCTTCTGCTGCAGCAATCTCTGCAGAAATCTTCTCCATGTCCACTTCCACCTTCATACAGCACAGCTAAAAAGTACAATAATTACATTTATTTAATATAGACAGATGGAAACAATTGCTAGCTTGCTGTATGTGGTAATTTTTTTTTTTTTTCACATTTAAAAGTTTAGCTTTGGTTAAACATGTATGAGCAGGTTAGACCCAAAGTAAGAACTTGATTCAATTAAATAATGTAGTTTAGAGCAGAACTCTGTGCTCATTCATTTACACGTGTTTCAGTACGTGTTCAGTCTTAATACTACTTCTCACTCACACAGTGAATGGGTTCTGTAAGAAGCTCTCTAAAGGATAAATGGCGCCACCTGTTGTGAACAGTGGACAATGCATTCAACCGCACAATGCTGAATCTCATTTCAGAACAACAGTTATTATAGGGGCTACAAATTGTAAATGATGACAGCAATATGACTGCCTGAGCATGTGGCATGAGTTAGCAGCAGCTGGTGGCTGTGAGGCAGATGTAGACTGGCACATAACCAGAGCTGCACACTGTACAGTTAAACATGCAAAATGAAGCTTGCGTGCAAGCAAGTGATGACTATGTTTGATGTAAAAGATTACCCTTACCCGTTTGAGCTCATTTGTGAATGACTCTGTGGCTTCAATGAACTTTCTTTTCTTGTCCTGGTGGCGGTCTTCAATCTGAAGCAACTCTGCCTCCAGCTTTCTCTGTGACACAAGACACACAGGAAACAGGGTTATTCTTAAGCCATAAAAACAAAGCTGTCACAGTTACATACCACCATTGTGTGAAGACTAACGATCATACCTGGTGTACCATCAAGGACTGGACCTGGCGTTTGAGGACCTGCATGCGAGCAGTGGTAACAACTGACCGCACATCTGGGACTACGCTCTCACTGAGAATCTCACTGATCAGACGGTGGTTGCGTTGAAAACGAGCTGCTGCTGAGTGCTTTATGGAAAACCCGTCATCGTAATCTGAAGGATATGAAAAACATCTGAGTTGTCATGATTGTCTTAAAATATGTTTTTATACACCTGGTAAAAAGGCACAGAGGAGAGGAGGTCACACAGTCACAATCAATGAGTATTAGAGGCTTCAGTGAACTACAGCACAAATGGTACAAGACAAAATGATGCAGAAACTTGTATCAAGACACTACAAACATAAGGATATTGCCGAATATTTATAGAGCTAGAGTTAAGTATAGGCCATTATGTCAAAATACACCCTTAGGCAAAGCAGAATCATTTTTGTTAGGTGAATGGGACAAGTGGTTAATTAAAACCCACTATAAACGTGGACACAGGTCTTGAGATACAGTCTGCAATTTTCATTCATCAACAAATGTTAATCTTTGTCTTAAACGTATACTCATTTGCCATTTACAATACAGGATGATGGTACAGGAAGATAAAATCCTAATAGATGTGTGTTCATCTCCAGTGCCTGACAGTTTTCATCCCTAGTTACCTTTTCCACACTCTTCTGTGATGAAGGTCCAGGTAGTAATTACTGCTGTAAATCTGGTATTGAATATATGAGCCATCATTGTGGTACATTTCTATTTCATTTGTCTCTCCATTCTCAGGCTAGGTTAGTACATATGGGGAAAAGAAAAGAAAAAAGGAATTCACATATGCCCTGTTGGAGTGGAAACTCTGGAGACGTGTTTGGTTGAGTCACATGTAATTAACGTAAAATGGAGGATCTTAAGTAGATTTTATCGCATTGATCACGATTGATTTTAACAATTATAGATTAATGAGGGATTAATGAGAGACCAAATGAGTTTCTTTAATCCTTTTATACACTGGATTAAAAAGGGATTTACATGACAGCCATCTAAATAAAAACAATACCAAATAAAACATAGAGCTGAGAGCATCAGAGAATCTATAAACCTGTTCATTGATGCTGTTGGGTCCTCCATTTTGCTGTCACTTGACACTATTACACACGTGGCACTCCTTTTTGGTGTTGTTGTGGCAATAGTTTGCTGAATCTCCTTGCTGTGATACAACAAGAGCTGTCAGTGGGTATCATCTAAACCTGCTGCTGCCGCCGTGCACCCCTGTGTGCACCCTTGAAACTTTCCAGAGAGCAGAAATGAATCTCATCTGTCATGTTGAAAGTTTCAAAGGTGCATTGACACCACAACAGGAAACTGTCAAGGGACGTAAAACTTTGCTACTGTAGGGTGTGAGAAATAAGCTTCTCTTATACTCACAAATTAAGTGGATTTCAGTCTCAACAATGTGTGGGACAATTTTCCACTTTGACTTTAAACACAGTCCCTTTGCATTAGGTGTTTCAGATTATTTTGCATTACAGATTTGAAGTAAAACCACAGCACAAGCTGGAGTATTTCAGAAACTGCTAAACTACTGGGATTTTCACATGCAGCCATCTCTATGGTTCACAGAGAATGGTCTGAAAAAGAGAAAATATCCAGTGAGCGGGAGTTCTCAGGGCAAAAATGCCCTGTTGATGCCAGAGGTCAGGAAATGGCCAGACTGGTTTGAGTTGATGGAAAGGCAACATTAACTATCTCTGAACACACAGTATGTCAAACCTTGAAGCAGATGGGCTACAGCAGCAGAAGACCACACTGGGTACCACTCCTGTCAGCTAAGAACAGGAAACTGAGGTACAGTGGTGTATATTTTCTTGGCACACTTGGGGCCCCTTAGTACCAACTGAGAATCATTTAAACGCCACAGTCTACCCGAGTATTGCTGCTGCCCATGTCCATCCCTTTAAGACCAGTGTATCCAACTTCTGATGGCTACTTCCAGCAGAATAATGCGCCATCATTTGTGCAGCAGTGCATCATGGATGTGCAGCAAACAAATCTGCATCTGTGTGTGATGCTATCATGTCAACATGGAGCAAAATCTTGAAGGAATGTTTCCAGCACCTTGTTGAATCTATGCCATGAAGAATTAAGGCAGTTCTGATGGCAAAAGAGGGTCCAACCCGGTACTAGCAAGGCGTACCTAATAAAGTGGACTGTGAGCGTGCAGTTAATGTAGTGTTGTTGGTTAGTTGTACTGCTGACGTTAACAATGTATGATAGATTTAACTGTGAGAAGTTGTGATGCTGTTAAACATAGAGCAGGCTAAATGGGCATGGCAGCAGCTTAGAGAAGAATTTCTTTGACACTGTATTTAATAAAGCACAATCTCAGAATATGTAGCCACCTGGGGAGCTAAATCTTATTTAATCATTGACGTACGTGCAGTCTGTTGAGAACATAACCCGCTGGGATACCAGCTCTGACATTTTTATGGTCTGGGGTGTTTCTAAATAGCAAATGGTTTTATCTGTAGTTTTCCTGTACATCATTATCTTCTACTGTAACCCAGCCAGGCCCCAGACAAGCATCATTTCCTTGAGGTGGGTGTAACTCAAACGTCTTCTTCTGGCTTGTGTGTGTAACGAGTGTGTGCGTCAGACTTTAAAACAACAGACAAAAGAATGTAAATTTTGCAATTATGTCTAAACCAATGCCAAGAATACCTTCAAAATGTTAACAGTTGTGCAAAACAAAGACAAATTTTGTTTTATTTTGCAGCTTAAAAGCAGAAATGGCATTTCAAACGTAGCATTACCAAAAATGTGGATGGTTGTAGCAGTGTAGGAGGAGGGGAAAAGATAACAGTCTCTTGGTGTGCGGACTGGCAACTCTGTGTGGTCGTTTTACAGTAATTACAGCTCTGTCACAGTGCTTCAAACCTTGGGAGACAAAGCTTTTAGCTGAGTGGCCTTACCATCTGGATCCTCTGCTGGCTGAATACTCATGTAAGGCTCGCCCTTGTCCAGTCTGGACTGCCTCTGGCGGCTCTCCTCTTCCAGAGCTGCCTCAGCACGGCTTTTTGCATTGACGTAGGCCAGGTAGGCTGGCGAGTTGTGATAGGCCTTCATGCTCTCATTATACTCAATCTACGGTGGAAAAGATGACAGGAATGACAAGGAAACAGAGGAGGCAAGCACACACAACACGTGGACCCTCATTTCTACCAACTACGACAGGATAAAGAAAGAGGTTTACTCAGGACTGTTAGAAAGGAAGGAATGATGACTGGAGGGACCCACAACTGTTGGAGATACATCTATCGGTCACCCATCAGAAAAACCCCATGAACACCCCTTGTAAAACAACCAACCTTCTCTGCTTCGTAGTCATTCAAATAATCCTGTTTCTCCTCATCAGTGAGGTCCCTCCACATGCCACCGATTATCTTCCCAATTTCCCATAGCTTCAGATCAGGATTGGAGGCTTTTACTTGATCCCAAACCTGGTGATGAGAACCAGACATGGGTGTGGGGTTGGGTTGGGTTGGAGGGGCTATAAGTGGTTATCTCTTTGCAGAGAGGTCACAAACCAGAGGAGGCCGTGTGCTTTAAGCTCCATCTCCAAGTGGATAAATCCCACTATGTGATGTGGACTGTCCTAGCTAAGTCATGGCCTAATTTGGCTCAACACCTACCTCGATAAACACACATTAGTGTCTGAAACAAAAATATAACTCTTACTTACTCTGAGCTGATAGAATACCTTAAAAGCAAAGTATCTTTGTCTTCCAACAGAGCACATGTTGATGCAAAAGGCAGCAGTTACACACTGTGTACTTACCTTACGACTATATCTCATATATGGCATCAATGGCTTATCAGGTGGCTTGGGTGGCTTTGGGATATTTATTCCAGAAGAATTCTGGTAAAGATAGAAAAAGAGTCACCTTAATTCATGGTTGCTGTTGGGTCATCAGGCAACCATTTAAACACTTTCAACTGAGTACAGATTACAAGTGTGAAATTACATGCTGGTGCGTGGTCATGTAATTTGACACCTAACTATCAAAAAAGATGACTTGGAATCAAATACAGGATACACCATAGTAATTTATTATCACGTCAATTATTTAATTCATGACAGTTTGGGAACCCTATGGTCTACAATGTAATGCTGGCCTTAAAAAAAAAAAAAATAAATCAAATAAAAAAAAAAATTCTCACTTAAGCTGTGATTTGCCTACTGCGAGACATAATGCCATTATCAGAGTCAGCCAACCACAGCTTGCATGCAGCGACTAAATTATTGCTCAGCAGCCAGCGCCATGCTGAGCAGTGAGTCTGTAATGCCATGGCAACATGATGGCATGGGTTACTTAACATGGCTGTCAGAAATGCAGACTTTGAAAGGCAGGTGGTACTTGGATACACACAGATGGACTCTTAGCCAGTGTGCACCGTGATGAGACAGCGGAGGGGGTTTGGAATGACATGCATTTCATATTCAGACTCAGTAATGGAATGAGTTAGGCCTCTCGTACTGGGTATTCCTCAACTTCTGCTCATTTGAACAGTGGAAATGATGAAATGCATCTAATCTCATGTGTTCTGAACAAAGCAAAGGTCAGTCTTGTGAAAAACTCCAATGCAATTGATGCTTGAAGAGGCTTCTGGAGTGTCTTCCTTTGACTAAGCAAGCTGACATTCAGTGTTGTGTGAAACTTGAGTGTAAACTATTTGTTATATATTTAAATTTTTCCACTTGGGTGTGCCTGATATTTTTTCACCGTTTTCTCTATGTTAATATTCATACCGTTACCCGACTGTTGCTGCTTTGGCTCCCTCCCAGTCTGTAGTTGTTGTAGGCCAGATGGCTGTATGGGTTGTACCCCACAAACCCGGTTGTGTTGGGCATTTGCTGATGGAAACAAATGAGACAGAAACACGAATGAGAAATGACATAAAAGAAGAAGGGGAAAGCCCAGAGCAAAAAAACTTAAAGGAACCAATGAAAGAAGCCAGAAAAATGCAAAACAAAGAAACTTGCATTCATGCTGGGGCTTTAAGGAAATAATCTTTTCAGAAGCAGTGGTGTATCAGAACACCAGCTTGTGTCACTAACAGGGTCTCTTGTAAAAATGTTTTGGTAAAGCATAAAATGATCTAAAATGAAGTCTCCAAACAGCATCATCAGCTTGATTTGGAATTCCAAGATAATATTTGGTGCTAAATGTTTTATAAATACTTACAGTTGTAGGGGCAGGGGGAGGGGGAGGGGCATAGGATGGTCTCTCTGTTGTGAAAGAAAAGGTCCAAATGAAACATAGGCATCCGCCCAGTGAAATGATACACTATTTCCAGTCCTCCAGCGTAATTGACTTAGCTAAGCTTATTTACCAATGATGTGCCAGTCAACTAATAATGCTGCATGAAATAAAAAAGGTCAATTACAAACTAAAACTTGCCACTGAAATGTTGTTGTTGTGATATGACTGTAATACATTCATTTCATTGTAGTGTCGTGGTTCAAACTTAGTTAAGGACAGTTTGTTATATATAGCTTCACATTTATGGAAACATTATGTCTGATGTGTTTCAACATGCATCTTAATACTATCACCTACAAAAGAGTTTAATATCACAACTAGCCAAAGCACTCTCGGCTCCTTACTTGACATCTTTGTGGAGATGAGGGGGTTATCAGTCTATTCCAGTCATTGGCTCTGTAATGAACACAGTTTAGAGTGTGATAACATTTCATGCCGACAATAACTGTCAGACAACACAACTCGCTAACACAGCCTAGCATCGTCGTTAGCTTTCAGTTAGCTTGAGGAGATTTTTTTTTTTTTCTTTTTCTACACTATCTGGAAAACTGGTGAATCTAACTTGCAAACCATTTTATCTTATTAAAAGTAATTAACAACGCTGATTTGTGTCCAGTCGAATTAAATCAGGAAGTGGTTCATATTTTTGATGGTGTAATCGGTGAAGGAGTGCGGGCAGTTGACGTTAGGACTGACTGTTTTTCACCTTTCATCAAAGCGCTACACCTCTACGGGATCCACAAACGACCGTGACTTAGCTTACAAGCTAACGTTAGCATGCTTTCATGCTAGTAGCCACAGTCGTTTGTCGTCTCTTCTTAGCCAACGTTAGGTTCGCTAGTCTGCTGCAGAAGCCAGCGATAGATGTAGTTAATGTGCGTGAAATTACTTACCAACCTTAGCTAAATTATAAAGTTACGACACTAACCACTGGATGGATGTGATTAGCTCTGCTCACCAGTTTAAATAACTTTAGTTGGTCTGAATAACCAGCACGTTCACGGCTAGCTAAATGGTTACGTAGCTGAGCTACCTCAATGAAAGGAAAATGACATTTCTGAGATATTAGCATGCAACGTCAGGTCAAACCAGCACATCTAAAGATTTACAAATTACCACTGGTTTTGATGGTGATACATAAGCGTATGTACTAAAACGATGGCCTTAAAACTCACCCTAAACCCGTTAGTCCCCACCACAGTGTGGACGTAGTGGCTTTGACAGGGAAGGCTAACCACCTAGCTCAGAGAAACGGTCCCCACAATAAACGAATGAAATGGGGTCCACTCGTAAGATTCCTGCAGAATCTTCCAGAATTGCACCCCCACCCTCTCCTCATTTCAGCCGTGCCTTGCCTCAGTGCTGATGTTCATCGCCCTCAGCTGTCACTGCTGCAGCTCACACTTTCTGATATGACAGTAGAAACATCTTTCTCCTCAAGGATAGCCATTCAAAGAAAAGAGAAGGTATGAGAGAAACGTAGTGCTATAAAACAGGATTTCACGTTTTACCTCCACAGCTTCCTCTAAAAGCTGCAGATGTGCATCATCATAATCATTCTCGTAAAAAAAATCAAATAGAATAATAATAATAAAAAAAAACACGATGCAGCCTGTTTATTCCTGAATTATGTGGAAGAAAAATGCTGAGACATTGTTACCCTGACTGCAAGACATTGCTTGATGTCAAAAATGTGCCATATCAGTACAGATGCTCTACAATTTATACCCTTTAGTTTCTACACTGTCATAACCCCAGACTATGATATTAAAAAAGTGGGAATGATTTATTATGTCACCACACTGTAGGTTGCATTATGGACACTGCACAGGCTACTAAGCCTTTGAGAAAAATCAAGGTTGCCCTATTCAATGGTCCCTTGTTGTTAGAGCTGAAATACTTTGCATTCTTGTTCACATTGTTTGAGAGCCGCCCAGGTCAATAGTTGTAATAGTGTGTTGCCTAAAGATAACAATCCAAAGCCTGTAGGATTTAGCCAACATCTCTGTCCATTCAACCTGAATAGTACTTGTTTTGGATTTGTTAATTGATTGTGTTCATTGTGATCCTGTTTCTTTCTGTTTACACTGCACACTTGTGAGCTTATGCTATTTATGCTTGACCTGCAACCTGTATAATGTGCCAACAGACACTGTTGTGATCCTATCTCCAGGTGTGGTGCCCCATCATCCTTTCACTCACCAGACAATGACCAGAAAGCTGCATGGATGGGACAGAGAGCAGATTCCACACAAAGCATGGACAGGACTTTGTTTAGTCCTGGACACCTGTGATGGAGTACATCTGGAGGTGGGATGGAGGTCATATGCCTCCTGTAAGCTACTGTGTAGCTTTAACACAGACACTCGCACAGGGCCTCCCCAGCACAGCTGTGGGATTGTGGATGCCCAGGGGCAGAACAGGGCCTGTGACATTTTGAATCAATCAGAGGACAACCCGTAAAGCTGTTCTTGTGATGCAGATTCAGACCTAGTTGTTAAGCCTGCAGAGCTCTCCAAAATAGACTCAGGCAGTGGAACTAAGCAGACTTGAAAGTTTACTCTGGTAGTGGACAGTGGTATTTTTAGAAGCAGCCAGATTATTATGACATATCATTCCAGAAAGTATTCCTTGGACAAATGCCTTGAGTATTATCATTAACCTCTCCATCTAACCAGCATTTGTAATAGGCTCATAGAAACACAGGATTCTAATGCCAATTCAAGATATGAATATATTTCACATAAAATTTTTCAATTGATAACACAGTTATAACAGTATACCAGAGTAGGTTTAATCACAAAGATTAGCAAGTTAAATTAGCATCAGTACCCATGAAAAACATCAACCCAAACGCATCAAAACATATGATCAAGTCGAGTTTCAATAAAAGAGACTCAGATACCAAAAAATGTAGCCTTTAAAACTCAGAACTATAATAAACTATATAGTTGACATTTATAGAACTAGTCTTTGATGTAGGCAATCATGTATTATGGACAGTATTCATTCATCCATTAGCTATGCCGTTTAACCTTTTAGGGTTGCCAGGGGAGGGGCTGGAGCCAATTCCAGCTGACATTGGGCAAGTGTGGGGTACAGGTCACCAATCTGTCATAGGGCTGATATATAACTACCCTGACCTGCATATCTTTGGATTATGGGATATAGAGTGCCTAGAGAAAAGCTTACTTATGCATGGGATTATGTATAGCAAAAAAAAAAAAAAAAAAAAATATATATATATATATATATATATATATATATATATATATATATATA
>CM076650.1:23995600-24143690 GCA_038496675.1 Rachycentron canadum | reverse complement strand
AATATATATATATATATATATATATATATATATATATATATATATATATATATAAAGTCACATGACATTTTTTTGTGTGTTTTGATTTTTCATATGTGTGTTTTTGTACATTTATATGTGAAGTTAAAAGGAAACTTTTTGGAATCATTATTTATGTCAACAGACTGAACTTCAGTCAAACCATATTTTAAAACATGCATATTTAAAACATTAAACATATCTTTGGCATTTCCATACAGCAGCCTCTTGCAATATATTGGTCAATGTACTGTATATGCTGACAGCAACATCCCTGTAATAAGCCAAAATTATCAAAACCAATTAATAATACTTCTGCTGATAATTATGGGAACAACATTGTAGTTTCTAAAGTGTTTTTTAATCGATGTATTACAATGTGTACATTTTCATCAGGTAAACATTTACAAAGCAACTGATTATTTCATTGGTTGAAACTCTGTTATTTCATTCCTTTGATCACTTCAGTGTTTGAATATAAGAGTCCGGTTCTGGACAAGATACACAAGACCTCAGCTGTTCCCAAACCCCAGTCCATCTGGATGCATGCAAACATTTCTTCATATCTTCTACACATTAATGGATAATATCAAAGGCAAACAGGAACGGGCTAGTCTCGAGAAACGCAATTACAGTTCAGTTCAGCAAAAGTTAGAGATCAAGCAATGTACTATAGCTTAAATACACAGTTTATGTAGTTATAAGGCCTTTGCAAAATCAAAGCCAAAACCATTTGCCATCTCTCTCCAAGACTCAAAGACTATTTAACAGAGAAGTGTGCTTGAATGTGTTTAGTAACACTTCATTAGTTGATGAATGATAAGATAGGATGGTGCTGGAACTTTTTGTGTACATGCAATTCATTGAATGAGTATCAATGTCTCCAGATAATATGTGGTCTTTGGAATGATTTTTAGGATATTTGGTTTTTGATGTTTTTAAGCTGTAGCAATGACTCTGCACTCAGAACATCTTCTTTCTGTCCATCTGTATTTTGGTGCACTACCTTTGGATACATCTCTTCTTTAGTGATTGGTCATCAGGTGACAATACTGTTTCCAGCATATACAATTATACAATGACCATGACTTTAGTGATTAGATACAATTTTTTTAGTCTTATTAATAACTAAGTACCAAAGTGTGGATTTCTATATATAACAACAAGGCCAACACAGGGACAAGAAAATTGAATTGTACATTATGATTAAACATTGCAGGCTGTGAATCTGTAGGAAATTATTTGCAATTCTCTTTAAGGTTATCAAGATCATAGAAGACACTAAAGTGCACTAAAACTACATGCTTCCATTTTTAATGTGTACAGATAGTAGAAGTGTTGTTCTTTTCTCTTAAATTTCACCCTCACAACCTCAGGTATGTTTTGGATGCTCTGAGAAACATAAGAGAAACCCTCATTCTGTTTATAACCATCAACAATTGTTAGATTTATTTTGGGGATGAGCTGGCTCTCATCAGTTCTTGGGTTGTGTTGGGATTACTTTTCATACCTGCATGTTTTATGTTTTACTACCTTGCACTTTTCTTTTCTTTGACTCCATTTATATATGCATATACTACTGCATTTTAAAAAGATTCAACCAAATTCAGAATGGAAAAATGTGCAAAAATGCATAATAATAATATTAATAATGATATGAAAAAGAAGTTTTCATGGCACTTTTCTTATTTCTGTGTGGAGCTGAATTGACCTCACTTCAGTGTGCTGTACTTAAATAGTCATATTTAAAGCTTAACTGATATTGAGGTAACATCAGAGTGAGAAGACAAAACAAAAAGAGCAAAAAAAAAAAAAAAAAACCCACTGTATAACAGTGGCTGTGTTTTTCTTTCCAATTTATGTAATATTATAACATTGTAATCTATGCACTAATGGTTTGTTAGGTTGACATTAATGTTATTATTTGTGGGAATGAGCTGGCCTACTCCTCTGCCAGAGTGACACCAACACCAACAATGATCATCACACAAGATGAAGCTCTTGAGTCAGTGTCGCACTGAGCAGATAGAACAGGCTGATGATATCCGGTGACGACAAAACCACCAGCATTAGCTCAAACCTGCTACTCTGCCCTGGACAAGTAATGCCCTCCACCAGTACAATCATGTTTCTCTAAGAATATTACACCAGCCTTATTTATGTTATATAAAATATTTGAGCAGTAGATATGTTGCTTGCATTGATAATACACTTATTTAATTATTAAGGATGTGCTTCCCTAGAGATGATGTGAAACCCACAATTAGCAGTGTCAGATTAACAGAGTAAATTTCCACATGATCAATAAGGTACACCAGACTCATGCAGCCAAAGCTTCACGTCAGTTAGAATCTGCTTCCATAATAATTGAAGGTTGTTAAACTCTGCTTGTGTATAACACATCATATCTGCAGTTTACAGCACTGGTCAATGAAACATTAAGCCAGTTAGCTGTAGGGACAGTGCAAAGCTAATGGTAGATAGTTTCATATTTTAACAATAAAATGAAAACACATATTGAAAGCCTTTGTCAATAGCTAGTGCAGAGGTGATCCTCAGACTTGCCGATGCTAATTGCGCCACTTCATGAAAATCTCAGTGTTCTTCTGATCCTAAACAATGCCCAGAAAGTGCAGATCCATTTTTTTTGTTTTGTATTTTTGGCA
Organism: Rachycentron canadum; assembly: GCA_038496675.1. NCBI lineage: Eukaryota > Metazoa > Chordata > Actinopteri > Carangiformes > Rachycentridae > Rachycentron > Rachycentron canadum. The sequence continues at coordinate 24,141,006 of CM076650.1, read as the reverse complement.
CAGTCAGTATATAGCACCACCAAAGATCTGCCAAGCAGTCTGTTTGGAGAGAAATCCTCAATGTTGAAACATTCATACAAACATGAGAGTCACACTGGCATCTTAGCACCAGCTGGAAAAGTAAGATTATCCTATCAGCAGTGTACAGAGTTTCCAGCCCAGCTACACTGCCAGTCCTTCTGGACCACAGTACAGGGGAGCTCATCGGCAGAGGGGGGGACCATGGGGTGATGAAGCAAATCTATTCTGGGCTTTCAGAGATACAGTTTTTCAAACAAACACAGTTTTAACTTTGGTCTCTATGTTGTGAAAAGCTATGGCTTATCATTTAATAACTCAAGACAGAGGGTAGTTGGATTCCTTTCTCACCCCTGTTCCTTTTTTCATTTTGTCTGTTCTCATCCCATTTATTATTGCTTCCCTTGTGTTGTCGCTGAACTAGACTTTGTGTTGGCAAACAAATTTTATGGTTTGTTTTTACCTACTTACTAGATGGGTGGAGTTTTACGACATATAGGACAGTAAAATAAGAGCCATACATTACAACCAATATTGTGTGAAAAACTAGTACACAATCCTTTTTAATTGAGAATCTTCCTGGATTGTCCTGATGCAGTGATTCCAACTGATCTAGTGCTCCAAAAAATAAAACAGACAGTAACAGCTGTTTTGTCTGCCTGGTCTGGGGTTGATGCATTTTCTTGTCACTTTTCAAGAATACTATACTGAAGTTATACTAGAGAAAATAACACATTTTGCTCTCTAACAAAGATCACAACTACAACTCTTATCTGTGGAAGTTTTTTTTCTGCCACCTCTTACTTTAAAGCGCATGTGTCTAAAGACTATCAGTCTTAGGTTCACATAGTAGAAACAATACACAACAAGTGCTCAAAAGACTCAGAGATCACATACTGTCACACACAGAAACAAAATAGCAAAAGAACTCAATTAAATGGTTTCCTTTTTGTTGCACAAGGTCAAGTACCATTGGCCTCAGGTGAAGTGAGGCTTTAGGGCGAAGTCCTTTGCTCATGTAGTTCTACTAATAAGCACCAGTGGAATTCAGCTGGTCCTGCGCCCCCGCTGCCACCCCTCACTCCTCAATCCCTCAGGGTGGCAGTCATTAACTGGTGGCAGTCCAGATCCCCTCGCTGTTCCAAAGGCCCTGGCAGCCTTGTGCCTGTCTTCTGATCCACGCACCAGCACTTTCCCCGCTGGCCATCGCGTGCAGGATGACACTGTGGGCATGAATATAAATTTAATATTCTTGTTGTTTAACTGCAGGTACAATTGTCGAAGCTGTTCTACTCAATATTTTTGTATGGATATGGATGTGGATATGGTGTAAGGTGAAAGGGGGCACTCTGCAGTTCCCCGTCACAGAGCTTTATAGTTTTGTACAATTGGCAACCAACTGTGAAGTTGGTTTGTGAACTTAAAGCCATGAGTTTGTGATCTGGCCATTGCCATCTTGGTTTTTTGAAAGGAGTGAAGGGTAGATCTGGATCTGACCTGCTCTGTACTCAACCCTGATTGTCATGCCGGTTGTCGTGTGTGTGGTACAGTCTGTCAATCAAGGGGTAATTCATCCCCTGCTTTATGGTCTATTTTCCTCTAAATGGGACCATCATTTAAAAAATGAATATCATGTTGTATTGAAGACTTGAAACTAGAGACTGAAACAATAAAGTCATTAGGAAATTATTTACTGACATAATAAATCAAGGGCCATTTTCAGAGACTTCTATACATTTGCCCCCTGATGGTCATTGCACGTTTAAGGCACTTTCCACATTAGCTTCAGACCTAGAGTCTGTGTCCACATATACAGTCTATGGTTTTACTGCCCACAGCTTTGCTGTTTTACTTTCACTGTTCTCATCAGTATGTTTTCAGAAGCTGTATCCAACCAAAAAAAAAAACTCAAAAAATCCACTCTACACAACCCACACTGATGAAGCTAATGACAAGCTGGTGAAAACAGGGAGAAGTTAGCAGCTACAGTAAAGAAACAGACATTTCCCTGAGAGAGAGTTGCTCCATTTTTGCTGGATGTGTAAATAAGTAAATGTTTGCCAACATGTTCACTATGTTTTATAAGGTGATGTTATGTCAGTGCTGTGTTTGCAGCGAGTTGTTCTGCTCTCAGGGATCAATTAATGTAGGTTTATATAAAACTGAGCAGTAGGTCAGAGGTTACAGACCAGTTTGAAAGAGTAGTCAATGCTCTGTTGGCAGGGCCATAACTCTACTTTCAAATGACTGTAATTTGTCAACATTTTAGCAACAGACCACATTATCACACATAAGTCATACATTAAGGTAACTTACACCCAGCTGGCACTTGCTTTAAATAAGCCGGGAGAAGTATTTTAAGTAATTTAATTATTTGATTCAAATCTTGTGAGGTATGTTATATGAGCTTGTAACTACTGTGAATGTCCTACCAGCTTTTAATGACTGCAGCACAAAATTGATTACACAATTTTTATACTTTTTCTGAAGTTATTTACAGTTTCACAAAGCCTCCTGGACTACTTAACAGTTTCAGCGTAACCCCACCGTGAAATGACTCCCAGTTGTCCCCTGTGACTTGTGCTTTACTTCCCAATAAGTTTTTATCACAGTGCAGTTTTAGTTAAACAGTAAACAGATGCCTGTGAATCTGAGCAAGCAGAGATACTTTAACCATGTTACACAATCAACATAACTCAGACTCTTGATGGCCAGGGCCATTGCAGAGCTTTTCCTTTTATCACTAACTCTGCGTCTGCTGCTTTGATTGTGTACACAGCTCAGGGCGCTCTTATCTGTGTTTTTATGTTCTCTGATTCTGTCACTCTTATCTGCATAGTTGCCCAATCTTGCAAAGTCAGAATAACAAAAAGGGTAACTGCATCCAAAAGCTAATTGCATCCATCACAGCAATAAAGTGATTATTGTTCAACAGTTTAGGGGAAACCACTTTACACACATACTTCAACTCTTGATTTCTGAGACCAAATCACTTTTCATGTGAGCCTAGAAAAATACGGTCTTGGCATTAGCATGACAGTGTGCTTGGAGACACTTCTGTGTTGCTCTTGAACTAGTAAGACAATATTTCATTGGTTGCAGCCATGTGTTGTGTTTTGGCCCGGAGATTACTGATGTAGTTTGAAAGGAACTGTTTGAAGTACAGAGATGCATTTTTATTTGTATTGGCTTAATAATAGAGATTCACAATTCACCCGTAGAGTTGGCCGAATTGTGGTCTGCTCAGTAATTCAATGAAGCTCATAATGAGAAATCAGACCTGTTTAGCGTGGAAGTCCCCATTCTTGTCACAGTTGGGTATCGGAATTGTGAACAGATCATCGTGTGTGCGGGTATTTGATGCCAATCTGTCCAGTGCTCTTTGTAGCTCAGCACGACATGGAGCCTGTAGGAGAAATCATTTATACGCATCAAGAGAGTTCCAGATGTAAATGTACATCTGCATTTGCAGTGGCATAAGAAAACTGCTGCATATAAAATTATCGTCTCTAGTTTCCAAATATAGAGGATTAGGTAAGATGAACAGTTGGCCATAATGAGTCAATACAGTTTAGCATGAAAACTATACTATACTATACTAATACAAAAACTTATGACTCAGAAATAATTCCACCTGCTGAGTTTTTATTTTTTATTTTTTTCAGTATTAGATCTTATTAAATTCACCGTATTGGGAAAAATTCCAACTTTAATTTAGCCCTGATGATTTATTTTTTGAAATCTAAGCCAAAGTCCTGTAATACAGCATCACATAAGTTTTAATTTGACCCCAAATAATGTCAACAGCCCAACTGCAACAACTGAATTGGTTACAATGACTTTACAAGCTGGCTAATGGTCGCATGTGAATATCTCATTCTGGTAGATTTGGCACAGCCAGTTCTGATGCATTCCCCATACAGACTTTAAATACTTTAAAACGGTATAAACATAAATACCCAGAAATGACAACCCTGCCTGGGTGGGCAGCCCAAACAAAATCTAAACATGACACACTCTGGCATTGCTGCGTAACACATTGCTTTGTTTAATAAATGTACTAAAATGTGGTTAAACTGGCTTGTTGTTGGTTAATGGGGATGTTATGAACATACTCTTGCCAGTGTTAAAATAGCAAATTGCATGTTGATGTCAAAGTCCACCTGTACATTATTTCACAAGACCGCAACTAAATGTTACAGTGTGTAAATAACTAATTTGTACAATTTATAACCTGACTGTTACGCTTGTGGCTTTGGAACTATAAAGCCCTAATGTAAAACACCTGCTGTGGCTGAGGCATGTACTGGGTTTATTGTTTTCTGTGAAACTGATAAGATGTCAGAAGCTTGTTTCACTCACCAGCGCCGCCTTGGTCTCCTCCCTGGCAGTGTTGCTTCTCTGATTTGTGGATTTTGGAGGATGTCGGGCCAGAGTCTTCTGTATGCAGCGTTTGTCTTGTGGACTGCACCGGATATTGCTGTTGTTTGGGTGCTCAGGGATGATCTCATCCTGCCTGTCCATCGCTAAAGGGCAAGGAATAATGCTTAAGTTGCTCAAATTCAAAAACAATACACTGTCAGAAGTGTTTCGTAAACAGTTTGACAAAAACATTTAGGGCTTTTATTTTGCATGGTTGTTAGTGCAACATGATAATATCATGGTATCCATTATATGAAGTATTTGGCTTGGCGTCAGTTAGCCTTCTACATAATGTCCCATACAACTGAACCTGGTGAAATGTTGGCTAGAAATTAGGCCAGTTTAACCTCAGGGACAGAGCTGTGCTACTGCTCTGGGGGGGCAATCTGTACCTCAGCTCTCACTCTGGTACTCTTCAATGACTGCACCACAGCCATGCCACAAGCTCTGAGGCTTTATTAAACGATACCACCCCTGTTCTGCCACCCTCTGTACATTGTGGTGTGTGTGCCACATTCACCTTTGCATCTCTATAATCCTGCAGTTCCATGGCCCTGAAGGCAGCCAGCTGCTTCCTCAGGAAATGCCCCCCTCCCTCCTCACTCTCCACCCTTCCACAACAACCTCAGTCTGTGCCAGATGGAGGTTGTTAGAGGGTATTTGCACTGTCACAAGTGGGTACAACTGGGTGTGTGTGCATGCTGGTTCATGGTTGGGGGTACAACATGGACAAAATGATGGATGGAGGTTTGTGAGTGTCTTTCTTACACACATACATGTTGCCCTGTGCTGTGGGTTATCAGACTTGTGGTGTTTTGTGCTTTCTGCTCATAACCTGTGGCATTTTACAGATCAGTGCTGGAATCGAAGCTCTTTAAACTGCAGACTCGCCATTTTGAAGCTGTTTTCGCTCTGATGCCTTAACCAGATCTGGGCTCTGCTTTATATCTAAGGTCACTGCCAGGCACCCAGTTAATTGCTGTTGGCAGAGAAACAATGAAGGTGGGTCAGTGGAGCCTGTGATCTTGTGCAATGTAAAGCCTCTCCTCAGGTCCACAATGCAGGAACCCACACTTGTATACATCCAAACCTTTGCAGTGCAGCTGTAGGTCTTGGTCTTGGCTTGTCCCATCACTGCTGTATTCAGGTATTGATCCTGAGTTATGTTCTGGTGATGATTAGAAGTTTTTACAGCTCAGTGGCAGGAGTGAGAAGGTAACTTTCTCTGAACATCATAGACAGCTCCTGCTTGTTTGTATTTTTAGTCTTGTTGCTGTTAAGCCTTGCTCATCAGCACTTTCTTCCACAAGAGCCAACAGGGTTTTAGTTGTTTCCTTAGTTCAAAGTTGCTCTTTCACGTCTTTTCCCAGTTCACTTTTCCGATTCCACACTCTTTCGCAGGGTGAGCCAGAGTGATTTAGAAGTGGGTCAGGGGTGGCATGTCCTGTTTGCTACCACTGCTGTTTTCCATGGAGGAAGTCACCACTTCTCTGTGTGGTTTCATTTGATTTGGATCAGCAGCTCTTGGCTTTCAAAATATAATTCCTACAGTGCATTATCAGCCCTGGAGCTGATGCACTGCACTTCATTGCCAGTCACAGGTGCAGAGCAAAGATAAAGAAAGGTCTCGGGTAAACGTCTACTCAGAATCAGGAGCTGCCTTTATCTGTCTTGTTAGTCTTACTTTTGGTACATTATAATGAGCCAAAGCTAAATTAACAAGATACAATAAAACATATACAAAAAGCAGTAGCAGTACCTACCTGTCAATCAGCAGGTTAAATTAATCATCAATAAAACCATAGTAGGAAGACAACACAACGTCTTGTTGGCTCCATTTTATTTGCAGTTTGCTAACAAATTCAAAACCTGGTACAATAAACCAATTTGCTCAATCTAGGTTCTTACTTAAATATTTGTCACATATCGGCCACAGAAATTGAAAATGCATTTGTCAACTCTGGCCACGAGACCTTTGAGTAACATCCATCATGGGTGGGGTGAAAGCATTCTGATTGACAGGCCCTGTCTCTCCCGATGAACACATTCTGTCACAGGAAAAACATTTTACACAAGTTAAGCCATCAAATCTGCATTATGACAAGTGTGCACCACATCCTCTGTTTATACAGTCTATTTGCCTTCTCTTTGCAGTCTAAAGAACAACCACATGGGATTTAAAGGAGTCATGAGATTTCAGATTGAACTGTTATAGAGACCTTATGGTGGAGCTTGTAAACCCCAAAGACAAATATCCTTCTCAAATAAATATTTAGTTATGCTGAGCGAGATTGGCAGAGTACTTTCCTAAGGTTTATATTTCTACTAGCTTAGATCTCCGATCAAAGCCAAAGGAGAGTCCACTATGTGAAACATTTGTACAAAAACTTGACTTGTACCCTTTTAAAAATAGTGACTGCATTTGTTTGGTACAGAGACGCTGCAGATAGCTTCGGGGCACTCATGAGATGAGATGAGGTAAATGGATTAGATTGAAAACACTGAGAGGAGCTGCAGAGCTACTTCCTTGAAGTGTGTAGAGCCTTAATGATGTATCAGCCTTGTCCTAGATATGGACTTACATTGGTATTGGCGTTTGTATATGGCTCATATGTGACAAGAAATTGGATTAATTTCAACTATAAAATTTCTTACTCAGTTCAGAGTTTGGTCCCAAATATTTCAAAAAAGAAAACTAGCAGAAATCTTTCTTTTTGCTGACCTCCAGTGGTTTAGCCTCTCAGTGATGTAGGAGTATACTAGGTTCAGTATACCACACTGCTGGGTGTGGTTACAGGTATGACTGGTGTAACACAGCTCATTTTCAGACAAACTGAAAACTTTTCACTAGAAATGCCAATGAAACAGCTTTTCAGCCTGGTTTAAATTAGTCTTTAAAATGTTTGTTTGTGTAAAAAAACTGAACTAGAAAAAAGTATTTGTCAGATCATCAAGACAGTCTGAAGTTGTCAAATGGCCTGAGTGAGGTGTATTTTTCCAAATTATTTTCTCCACAATGCAACAATAAAATTTACGACATGATAGGTAAATGAAGAAAAACAGACTCACAACACATTCCTACTCCAACATGACCAGATGAGTCTTGCCCTTTTAAACTAAAACCTCAAATGATCTGATCCAAAAGAAATAACAGAGCGGTGGAGGAATCACTATAGCTGAGATTTTATGTTTATTTTAACCTTATTAATGTTATATACACTATTCATTTTCTGCATTTAATCCATCATAAGTAATGAAGCTTACTCTGAGGGAAGGGTCCTATATCTATGTCTTTTCAAAATGTTTTGTGATGTTTTGTCATGTAAACCTGACCAAAAAACCTTTCAGTCAACTCTGGATCAGACCAGCTATTACCAGGCAGAAGATTTCTTTGAGTCAGTTGATATCGACGCTACTCAAGACAAAATTTGGCACATTATAAAATTTGGAAAACTTTTTAGTTTTCAGATAAAAGATAGAAACTCCTGTGGAGTGCCTCCTCTTTTTGCGTTCACATTGGATGGAAATAAATTAATGCTGGTTCAGCATGACGATCACGAATCACAAAGACGAGAAGCCTGCTGCACTGCCCGGTGACCCTCTAGTCACTTCCCATTCAACTGATGTCACAACAGACTAAAAAATACAACATGTCTGAGTCTGAATCCAAAGAACAGAGCAGCAGCAGTTCAGTGCCCTGTTTGATTTACTGTTTATTTACCCATGAAACCTGAAAGTAATTAAAAATGCACAGGCCCGCTTTGAATTCTGCATCAGACAAGTTCCTTTTTCATTACATTGGTGTTGCAGATTCTGTAGAGATTCTATAGAACAAAGTTAACAGGAAGTGAAGCCATCATTGCTCTTAGCCACAGCAGCTTCCTTGCGTTTTGTTCATTTTTTTAACACTGCCATCTTTGAATTCTTTGGCTCAATGCTTTGAGAAATTGTGTAAGCCCTGAAACCCTTATAAGCCAAATTTAACACACACACACACACACACACACACACACACACACACACACACACAGTGGCTCAGAGACAAATGCATAAAGGATGGAGGATCTTCCAGATGGATCATCATCAGCATAAACATTATCCTTTGTCCTGGTTTAGTTTAAAACCTCGTCCTGTGGTGAAAATAAAACATGGATTGGGAACTTCCTCAGAGATTCTTAATTTCAATCCTATTTTTCATTAGATAAAACATGTTCATAGACTCCTGATCCACTGTTACTGCATGTGATAAATAGATCTCTGAATAGAGGGGAACCTGCAGCTGCAGTGAATTAGGTCAAACTATTCTGAGTTACATCATTAACTTAATTTTGAGTGAACTGGTCTTGTTTTAATAAAGGTAAGTGCAAGCAGATGAAATGAACAGTACAGCATTTCTAATACTTACTACCTGGAATATTAGGTAGAACTGATGCAGTATTTCATCTTAGGCAAAAACTATATTGGTCGGTGCTCAGGAAATGCACTTTTTAATCTAAATTGTTACTCTGTTTTGGTTACTGAATTACAACACTTAAATGTGAAATAAGCCCACGAGGATTCACTGTCCTCCTCAGATTAAGTGTGTTTCATGGCCTGGACAATGTTGGATTGTTTGTGTATCTCTCAGCTCCAACACTCGAAGGGGGTCCCTGTCTCACAGAGTACAGCAATTAGCTAATCACGTTTACTCCTGCACAAGAGCCCCAGCTGTACAAATGTGCCACACAACACAAAGAAAGCAAATACATGACATTGGAGGACATCTGCTCAAAAATGTTTGAAACAAATCCCCTAAAATACGCTCACATCTTTTAACCACTTCACAGCTCCCTCAGCTGTGCTGAGGAGTGCATGCTCATTGGAGAGAAAGGGAAAATCTGGGTCATAAAGACCTGCATGCTTCACAGCAAATTGGGCAAAGCTGGACAGAGTCCGGCTCCGCTGACAGCTTCATTCATGCAGTGTCTTCAGTGCCTCTAGGTGTAAGACTTTTCATATCTGACATCTGTATCAGTTTGTAAATAATATCCGTTTCGCTGTTGGAGGGAAGCATTTGAATACGACACCGGGGCAGACTCAGCTGGAATGTAGGAACAGATGCCAGCACTCGCATGATGATTTATTCTAAGTATTAGGATAGAGAGGGTTTCTAAGAATGGGTTATTAAGAAGCACTAAAGCTGTCCTAGACCTTGACATAAGATGCTGTATAGTGGTTGTTGTTGTTATGGAAATTTAGTATAAATAATGATATATTTTTGAGAGAAATACAATCTTTGGACACAAAGAAAATGGACTTTTGGCTCCTAACTCTTGTTATATTGCATTACTTTTCATTGGTAGTTAGTTAAAATTAAGTGAGAAATCATGAGGCAGCAAAAATCTGTGTGACACAAGTGTTTTCTTGTAGCAATTGGGTTCCAGGGTTCTAACTGAACACCTAAATTCCACTCAGAGGGCTGTCCATATCTGCCTCTACACCATGGTCCTTTTCATTATGAATTCTCTTAGTTTTTAGAAACCCTCTTCTATTTTTATCTAGCATGTTCGCTGTTGCTAGGAGTGGGGCAGTGTCAGTCATGTATTCAGGAGATGCACCCCCTTGTTTAATAATGCATAAGTACGGTGAATGCGCCACAAAGGAAATCTCCTGCTTGTGACTAGAGTGGCTCCTCGCCTCTCCCCTGTGCCTTTTTGATTGTCTCTCTACTGCCATGGTTTACGTTGAACATTCTTATACAGCGGATTTGAGCTGCTGCCCAGAATAATTGATTTACAGTGAGATTTATTGGGTAGAGCTTCCCTGCTTTGTTATGACAGGCTCCAGGGGTGAGGAGGAGTGTGGAGACAGAACTCGGCACTCGAATTACAGAACACCGAAAACAAAACTTATGAACTTTCCAAAATGTTCCATCTACTGCCGCCCCGCCCTGGATAGAGGACCCGAGACTTCCCCAGTGCACTATAACCCAGTTACAGGCCAGTTGATCGGACAATGCAGCCTCAAAAGTAGAAATAATGACCAGGGAGAACATTCTTCACAAGATATTGGTGTGGATGGGCAGAGATGAGCCAAGATGAGGCGGCCTTCCATTTTTCTCATGCTCTAAACAGCTTTCCTGGTCGCTCTGATTCCATTTAGTCACGCTATGTGCCGGGCTAACCTATGCTGGCCCTGTACAGAGAGCAGAAGGCTCTCATTTCAGGTCTGGCAGCAAGAGTGCCGATGAGCTCATCCTCATGAAGGAGCTGGACACGGTGGGCGATGCACTCGAAGGCTTGTCAGAGTTGGGAAGGGGGAGGAGGGGTGGGTGCACCCAGGGCCAGGGGAAACATGCTGCAATGAAGATGATCATCCTGGGATTTTTACTAAGTTGATCCAAATCTTTGGTGTACTGACACTAGTAGATAGCCTGCTGCCATTACCAGTAAATGTCTAGGAGCGTGGGCTCAGTGGGAGCAACACCAGGCCAGTTAGTAAATAATCTGGAACAAATGAAAAAACCACCTGTCCGTGACACATAACAATTTTCTCATATGGCATAATGGAAATCAACACCGCTCCCTTTGTGAAAAGCAGAGGAAGACAAACAGTAGAGAATGTTTCATCAGTAGAAAAACGTTAATGTCAAAGCAGTGGTATGGAACCTGATATGCAGATAAGATATCCAGTATTAGATGTCCCACTGTGTGAAAGTGGAAACAGACTCTCTTCTTTGCAAGAGGAATGCAGCAACAAAGAGGAGAATAAGAAGCTGGCCCAGATAAGTGATAGAGATACTGACAGCAGAAGAAGTGTTAGACATCTGCAGCAGCAACAACGGTAGGAGGAGGGATGGGGGCGTCTATGAAAGAGCACCAAGTGAATTACTGATTGCAGAGAGCTCTAATAGCTCCAGACTGGCCACACTCCATTACAGTCATTTCATACAGCAGCTTTTATTACCTCCTCCCATTACAAATACACACACACACACACACACACACACACACACACACACACACACACACTGTAGTACCACCAGAATGCATTTCAGTGCCTTCACTACATCACTACCTGCAGGATGTCAGTTTAAGACAAGATTGGCATACTGAGATAATTGCACACCCAAGGAATGCTGGGAAAGTAAATTTTTAGTGTCTGCATTAATCAAATGCATAGTCAAAACAATGTTTGAACACGAGCACTCCACATAGTCTTACAGATAGCAGATGCATGCAGCAGACACACACACTCACATGCACACACACCCACCCCGTCTATCAGCACACCTCCTCCACTCGCCTCTGTGAAGCCTGCTCTGCGTCTTACAGCAGGGCCCCTTTCACAACGACCGGCCACAAGACAGCAGAGGGACTGTGTGCACTCTCCCATCAGGCCATGCGTGAGGAGCTGGTGTGTGTGCATGCTCTGGTTCAGGGCTTAGCTGAGATTAGGGTAAACAAGCAGCACATTGTCACACCCTCCAACTCTGACCCTGCCCAGCTCAGGTAAGGCCCAGGCAGTGAAGACAGAAAATACTCTGCCCGGACGTGGGTCCACAGAGCGATTGGGACAGAAAGACGCCAGTCCAGGTCAGCTTGGACAGACCTGGTCAGCTGTGTTCATACAATGAGAGCATCTTGACACAGATGTGCAGAGATTTCTAATGTTATGTAAATGCTTTAATGTTTTGCGCTCCTTTTTAACTGACAATAACTAAAGGAAAGAGGAAGTGCCCGGTGATCAGTTCAAACACACTGACCCCTTCATTCTCACCTGAGTTTTCCTCCACCTCCCGCTCATCGGTGCACACCCCCTGGCCATGCATCAGCGAATGCAGTGGCCTCTCCACACCACGCGGCGGGTAGCAGCGGAGGCCTGTGCCACATCGAGGTGAGTAGACGCCACAGTGCGCCCCTTTAGGCAGGGCACAGGTGGGGCAGCAGCCACAGCCAGGCTCCCGCACTGTCTCCTCGCAGCCCTCCGGCAGACGGCAGCTGGCCAGCCTCTCCTCAGAGCACACCGGGCAGCGAATGGCCTGGTCCGATACACACAGTGCCACCAGCGATAGGGCGCCAAACACCCACAGGCCCCTGCAGGATGGATGTACTGCCACGCCACCTCCACGCACCATGGCAGCCCCAGCACCTGCACACAATTCTCCCTCGTGTATCGTCCCCTTTTGCCTCCCTGTCCTCTCTGAGTGTTGTGCAGCTTTTGATCACTTTATACTTCAACAGCAGGCTTTAGACAAACAAGGGAGCTTTGAGAAGAACTCTTTGTCCAGGATGGTCTTTGATATTTTCAGCTGGTTAGTGTTTCAATTGCAGGGACACAAAGCCTCTGCTGTATTGCCTCTCCGTTCCTCTGATTCAATTTCACAGCGAAGAAATTGGAGCCTGCTCTTGATCTGCTCGTCTGGCGAATGTAGTGGTGATAAGAACTAGTTTTTGTTATGTTGGAATGAACAGTTGCAGAAAGGATATCCAGTGTGCTCAGGTGAGTCCTGCTCTCTTTCTCTGTTTCTCTCTCTCTTATTCTCTCTCTCTCTCTCTCTCTCTCTCTCCGAGTTTGAGTCCAGAGGCTCGCCCACCCTCTGCTGAAACACAAAAAAATCTGGTCTACAAGTGTCCAAATACAAAGCAGGTCATCAAAAGGCAGTGTTTTAAGTAACAGCTGCAGTTTCCTCCTCTTGCTTGTGTGCAGTGCAAAGGACTCGCTCCTGAGAATGGCTCAACATGAGTGGCTCTCCTTGGACTTTATACTGGTCCATAGACACGCCTCTTTCTACAGTGAGAGAGGAGCTGAAAGGCACAGCGGAGGAAAGCCAGGCTAAAGCTCTCTCCCTCTGTCTCCCTCTTTCTCTCTATATCTCTCTCCTACTCAGACACACAAACTCATACACACTCTCCCTCACTTGTCCTCTCTCAATCCTGAGTGCACCAGGAGAAGAAACAGCTGAATTGCCCTCTCACTTGCTCACACACAGAATACATTTAGTCCCCCCCACCCACCCAATCATTATTATTCTCACCAGTCATGTCTGATTTATTTCATGTCACCAGCACTCGTGTGCATTTGCTTTTTGCGACATTACTTAAAAGATAAAATATTTGGTCCATAAGAAAGTAACACATCAGTGCTGGTCCATTTTAATCAACCCCAAATGCTCAGCACCCCCCCAAACCAGCCCTCCCATTATATCAGCCCCCAGATCTCTTTTTCTCTTTTCTCTCTCTCTTGCTACTAACTGGAGTGGGCAGCTATAAAAGGCAAATGGACAGTCACCCCCCCACCACCACCACACTGCTGCCCTGCCCCCAGTGGTCCTAAAAAAGCCTCCCACCAGTGGAATTGCAGGATAAGTTTTAACAACACTGCAAGCTGAAACAGTCTCTTCTACACGTGTGTGTTTGTGATCATGAAGGAATTTTGTAAATCAGTGTGTTGCTTCCCCCTTGTTTGCTGTGTGTGCAGATATGCCCTCCACACAGCCTTAAAGGTTTTGAATCATGGCTTTTATTGGTCGACATCTCTTTTTTTCTCCCTCTGCCTCCATTTTGCCATGGAAACCCAGCATGTATTGAAATGCCTTTGTGAGTGTTCTTTCTTTTAGCTTTTTTCTTCAGGCTGGTGGCTGGTTGCCATAGGCGGACCATGGGCAGCAGCCAAGCCTTACAAGGCTGTGCACCACTCAGGTGGGTGATACAGTGAGTGTTGTTAGTTACACGGTGCCCAGATTCCTCACCCCATCCCTGCATGGCAAACAATCAGAAATGCCTAGAGTTACTCATGGCTGTGATTGTATCTGTGTTTACAAATTTTGTCCATCCATTCAAGTCTGGTCCAGCGAACAACAGCAAGGCTAAACGTATTTTTTATTCAGCCACAATTTAAAATAAACACCCTATCTGTTCAATTACAAGTCAAAAGATTGAATGACAGCCACAAAATGCTGTTGTTTGTCAGTGGAGCTGCTCAGGAGAGGGCCAGCAGTTTCATTATGTGTTATTTATGAGGTGTTTCACTGTTTGTGTTTTTGGGGTTTTCTGGGATGCAGGGTAGTTACTAAGAGGCAAAGTGGTTAGTAATATTTGTTGTGTAGATGCTGGCTGTGCTAATGAGCTGTATGAGAGTGTGTGTCTGTTGTTTCATAAATCTCTAACAATCTTTGTGAGAGGCCGAACTACAAGGGATTAGTGTGAAATTATTTTGGGAACATATTTTGTTCGTATTAGATTAATAAAAGAAAAAGAGAGAGAGCTGCTCTGTGGTCAGAGACAAACCAGGGACTGTGTGCTTAATGGGTTCTGCCATAAGGAACTGGCTCACAAGTCTGTCAAGTCTGAAACAATAGCCAGGTGAACCATATGGACATTAAAACAGATTGTAGTCATTCCTATTGCTGATATCATTGTGTCCAATGTCCCTCCTGATGTGCTTCTGTGTCCAAATTGATTCAATCAATCTTTCTTCAAAAGGATTTTTTTTTTGTAAAATTCTTTTTTATTACTTGAGAGTAATATGGTCTAAAGAGAACAATACTAACATTGGAAGGTACCCACTTGATTTGCCCAACTCACACAGCAGAGGCCCCATTTTAGCTCTGCTTGAATTTGAGACTCCATTTTATGGAGAACAAGGACCGTCGATTTCATGCCCCATCACTTACACTGGAAGCGTATTAGTATGAAATCTCTTCACAGCCACTACAAACAGGAGGACTGAACACAGCAAGCATAAACCTATTTCAGTGTTTGTGTGGTTACCTGACTTTCAAATTGTAAACTCGTCTTTTAACCTCCATCTTTCATCATAGCTTTGATTACTATTCCCCTTAAGTTTAAGACGTGATTCTAGTTGTTGAAAAACACATTTTGTACTAAATTATGAAGTTATTATACTTGGCTTTTGTCTAGAGCAACTTATCGAAAATACAGTGACACTCAACAGGAAGAACACGTCATCTAAAACCCTCCCAAATAAATAGTTGGGTCAAAGTGCTGTGGCACAAGTGTAAAGTGATTTATCAGTGTTGTATTATTGAAAAGTAGCTTTATAGTGTGGCCACAAGATGGAGTAATAGCTTTGTAAATGGAAAGTCAGGAAGCATGTAAGCTGCCTGAGTTTATATCAGCCCATCAAAACCCTGATCAGTTCTTTGTTTGTCTCATAAACTGACAGAACATACAAACTCTGCATGTTTAGGTTTAGTAAAGGATCATTTATATTGTTAAAATGGAAAGGACTAATCCAGATTACTGGTGTTGCTGCTCTGCTGTGTGAACATGCTTTGGTCTTTGTTGCTCAACCTTCAAAATGAGTTCCTGTTTCTTTAAGGGATCTCCAAAATTCACTGTAGTGACGTTGCATATATTCCATATTCAGAGAAAGTCCAGTGGCGGAGTGTGGAATCTCCTACTAGAGCGGTTCTCCTCTGGGTGCTGAGCAACAAGCAGGTACGATCATTTCATCACTGCTCAAACTTGGTGTTAACTTCCAGCAAAAACTAAAACAAAAAAAAAAAGTACCAGAACTAATGTGCAGACATTTGCCTCTCAATTTCATTTTGACCGTGTGAGAAAGTTTGTTATTGCTGTTTTTTTGTCATCAATGAGTGTAAAGCAGGAGTAACTACATCTCTCTGAGTGAGGACAACTTTTCAACTTTACAGTTTTGACTTTTTGTCACGGCTACACTTGTAAGAGTAATTTAAAAAGTGTTCATTTTTTAGCAAATTTTTATCAGATTAATTAAAACTGATACAGAGCCTCTAAACTGGCATTGAAAAAGTCCACAGTTGTGTATTTTATTCCTTAATTCATTTTCAAACTGTGGCTTCAAGTATTGGAGTTTCACTGTTGGCGTGGATAGCTTTCACACTTGCTCCTATGTACAGACCTGACAGGAAATACATGTGCAGTGAACATCATCTCTTTCTCATAAGGCTAAATGTAGTGACAGGGTCGAGCAGTCAACCGTGGGCTTTTACCTTCTTTTTTTTTTAACCACTTTTTTTTTGTAAACTTCTTTTTATGCTCTCCAACCAACAGGAACGGTGAGATGCAAGTGTTGATTCTATTTCTTCACATGCTTTGTAGAAATAGAAAAGGGAGGCTTTTAATAGTGGCATTAGAACATTTGAAAAGTTATATTAGTCTCAGTGTATAAAACAAAATGTCACATCATGATGCTCTCAAGAAACCCGCCTGTTTTATTGTGTTAAAATGCACAGTGTTCTCATTGTGGTTTTGACAAATGCCATAAGAATGAGTCTTGCTTGACCTGGTTATTAAATATTTTCATTTCTGTACACAGAACATATTTTTTTCATCATGAACACGGACAGACATCCTGAATTTACCTTACCAGAGGGAGATGGGATGGGTGAGTATCTGAATCCTTGTCTGTCGTGTGTTCATGATCAGACTGCACACATTACTCCACACCTACCACCATCCTGCCTGAGCGCACATGACTGTAAAGTATTGAAAGCTGAAGGCTACATGTGGAGGAATTTGTGGAGGCTACAGTTAATTACTGTCACAGACCAAGGCATTAATGTCTTAAAGTAGCAGTGTACTTGCACTTTCACAAATTATTTTAATACTCCAACAAAGGTACAAAAAGTATTTACGCATGCACAATGTGTCACTTTTTCAGATGTGAAATCACAGGAGGAGGAAGGAGAGAAGGAGGATAGCTCATTCAGCGAGAATGGAATGCAGTGTGCTGAAGGTGTGACAGATCCACGTATGTGCACACACACACACACACACACACACACATGCACTGACATCTTTCCATTACGCTTTGCACTTTAGCCATAGCGCAGGAACGCTTCAGCATGGTACATATAGGTTTATGTCCACAGACACTGGGCTAAAATGTGAAGGACACTGCTACAGACCCTGACACCCATATTTAGCATGTCTACTGGTCATTTCTGTGTTTATTTGATTGTTGTTGTTTTTTTGTTTGTTTGTTTGAATTATTCTTTGGATTCTTTGGCTTGATGTTAAACATGAAAATAATAAAACAGATGGGGAGCCATCAATTATTATCAAGTAGATGGACAATAGCTTGAAGTAGCCATCTGTGTGTCATCCAGCAAATTAGTGTTGAGTCTAGTTGTGTTGAGTCTAGTTGTGCAGAGGTATGGTTGGGTGAAGGAGCCTTTTGTGTGTCTCCTGCTCTGGTGGTCATCACAATGTTAGATACAGTGCAAAGTGATTTGCAAATAATTCTCAGTCTCTGTAGTCCAATAATCTGCTTTCTTCACTTTCTAGGTTGAGTTAGAGCTGTAGTGTTGATATCAGATTGGTAGAGGCCTGTTATACTCCTCACTGCAGTGTCACGCACTGTATGATAAAACTTATTTCTTGATGAACATTGAGAGATTAAATTTTCTACGTAGTAACTCAGCAGTGTAACCTGACATCAAGCAGGATGGTTTTGCACAGTATTATCTATACTGAGACCACCTTGTTTCACACATGGTATCTGCAAATTATTTCACTCGGCCTTGTGTCCTTTGTCATGCAATAAAAAGCTTGGTGATACAGAGAGTTCTCCTATTTATTTCTGACTGCCACACATCTGCCCCGCTCGGTGCACTTCCTAAACCCTTGCTTTGCGTCTGATGCATAGCCTGCGGTTCAGTGCTCTGAGACCCTGGACTCTATATTGGGCCTCTCGAAGCTCTGTGTGTGCAAAGTTTCCATAGCACCTCTGAGCGCTCTCCACAATACAAGGCGCTGCTTTTCAGCTCATCATCACTCACTGTCAAGACCACAGTGTGGTTTCTGGATGGAACTGAATATGCTTGGGGGGTTGGTTGACACTAAGCAAGAGGCTAGGTGAGAGGTCCTGCAAACCAGATCTTGGGAACCTACATGTTAACAGATGTAGTGCTGAGAAATATACATACAGGTGAGCAGATCCTGGATGGAGTGGATATTTACCTCACACTAGTTGTGGACCTGTGGTTTGGAAAAAGGTCAAGAAAAAATGACAGGAAAAAGTTGCATGCAGTGGAAATGAACTAGAACTGGTGCTCTGCTGATGCAGATCAGCTTCTGACAGCAGCGATAAACAATCAGTCTTAAAAGCAGATGAGGAATAAGGGTTGTCTGCCTGAGACGCCTGCTGTCTCTCTCTCTACCCTGGTTCTAGTTTCTGTGTATTCAGAGGAAATGCCTTCCCCTTATCTCGAGCACACATCTTCTGAATCTCTTTGTGACACTGTGCACTGGCCCAAATTAAGCTACCCACACTTTGGAGATGTACTAGTACTAATACCAGACTATCAACTATAAATACAAATGTAGAAGTGACAATGTGACAGCCTTTCACATTCTGGTTGGAGTGGAGTCTCGTCAAGTTTATTAAGATCCTTATTTGGAAGCAGGAGTATCAGGTCATGTCAAATTTTATTTATATAATCTAAATCACAAATTTACCTAAATTACAATTTTGCAGGCAAAATTGCACTACTTAAACCCCTGAATCAGACTAGGAAAAAACAAACTGGGAAAAACTGTTCAACTGTTATTGTTTCATAGGTCTTTCCTGTAAATCACTGCTTGTTGCTGACATGTTTCAGTCCCTTTATGTGTGTATAGATCAAATATATTCTCTGCTTCTCCTTTGCTTCCTCCCTGCTTAGGTGTGATAAAAACTGAGGCTGAAGAAATGGAAGATAATGAGCAGTATCTCAAGGCTGAAAAAGAAATTGTGACAAAAGAGGAAGCAGAGGGGGCCAGTGAGGACGGGATGGAGGAAGGATTTGATGAGGAGAAGACAGAGGAGGACGATGATGAGGAAAGAGACGGGGAGGGGGATGAAGAGGGAGATACCCTGAGTGAGCCGCAGGACTTGTCACTGGTGGACTACTCGCGTTACGACAGTGCGGTACTACCAGACGGCCACGCAGCAGCGGCTGCAGAGGGGACATGTGTGCCTGGAGCCATGGCGCCCCGCATCCAGGCGACAGGCAAGCTCAGCTGTGACATCTGTGGCCTGTCCTGCGTCAGCATCAACGTATTGCTGGTGCACAAACGCAGCCACACGGGTAAACACAGGAACCCAAACACCTGACCTCAAATACAACAGTTGTGCAATGTTCACACTGTTGATAGCATTTGGAGATAGTGTCTTGTATTGACAGGGTCAAGATGTTTGATTGAGTAACTATGATTAAGAACACGCAAGTCTGCATCATACATGACGCAGATGTCCTAACCAGTGCTACATCAACAGCAAGAGGTTATGAAATATCCACTATTGTTCAGATATAATGCACACATAACTTTGAGATTTGATTGCAGTAACAGATATTTTATATTTCTATAGTCATTAAATTGACCTGAATTAGTCAATTCATAACTCACTTATTTATATAGTTCTTTAAAGTATATAGTATTCAAATCAATTGCTTAAAGCAGTTTAACAGTGTAGAGAATAATGTTCATCCTGTGCACATGGAGCAGACTGTTGGCTGATTGTGCACACATCATATATTAACAGAACATTTAAGTTGCATTTAAAGTTAGGGACCTTTGACACATGATGATTCTCTTCCTCTTATTCCTTCTATTGAACCTCAGTGAAGAAATTAAGATATTGTGATTATATTACTCGCTATAATAACCATGGTCATTTACATAGCAGTGTGAATGTATTAATGACATTAAAGGCTTATCTGGCCTGCTATGTTGGAGGTCAATATGACAAGCTGTCGGTATTGTTTTTAGTAGGAAAACATCAATTCATTTGACTGAATAGTGAAGTTGACTTGTAGAATATGAAACACGTGAGTCTGTGTTTTCAACATGGGAAGTTAACTGCACAAGATGCTGGGTATTTGTATGGTTTGAGTTGTGAAAATATTGTCTCTAGTTTTTTGACAATTTAAGTGGCTGTTGCCTTGTTCCCTTTTCAAAGATGGTGAATAATTCTGTTTTTTTTGTAAATCACTTTAATAACGGAAACAAGAGCAAGAAAAGCATAAAAACCTTCAACATTGGAGTCTTCTCCAAATTTCTGCTTGTTAAGCTGTGAACACCACGTCATTGTGTTAACCAGCAGTAAAATAGCGTTGAATAAATTAACTCAACACAGGAAATTTGCAAGAGCAGATAATTTACAATGATCAAACCATCGTGTCATGTGATCAATGAGTTAATAAGCAAATGTCGTGTTAAAATGAGAAATGTGCAGGATTGTTTTCATGGTGTTTTTTTTTTTTTTTCTCTCTCTCTCAGGTGAGAGGCCATTTCACTGCACTCAGTGTGGGGCCTCCTTCACCCAGAAGGGAAACCTGCTTCGCCACATCAAACTGCACTCAGGGGAGAAGCCTTTCAAATGTCCCATGTGCAGCTACGCCTGCCGCCGACGTGACGCTCTGAGCGGGCACCTGCGCACCCATTCTGGTACCAGACAGCCACATACACCCTCCTTCACTCACACGTGAGGCTGATGTTCGCTGATACTGTATGCACCTGTGTACAGTATCTTGTTGGTTTGTCTCTCGCTCTTTTTTAATCTGAACACATGAGGTCTGCTGAGCTGGCATGGCTTTTCCAGTAACACCCTACCATGCACTTTCATACGGTTACACACATTACATATGACATCTTACTCATTCACCTCTGGAAACTTACTCATTCACTTTCAGTTCACGTGTTTTACCTGCAGACATGCTGCACAGTCTCCAATATGCACATCATCAGTTTTGTATGAAACCACGTAGTTAAGGAAATAAGACTAGTTGTACCATTTAGATGTTGTCGATGTTTCACGTCTTGATTAACTGAAACTCCTGCTCACAGTAGAGAAGCCCTTCAAGTGCAACCACTGCAGTCGCAGCTACAAGCAGCGCAGCTCCCTCGAAGAGCACAGAGAGAGGTGCCATGTGTACATTCAGAGCAAAGGTCCCGCTGAGAGAGGTGAGCAGCCATTGCACACTTAACCTGCTCCCACTGTCATTTAGTGACACAAACACATCTTCAAAATGCAGACACAGTTCACAGTTGTGCAGATAGAGTTTTTAATGTAATCAGACCACTGCACAGTCTATACAAACCTGTCTGTGCATATGCAGCAGGTGCACAATTAAAGCTGCTGTTGATAACAGATCCTGTTTTTATAGCCTCATTAAATTAATGAGCTTATGGCTGCTACCCTATCATTACAGCTAAATAGGTTATAGTGGCTGTGGTGTGGAGTACAGCACTGTCAAGACCACGTTTCATGTACATTGCAATAAAGGGGAACATCAAATATGTAGGACAATGGTTAAGCCCAACACACACGCACAGACAAGTACACCCTCTGTCTAACCCCCTCTCAAAGGTGCCTTGACTTAGCAGGGCAGTTGCACAGTTGCATGACACAGACAATGCTCTGCTTCTGTGGTCACCAAATGTCGTAAGTTTATGCCTGATAGTGCCGTAGTGGTGAGGAAGTACATCCTCATCCTGTGGTCTCCTCTCCTACACTGAAGTAAAAAAGCACCAGGAAGTGAGGTCAAAGGAGCTTCTGATCTCGAATTAATATCTCGTTCCTCCCAGTGTGTCTCTGCTTCAAACAGCTGGGGTATTTTGCAAGAGTTTTTTATTCCACATCAAAACTTCAAAGGCTTTGACAGGTGGACAGCTGTTGCTCAGTGTACTCCTTTACTCATGATATTGCTTGATTGAGCAGAGGTGTTTGTTTCCTTCTTGCACTTACTTTCTCACTCTCTTGCTGTTGAGTAGAGGACAGCCACACATCCAGAAGTCAGATGGGCACTGAGCGTGCTCTGCTGCTCGACAGGCTCGCCAGCAACGTAGCCAAACGGAAGAGTTCAATGCCACAGAAGTTCACTGGTAAGAGCAGCTAAAACAACAACAAACACACACAGGGGTTCAGCAGAGACAGTGACCTCAAACAGATTAAAGAGAGATGTGTTGTAATTTTAAAGCAGTTTACAGTTACAGTTACTTTATATTTAAACCAACAATTATGAATGCCTGCATTTTTTATTTGATT
The DNA here is from genome assembly GCA_038496675.1 of Rachycentron canadum. Lineage (NCBI taxonomy): Eukaryota > Metazoa > Chordata > Actinopteri > Carangiformes > Rachycentridae > Rachycentron > Rachycentron canadum. Next base: position 24,118,551 of record CM076650.1, on the reverse strand, counting down.
GATAGGTCTAGTTAGTTGCTATTTTATGTAAATATTGCTGTTTCTGACATCTATACTGTAAAGCTTAAGAGCTTCTACATAATATGCTGCTGTCTTTTTGAAATGTATATACCATTTTTGCTTTTTGCTGGCATTTGTGCTTTTACAATACAAAATTCATGTTTTGCTGATAATTTCAAGTTGTCTGTCTGAGCTACTTGTTGTCTGTTTGTCTCTGCTGGCATTTATCTCTTGTCAAACAGGAATTGAGGGCAGACCACCTGCCCCATACCTGCACACACCAGAGTGGTCTCCACTGTCCTAAATTCTCTGCCAGAATTGTGTCATAGGTGGGTATTGGAAAACATGCATGGTTAAATAAATTGATACATGAAAAAAAGAGAAACACACACTTTAAAACTTCTTCATTTAATTACTCATGTTGTATGTGTTGATTCAAACTTAAATAATTGTGATAAATGACCACAAGATCTCAGTTTCAGTAAATGGCTGACATGGCACAGTGGTTTCCCAAACTTTATGGGCGTTTACACACAACACAACGATTTTCAATAGTTGGTGCTCGTCTTTCTGGTTAAGCCCAAACTCACATCGGGTTGTAAGTTTCGCAATCAAGCTGCTCGCAAATGAGGGTGTATGGGCAAAAAAAATCCTCCTACGTCTCTCTATCTAGTTAACAATTGAAGTGAGATCTTTCAATATGACAACCACAGGGGGAAAAGAGAATGTCGGCAACCGCAGAGAGAGAGAGAGAGAGAGAGAGAGAGAGAGAGAGAGCGAGCACAGGCGGGAACGAGAAACGTGAGCAGGTGCCTGTCTGTCTGTCTGTCTATACTTCCTTGTGCAGCTGCACCAGGCCTTCGTCTGCGTTGTCTGCTTCCTCTCAGTCTTCTGTCCTGCAAGTTTAGCTGCTGGCTCAGGATGCTCTGATGCTCTACAGCTTCTTCTGTCCTGTGAACCTGGTCCTGTGTTCCAGGTCAGAGTGTAGGGTTTCTTTTTTGTTGCCCTGACAGGTGCACATTTTTTTCATTAGCCCATTTACATCTTTAAGCAATAACTGCTGGCTGTCTGTGCTATTTCTCTGGCTGTGCTATTGGCTGAAGTAAATCCTTCTCCAGCTGAGTCTTGAGTGCTCTTTCTTCTTGTGTTACTGGTCTAGGCGACAACGGTGTCTGCCTGGACCTGAGCTTTAACAGGGAGCTGGTTCATAGAACTGATGTCAAGGACCCACAACCAGGCTCTCCAGGATCAGATGGCCACCACCAGCAAAAACCAATCCTCGCTGGCCCAGAGACTGAGCCAGCTCCCTCCCACAGGCCCTACCCCATCCCGTTAAGTCGCAACGACATCAACCCTATGGGCCTCACCAATGGCCATAAGATGGGCATGTCGCTCCTGGGCCTCCCTCACGGTGCCCCGCCACCACTTGGCATGGACTCATTCCACACTGACAGCTCCCAGATGACCCAGCCAGTCATGTACAGCTTAGGGCACCTGCTGGGGGGGCTGAACCACCAGAATGGCGTACCTCATCCACACGCCCAACCCATCCCCTTATCACCGCTGGAGGCTTTGCGAGTAGTGCGGGCAGACGGGGAGGCAGGACCACTGCCTGGGGCAGTTTACCCCTGCAGCCACTGCAAGGTGATTTTCCTGGACTATGTCATGTTCACTATCCACATGGGGTGCCATGGCTTCCGTGACCCTCTTGAGTGCAACATGTGTGGCCACCGCAGCCAGGACCGTTATGAGTTCTCTTCTCACATAGCCCGAGGGGAGCACCGCCTAGAATTGAAGTAGCTTTCAACTGTGCTGATGTTCATGCTTACATACACACACACGCTGAGACAAATAACACTGTATGAGCATACACACACACACACACACACACACACACACACACACACACACACACAGACAGCTTTACTTGTATAAGTAGCTGGCATTATCAGAAATGAAAGCATGAAGAAGCAGCTCTCTCTCTCTCTCTCTCTCTGTTGTTGGTGTGTGTGTGTGTAAGGAGAGAGAGCCTAAGAAAGGCATTATAGGAGTGTGACAAGTTTCAATGTCAAAGTCATACTGTACCTCATCTGAAAAGATGGCCTGTAAAGTGTTTATGTGGGAGTAATTCTACTTCCTTTTCATATATACATTTGTGCTTTATTATCGCTACTGAAGCCGCTGTTCATATTATATAGCAATATGCCAGATATTCATTTAAATGTTCACAGAAGTAGCACAAATTAATACATTTATTGTCTATCTGCTGTTTTCCTGTTGACTATGTAAAGGTGTAAAAATAAAAGAGAACCCTTTTTGTTTTTCTTCATTGCACATAGACCTCCACCTTGTCAAGAGAAGTGTCTTTGAAAAACTCACTTGCCAATTCAAGAATGCAGAAAAAAAATCCTATTATCTATAAGGTCACATGTCTCCTTTTAGGCTGTGGTTTTGAGAACACAGTTGACGGCTTCACATCACTTTGTGCTACACCATATGTTGGTTTCTCACTCCTGAATATTAAATGTATTTAGCCTTTCCACTTGTTAAAAGTGGCTTTCAGCTCTACAGAGACATTTTTGTCTCCCTAATAGATATAAGACTTTGCTACATGCTACCTTTGAACTTTCTAAGAAGGGCAGAGGTAATGAGGACGTAAGTCAAATTCAAGGCAGGCCCAAATTAAATATACGGTGCTTCATTTGATAGCACGTTAAAGCTGTTATGTTGCATTAAATCGTGTTTTCCCCCCAGTATTTAGATATTGACATGCTCTGACATTGATCAAACATCAAATGACACTTAATTCAGGAGACATTGCCACGATTAATGGCAATGTCTCCTGATTTCATCACAGGATTTAGATCTCATTGTTTCCTCCACATACGCGGAGGAAATGCATGATAGTGGATCACGATCTACCATCTGCCCCCAGCATCCATCTGCTGGGGGCAGATGGTACTGCATGACAGTAAAGTATTCATGATGTTTTCCTTGAGCATTATCGCTCCAGAATTGTTTCTACAACCCATGAAGGGTCTCAAGCTAAATAAAGATAAGTTTCACATCATTATTTTCTTAACTTAAAGAAAGCTCAATGAGGGACTGTTTCCAAAATATTTTATGGTTTCACCTTCCCACTTAGCTCTCACCTCACCCACACAATGCATAGTAATACATGATGTCTACTAGTAAAACTCCACATGTGGGTATTAATGTGTGAAACAGATTTAAAAACAGGAGTTTTTCATATGAAAAACTTAAGGAACCTACGCTGACTGCTAAATCTGTCTGTTCTGAGAGTATCAGGGAAGTTTTGGTGAACACATGGGCTTTAAGTCACAATGCATTGAGTGTGTGTGCATCAGCGTGGATGCACTTCGCCCACATGTCAGCGCAGGGACTTGGTCATGCTTTGCTGCCTTCAGACTAGAACAGGGTGTTAACTTCATCCAGCTGCCACCACGCTATCTGTCCTCTCCATCAGTGCCAGTTCCCTTTTCTCTCTTTGGGTTTGAAGAGAAGTGACACTTGTGAGGCAGACTGTTATCACAGCTTCATGTCCATATGTCACATTAAAAAGCCCAGTCATCCATTTCAACAGTACAACCGCACTGCTTCTCTTTTTCCAATCAAAAAGTAAAGTTAGTGGTATTTTCCATCGAAATACTGAATAGTTTGAGTAATGCTGTGTGTTCACCTCATAAGTTAAAACTTGAAGCCAGGGTTGTTTGTGGTAATGTAGGAGGAGAAAAACTGCAAGATCATTTTCTCTCATATTGACTCTGAACACAAAAGAAAAAAAAGGAGCTAAAGGGAAACATGTATGGAACTGGTGTCTAGAAAGCCTGTCCAAAAATGTCTGTTTAATTATATTCATGGGGTCCAAAAAGTGGCAGTCCACAATACTTGTGGGGTACGTTGTGTTTTGTTGGAAGCACAATATTAGACCCAGCAAGTTAGGGTTGGTTAAAAAGACTTGATTTTAAGGTTAGGGTTAGAATAAGGGTTAGGGTTAGGAGTTTAGTTGTGATAGTTATGGGGTAGGGTCCCCTCAAAGATAGGTATACAAACGTGTGTGTTTGTGTGTGTGTACACACACTGAAGTGCCATTTTCACCATAAATTGTCCTGCTAGACAGACTTTACTCAGCCAGTCAAGACACTAGTCATAAAGCAACAATGACGCAAGTCCAGTCAAAATGAAAGGCTTCTGGTGACATCTGCTGACTGAACTATCAGGGTCACCTTCTCGGCCAAAAATCAAAGAGATCCACGCTGTGTATTTTTACTGTAACACCAACACACTGTCTTATTTTGGCTGCAACTTGAGAGCTAGTGAGAGGCCTCAGTCTACAGCTAGAGAAAGAGTCAGATACAAGTGTACAACACTATACCAATTAAAGTTTATATCAATATGCAGTAAGTCAGGATCATGTCATAAAGCAGGTGGATCATTCCCTCTGGATGGTTTTCATTTCGGGCAGGGCACAGGATGGTGAAACAGCTTGTAATTGTTGCCTTGTTCTGGGGAAATCCTGAAGGTGGGGCTGTTGAAACTCAATTGATAGAGAAACAGTGCAACCAGCGGTTTTGACTGATTCGTCCACATGTTTTACTAATCTAATCCGTAAGATACTTACAAGGAAGATGAGGTGAGCGGGTATCGTTTTCACAAAGAAACGAATAACGAAAAGATAATATAATGAACGTGAAAACACGCTCCGAAAAGTGATTCAGATTGAAAACAATAACTTGCTACCTTTGCTGTGACTGCTGTGACAGAGGAGCAGGTCTGAGCATGCGCACTGCATCGGCTCTATGGGGACGGGGAGGACATCACGGAAAAAACGTAGCAGCAACACCACAAACCCCACGCCGAGATTTCGTTTCTCCGCTGCGCTAAAACTGCGCGACGAAAGCGGCCCACGACTATGCCCGGTGCGGCGTCGGTGCGGGACGACCACTTGACAGGCCTGGGCGAGGTCTGAGCCGTTGCCGGGAGGGGAAATACATTTCTTCATATGGGAGCAGCATGCGGGAAATGGTCGGAGGTTGCTGCGTGTGTTCAGACGAGCGAGGCTGGGCTGAGAATCCGCTGGTTTACTGTGATGGACACGGCTGCAGCGTCGCCGTTCACCAAGGTAACATTAGCCGCTGTTAGCGTGTAATTACCGGGCAGCTGTGGCGGCTGAGCGCAGCCAGAGGTGCTGGTAGGTCGGTAGGTTTCTAGGTGGCTGTCTACGTGCGTGTTTGTGTGTGTGTTGATGTGTGTGGGAGGGGTAGGTAGGCGTGCTGTTTGTTGTTTCCTCTCAGCACACATGATTTAACACACAGGGCCAAGCGGGCTGACACCGACCCTGGATGGCGCCTTGATGGCACAGTGGGTCGGTGTCTGTGCGTGGCTGTCTGGCCCGGTCGGGTTCAGCACGTACTGCAAGAGGCGTGTTCAGCCAGAAGTGAGCCAGGCCCGCCGGGTTGGACACCGTGTTACCTTGTGTCCATTTGCTTTGTTGCTTTAATGCGTCCGTAAGCGGAGCAGTAAACTTGCATGATCTTATTTCTGAGGCAGAACCAGGACCAACAGCTGAACACTTCACTGTGCAGGATAAATATCTGAAATAAATTTGACTTAGTTCCTGAAAGTCAGCCCTCTGAAATGTGATAGAAAGCTTATTCAGCCTCCTGCTGCGCTGGGAGCTGCCTTCATTCACTCTCAACCTCTGTGTCAAAGTCTCAAGTGGATAGAAAATGGATAAGATGACTGAGATGAGAGCAGCACCTAACATGCCTCAGGAGACAGCACAATAACAGTGATCCATGTAAAATACCTTCAATTAGAAAATGATAAAGATTGAGAAATGCTAATATATTGACTGATATGTTACTTTCATACATATGCTGGAAAACTGCAGGTGACAGTGAGACAAGAAATCATTTTAGCCATTCATTTTGTGTGTGTGTGTGTGTGTGTGTGTGTGTGTGTGTGTGTGTGTGTGGGTGTGTGGTAGCATGCTATGGCATTGTCCAGGTGCCCACCGGCCCATGGTTCTGTCGGAAGTGTGAGTCACAGGAGAGGGCGGCTCGCGTGGTGAGTATGCCAAAACACTGCTATCCACCCCTGTGTCACCTGTTAGGATTAGTGACACACATTCTCTTGTCCTTCGCCAGAGATGTGAGCTGTGCCCCCACAAAGATGGTGCCCTCAAGAGGACGGACAGCGGAGGTAATGTATGAAACAGAGTTACCCCTTTCTCACCTGATGTAGCAGGTGTAAGCTGTAGATTTGCACTTCATTCATAAAGAGCCTTATCATGCCACTGATTCACTGCCAACCTCTTCATCAGGCTGGGCCCACGTTGTGTGTGCGCTCTACATCCCTGAGGTGCAGTTTGCCAACGTCCTCACCATGGAGCCCATTATCCTGCAATATGTCCCGCATGAAAGATACATCAAGGTACTGACACACACTCTGTTGACTGCAAGAACTTGCCTTTAAACATCCAATACATCGTCACACTAACCACAAGACAACAAGACTTCATCAAAGTCTGATGCTCTTGTGTTGAAATTTAGGAGATTTAGGACGTGCTGCTTCTTATGTCCATTTGTTTGCTCAGAGAATGGAATCAAAAAGACTGAGCTTATCCGAGAAAACTCATTTTTTTCTTCTACCTGGAGAGGCTGAAGAACATTCATTGTTTTGTTTTTTTTTATTGTGAAGATTTTTTTGGGTAGATGATAGCAGACAGATACTCTGGAAACAAAGTCCCCAGCTGGAATCAACCCAGGGATGTTGTGACCATGCAGTATGCGCCTTAATGATTAGGCAACAAGGACAACGTTCATTTGTTAGAGACAAATGACTATGAATCAAACATCAGGTGGTTTCAAAACATGCCAAATACAAGATTTATGCTATACCTGTCATATTTTGGATCCATTGCATATTCAAATTAATACTTACCTATTCAAATATAATGCTTATTACCTGAAGTAGAAGTTTTAGAAGTAAAGCATTAGACAATTAAGTATAGGAGGCATTGTTGAACTATAGCTATAACTATAAACACCAGTTTGGTGTTAGAACAGGGACTTTTAGACTGAGCTTTTTCCATCAGTGTCAACCATCCCACAGAGAGACAACAACACAGTTTTAGGACATGTGGGGAGCAGCACAACTCTAGGTTCTCCTTTGAACAGGAAATAGTTTTGCTCCAGATCATGGCCATCGCCTACACGTCCTGCACAAACCCATAGTTGAATGTGGCAAGGTCACGCCTGGAGGTTGTTGAAAGTCATTCTGGGAAATGTGGGTGATTTTGAGCAGAAATAGAAAAGGATGAGGCAGGTTGAGGGAGCAACAAAGAAGTACATTTATCACAGTTCGACACAAAACAGGCGTTGTGATGTCCTGATTAAGCCTAAAGTCATTAGCTTAATGTCAGTTGTCTTACAAAATGACACATTCCTCTGCTTTGGGGATTTTACACCATTAGGAATTAAATCTCATAGGGTTTGTACTGTTAGTCAGACAAAAAACTATCTGAAGATGACACAAATCATGAATTAATAACATCAACAGTAAAGTTTATTTAAAGTCTGTCCTTCATGTAATCTCTGTGTATAATAGTGAATGCTTGTTAATGACGTGTTGACATATGAAACAGGTTGATGCTGTGTACTGACCTCACACAGAATCCTAACATGCAGTTTAAGACCGACTTTGGAAAACAGGGTAAACATATCCCATATCATAAATACAGCCACATTCAGAAATGCTTTTGAAATACTCAGTTTTTCACTTTGTAAATCATTCCAACTCTGAGGGCAGAGTTTGCTCTGTACAGCAGAAGTAGCAATACACAAAACAGAGAGATCAATATTTGACGGACTGATAAGCCAGTTACTGACATCTGTGTGTGTGTGTGCGTGCTTGTGTGTGTGTGTGTGTGTGTGTGTGTGTGTGTGTGTGTGCATGCCTGCATATAAATGTACACGAGTGTTTGAGTGCCTGGTTTCATATTACTGTGTCAGCTACAGTAAATTGCATACAGCTTTCCCCCATCAGAGCCATTCATCCAGATTTTGCTGCCTGCATTCCTAGACAGCGTTACAAAGGACAGTGAAAACTTGAGACGCCACTCTTCCTTTTTATACCCTCGGTGTAGTAACGTCTCCAGCCTTTCATTACATAGCCATCATCCTCTGAGGGGAACAGGGAGCAGACTAGGATGTGGGGAGTGGAGTAAGACAGAGGAAAGAGGAGAGAAAAGGCAAAAGAGAGGGGGTTGAAATGAAAAGGTAAAGAGCCCGCTGTTTCTTTGTCCCGCACCTGTTGCTAGGCCTCTCCTGCCCCCCACCAGCCAGCTCCACTCACTGGGGAAAAGCCAAGAAGAAGTACAAAAGCTGAGTGTGCGTCAACGCGTTTGACTGCTTGTGTATGCTTCCATGTATTTTTTTTTTGACATGTGTGCACAGTGTGGTGCTTACGGGACATTTGAATTCCAGCCTTGAGCGCTAAGACGAATTATTATCAAGGTCTTGTCTGCATGTGATCATTTCTTTTGCTACAGCCACACTCCCCCGTGGTTTATCCCACTGCTATATAATAAGAAATAAAAGGAAGGACTATGGCTGAGAAAGGGAAATAAATTCAAATCTTTTTTGTCAAAGACCCAGAGCAGGTCAATACTGGCCTATGTTTTCCTTTTTGTGATGTGTGTTTTTTTTTTTTTTTTTACATAGTTATGCCATAACCAGTAATGGCCTTTCAGCTAAATACTTAGCTCAGTGTGAGTGTGTCTTATCTAAGCCCAGACACATCCCTCTTTTTAGATTTTAGTCATCAAGATAGAGAAAATGTAGTTCTGCTTTGAAAACAAATACACAGTTAACTCTAGTCGCTTCATGTAAAAAAAATTTTCACAACTGACCCAAACATCTGGTTAACAGCAGCAAGCACAGAGAGAACTGTTCTGTTTGAAAGTCCCATCTGTTGTCTTGACAATCTTCTTAGTAATTACAGCATCTCACACTGCAATCACAATAGTTCACTTTAATTCATGGTTGCACTGGTACAGCTGAATTGAACTAAGCAAGATTTGAAGAGCTTTATCTTCAGGTCAGTGCTCCCTGATATGACATTGATATATTTATGTTTCTTCATTGCCTGTTTTCCCCATCTGTGCTGCTTCACTAGACCTGTTACATCTGTGAGGACCATGGGAGAGAGAGCAAGGCTGCCTGTGGAGCCTGCATGACCTGCAACCGACAGGGCTGCAGACAAGCATTTCACGTCACCTGGTGAGTGTTAAGTGTGTGTTTGATACAGAAATCAGCTGCACATAGCAGATTGTATTTCTTGACTGAGTTGTAAAACAGTAGCTGGTCAAAAGAGAAAATCTCAAAATGACTATGTATTTCCCATAGCTTGATTTGTTTTACTGTGTCTGCACTACTTTTCTCCCTATCTCTACATTTTCATTCATTTGCTTGATGTTCCTATCTCAGAGTGCGGACATGTGATATTTAATCCATCCTGCTTTGATCAATGACAAAAGCGCTCACCTGTCTTGGGTGACATCCAGGTGTTGTTGTCAGGGTATGTGTGTGTGTGTTTGTGTGTGTGTGTGTGTGTGTGTGTATGTCTGTGTGTGTGTGTGTGTGTGTGTGTGTGTGTGTGTGTGTGTGTGTGTGATCTCTGCTATCGTGTCTCCTCTCCTGCCTGACCTGTGACACCCTATGACACCCTGTGTTCAGTGCTCAGATGGCTGGTCTGCTGTGTGAGGAGGAAGGCCCAGAAGCTGACAATGTGAAATACTGTGGCTACTGCAAGCATCACTACAACAAAATGGTAACGCTCTGAGATCCTCCCTCAGCCTTGTGAATGTCATCTTTATCAGTAGCCATGACATGCTGTCATGTTTTTATTACCACCTCCTTTACTTTTGAGTCTCACCTGTTGCCTTACAATCAAACTCAATTGCCATTTCAGTCTCACAGACCTCTGCAGTACAGGGCCTTAGGTGACTGACTATTTTATGGTCACACTCAGTGACTTCCTGGTATCTCCAGTGGTTGCCTGGTAACCTCATGGCACCAATAAGTCTCTACAAAGTCAATGGGCCCAGCCAAAGATAGTGCAGCAAATAACTGAAAAACAACACTTTTTTATAGATTAAACAAATAAGATATAACATATTGATTAGTGGCATTCAGAGCCAGGCTAGCTGCTTGAAGTCTTAATGCAACACTAAGTGGCTGCTGGTCAGATATGAGACCGATATGAGAATGTTGTTGGTCTTCTGACCTAACTTGGCGTGTAAGCAAAAGGCATGTTTCCCAAATTTCAAGCTATTGCTATAAAGGTCCCATGTTGTATGTAAGTGAGATTTTCATGTCTCCCTTATCAATCAGATCTGTGTTCTATATTAATACTGTGAAAGTGTCATAGCCCTCAGTCCACAGAGAAATTACACACAGTCTGTCTTTAGAAACAGAACACAATGTGGTTTCTCTGAGTGTTCTGAGAGTGAAATGGATATTCTTGGGTTTTTTTTTTTTTGATCAGTGTTCACTTCTTGTTTGGGTTTTTCCAGCAGAAGAAGCTGCGCTCCAACGAAAATACAAGTAGCTCCTTCAGTCATTCCAGGGGGCGCTCCAGCTCTCCCTCACAGGACAAACACCACCACCACAGACAGAGGAAGGTAGTCACTAGTGATAATGTGCATCATTGTAAAGGCAAAATGGCATCACATTGACACTAGTATAATTTCAAATGATACCACAACCTGGTAATTGTGTGTCCGTATGTTAGAACTGCGAATGCATTGTAGCAGCTGGTCTTGACTGATCCCTGTGTGCGTATGTGTGTGTGTGCTTGTTTTCAGAGTCATAAGGACAAGATCAGGCAAAAAGAGCGCCACAAGAAATCCTCTGACAGCCTGAGCTCGTCAGTGACAACCAGCAGCATAGAAAAGGTAAAGGGGCTGAAATTAACATTCAGAGAAATCTTAATGCCACAACAAAAGAGTAATTACAAGTTTAATGCCACATATTGGAAATAGCTGTCAATTAGTTTGACTTACTAAAAAAACTGAACATGTGTGTGTCGGTGCAGATCTCCAGTCACCACAGCAGCAAGGACAGTGAGGGAAAGTCCAAGAAGCTGAGCTCACACAGTCATGGTCATCGCAGCAGTAAAAAGACAGGAAGCACTGGCAAGAGCTGCTCCTCCTCCTCATGTTCCTCCAGTCCATTCAACACTGGTAAGAAGTGCACAATGAAATGCTGAGACAATATAGCTGATGTAACTAAGACGCAGACCTCAGTCTGGACACAGACGCAGACTTTGTCTAATACACTGACTACAGATGACTGCCTCACACATCCCCACGTCAAACAACCAAAAATATCAGTTTAAGAAGATTTAATCTAACTGGACCTTTTTTTCATTGGATACTCCTGAGCTTATGTTGGGGATAAAGTCAGAGGTGATGGCAGAAAAGACGACTGAGATTAGTGAGTTTGCTTTTCATCTTTATGTGTATGTGTGTTTCTCTTGGAGGTGGCTCCTTGTCTTCTACTCAGGATTTCCATCAATTCTCATCTTCATCCCGCCTGGAGCGTGACCATGACCGAGGAGGTGATGACCACAGTGGAGAGGAGCGCAAGGAGCGCCACAGGAGGCCAGCAGTCCAGGAGGACGAGGATGAAGAGGACGATGAGAAGGAGGAGGACAAAGATGAGGAAGAGGAGGAGGAGGAGGAGGAGGAGGACAGTAAATACCACAAGCCACCAGCACTGACTCCTGCTGATGGCCCTCTGGTGGGGTCACAGGGTCATGACAGGTCAGAAGGCAACTCGAGCCCTTTTGAGAACAAGGTCACCATCTCCACTTTCGGGTCCATCATGCGCATCACCTCCTCATCAGGTCTGGGCAGCAGCAGTAAGATTCGCAAGATCTCCTCCTCGGGGGACTACAAACCCTCCAAGTCTCTCTGTAAGCCGTCTCAACTGAGCACGCCACCCATCCTAGAGGAGGCGGATTTGGAGGACAAAGCCACACCCCCACCGCTGCCTCGGGAGAGGAGGCACCGCGGCAACAAGAAGAGCCGCCACGGTCCAGGGCGCCCGCGGGGCAGCAAGAACCGAGAGAGGAGGGAAGAGGAGCTTCACCACCACCATCACCACACAGCACCTCCTCCTCCAGCGTTAACCTCCTCACTCTACCCAAGCCCATCCTCCATCCCACACCCTGCCTTTCCCTCCACGCTACCTCCCCCCGCCACCTCTTCCTCTTCCTCTTCTTCTTCTTCTTCTGCTTCCTTGTCTTCTTCTTCTTTCTCCTCCTCTGCTGGCAGTTTTTCCACAGGCCGTGGCAACTCGCTGCTCGGCTCTGGTGAGTCTTTGTGAGTGTGTGGGTGTGTGTGTGGTAGCTCTCTCACTTCCTGTGTGTCGGAGTAAGTGTGTGTAAAAAAAAAAAACAAACTCTAACTATCACTGTGTCTGTTTGCAGTTTGCTGTGTTCATTTGACTCTTCAATGTTGAAATGTTTCCATTGCACACATGCCATGTCAGCACCACACAGCATCTGTGTCTGTCTCTATCTGTGTAATAGAACAAGCCACTAGGAGTAAGAGGCCATCAGGACTATTTCATGCTTTCATGTTTTTCATGCAATCCTTCAGAATATTTTTTAAATCTGTGTCACAGTATTTATTTAATCGGTGTGAGGTAAAGATATTGCCCTAGATAGTGGTTTTTGTAAGCAGTGCACATGTCTCGGGTGGTAGATTTCCTGACCTACTTGCAGATTGATTCTGTACATGAACCCACAGGTGCCAAGTGCGCTTCTTAGTAATCTTTGTGATCTTAAAATAATCTGACTATTTTTTAAACTAACTTTATTCCTGTCTTTTCTCAGGTATCTACTCCAGTCTCAAGGACCCTCTCACATTGGGCGGGGGTGTGTGCAGTACCCCTCTCTCCTTAGGTGGAGGGGTGTGTAGCACCTCCTTGGCCCTGGGAGGGGGCATGTGTAGCACCCCTCTCTCCTCAGGACTCCCTCCATCCCATGTCTCCTCACTCTCTCTTCCATCAGTCAACGCTGTCTCAAACACACAGGTATTTTAGAGAGACAGGAAATACACACTGCAGAAATGATCAGTCAGCAGGAAGTCTGACTGAAAGGCTCTGTATTGTATCAGAACCATTGTGTTGTCATGTATCCCTCTTTTTTGTGGTTGTTTAACTGTATAACTTGTATGATCTTGATAATATCTATTCTATTTTTAATTAACACTGCTGTATTTAGCTGATGCTGATTTCTTGGTTAAAAAAGAACTTTGAATTGAACTAAAACGGTCGATTGATCAGTTGATTGACAGAAAATTAATCTGCAACTACTTCAACAATTGGTTAATTATTTTGGTTATTGTGCAAGCACACTGCCTACTTTAGTTGGATATATTACCAGAATATAATATATGTTTTTGTGCTAATGTCCTGTCCATAATGTCCCAATAGTTCTTTATCAGCCAGATGTTGATGTTCACTGTGCCCTAGGTCCATCTAGGATCCAGCACCTCCTATAGCCTGACCTCCACTCAGCCTTTCGCCAGCTGTCTCTCCACAGCCCCGACACTGCCACCACTACTGAGCCAAGCCCAGACCTCACTGCCAGGTGAGAGGGAGACAGTTCAGAAATCAGTATGATTCACCTGCATTTGCTGAGAAACTGTAGCTAGTTTAAGATAAACCTCTGCAACAAAGAATCTGAGATTTTCTTTGAAATAAATGTCTCTTAACTCATCCTTCACTGATTGAAGCTACACAGTATTGACTGAGACTATAGCTCTCTCATCAACATATTACAATATTTATACATTTGAATGTCTGTTTGTGGCAACATTTGTGGAAAATAATTAAGTTGCTGCTAATGCAAACAGAACATTTCCTACTGTTACAGCTTCACATTAAAAACCTTTTATTGTTAGTGAGTCACAGGCAATGCGATGTGTTTGTCAGTGATCTCAGCAGTTGTTGCTGTCATTCATCAAAAATGTGTCTACAAAATAAGACAATGGTGTTTTTTTGAAAGCAGAGTGGTCTGAAATATTTCAGTGTGCAGAATAAAGTCAGAGTGCAGTTGCTCTCAGGATGATAAGAAAAGACCGTATTGTCTGACTTAAATTAAAACAACTACAGTTTTTGACCTGTTAAATAAAACCACCAAATCTTTGATCAAACTCAAGTTTCACACTTTAAATCTCTTCACACTGCAAAAAACATATGCTTTAATGATGAAATGTACCACCTTTCAATAAACAGTCACATATATGCAGAGTTAATGACTCTCATGTCCCGCTTTTCAGAATCCGACCTTGATGACTGTCGCTTTCCATGTCAGGGGAACTCACCAAGAGAGAGTCTGTCCTCACAGTAAGTCTAAGCCTTAACTCTTATAAACATCAATGTCCATGACAGAGTGACTTAGTGTTTTCTGACTCTCCTTTGTTTTGTCCTCCTCTACTCCCAGGTCTCCCATGAGCTGTCTTCCTCTTCTGTTTGATCAGAGAGATGGGTTAGGTACAGGAGTCAGGGCCCGTCCTGAGAACGTCCCACCAGCCAGCTCCCATATTGAGCTTCTCCTGGAGAAACATGGTAACGGAGAGATGGGAGTCAACAGTAAGTCAGCCTGAAAAAGTTACTCAGTTACTTGACTGGTGTTCTAAGATAAAACTGAGGATGACAAGATGATTAAAGGATTACAACAGAAAGATACATTTTATATATGTTACATATCTGTTACCTTTCTGTTCTGCTCTCTTGATCTAGATACCTCACTGCTTCTTGTTCTGACTCATCTTTTCTTCAATAACACTTGTTTATATGCCTCCATGCTCGTGAAAGATGTGACTGCAGACGTTTTTTGGGTTCTCTGTCAGTCTGTACGTCTGTCCCATTCTTGCAAACATGAAATCTCTTGATGCCTTCACCTAATTTCCTTATATTTTTAGTTTCTGATGAGCACTAATGTGAGATCTCAGTCACATATGAATCATCATCACTTGTATCATCTCTGACTCATGTGATTTGGTACAATGATAATTTTCACATATGTCAAAGGTCAAACATTACAGTGTGGAATTATTTTATTTTATTTATTTATGCAACTTTTTGTGTTGCATTGTTAGAATTAAAAGGGCTCTAGACAATGCACACTTTTTGCACTTGGCCACTCAGTTGAAATGGTTTAGAGAAGCCAAAGTGCACTGTGTATAAAATAGGGAGTGCTTCAGGACATGGCAATAGTTTGGCCTCTTATATTTTCCAGTAAAACGTGCATGAGCTCGAACAGGGGCCTCATCAGTCAGAGTAATTGAAAACACCTGTTTGGGTACAAGGACATTTTAAAGTGGACGAGCTCAGCAACAAACTTTGAATCAGGTCACTGACATCTTTTTTCTTGTTTTACAGAAGAGTTCCAGTGTTTGAATAGTGAAGGAACAGTGATCCAATTAGCTGTATTTACCTGCTTATTCGCTAAATCATATTATAAATGTACATGTTTTCAATAACAGTAATGTTACTCTGTTTGTTGGTGTTATATCTCTTCTCCCTGTCCCTCTAGTTGTAGAAATGCTGCAGTCGCTTCACTCCCTGCAGCAGGAGAACCAGCGTCTCCAGGACCAGATCCTCAGCCTGACGGCCAAGAAAGAGCGGCTGCAGCTGCTCAACACGGAGCTGGCCGTGTCCTTTCCACACGTTCATTCTGCCCAGAGCTCCTTGCACACCTCTGCCCAGATCAACTTCCTATCGTCCACCCAAGGTCAGATCTCACACACACACACACACACACACACACACACACACACACACACACACCAGGTGATTCCTGACAGTAATATCACTAGACTGTGGTTGAAATGAAGCTGTATGTTAAGGCTTTAGCGACAAGAGATGGTGGTTTGTGTAACCTTGATATTGTAGTTTTCATCCTACCTATTCTGTTCCCTAGACCCCCTGAGCACGAATAAGAGTCCCCTGTCCAAAAGCTGCTTCCTGAATGAGACCTCCTTTGTTACCTCGTCTGAGGTGAGAACCTATAGATCCTTTACATAGAACACGTCATAGAGACCTTGCTTAAACGGTGTGTGCAAGTGTTTTTGATTCTGAAGCCTCTTTGTAGCAGGAAATGTTTGCATTTAACCTTTAATACAGTGATAATGGTCTTACATCAAATGTACTGTATACTGACAGTACAGTCATGTGAAAAAAATAGGACACCCCATTAAATATTCAGTTCTCTAATAAATGTTCTCACATTGATGTCCAATCTTATCTTTTTTATTTATCTCTGGAAAAGAAACTGCAGGTAAACAACAAATTAACCTTGTTTTACTCATTAAACAAAAGATAACCAAAAAAAAGTGTATTCTAACTGAGGAAAAAGTTAGGACACCCTACCCCCTAATAGCTGGTGTTTCCCTCTTTGGCTGAAATAACTTCAGTGAGACGCTTCTTGTAGCCATCTACCAGTCTCTGACATCGCCTCAGGCCGATGTCAGAGACTGGTAGATGGCCGTGAGATGTTTGAGGGCAGTGTCTTGCATGTACAGCCTGTTTCAAATCACAGCATCTCAATGGGATTAAGATCTGGTATTGGGTCATTGTCATGTTGCAGGGTCCAGCTCCGCTTCAACTTTAATTTTTTTTACAGATTGTCTCACATGTTCCTCAAACACCCTCTGATACACGGTGGAATTCATGGTGGATTCTATGATGGGGAGCTGGTCAGGTCCTGCTGCAGCACAGCATCCCCAAACCATGACACTTCCACCTCCATGCTTCACAGTTGGTATCAGGTTCTTCTCCTGGAATGCTGTATTTGGTTTACACCAAACATGTCCTCTGTTCTGGTGTCCAAACAACTCAATTTTAGACTCATCTGTCCAAAGAACATTATTCCAGAAGTCCTGGTCTTTGTCTATGTTCTCTCTGGCAAACTTCAGTCTGGCCTTCATGTTTCTCCTAAAAAGCAAAGATTTCCTCCTTCCTTTCCTTCCTCCCATGAAAGTTAAACTTGCAGTCTCTTTCTGATTGTAGAGGCATGCACTTTCACATTAACAGTAGCAAGAACCTGCTGTAGGTCCCGTGATGACATTTTAGGGTTTTAGGAGACACCTTTTAGCAGCGGTCTGCTCTCGGGGTGAACTTGCTTGGACGGCCAGACCTGGGCATGCTGGCAGTTGTTTTAAATGTCCTCAACTTGTAGATCATTTTCCGGACAGTGGAATGGCTGATTCCTCTTTTGAGCTCTTTTTAAATCCCTTACAGGACTCATAAGCAGCTCCAATTTTCTTTCTGAAGGCCTTCTTTAGTTTTAATTGTTAGTAGGTAATAGTTATAATAGTTATATTACTTGAATCACTCAGTATTGTTCATATTAAATATCCATATGTCCAAATATGTTAAAAAAACAAAACGCAGGCTTTCATAGGGTGTCCTAATTTTTTCACAACTGTATATTCTGAGTACACATTGGCACATACTTTGCCACTGTAAACTGGGCCATAAAAGGCAAAGAGTTCATGCTAAAAACAAGCAGACATCAATAGCTAAAATGCACTTTCCACATCTTTGTTCCAGGAGCTCCACTCTGGTAGCCCGTCCCGCAGTAGCTCATCCCTCTCTTTCCAGAGTACTCCTCCCCCTCAGCAGAGCCCCGCCTCCTTCAGCCAGCCCCTACTGAATGGCCTGAGTCGAGGTTTAAGTGACGGTTTGGGGGCCATGAGTCAGGCTGGCAGCTCCTCTCTGCCAGTGGTTGGCGGGCTCATGGCATCTCTTGCAGGAAGTCCTCAGCTTAACATGAATGGTGTGCTGGGAAGTCTGAATGGCGTGATCCAGTCTCCTGTGCAGAATACCCCTCAGCCGACACTCCCTGCTCTGCGCCCCCAACCTCCACCACTCAACCCACAGGCACTAGCACAGGGCTTCCAGCTTCCCAAGAGTGTGAGCCCGTACGTATCAGGGTTAAGGCTGTAATCGTTTGTGTTCTGGCATATCAGTCCTGTGCTGTCGTGACCCTATACTGTTGCTTTGGTTTCAGGTCATCTCTCCTGTCTGAGCAGCAGAAGCAGCTTCTCCTTGAGCAGCAGCAACAGCAGCAGCTCCAGCAGTTCCTCACATCACAGAACTTCACTCCTGTAATGACAATCTCTTCATCACTCATCTCACCTGTATTCTGACATTGTACACTTTCACGCAGGGTCTGCAAAGATTTTTATTTTATCATGCATTTTTCTTCCTGGAATGTGGCCATATAGATTTCCTCAGGGACAGCATATTTGTGTAGGGTAACCCTGGTTCCCTTGACTAAAAAGTCAATGGGATTTTAACATAGGATTACTGCAGAAAATATGCTCTGTGACAAGCAAATGTGTCACACTTCAGACATTTTATCAGCAGGATCATTTTAACTAGGTGTAAAGAACTCGCACCTGAGGTATTATTGGTTTGATTTACACCACAATGAAGGAAACAAATTAGTTAAGTATGTAAATCTCCAGAATTATTAGGACATTAGCCATGTCATATGACTCTAATCAGCAGTTTACAGCATTAAGAAGTCATGTTTCTGTTTGCTGATACACCTGCACTCAGCCATGACACATGGCCCCTAAACCTAATATAATGTTAGGTTTAGGGGACGAAGCACAAGTTTAAAATGCTGAGGCCCCCCCCCTGCCCCGGCACAAGACCAGAACCAGGCTGCTCTCATGTCAGCACCTGTGTTTGGTCTCATTTATGCCGATGGAAACTAATCCAACTGATCAGTCTCAACAGCACAGCAGCTGGCGCGTCTTGTCTGTTTATATCTCTACTCCCTCTATGCTTTGGATTTCTGCCAATCAATGATAAATAACAACTAACTAACAAATAAACTTGGTTTTAATCAGTGACAGTGTCTAAGGGCTTCACACACTCACAGGAGACATGTTAGACTCAGACAGTAAAAATGTTAAAACAAGTATTTACTCATTACTTATTTTGTGTCTAATCTTACAACACTGTAGTAGTGATCTACCTACGTTTAGTCTTGTTTCAATATTCCTTATTAGTGTCCCATTTGCAAACAATTTTTTACAAAGAATAAGAAACACAATGTTGTAATTAAGAGTAAGACTGAAGTTATTGTCAGTTAATAACAGACTGGCTTTGAAAGTAAATACAAGGATAAGACTATGAGTCTTCTTCAGCAGCAGCAACTTAGCCATTCAACCATTTACTGGCTTATTTGACTTGCAAACTGGTGAGAGTCTGGTGGGAGCTAGTCAGGCACTGTGACACCTGGTAAATATAATAGCTCATTTGTTTACAATGTGACTGAAGTTTAGTTTTTAGTAGTGGCTGAAAGAAGCATTTATTCAGTTTTTAGTCCAGACATGTATGAAAAGAGATACTTGAAATGAAATTGAAGACGTACTCTGATTTCAATCTTAATATTAGGGTGACTTTACAGCTCCAATTCCTTCTTAAATACAGCCCTTCTCTCAGTCCGGAGGCATCTTGAGTGTCCTCTAAACTCTCTGTTCGCTGCTGCTCTTCCACCAGGAGCAGCAGGTGGTGGTGTGCCAGATGCTGCAGCAGCAGAGACAGAGGGAGCTGCAGCGCCTCACGCTGACTGGAGCACTCACCTCCACCCCAAACTCCCCTATGATCGCCCAGTCACCCAACCTTCTGTCCTCTGCCACAGCCTCACCTCTGCAGGGCAGTCAGGGAGGCAGCCTCTTTGGTCTGCAGGACAACACACTTCACAAGCCTGGGGTGAGTGTTACTGCAGGGTCTCCCGTCACGATTTCATTTGCTGTAATGGTTTCAGTTTTAGAAATTGAAACTACTAACTGTATTTTCAGGCTGGGGGAGAAAAGGGTGGAGACAAGAATGGTTGACCTTAAACACAGGAGCTGCTCAAGTGAAGATATCAGGCGTCACACGCCCACTTGAAGAACTGAGGTCAACTTACAAGACTAGTGAACGTCCTTCTCTGTCATCTTTATCTTAAACCCTCTTTTATGAATGTATAACAGGATGGTGAAGTTTTTCATGTTTTGAAATTCTTTATATCAGAGGTTCTTCTCATAGGTTTTTTTGTATAGGCAGCTTTCAGAGAGCATGGATTCAGTGGTCTCTTCTTAAATTGCACTAATTTGTTAGACCAATGGGGCTGCTGATGAAGGCAGAGCCAGAGTTCCTCCTCAGCCCTGCAGGTGCTGTGTGGGTTTTCAGTTTGTGAGTGGGAACTCCAGGTCAGAGTGTTTTTGTCTCTGACTCCTCAAGCACTGACCATTCATGAATTTCCCTCCATGGCTTGAACCAGAGTTTCCATTCAGTCAGTGAGAATCAGATTTCTGCTCTTTCTTGCAACCTCAACTGTCTTCCTTGATATTTTGTCTTCCCTTTGTGTTCACCCCACCCAGATTTCATCTAGATCTTCTATATGTCACAGCCTCTCGTGGGCACTTATTTTGTAAAGGATAGATATAGTGTCATTTTCAATGTACGGTTAGTGGCATTTCAACATTAAGCTAGTTATTACCTCAGAATTTTTGCCACCTATTTTCCATTGTTGACATTTTGTGCTGACTCGTGACCGCAATCGTCTTCACTGGATATAAATGCCCACCAAAAATCTTGGTGTTAACTCTAAGGTATTAACTCCTGTAAATGTCAAAATGGCACACGGCTCATGTGTCCAAAACGGCGCCGTCATCCACTAGAGACTGGAATCGACATGAATGCTGAGCACCAGGTTTTATTCTAAACAACCACAAGAGTTTCTAAAGACTTTTATATCCTTCCAGTTGCTATCGAGATTAAGCAGATTAAACCAAACATTTGGAAAATGTAAGAAGTTAATTGTTTTTCCTAAACAAGTGTGCACTTTGCATGTTAGTAGCTAACAGAGCAAATTAGCCATCAATACAGTACCTTATAAAGGATGCTTGGTACTTACTAGGCCACTAGGGACTTTTTTTGACTTTTTGAGTATTTTGCACTCTGTCCTCAAGTGTCAGCTTTTTATGTTACTTTCATTACATAGATATTCTTTTCATGTCTGCCAACTTGTTCCTTTAGCAATACTGGATAGATAATGCCTTAATGAAACTAGATTTACAGAGAAAACCATGAGCCCAAAGGCTAACTCTCCTGGCGTCTTTCTTTGATAGTGTTTTTTATCTCGGGTTTGTGGTGGGCTACTCTTCCTAAACCCATTTATACTTTTGATAGCTGACTGATGATTTCAACAGTTGAAATGTGTGAATAACCGTATAGTGGTAACTAAAGTGTCAAATCATTTTCTATTGTAACTTTTTGTGTTAAGATGCAATGTTCTTTAGTTGTTTGTGCTTCAGAGAACAGAGAAGGACTTATTGAAAATCTGCCTGCACAGTGGTGTCACAGGAAGATGGCCAGTACGGCCAAGATGTAAACTATTAAAGTGCTGTTGCAATAGTGTATGAAACATAGTGTAGCTGTTATCAGCTCTGAGGGGACAGTGGATTTCCTTCGTTGCTACCATTGGCCCTTACTGCTGGGCTGCTTGAGCCCACAGTCACAAGTTTAGCCAATGTAGAAACTATGTTACCCTCCTTTTCCTTCTACTCCACATTATCATTTGATGCCTCTGTTTGGCTCAGTTTTTACTAACAAAGGCCACTCTCACATTCATCTTCTACCCTTAAGGGGCTGTTTTATCTTTTTTTTTTTTTTTTTCCAGTGTTCTTTAACAATATTGCCATAGGCTTTTTGAAATATTTTGTCACTTCTGTTTGCAATCTTGAACATGATCTCCCATACATGTGATATGTTGAGTGCTAGATTGTTTTGTTAGCAGCTAATGTAGACGTCAGAAAGGAACTTCAAGCAGCTCACTAGTCAGTGATTTAAATACTGTAGCAATGCCAGAAGGAGAATGTTGATAAAGACATTGGCCAACGGGTGGAAACGACTCCAAGTGGGAGGTCTGTCTTTTACCAAGCACGTCCTTATGAGTCGCCTCTGAGCTGAGGCAAAGTCCAGACACACAACCATGTCCTAGAGATTGACTGAGGAGTGGTGGGAAGGATTTCTGAAGCAGTTTCTTTCTCATGTTGCACTGGGGCGCTTTGGGCCCAATTGTAAATCGTTTTTAGTACCTTTTCAATTTTGTTGGAATACGAGTTGTATACTTTAATATGTTTGTGTAAAAACACATTCATTCTTTTAAGCTTTGAAGTTTGGGTAACCAAGATAATCCATGTTATGAATGTCGTACTGTGTATTTTTTTTTTTTTTTTTTTTATGTATTGCAACGTTTAAGCACCTGGCTTCGAGGTTTGATGGAGAGCAAGTTACCTATGGGGATATGAATTGCATGAAATGCAGTGACATCTCTCAAATATATCGCTAAATACCAAGTAACAACTATGCATAATTTTAAATGCATTGTTCCCTGAAAACAAAAATAAATGAAATGAGCACTGAAGTTTAAAAAGGACAAGCACGTTGTCATTGTACAGTGTATTTGAGAGAATTGAGGAAAGCAAATTTGACAATATTCAGATTTAAAGCCCTGTAAAGTATTTTGATATTTTTGTGTGTAAAATTAAAAGGACGGATTAAGACAAGTTTTTTGTTTGGTTTGTTTTTGTTTTTTGTCAATAAATGTATTTTACTGAGTTGTTTTACATTTCTCTTGTTGTAAATGGTCTATTTTACGTGAAGAGAGAGTCTGAATTCAACTCATTTCACGGGAGGTAAATAAGTTAGAAAGAGAAGTTGGAGTCCAGCGGAGGACCACAGCTCAGACTCCACCCGACGTCGCTGCGGTAAGGACTTAACCCTGAATGGTACGAGCTCCGCCAGGTGAGACGCCGGGAAACGACCCCCTTCTTGAAGAACGGCGTCTTAGTCTGAGCTAAACCCTTTGTCCCGCGTTTCCCCTGCGGGTTCCACCTAAACATGGCACGACTGAATCACGGGGAAGAGGAAGAGTCAGGAGGCGTGGCTTCAACACGTCCGCGAGCTGGTCGCACTCATCAACCAATCACCTGGACCGTCGCGCTGTGGTGGCCATGTTGTAACTCTTGTTGCAGTGCATTCAAGTTTTTCAGTGGCAGCCGGAGTCAGGCCTGTGATTCACTCCAGGTTGTACAAGTAACAAATATCACAACTTCGTCCAAAATGAACTCGAGCAGCTTGGCAGTGGCGGCGTGGAGAGGATGCGCGCGGACTTGGAGACGACCACGGCCAGTGTCGCCTGTTTCCTGTCCGATGGTGAGCCTGTAACGTTGTCTATCTACAAGTCTGACGGTCCCCTCATCTAGTACCTCGTTTTCCTGTTACCTTGACCCATACAGTGTCTGAGTTGTTACAAAATGCTATTAACGTATAGTTTTTTTCCTGTTGTGTGAAAGCAAAAAACGGAATCCTCCCCCTTACAGGTCTGAGGCTGCAGTAGAGGACACTGAGGCCCGGTCACCTCATTCATGGCCACCAGTGAGATGAAGCAGAAATACAGCAACCTGTGGACACCCCTTAGCCTGTCTTCCTCTTGTGTCTGCTCTGTCCTTGTTTATGCTCATTATGCTTGTAAAATATGTTTCTGTATCATTTAGCACCTATCATTTTGTTTTGTTGAATCAGTAGTCATGTTGTAAAATGTCAGCTCGCCATTTACTCCTGATGTTGTCTCCGGCTGTGGCTCACGTGTGATGGGTCATCTCGTCTCCAGGTGCAGAGTGTCCTGCTGTCCACACAGCCTGTCCCTGCGGCCCGACTGCCCTACAGAGTGAGGGTGTCTGCTGGCAAACGCTACGCCTGGTGCGCATGTGGACACAGCAAGAAACAGGTGAGCACACATCTCACACCTGGGTTCAGGTTTCAGCCACACCTAGAGCAGGATGCCAGCTCATTTTCTGCTGCCTATGTCCAGTTTACATTAACACCTGATTGAAAGCTTCCTGTTGAGAAGCTTTGCTAGTGGGGACTTGAATTTCTTTGTTTGAATAACAATAAAGAACATGCACAAAGTGAGCTGAGGTCATTCTTTAGGTTTGGGAAGTGTTTCATACTGTAATCAAGCTGAGTTGTCTTCCAGAGAGCTAAACTGGATTAATTTAAGCAAAGAAAACATACTAATAGGACTGGCTCAGGAGGTGGAGCAGGTCATCTGTGGTTTGATCCCCAGCTCCTACAGTCCACATGCTGAAGTCTCCTTGGGCAAGATACTGAAGCCCAAGTTCCCATTACTGGGAATCTTTGCACTTAACAACCTAACTAGAATAAAGGAGCTTGAAAACAACTTGCTCCTGATGGCTGCTCCATCAGTGTGTGTATGGGTGAATATGGCTAGGGTTGTAAAGCTCTTTGAGTGGTTGATACAACTAGAAGAGTTCTATGTAAGTGCAGTGCATTTGCCAATGAAATAAATGAATGCTGAACTGATTTTAAATAAAATCCTTACATGTATATGGAAGTGAACTGAAGATAATGAATCTGTGTATTCATCCTTTTTTCTCTCCATTAGCCGTTTTGTGATGGCGCTCACAAGACAGCAGCACCCACCATCTCTCCTCTACGTTTCACCCCTGACAAAGACAGGACCGTGATGTTGTGTGCCTGTAAGCAAACTAAAAACGCACCGTACTGTGATGGCTCACATTTCAAAGTTATCTTCCAGGATTTAGTGAGGTCGGTGAAAGGTGTCTTTAAATAAATGGTATTCAACATGTCTGCCCTTTGAGGCCAAAGAGTAGTAAATGTAATCCATGGTAACAGGAAGAAATCTTATCATTACCTCAACAGAATCATGTCATTCAGAAAGATATGAGGGCAGAACTTAAAAGCATCTTTGTGATTGTTCGTTACATATGATATGTGATCATGAGTTAACAATATAGTACAAGCTTGCATATATTTTGTAACATTATCTAAATATGAGTTTGTTTTTGTTTTTTTTAAATCCATGCTTGGAATTAATTCTATTGAATATGGAAGAATTATGTTTTCTTCTATTATGAGATGTTATATTTTTGTATTGGTTTCATATTACTTATTATTATTTTCATTTATGTTCACTTAATCTCCAGCATGGGGGTGTTTCATGGGTCATATGTGTGTGTGGGGCTGAATGCTTCTGAATATCACCTACAAATATATCATGGGTCACTTTCTGCTGAACTGACAGGGTGTTTTTAATGGTATAACAAGGGAATTTCATTGTTTGTGGGGGAGTCTCTGTATAAGAGATCATTCCTCTATATTGTACAATATATACTGTATTTATATACTCTTCAAGGGCAGTTTCATTTGAAATTTATTTTGATTCACTAGGGCTGAACAGTGAATTGAAATATTTTCAAAATCGCAATAAAGTGCAATATTCAAATTGCAGGAGCTGCAGTTTTGTTTTGTTTTTTTTGATAAAGGTAAAACTGTCACAACAGACTAACAGATGCCCTGGCATCCAAATGCTATTTTCTACACATAAAGGAACATGCTTATTTGTTACGAGCTCCAACTAATATATATATATATATATATATAACGCAGGACATTTTATCAAAGTGTGTTTATAGTATTTGTTGCTGTCAATTTTATCAACGTCTCAAAAATATTTGCATCAGCCCTTAAACTTTCTTTTTGCATAACAGTAAACTTTTTGTCCTTATTGTAATTTGCCAGACAGGACCAAAAATTTCCAGAATAACAATTTTGCTTCTTCAATTCTAAGTTGAAGACTTAAGCTTTTATGCGCTCATTTATTATTATTTATTAGTTTTTACTGTGACCATAGTAAAAACTTAATTTCTGCATGTTTCTCTCCGAAATCACTTCAGTTGTTGACCGACACTATCGGCTCAGCTGCTGACACGTGACTCTCCAGGAAGTGATTTCCACTCGGTCAGCTGTCAGCTTCTTCTTGTCCTTGAGCCGAGCTGCGGTTGTGTTGAAGTTTAGCTGTCACAGGAAACATGAACACACTGGTGACTAAGTTAGACCACATGTGGATCAGTTTAACCTTGAGGCACACTCGGGTACCAGCTACGGCCCCCAAGGTAAACCTAACCCTAATATTTGCCCGCCTTGAAAAATAACCAGTGTTTCTGAAATGACTGCGTAGTTATGATTTTGTCTCGGGTGTTAAATACAGACTGTACTGTCAGTTTCCCTGTGTTAAAAATACAAAAACAATCTGCCCTTCACTACAATTAGTGTTAGTCATCAGCCATTAAAATATGAAACGTCCACTGTATGTACGGCATCACATTGCAGATATCAGTGGTTTTTCTCTGTATGTAGACGCTGCGCCACCTGCTGCATAACGCAGCGCGCGCACAGTCACTGGTGTTTTCAATCAGCCTGATTAGACCTTTCCTCTGGGCTCCACTGACGTCACCCACGTTAGTCTCGTGACGATGGGCCACAATCATCCTCCAGCTCTTCCTCATCCTCATCCTCATCCTCGCCCCTGTTCACCTGTCCCAGCAGAAAGCCACCAGTGTCACCAACATCAACAGCAGATCTGTTGTCTGTGGCAACTCTTAAAAGAAAAGATGAGTCGAAGTCAATTGGATTTTATTTGCAGATACTTAGACTTAAGACATTTCAAGTCATCCTTTAGTCAGTGCCCCTGGCTGTTGTAGTGACAGTTGATAGAGTCACCAGAGGCCAAGTGTGAATGGTAGTTAATTCTCCTGGGAAGGGATGAAAGGACATTGTAAGTGGGGAATAAGTGATGTTGTAGACCTCCTCCTCTTTTGAAGGATGGTTTCTCGACATCCTTTTAATCCTCTTTCAAACCATCTGCCCCCTTTTTCTTAAGTATGGTTATCCTCAAAGGAGTGCTCCTTTATTCTTAAGGTGCAGGTAACCTGCTGAGTCTTGGGTCGGAGTATGGGTCTGTGCATTCCTCCCTGCAGTCGAGTGAATGCAGTCCAGTGCAGCTCTGTTCTGTTCACGTTTCCCTGCGAGTCGTGACAGTGTGACAGTGAGCCGCTGTGCACAGTACCAGGACTCTGAAACTGAGGCTTGATCTTATTTGCTATTTTACAGCCATGTGACATATCTTCTTTGAATAAAGGCCTATCTTCTAAGAACTTGTAGATTGGTGTGCAGAAAATTAACATTACAGCTCCACCCATCTTCTAGAAACAAGGTCTGATGACATTAAATATTTACCACCACCTGTGTTAGCAGGACCTTTATCAAAATACTGCTCAGAAGCCCAGCTCGCCAACGCAGGTGCCTTCACTTGTTCCAGTTGATTCTATTTTGCTCAGGTTATGTACCGATATTGCAGCCATTTAATATTAATTACAAATACAATTCCTGCTATGACATAAAAATGTTCATAAGAATCCTAAAGATGAAGAAATTTTCCCTCCTTGATGAGTGCAATGAAACATTGAAGATGTATCACACTTTAAATACTAACATAATTATTAATGAATTAATTATTATGAGCTTTGAAGTGAGAGAGAGCAAAGTCAGAGAGAGCGGGGGTGACATGCAGCCACAGGCCACAGGCCGGACTCAAACCTAGGCTGCTGCTGTTAGTAGTAAGGCTTGAGGAAGGCCTCCCCAAAGGCTGTTTTTACATATTCACAATTAAGAACATTTTAAGAATTAATACATATTGACTGAGTGCTGTATTATTTTATTGTATGCTGCAACATTTAGTTAAATAAACTGAACACTATATTGCTGTGCTGTCCAAAGGTGCAGCTCTCCACACTCCCTCCAGAGCCTGTCATCCCCTCCAAGAAGCCTTTCAAAGTTGAGCTGGTTAGTGGGAAGCGGTACTCGTGGTGCACCTGTGGACACAGTAAGAAACAAGTAAGACTATTAATTTTGCCATTATTTATCATAAAGTGCAAACCCTGTGTTTTCTTTGATTAAACCTTTACATTTCAGCCATTCTGTGACGGAGCCCACAAGTTGAAAGCCCAAGGCCTGTCCCCTCTACGCTTTGTCCCAGAGACAGACTCCACAGCTTGGCTGTGTGGATGTAAATACACCAACAACCCTCCTTACTGTGATGGCACGCACAAGCAGGATTTCATTGTGTCTGCCGCACTACATGAAGAGACTATGTCTTGAACAAAGAGGATTATTGCTGGATCACTTGGGTTTGGTTGACAAACCTTATTCTGATGTGTTGTAGAGGCAGAGCATAAACTTTGCTGCTGTATCCAAAGTTTTGCAAAACACTGCAGTACATGAACGCAGCACGGAGAAGGTTAACGCCACAGCCCCGACCTCAGCCATTGTGCTTGGCCAACATGTTGCATTAACATTAAGGTTGGTAATATGATGATATACTATGAGATATATTACACTGAGGTAACGGTCCCTTTAGTATATCTGGCTCTTTTCAGCCATCGTTGAAATTTTTGCTCAAAAAGAGAAATGCTAAAGATAGGTTGTAATAGTAGTCTGATTAATGTTTCTCAGGGGTCCTTGAAGGGGTTCCTTGGGGTCACTAGGAAAAATTCATTTTCACTGTTTCCATCTGTAAATAACACAATTACTGAATGTATGACTATAACATCTAAAGGCACAAATCTTATCTTTTAGTCCTTTATGTAAAAAAGTTGAAACCATTGGTCCAGATTTTAATATAGTGGAGAAAAATGTCTTTGTGTGCGTGAAGTGATGTACAGAGTAAAGGTGTGATAGTAGAGAGCCCTGTGCTGCTACATTGTTTCCCCTTTTAACCTTTGAGATGTGTGCTCATATGTTTTCCTTTATTTAAATGAAGAAATGTAAACTACACTGAGTTGATCACTGGGCAACGAATACATGCTTTCATTTTTAAGACTGCTAGAGGGGTGTTGTCATTTTTACAACCAGGTTGTGTTGGTGTTTAAGTGAACTACAGTGGAGGAGACAACATGTAGAGAGTGCAGTCTCACTTAAAAGCTTTACAAACGTTTCATGTTAATATCAGAATTCACAATCACTCACGTGTCAGGTTGCAGCTCTATCTGGATCATTTCATGCACTCAGGACTCAGATGACTTAATAAGTGATGAGAGCTGGCAAATGTGAAAGAAAAAGCTTCTAATAGATGATAGATATGTTAGATGATAGACAATAGATATGTTAAGAAACTTGAGCATGTCAGCCAGGGTCAGCCCTGGCACTTTTGGACCCATAGAAAGGATCCAGAGACTTGACACTCTGAGGCTCTTATCTATCCATGTCTGTTGTGGTTTTTATCTTCAGTGTATAAATGTAAAATGAAAGATTGCATTTAACACTACCTGACAATTATGACATGAGGCTGTGGGAATTATTTAACTCCCACAGTTTTAATCTGTAACAATTTCTTCATATCTGGATCAAGGCTGTTACACAGGGAATCAAACAGGACAGTCAGGTCAGAAAAACCTAGTAAGTAAACATTTTATTGACCTAAAACATGCACATATGGCTGATTAAAAAAAGTTTCATTGTTGAAAAGAAACAAAAGGAATGTTGAAAATGATGGAACTACGACATACATGGCCAAATATTCAAATCCCTTTTGAGTTCTTCGCCGGCCACGAGAGGAGACGGTCTTCCGACAGACATCTGCTTGCAAGCGTGGTAGTGCTTGGTATTCAGTAAATATAAATGCTTCTCCTGCTGGAAAATACTTCATGGTTTGAACTGTGTGATCTGACCTTGACAAAGTGCATCAACAGTTTTCTGTAATGTACATGTTACCTGATGAGCAGTTGCTTTTACTGGACATTTATACAGCAGTTATTAACATGACTGTTCAAAGGTAAGGATTATCTTTTTTTCTTCTTCTTTACATCCAACTTCTGCAGTGACATGCACTGCAATGCCTCCCAGCATTTAGTCTCATGTTGTATGGAAGCCAAATCAATGTTGAAGGAGCTATGGAAATGAAACAGACCCACTGCATATACAATACAAAACGATTACAATATCTTGTATAAAAGATAAGTTTATACATATGTATGCACACATGCTCACATTTGATACATACTGTACAGTTTGTATGTGTGCACTGTTCTAGTCTAACACACATAAACACACACACGCACATACATACAAGTGTCTATTTGGCTGCACCGTTCCTGCTGAAGGGTGATAACAGTAATCTGGCCCCCGTTTGTCCAGAAGAACAACTCAAGCTCTTTTTGCTCTGAAGAAAGAAAGAAAGAAGGGAGCAATTCAAACACTGTCCTCCCTGCTGCCCAGTACACATGTTAGGTCGCCGGTGGCAAACCGCTTTTGTCGCCTCCCCTCGCCTCCTCTTTGCCAGCCCCAGAGCTTGTGCCATTGACAGTCACCTTGCGAGCATTGACGCCCTGTTTGGAGGCGAGAGTGTGTCGCTGAGTGTTGTTTGGCACAGTGGTACCGTTGGAGCTTTGGATGGCAGGGGAGGGATTGTGGGATGCAGGGCTGGACTGCGAGGAGGATCGGGGTGGCTGGGCTGCAGCAGGACTGTGGACTTTGTCGCTCTGGGAGTCGCTCTCTGACGTTGGACTGGTGTTGACGCCATCAGAGTGGCCCTGAGCAGCAGACTGGGACGGCCTCCTGCGCTTCCGGGTGGGTTTGACTAGGTACTGCAGGGGGATGGGTCCAGTCTGCACAGAGGAAAACACATCATCAGGACTGCTGACAGAAACCCGCATTTTATCACGCATCAGTAAGCCAGTAAAGGAACAAACAGGACTTTAACAATAGACTTGGGACTGGAAATGAGGCTTGTGAACGTGCACCAAATTTGTCAATGAGTGAGATTTATAAAAAAAAAAAAAAAAAAAAAAACTTGGGTATGCACATCTTTATGACTGAGGAATACATATACATATTTCTGGTTTTGTGCATTCTGACGCTGTCGTGGCCAACTTCAGCAGCTCATTGGTTGACACGATGCAGTTCACCTGGGCCTTCAGGACTATGTGGTCCATGTGCTCACTTGCACACATGCAACAACTGAGCCAGGTTGTGACAGCATACACATAGTTTTAGTGATGATGAATCTACACCTAGTAACAAAACCATGGCAGGTGCAGCTCCGCTGAAGGTGCAGGTCTAAAGGTCTAAACTATAGACTAGACAAAAGTTGTGCCAGGAAAGAAGCTCATTGAAGTCTTCTTCAATGAGCTTTCAGCTCCTCTGGCACATCTCACAAGACAGTGCACTGCCTCGAGTGTACCTGTCAATACACTCTAGGCAGTGCACTGCGGTACGCTGGCAACACATATTACTTATCTAGCTATTATTTCTTAAGATGTGTGCCTAAACTATTGAATGTTGAATAAAAAGTGCTTTGGGGATAATTCCCAACGTAACTTTAAATATTTTTAATAATGAACCAATTTAGAGGAACAATTTACAGCATTAGTTTTCTGAGAACCTCATTCATATGTTGAATCAAATTGGGAAATCAGTGGCAATACGCAGCCATACACTAGTACCAAGTATGTACACATCCCCAGATGAAAATAGTCCCCAACAAATGCACTATTCCGGAGTGCGTAAGATTTGCTGACAACCAGCTGGTTTAGAGACTTACTGAGGCTTGTATAAATATAAAACTATTTGTGAGGTGTTGTTAAAGACTCAATAAGAACAAATGGGCTGGTTTCAGAGACACTAGGGATGCGACACTAGAAGGCATTGTGAGATTGACACGTTGGTTTTGGTCTTGTCATGGGATTTGTTTTTTTTTTTTTAATTTTTTAATATCATTAAATTTATCACAGATGTTTCTGTTACCAAAGGATGAGTGACAAAGAGGGAGTTTCATTTCAGCAGAAGCTGTTCAGAGTCCCCAGGAATTATAAACACATAACCAGAATATAAAAATAAACACAAATAAAAACACTGAAAAATGAAAAGTCAGCAGACTAAAAACTAATTTCAGTGTATGTTCATGTTTTCAATAATACCAGCATGAAGACCATATAGGTGATTTTCCTTGTTTTAGCCCACTGATAATAGTTTTAAAATCATCTCCATCTCAACTCAATTTTTAGTTATTTTATTTTTTTGCAGAAACATAATTTATTCAGAAAGCGTAATCCGTTCTGAATAAGTCTGAAAACGCTGTGAGAAAACCTGATCCACAAGACAAACATGGACCTGGTGAAGAATAATGATCAGTGATTGGAATTGGTGACTGGCAGCTGCAGTTTTTACAAATACTTAAATGCAGCAAACATTACTGTTGAAGCAACCTCATGAGTCCAACTCCAAACATGCTCCCACTGGCTGCCTGCTACCGTGTAAGAACACGCTTAAGGAAAGTGAAAGCTGTCACTCACTCGTCTCCACTCATAGAAGTAGGCAATATCCATTAGTGTGTAGTAGTCCTTCAGGGGCTCATCACCATACAACACCTCCACCTGCAGCAGACAGTCACATTTAAAAGTGATGTTACAATAAGAAAACAGTTTGTTACTTCAGTTTATTTTGGATGAAAGGTGATCATGATGTCCTCCAACTCAGCAGCATGAAGCTTGTACCCATCATTTCACCAACTTCGCATGTCACAGTGAAATGAAACTCCAATAAAACTGTGTTTCTACCAATATATTTAAACTAAAGCTGCCAATATGTTGACAACTACAACTATAGTTCATCCTGGTAATGTCACTATTTGTGAGTTAGAAAAGTCTATAAACATTCTGATACCAATAAAAATCTATTTAAACTGAATAACATAATTCACTTGTGATTTTACAGGTTTCAGCCTCCTCAGTGTCAACAGACACTAACTGTCATCTCAGCTTTACTTTGACCCATTTCTGGCAAACCCACTGCGGCTGAGGCCCAGGTCTGGTTCCAGGCCGCAGCATCACTTACATCTGAATAAGAGGGTTTCTATCAGCTGTGTTTCTGAAACACTCAAACATGACTGTGTTCCTACCTGAAGCTCATCACTAAGTACATTGTACTTTTAAACTTGAGCTATTTGAACTCAACGCTTCTACTGACATCAACTCTTGTGAGGTTTTGACCAAGGACTATTATAACAGGGGAAAAGGGCAGAACACAAAGTGCTGCACAGGGAAACAAACTGGAGCCAATTGTCTTAACATCAGTGTAAATATTATTCACATCAACAACAAACTGTCACGACAAGACATACAAGTTGTAAACATGCTAATCTTTCCCGTTTTTCAGTGTCTCACAATTTGAACGCAGCATTACAATGGTTTTGACCAATTAAAATTGTGTACAGCTGATAATAAATCTTTTGTTGGAGTGAAAGAAAACCAAGACAGGTTTTCCCTCCCCTGTAATCTTGCTCACTGTCTCACTAAAGGCTACATACACTTCTGTTTGATGTACAGTGTCTGGCCTTTCCATCTTTACACAGCATTAGGTTTGGACAGTTGAACAGTGTCTAATGAACATTTATGTCAGAATAATGTGAGGTTTCTTGCTGGTGTGAATGAGGTTTTAAATGAATGGAGCCATTATATAATAAGAAATTAGCTGTTGGGAGAAAGTTAGCTTCTGTGACACTGCATTAGTTTTTTTAAAACACAAACCTGAAGCTTGATAATTTGGGTTTTTGTGTCCAAATTCTGATCTAAACGCAGACTAGCTAGGAACCTGTACACAACTCAGCATTTTAAACAGCAATACAATTATTTAGTTAGCATTTAACATCAACATGCCAAAGACTTGTGAGAACAACAGTTGAATGTTAACAGCTTTGTTAAACGCGTGATAATATTTTAAAGAGCTTTTCTGCAGCAGACACGTTGTGTCGTAGCAGGAAAGCCACTTCCAGGGGCCCGTGTGCTGCGTGTGCTGGCTCACAACCATATTCACATATTACATAATTGCAAACATCTGAGTGGGGAGAAAATATTCCCATCAGCCTCTTAATTGTAGGATATCGGTCATTTCTGCCAGCGATCATATCTCCAGAAGAGCAGCGAGGTATCCACAACATATCAATAATATCCCATACTAACTCTAACCCACTCAATCCAGCTAATAGGAAATGAGCTGTATACTGTTTGTTTAGATCTGGCTTTACTTGTTAACCACTACAGATACATAAGCTGTGACCACAAGGTTAGCAGTGCAGCTAACTGTATCAATAATTAATAATGCATGAACACTCCCAAGTCAGTAACATTCAACATTATAAAAATGCAGCATGATCTATCAATGCTATGTTAATAATCATTACTGTGCTTTAGCTGATATGACAAGTGTGAATGAACGTGTTTTAATGTGATAACCATGTGGAGACTTTCTATATTTGTTAGATCCTTTCCTTGTTTTTACATTTAACAGCTTGTCTCTTTTTGAAACTGTTCGTTGTGACATATCTAGTCATTTTGAAATGACGTCCCTCAGTCTGAGCACACACTGTGTGACTTGGGCTCTTTGAACCTGTCAGTCATCAGAGGTTCACATATCAGAGTGCTGACTGCCGGAGCTCTTTTATATCTCACAAATGTAAGCAAACCCAATATGACCCATCTGTGTGGCAGCATTTGTAGCTATGATTGAGTTACTTTGGAGTGAAAAGTCATTTTACACAATGCATTTTATATATTTGTGCCTGAACCCTGCACTTTGCTACAGAATCAATACGGCATTCGTTGCTGGGTGCATTGCGTCTAATTACCCGATAGTTGTTGGGAATATCCATCTTGCTCCGGAGGAACTTCGCTAAGTGCATGACGGACATGGCTGCTGGGCACTGCAGGAAGCGTTTACCATTGGACTGGGAACAAACAAAAGGGAAGAGAGCGGGACACATAAATCCAGGGTGAGGAACAGAAAACCACAATGAACACATGCAGTGTGTCGTCTTCACTGCTGCTTTACCCAACGTTGCCTCTCAACTGAAATCAGGTTTTTACCTTGTCTCCTTCCATCTCTGAACGCTGCCTCTCATTGTTTCTGCAGAGAAATATTAAACAAAGAAAGTGTTACATGATAAATAATTATTTCCACAGATAGAGAAACTCATTTTCAATGTACGTTTTACTGTAACCCCCCCCAACAAAGCATGGATCATACAGAGGTTTTATTCCTGTGACTCTGTTTAATGACTCCTACATACATCAAGTAATTCTCCTCCGTCCTTCACTTGGTGCATGACCAGATTATTTCCTTACATTGTTTTCACACCTGACACAGCAGACACTTTTCCAGTAAACAGACGCAACATTAAGAATTTACACAATGATTTTTATATGGATAAGAAATGAGCGACTTACTTGTTCCTCTCATAGAACTGTATGGACAGACTGATGATTTCATCCTCTGCTATGTTAAACGTCTCCACCACTTCCCCTGGTTCCAGCACACGATTTTCAGCATAGAAGTCCCGCCTCCGTTTCATCTCATCTAGTTTCAGAAAAAAAGAGTGCCTTTAAATGGAAACCTACGACAAAAGACTATGATTAAGACCTGGCTTCAAGATCATTTGTCTTACCTTTGAATAACCCTGGAACAAGCTTATAAACAATATCTTGTAGAGTTTTGTCCGCTCTTGAAAAAAAAGAAACATTATTAGAGATGATGAACATTGCATTTGCACTTTTTTTTTTTTTTTAAGAAACCTGATGTTGACCACTCTTGGTTACCTGATGCTGAGCTGTGGACACGTCTTGTGAACTTGGACATCACATCGAGGACAGAACTTATTTGTCTCCAGGAAGGCAACAATGCAGGTTTTACAAACTAGAGCAAGAGAACGGACACAAACAGATGGTAGAACATTGCTCTATGTGATTGTTAGTGTTAATGTGCAGTTCATGGAGCAGACTCAGTATCATGAACGCCCTAATAAAAAGAGAGACTGACTGAATCGGCCTCCACAATCACAACAACGCAGAAACAGCTCATACTCAGTGTCAACACAATCTTGAATGTTGTTTCACATGCATTACATTATTATTGTGCACACAGATGACATCCTATAGAACTGCATTAAAATAAAATATTAAAAGTGTAGTATGACTCAACATCACACTCACCTCACAACTACAACATGTGCAGCTCTGCTCTATGTGCTATAAGATCAATGCTAATTCATCACTGGACTTAACCAAGACAGGGTGCATACATGTAGCGCTTTGTGTATGGGAAACTTACAGGAGTGCAGGCACTCTACAATGGTTGTAGCATCAACTAAGTAACCAGCGCACAGTGGGCATGTGAGGTGTGGGTTCAGATCTGTGATTTTAATCCGGTTGGGCTGCATTTTCTCCATCTGGACAGATCTGCAGAGGAAGCAAATAACAACATGAGAGGATGGTGGAGCACAGGAGCCCAGGTAAATGTGTAATGCTTGTTGGGACTTAGTAGTTCTGTCCTATAGGGTCAATGAGTGGCTGCCACAGAGCTGCCTTCAGACAATGTCTGCAGCAGCTCGTCCTTGGGACAGCAGGTTGTGAAACCACAACAAAGAGAGCTGATGGCCAACAAACACAACTCTAATGACACGTTATAGCGTTAGATAATGTGTTGGAAACAGGAGCCGTGCAGCTAAACGCAGTCTGTGTGCTGGTACACAACAGTCGGCTATTGAATCGCCCCTGTGTGGCCTCATCTTGTGCATCAGCTCTGCTCCTCGACCAGCGGAGCAACAAAGAGCGTTTCCATTTCTCCGGAGCTCCGCCGTCCGACCGAGCACCTCCACCACACACATCCAGTGGAAACACCAGCACTGAGGGGGTGCACAGCCACAGAAAATCACACTAGTACACAAAGCAGCCATCTTAAATTCACTGACAGGGCTGTATCAGGAGGCGAACAAGAGAGACTCAAAATGTGACACCGTTCACTTTGTGTGCGCCTCAGCAAACAGCGGCGCGATGAGCCGGATAAAGAGCGGTCACCGACGCATCGGTCCTACCTGATTAGACATAAAAGTTCCCCTCTCCTCCCAACGAGGATCCAGGTAAATTATTTGGACTTGAACAGAATTTGCAGCAGCGCCAGAAAATGGCTTTTTTCAGCTCCGTCAGAGGACTGCCCATTTTGGATCACGTGATATTATTTTGTCGCCTCGTTCACAGGGCACACAGGGTCCTCAGGGTCTCTGCAGGCCCTGCTCGCTTTCTGCTCGTCCGTCCATCCTGCACGGGAGCCAAGCTCACGTTTCTTTTTCAAGTCCTTTCACCTTTGTTTGATTCATGTCTGTCAGTGACTCTCGCGGCTCTGTCGCGCCCTCTGTTAGTCTGAGTCTGGTTGAAAATGATTGTATCTGCATTAGAGAGGGAGGCCCTGCAGGCCTCATGTCCCGGGGCCCGAGCTGAGGGAAATCTGTGAGTCTTGTTCGGTCAATAATTAAAGTATGTTTGTAATTTTCTAAAAAGTGAATGCATTACCCAAATCTAACTGATTAGAAATAATAAATGAAACAATAAACCCAATGACAGATCTACAAATAGGAAAAAGTGATTCGGATGGAAAGAAACGTTTTGAACAGACAGGAAAAAGTTTTATATGTCTGATTAAATTCATGGCAGTTTAAGGTACTTTCACTATAAAGAACAGGGAGTTTAAATGCTGAAGCTATATTCAGTTTAATTTTAAGTATTCTCATAACAAGCTAGAGAAACATATGGTTGATTTATTTTTATTTTGATCATCTATCAAATTAGTATTTCTCCATATCTACATTTGTCCAGATAGGACAGCAAAAAATAAATATGGTGACTACAGTATCATGTTTCTATGGTTCAATAAAATAATAATAATAAGAGGAAAAACTGAACTGTCACAAAAAAGAGGAACAATATAAATAAAACTGAAGAGTCAGCAATTCTTTGGGGTTGGCTATTAGGTCACAAAAACATTCACCCCTGTGAAAGTCACAAAAAAATGACCACATGAACATCTTTATCTGTGACCATATATGCCAACATATATGATGAACATCATCATATAACAGACAGACTCAGTCATGAGATCGCTGAGGAGGTAGAATACAGTGTAGAAGGTCTACGTTTGGAACAGCCTCTTGAAATTGTGTCGTCACAAAACTTAGATTAAGAAATATGAGACAAAATCTTTTTATTCAAGGGAAAGAAATATTCACCCTAATCAATTAAACTATTAAACTGCTTGTGTGTTGTAGTGTAGTTGTATATTTATGGATGTTTCCAAAGGGGCACTTCCATAAAGCTGGGTGACTCCCAAATAGCAGATTTTTTTAAGAAACAGCAAAGACTGAAATATTCTTTCTTTTAGCCCTTTTTAACACAAAAACAAAAAACAAAAATGTTCAATCCTAGATTTCCCATTATCCAACTCAAAAGCATCTGTTTGTTAGGCTGTATACTGCATATAAAATCTGTGGATGACCCCTTTAAAGATGGTATTTTCATTTCTTTTCTAATCCTTTTGTATAAACAGTAGTGTATTCTGTTATACAAGACAAATCAGACTTTACACTTAAATTATTTAAAAATTTTCCTCTTTCAAGAATCTAGTTACACTTTAGAATCAAATGAGAAAGTTTGCTAGTAGCTGTCTTTTATAGGGAAAATGTCATCTGAATCTGTCTATTTAAAGATCAGATAGGGTGAAATGTTGATGTCTGTGATACCATAAGCACATGCTTAGTAGTGCATATTTACCTTTAAAGCACTCACACTGAGGTCATGTCCTATATTTATTTATTTATTTTAAACCAAGCCAGTGTTTTGTACAGACAGATTTCACTGTTTTTCATACTTCCGGTGTTATAACATTGTATTAACCTTATGTTTGTAATTAATATTCAGAAAATAAATATGATATGAAAAAATCAAATAGAGAGCAGTCTCCAAAAGACTGGAAATAAAAGTTTAATTTCATTTGTATCAGAAATTTTGCAATTTTACATGAATTGAATTATAGGTAAACCACTGTCATTGGCTGAATGATGAGATGATAGTTGTCACAGAGTAAATTAGCTGGTCCATCAAAACCATCTCGTGTTATTGAGGGTAACAGACAAGCAGTGCTCAAAGATACTATTTAAAGTCTTCTCAGACATTTGGAGCACTTTACACTGACAGGATATTTGCAACACATTAAGTCATAGTTGTTTTTTTTTTAATTATATTTTTTATGTATCCCATTCCTCAAAATAACAACTTTTGAAATTTGATAATTTCACTGCAGAGTATTGTTTTTTCTATTGTGTGTGCTAACGTGACTGATGCAAATAAACTTGTAACTGTTAATGAGAAAAGTAGAATTTATTTTAAATGACTTGATAGTGGGAGATAGGCAACAGTTAAAGAGTGAGAGCAGGTTCTAATCCCGTGGTCTAAACTGTTATTTTGTGCCTTGGAGCTGCCAAAGTTTAATTATACCATCATCTACGCTGCTTGACCCGTGTGTAATCCGGATGCGGGTCCATGGTACAGTGTGGGGGAAACCCTGTAGTTCTCCCGGGGGCCCGTTGGCGGCGCTGTTGACTGTGAAGTGCAGCACAGACGCCATCTTGAGGACACACCGAACGGTGTTGGTGGTGACTGACAACAATCTCAGGCGCATCATGATGGAATTACTCACCTGCAAGTGAAACGGCATCACTTCCGCCTTGGGTTGCAGACATTACGGGAAAAGTAGAGGAGCTGGCCGGCAAATGTTCACCGCTTCGGGTTGTTTTTTTTCAGAGAGAGACTGCGCTGTAGCCTGATGGCCGGCTAGCTGCTCTCTGGACCCCACCGCGGCCTGCTCGGGAGGAGGAAGGGTGGTGACGGCGCAAAATGCTCTACCGCTGACTCCCAACGAGACAGTTATCCTATCCAGAGACTCGCTGCGAGTTGG
Organism: Rachycentron canadum; assembly: GCA_038496675.1. Classification (NCBI taxonomy): domain Eukaryota; kingdom Metazoa; phylum Chordata; class Actinopteri; order Carangiformes; family Rachycentridae; genus Rachycentron; species Rachycentron canadum. The sequence continues at coordinate 24,078,727 of CM076650.1, read as the reverse complement.
ACGACGAGCACGATGCACTTAGATTTTTAACGCTCTTAACTTTCCGGGTTTTTTGTTGTCTGTAGAGGCTCTGAACGACAGTAGGCGCCGTCTTGCGTACCCCGAATTCCCAGCCCGAGACATGTCATCCAACTGCACCAGCGCAGCGCCTGTCAGCGCTAGCAAAACCAAGACGAAAAAGAAGCATTTTATAGGACAGAAAGTGAAATTATTCCGTGCAAGCGAGCCCATTCTCAGCGTTTTAATGTGGGGTGTCAACCATACGGTAAACACATCTTAAATGTCTTGTTGTCACCGGTGTGCGGTTTGTTTATGCTGCTGTTTTGATTTAGCTAGCCTGCTAGCTTGTTAGCCAACTGCCCTCAACTGTCAAGGCAGCTTAGATGTTTTAGTCGCCATGCAATTTGTCCATTTCGTGGATATTGCACAAGTAGTTAGTAGTGTGCTTGCACAGAAACACGCTGGTTGACTTGGTGCTGAGCTAGCAGCATCCACACAGTTTACAGTTAACTGCTGCTGCCGTGGTCGCTAGCCGCGGTTTGCTGTGCCTGAAGCGTGCGTTTTGCAGGTATTCAAAGTGCATCCGTTAAGGACTCTACAGCTTTGGCATGATTACCAGAAAATGCACACGTTCGTGGCAGGTTGTGCAGTCACTAGTCATAAATCATAGATGGCGAAGTGTTCGGGAGCCAAGTAAATGATCTGCGGCTGCTGTAGTGCAGGCATGGAGTGGGAGGGGTGTGACAGGCAGCCGGAGCAGCAGGTTACACAGATTTTCGGCTCCACAGCCGCAGACTATTGTTTGAATAAACCTGCTCTGGGCTATCGTCTGCGGCTGCCGTGCTAGCTGCCTGCACCCAGTCGCTGCAGTTCCTTCCATCACACCAGTCCCCTATAAATAGAGCAGAAAATATATCACATTCACTTTTGGCTGAGTCTGTCTATCGCTATGAAAAGCAGAGTGAAGGGCAGATTGGACACACTGATGGATGGAGCAGGTTAGCTGTTTTGCCTAATGTGCAGTACAGCTTCAGCTGGCAGACACCACAGGTTGTTTGATGTGTGAAAAGCAGCCTCTCAGGTGTGACAGAGAAGTATGTTTTGGTATTTACATTGTGGCATATTCCTTAAAGTACATTACTGTATGATCAGCTCTGTGAGGGACACATTAGTTAACAGTATTTAGGTGGTAAACTGTTCCCTCTTCTACTGGTCTTGATTTGCTGTTGGAAAATTACCCCACTCACAAACACACCAGTCAAACATGAAAGCAACTGGTAATAACTCAATGATAATTAATTTCCAAAACTGTTGACAGTGACCGCAGCAGATTTTACACTGTGACTGAGGGTATTTGTGTGTGTGTCTATCAAACCCTGTTAGTCTGTTAAATGAAATTGCATGGTGAATAAAATGCAAACAATCAAGGAATTACCGAAGTAGCTAATGATATGGTTATCAATGCAGCATCTCCAGCATTCAGTGGGTGAACTTTGGCAGTGGGTGTGTGGGTGCAGCACACAGGCCTGGTGATTTGAGGTGTGGGCGGGAAGCCGATTCAAGACATCAAACAGACTTCTCATCAAAGCACTCTTCTTCCAGTCAGAAAACTGCATTTTTAATAGTGCCCTAGCTGTTATGTTGGAGGATTTCACTTCCACACAGTGTCACTTGGTGTATAGACCATGTACTACACCACCTGCTTGCTGTTAATCCTCCATAAACCTGCTTAATATTTTTTTGAATGTCATGTCAGCAAATAATTGCCCATTCAGATCCATCAGAGCTTCAAGTTAATGGAGTGTTTGTACTTTACAGCACTTCATTGAGGCCATGTAACATTATTAAATTAAACACTTTAACAACCACACATGGACTCTGATGTTTTTAAAGGACATTGTGTTCACATAGAAACGTAAAGTTAAAAACACTGCCTACATATTCCATATCTCTATAAAGTTGTACTTTATTAATACTCTTAATTTCACTTAATTGCACAAATTTTAAGATCAAATAATTCATATTGCCAACAATAAACAACTGTGTGGAGTGATTTATTTTCTTGTCTTTGGCCATTGGTCAGTTTTTGTTGTAATTTTTGAATTAGTTATGAATCTGGGAATCAAATGATCATTAAAGTTAGGTGACTCTACATCATTTGTGCTAACTAAAAAATTGAATGAAATTAAATATCGTTCTCATCAGCTATTGCACTGGTATAACTGCAAGTGTCCATGGCAGTAACATTAACACATTATCTGTCTGTTGTTTGTTATTTTGTTGTTTCCTCAAAGGCTGGTTGACTCAACAGGTGGCAGTGGTATCTCTTCAATCTTTCCCCCCACTTTCCCCTGTATGTCTCAACTAGATTATGTACAAGGAACTTTTTTTGAAGTGCCTCAGTTTGAGCTTTTGCTCTAGATGTGTTTCAGCAGATAAGATCAGTGTCTGGGGGCTTAGCTGCAGTGGCAAGGAAAACTGTCAGCCTGCTCTCTGGTCCCAAAGTTAATGATTGGTGCTGGTAAACACTTGCAGAGATTTGGCAGAGTGTGTGCAGTTCATGTAAAACTGACAATACATATTGTTTTTACAAACTGAGGTCTATTCTGTTTGAAATGCTTCACACATATTTCTCAGTTTGATCTCAGTATATTAGTAGTATACTGCATATTAGTATTAGTAGTAGTATACTCAGTATATGAAAAAGTGTTGTTTTGATTTCTTATCATTCCTAAATGATTGTACCATCTGTCATATATCAGCATGTTTTCTGTGTTCTTCAGACTGTGGTCTGATCTCTCTTTCTCACCTCTTTTCTTCAGATTAACGAGTTAAGTAATGTGCCTGTACCAGTAATGCTGATGCCAGATGACTTTAAAGCCTACAGTAAGATCAAAGTGGACAACCACCTATTTAACAAGTAGGTACATCACAGCTTATACACTGTCAGCACAAGCTGTTAAAGTCTCAGTCTGCAATCCAAGTGTAAACAAAAGGTCAGCTTACCACTAGAGTTCAAAATACCTGCTGTCACTCCCAAAATAATTTTTTTTTCTTAAAATAATGACAATGTTCCTGTTATATTTGTGATTATACTCACTGAATAAATAGATAAATAAAAAACAAACAGGGAGTAGCAGTTCTGTGGACAGAAATGCCTTGATGATAAAATGTATGAGAGAAGAATGGCCAGACTGGCTGGAGCTGACAGAAAGGCTACAGTAACTCAGATCACCAGTCTTTATAGCTGTAGAGTTGGATGGGATACAAAAGAATAAACCATGTCAGGTTCTGCTCGTCTCAGGCACGATCCGAAATCTAAGGCTGCAGCGGGCACAGGCTTGTTTACCAAAACTGGACAGATATAGACTGGAAAAACTTAGCCAGGTCTGATTGATCTGGATTTCTGCTGAGGCAGCAGATGGTAGGATCAGAATTGTTCAATGTTTCCTTGGCACTTTGGGGCCTTAATATACCAATCAGTCATGGTTTGGATGATTGTTAGCTGACCATCTCCTAATGCCCACTACAACACAATAATGCACAATGTCACAAAGAATAAGTAATCTCAAACTGATTTCATGGACAGTAAGTTCAGTGACCTTCAGTGACCTCACCGGTCTCCAGATCTGAATCCAGTAGAAACCTTTAGGATGTGGTAGGACAGGAGAAAAATCTGCAGAAGTGATGAAAATATTGTGGAGTCAGATTGTAGCCACACACAGATTGTTGTCAAAGCTCCATTGAACACTTGATTGAGATACTTTGCAATTCAAGCCATCCTCATTCCAAAGTAGCAATTTAAGGACTGAAACAGGATGATGTTTTTTTTTTTTTTAAACCTGTCAGGTTGAGAATAGCATAGGTTTGCTTTGCTTGTCCATCACTTCCCATTTAGTTACAACTTTTTGTCTATGCACTGATTTTGACAGTTACTGACTCATCTAATTATATTGCAGTTTGGCTTTGGTACAAAATTAAAAAAGTCATAATTTCCAGACCAATTTTACAGTTCTTATATGGACTTGTCTAATTAAACTATGTGACCACAGGCATCAATTATCATCATTAAACACTTTAAGCAATTCAGGGTTTTTTTATTCTTATAACTTTGGCTGTTTTGACTGTCATCTCCATCATCTCTGTCTCAGAGATTCAGAAACACGAGTGAGCCTGATGTTGAAGATTATGTTACTGGTCACTGTTAAAATATAATTGTATAATATTTTCATTCAGTGAATAGACACCACCCAAAGTTATTGCAAATGTATTTGGAAAATGAGCCGATCTGTGGCTGTAAATGTCAGATCTACATTGTGTTATTGTTTGTGCATGATCCAAACAAAAGCAGAAATATTTCTTCCTCAGTCTCACTAATGAGTCTCTGTGCTCCGGTGTGTGGTGCTAAACGTGTGACTCTCCCTGTCTCTCCCCCCAGAGAAAACCTGCCTAGTCGCTTTAAGTTCAAAGAGTACTGTCCCATGGTGTTCAGAAACCTGAGGGAGAGATTCTGCATCGATGACCAGGACTACCAGGTGAGACATGTGGAGCTAAGAGATGCAACAAACTTTTAGAAATGAACTTTTGGGGAATTTGATATTTCCACTTTGGAGTAAGAATGTGTCTGGGTGTCTTTGCCTCGGCAGAACTCCCTGACAAGGAGTGCCCCGCTCAACAGCGACTCCCAGGGTCGCTTTGGCAACCGCTTCCTGTCCAGCTACGACCACCGCTTTGTAATCAAAACTGTGTCCAGTGAGGACATTGCTGAGATGCACAACATCCTAAAGAAATATCACCAGGTAGAGACCTTGCACCCCCAAAATGGACTGTGAGAGCAGAATCAAACACCATTATGTTTTTCACACCGTACTTCAGTAACTGGAATGTTGTTACCTGTTGAGACTACGTTCATATGCTTTCCTCTCTGTTCATATCGACAGAGATCAGGAGAACAATTTCATCACTGCATAAATGATATGACTGTAGAGCTCCATAACATTCAGTTTAAATCAGATTTCATTACTGTGTATTTGATTCCTCACACACACTGTTGCTCTCCCCTGATTTTCTCCAGTTTATAGTGGAGTGTCATGGCAACACACTGCTCCCCCAGTTCCTGGGCATGTACAGGCTAACGGTGGATGGGGTAGAGACCTACATGGTTGTGACCCGAAATGTATTCAGCCATCGCCTCACTGTACACCGCAAATATGACCTGAAGGTAGGATATACATAGGTTACTTTTACATGTGACTATTGGAATAAGGAGTCTTAAAGGGGCAGGAGTCATGAGATAGTGAGTTAAAAACATTTTGTGGCTAAATGTTTAAAAACACAAACTGCATGTTGATTGTCCTCAGGATTGATCAAACAATCATCAGAAGAGGATTCTACAGACTACAGACTTCCCACCCAGTGATAAACTGTGTCAAAGTAATAATGTGCAGGCATATTTGATTTTTTTTTAGTTACTAAGTTAATGTCAGCAATGAAAGTGAATGACAAAATAAGGAGAACAAAATGAAAATTAAAAAGAAAATGCAATTTCGTATTAAAATATTATTTTTAATCAATAGATGGCAACAGTTTTGATCAACAATGATTTATGTGAAGCAAAAATACTTTTCTTCTAAATTTAACATTTAAAACCTTTAACTTCTGTTCAGTTCTCACATGTGATTGAAGCTTCAAATTGTGGTTTTCACTTGTCCATTTGTGTGATTGTTTGACACTGAGGAAGACTCATACATTGGGGTATCCTGGTATTCTTTCAATATGTGGGTAGTGGCTTAAGATAAACAGGGAGTGAATGATGATTTACATTTCTGATGATTGATGATTCAGTCAGTTGTAAATAATTGTAGTTTTTGTCTATTAGAAAGAAGAAAAGGGTAAATATGTGACTTTAAACAGGGCAACGTTTATAATCCCCTGGCCAAAATTTACTGGAGATTATAAATACAGCGGATATTATGGTGCAGTTTCCAGCAGCCAGCAGCTGCACACTTCCTTACTCCCCCTACAAAAAAATGCTTCAGAGGACAGGCCTTTCATCCTGCCAAGTATTCTCTGGAGAAAACAAACTCAGCAGACAGTTAAACAACACTGACAGTTAAAAAATGCTGAAGATAAGAAGGTAACATGCTTACAATTCCACTGATGTGTCTGCTGCTTTCAATTAATTCTATTTTTATTCTCATTTTCCCTTTATTTTAGGGTTCTACAGTCTCAAGGGAAGCCAGCGACAAGGAGAAGGTATGTTTTATTTCTGTGCAGGAACGGCTGCTGACGTGATGGAACAAAAATAAAAGCTCTCACCCTGGAGGCAAACCTGTCAAATGACAGCTAAATTAAGAAGTTATAAACAAGCAGGTGTATTTTAGTAGTAACCTTTGTGCTTCACTCTTGCTGTCAGTGTAAACTTCTGGTTTTAGACAGTTATCCACTGTCAGTTATGCAATGTGACTCCTACTCAGTCTGACCAAGAAACAATGAAAGACCATTGAGTTTGACCTTTATCTCTATGTATTTGTTAGCAGCTTTGAACTGTGATAGCGGTTGGTATCGTCAGTATCCATTAATCCTTCTGAAATCCTAAAGCTGTCTCTAATCCACACAAACAAATATTGAGAACTTTTTGTTGGACATAAAACAGCAAAACAAAGTTTGTTTGATGCCATGACACCGTCTCTCTCTTCAGGCTAAAGAACTCCCCACTTTCAAAGACAACGACTTCCTGAATGAAGGCCAGAAGCTACAGATAGGAGATGACAACAAGAAGTACTTTTTGGAGAAATTAAAACGGGACGTAGAGGTAAGAAATAGAGTTTTCCCATATTTTGCTATAATGCAGCTTAATGCTAAAATACAATGATCACTCTACATTCAATACCCTAAAATAGCAACAAAAAAAACAAAATTTTAGAATTTCTTTCAAATTCATTCAAAGAGGAAAAACTGAAATATCGCAGACACTTTCCTCCAATTTCACTTGATCATCTCCAAACCATCACATACCATCATAGGAACGGTGTTGGAAGACTGTACAACAGCAGCCCCTACAGATGGCTAGTAACTATGGAAATGACATTGAGATTAAAATCATTTATAGAGCTGATTTAGGAGCCCAGTTTAAAAACTGATGTTATCAAATTTTTGTTTGTTTATAGAGTTGACATGAAATTTGATTATTTAAAATGTTAATTTGAACACATATTCTTTGGCATACTAACCATGAAAGATTGACATGTATGATGTGTAACTATAAGAAACGCATATGCTCACATAGCACTGGACTCATTGTTTTCTGTGTTTGTGTGTTTGTCAGTTCCTGGCCACCCTGAAGATCATGGACTACAGTCTCCTGGTGGGCATCCATGATGTGGAGCGGGCAGAGCAGGAGGAGATGGACGTGGAGGGTGTGGGAGAAGAGGAGGAATATGAGAACGATGGGATGAGTGGTGGCGTGCTCACCGGCTCCTTCGGCACGCCTCCAGACAGCCCTGGAAACCCTCTGAACTGTGGAGGATTCTTCGGCCCCGGGGAATTTGACCCCTCTGTAGACGTTTACGCAATCAAGAGCCACGATAGTGAGCATTGTCTTCCACGTCCTTCTGACATAATGAACATGGCTGTAGCTTCATGAAAACAAGCAGATGACAATAAGTCCAGGTTATGGAGGAGAGTCTGTGTGAATCCAGGCATCTATTTTCCATTACATTAAAATTTAATCCTCTTTATTGACAACAGTCAAAGCTGCGTAATAGTTGCAGAAATATGTCACACTGAGCTCAGAAGCACAGAAGCAATAGCATGTCAGCTTTTATATTTGGTGAAAGTACAACCTTGTGATGTGTTGTGTTTGTGCTAGGTGCTGTGAAGAAGGAGGTATACTTCATGGCTATCATCGACATCCTCACGCACTATGATGCTAAGAAAAAAGCTGCACATGCTGCCAAAACTGTGAAACATGGGGTGAGTGTAAAGACCACTTCATGATTCATCCATATATGGCTACACAACAAAAAGAAATGGAGCTTGTATAACAAAAAATGCAATTATGGATAAATAAATAACTGAATAATTCATATGAAACATTCTGAAAATGTAATGAAGCAATAAATTTATATATTTTCTTTTTTTCTGGTAAATTAAAACTCAACATATTGTAAAATGCTTTTTCATCACTATCTTTTCATCTTTTTCGATTCATGTCATAAAGTCAATTATAATTTCCACCTGTGTCCGTGCCCTGAGCCCACCAGCAGGCTCTTCAGTTAGCTTTAACAAACACAGAAAGCCTCCAAGTTGAGCATCTAAGAATAACAAGTGTGTGTGAAGTGTATGTAACAGAAAAAATGATTGAAATCCAAAGCGTGTGTTGTCCCATATATCTCACGTTTTCCCTTTTTTATTGGTTCTCAGGCAGGGGCCGAGATCTCAACAGTGAACCCAGAGCAGTACTCCAAACGATTCTACGAGTTCATGTCCAACATCTTATCATAGACTCATCTCCCATCTCCCAGTCCAGCCACTCACTTCCTGTCATAGATCTGTCAAAGGCCACGCACTTATTTCTCTTCTCTCTCACCACAGTCTAGGTTCATCCTCCCCCACCTCTCTAACTCCCTTAAAAAGAACTGACCAGTATCCTCCCACAGCCAGGACCAGTCTGGCATGATGGATGCACTGAGCCTGTTACACTCTCCCATAGAAACACACCACCTCCACCTCCTCCTCTCTGGGTCTCATCCTCTGCAAGGAAAACTTGTGAAGCCCCTCACTGAATTTGGAGCATCCCGATAATCTCCCTGTCTTTTTGTTCTTATTTATCTGCGCCCCAGTCCTCATCAGCCATCTTGTTACTCCTCACGCCAGCACGGAAACTGTCTCACTAATGCCTTGAACAAGTGTGTCAGCTTCAGCGGTTAACAGTCCGTTAGTAAAGTCTCTTCGGTTCCTGTTCATGTTGTTGTTATTATGATTTCAATTAGACACACACACACACACACACACACAGATGTAAACAACGCACACTCGCACAGATGCAGAATGGTCAGATTGCATGACAAACTTTTTGACGGTTTCCATCAGGCTTCACTCAGCATCAAAATAAAGGACTGATGATAAATTGGAATGACAGGGGATAAACACATTAATATATAATGGTGTATTAAGTAAATGAATGCAATATCAAAAATGCATGGCTGATGTGTACATGAGACTCCATCAGTAAGCTGAAACATCAAACCACTGAAAATTAGCATCTGAGTGTTATGACTAAAACAAAAAATGAAAAAAAAAAATTGGTGTTTGAACGTTGCGTTGCCATATTGTTTTTAAATATTTTTGAAATTTTAACCGTGAGCTTGGTGGAGGTCGGTCAAAGAGAAAAAAATTGACATTAAAAGGGGAATTCTGCAGCAAATACTTGTTTTATTACCATGAGGATCATTTTTATATCTTGTTTACATTAATGTAGCAATTTTGTGTTTGTATACAGTATTGTTTTGTTACCAACAGACATTAGAAAAAAAGGTTACTTGAAAATGATTCATTGCATATTAAAGGGAGTTTTATCTTGTTTTTGTTTGGCTGTGCTTCTTCAGTGAATATTCATTTATTTTCAGTTTGTGCTTAAGTCTAATTAAAGCTTATATAAAGTGCTGCTAATGAATATTTGTCGCTGCAGACTCAGACATGTATTTACATCCAGACAGATGTTTTTCATCTATAAGTGGACATTTGGGGAATATGTAGCCTTCTCCTCAGCTTGGTGGTGTGTTTAGATGTTCCAGGATAAGTAAACTTTGAAAATAGTAGTTTGATCTTTAAACCATGCTATCTCCATGACAACTGAGGAAGCATCACCCACTCAAGAAGACCATGAGATGCAGTTGAAGGTACCAGACATAGGGTTAAGTTTTTCCCTTGAGAACACACAAGTTGTAGTGAAGCAGGATTTCATGAGGAATGGAGTTATTGAGGCTTTTTACTAATTCTAAATGTATGTTGCTGAATCATACTCCTACATCTAATACTTGTTTTTGATCACTGATGTCAACTTTGTCAAAATTTGTTGTTAAAGCTACCATTCCTGGATGACATGGGACTGTTTGAAATTACCAGCCTCATTCCAAGCAAAATTAATGAGGAAAAAACATTTTTATTCCCTGTGTTGTCAGTGCTAAACACAACCCTGACTTAAGCACTGGTCTTAAAAGATGCTGTCACAGATCATTGCGTGCATAGTTTCAAAGACAACTGAATGCCTCTGCACTGAGTCACTAGTCTGGAGCCACGCAAACCATGAAGAGGTAAACTTAAAGAAACCTAGCTGCTCCTCATGTTTACTAACAGTGCATAAAAAGCAACTCATTTTCATGTCAACCAACCCTGCTGCCATCACCTTCCTTTAATTCTTGCATATTGAGTTCTGTTGCCAGATGTGAGACCTTGATTTGGTGCAGACAGAAGAGGAAAGAAAGGGACACAGAAGCTCTTAACATGACATGTATTGTCTGTTTAAATCTATTTATTGGACAATATCAATAAGAAAAAAAAAGTACAAGCATTTTTTATTATTTTTATACAAAACATGTTGGTGATGTGTGAGAAGAAACAGAAGCTCTAGTCCATCCTGGCCTTCAGGGTTCGTGTGGTGATCTTGTCTTTCTCACTGACAAAGAAGAAACATCTGTCAATCACTGCAAACCTGTCGTTCCACCTCACCCTAAACCCTGTATACCGTGCTTGTTATTACTGTACTTACATGACATGTACAACAACTCCCATACCAGACACTGCATCCCTGTCAACTGCATTCAACATTGCCTGAGAGATGGTCTCAAACAGATCCTCTGGTTCCTGTGTGATCAAACACTTTTCTCAAACAAAGTCACGATTTTCAATTCATTCTAACTATAGAGCGCCAGTGGCCAGAGTGGCTGAAACTTATACTGCACAAGAAAGTTGTGTCATTCACAAGTAACTTCTTTGGCTTAAATGGCATTAAGAGACCAAAGATCAAACAACCTACAGATGTGACTTCAGACTTCACACACTGCTTACCATGTCCGGCTCCCACAAAGATTCACACATGCCATACATCTGCTCTGAGCAGGTGCCGCTCACAACAAAGTCTTCTGTCACCATGGGGCAGCCAATCAAATCCAGGGAACAGATGAATGGCTCAAAGGTTTTGGGATCTAGTCCAGCGATCACAGGCTCGATGTAGTACGGCCCAAACCTGATGAGACGATTACACATCTTTTACCTTACATCTGAGCACAAGTAATCTAAGTGATCTGAGTTCAGTTCACTCACCTCCTTTCATACAACAGGTTGGACACCATGCTCATGAAGGTCTTGGGTTTAATCTGGCGACCCTCCTTCAGCTCATACAGATTCAGTCTAAATTTAAGCCTCTGGGACCTACACACAAGGCAAAGACATGCAGTTACCACTAGTGTTATCAAAGAGAAGGTCCCTTCCTATTATCAACAACATCTGTTATTATTGACTTGCTTTCTGAGACAAGCGTGGTTTAATGAACTTGTTGACAGAATTAGTTAAGATATAAAAGTACAGCTTCAAAGAAAATGTATGTTTTCATGGGAAAGAAGCGCTCTGTCATGTTGATAGAAAAATAAACTGAGATTATTCACACTCACACTGTCTGAACATCAGTGGCCAGTCCAGCCAGCCCAATATACAGCCTCTCTCCCATGGGGAAGATCTTCTGGAAATCTGTGGTGACCATCTGAGCCTGAATGCCGAATCTCCGGTCAGCTGCTATCGCCACGCAGTTCTTGCCTCGCATGGCCATGACGGCCCCCCCATTGTAGGACATAATAGACTGGATAAAGATGGAAAGAACAGAGGTAAGTCAGTTAGTGTTGAAGCGATTAATAGATCAATAGATTTGACTGTTGACAGAAAACTTCCCAGCAAAAGTTCCATTACTGAAGTCGATTTAGGGAAAATTACAAAATAAGAAATTTCAATGTGTCAATTCGAGCTCATAGAGATTGTAATAAGCATTTACCTATATATGATATTTAATGCAGCCAGTTCAAGTCAAGAAGTAAAAAACCTCAACAGTAGAATTGAGTTGCATCTAAGAAACACACCGCAAGTATGGGCGCAACATTTAATATAATATATAAATATTATAATAATATATAAAATAATATAAAATATGTTTGTTCAAAACATAATATAATATAACGTGAAATACATTATATTATTACATAATGCATTAAAAAGCAAATAAAGTACGTGTCCATTTCGTTACTTTCATCCTTCGCGTGGAAACATGTTTGAAATGGAAATAACAATAAACATGTCAGTAAAATAAAAGGTGTCGTTATGGTAGTTATGGAATATCTGGAAATGATCTTTCATGTGAAAAAACATGGCTGATGACTCTGCTCAGACTCTGGATGCCATTCTGCTGCTGGCAGTAGAAAACAAACTTCAGCTCATCAAGAGTCTCATCATACGTTGGCTGATGCTGACTCAAACTTGAATACGGTTTAATATTGACTTTGGCTAAGAGAGAAAAATGTTGTGGGAGTGAGTCCAGGAAGATGTCTACTGCTCAAGCTATAACGTTAGCTTGTCTACGTAAGCATTTAGCTTTCTGGGTGTCACTGGCTGTTGTTGGCTAAAACATCACTTAAAATAGAATTATCTATGAGGAATGTGCTCATTTGTAAAACCCTAACCCTAGCGTTAAATCCGTGTCTGGAGAACTTTGTCTAACTTTATGGAGCATGCTAGTGATTTGTATGAGCTAACAGCAATAGCTCAACCGGGCTGTTGTAGCTGTTCGCATTATTACCTCATTTTAAATCATTCTACACAACAGACTTTACACAAATTATCTTAAATAAGATGTTCTTACCATTGTGACGCTGTTGTGGTATATTTCTATGTGCTAGAACCTGCAAACTCAACACTTGTGCTCCGCTATTATGTGTGGCTGCTAGCTCCCCACAGTGACTACACGATTTAGAAACACAAAAATGAGACTAACTGATTTTACTACGTCATCGCTTTGACAAAGGTAATTGGCTGGATGAGCGTTCGTTGGACAAAAACGCTGCTGTCATTGGAGGATATGCACGGGGTGAAACGGCGCACTCATAGTTTGGTTGAGGCGTGTTAAAGCGAAATTAAAACCGGGAGGTTTCTTGCTGGTGTTGTCACGTCCAGAGCCGTGAGCCGGGGAATGTGGCTATTCCCCAAACTGCACCTAAACTTATTCAGTTAGTACAAATATTTAGCTGACACAGGCAACCACCTATTCATATTTATCCAATTGTCATTATGCAAGTTAAACTGAATGTGTGTAATGGCCTAAATGATCTTGCAGCACACGCTGGACGAGGTTGTGAGTGATATAAATCAGTTTTTTAACCGGCGCATTGAATCGTGAATCGTTGTCCTAATAACAGGACTGACACACGCAACAACACTGAAGTCATTTGGTTATGATGGTGTGTGATGGTTTATACTCTGAGGTTTGAGCAGGAAAAAAAAACAAAGTAATGGAGATCTGGAAATATATTTTTATTTCGCTTGCTTCTCACAGGAGTACACTAAGTAACAAACATATATTACAAAAACCTTTTGAGGTAAAAGCAGGTGCTATTATAATGTAAAAACAAAACATTTTACTGTACAGGGTTCAGATCATATGAACCTTTAAGGGGCACTGTCTCATTAGAATATAACTAGAACTAATAAAACAAGTGGATGACACACTCTTTACAAGTCAGTTCATACACTGTGTGATAAATGTGCTGAGTCTTCATCGCTTCATGAAGTTGTCCAAGGAGGCCGGTGTCCTCTGAATGGAGTGGATATTTCTCTTCACTCTGTCTTCTAAGGAGGAGCTGGCAGCACTCTCCAACTTCATGTTACTGCAAGAGAGAAAGGGAGTGTCATTCAAGCTGGACATTAAACATGCAAGAAAGATTAAACGCAGGTAAGCGTTATTAGTACATTTTAGACAGAACAGGAGACGTAAAACATGAGCGTCACAGCTTCATGTTGCTGAGAAACTCACTGGATGAAGCCAGCGTGGTGGTCGTGCTTGGCATTTTGTTCCAGTTGCCTTTCCTGCTCATCTTGTCTCTTGTATCTCTTCACATTATTCTCCCTATCTTCCTCCCTCTGCTTGGCCCCATCCATCATTTCCCGCCTCTTTCGCTCCAGATCTTCTGCAGAGAGTTTCCTGCATCAGACAAATAGAAACAGTGAGAGTGGTAATTGAGACAATGCTCTGAAGAATAGGTTACTATTCAAACAGCAATTTCTTAACTCCTTAACTCAAATAATACAAGTGGAGGAATTCAACTTTAGTTGCAGTGGTACTGCCAGAATTTCAACAGCACTTTGAGATACATGGCACATGCTCATACACTTAAATGTACTGGTATGTACAGCTTTAAAAACAATATGCTTTTGCAGAAAATGTCAAAGTTAGTGACACTGTTATACCATGGCAACTTTAAAGGGAGTGCTTAAGATTGAATACTATAAAGCAGCAAAATGGCAAGATGAATTGGCAAAATTCCACATGCACCTAATTATTTTTCAATCAAAATAAAGTGTAGCTCAGTATTTGAACTGTGCTGTTAACTCATACTTAGATATGTGGTTCCGCTGCCTGTGGTAACGCTCTCTCTGTGGGCTGGAAGCTCTGGGCTCCACCTTCCTGTCACTTCTGTGTGAGGATGAGGAGGAAGAGTGATTGTCCCTGTAGTTTCTGTGAGGTGATCTGGAGCGGCTCCTCTCACGGCGCCCTGAGTGATTGGAGGGAGCTGAGTAGTGATGTCTGCCAGCAGGGAGCTGAGAGCAAAAAAATAACTATTAGTATTTAAACAAGTCATTGAACTAACAGGTTACATATCTCCTCCTTACTGACCTGTAGGCCGTAGACAGGAAGATGATGGGAACGGGATTTGTTGTCTGCTGAGGAGTCATCTCGTGAATGTGACCTAAAAATAGACCAAAGAGGATAATTAAAACATGGCCTTTAACATATGTGTCATATGCTTTGCTGGTTGAACACTCATAAACAACACATATACTGCATGTTAATGATGAATAATAATCTCAACACATACCTGTGTTTTTTCTCATCTTCCTCATCTGAGCTTGAACTCCTTTTCTTGTGCTTCTTCTCCTTCCTCCTCTCTTTGTCTCCCTTCTTCTCCTTTTTTTCCTTCTTCCTCTTCTTTTTCTTGTCTTTCTTGTCAAGATTCTGGCGCAGCTGTGAGACAACCAAATTATGCTTAAATATAAAATACAAATACTTGACAAGTTCCTGTTGCCACTTTTTTAACATAACTTAACATCCTGTGTTAATAAAGTTATTGGTACCATTGCTGAAAAATGCTAACAAGTTCAATACATATAAATATATGAGTAAAATGGTTATTTACAGTCATAAAAAAACAAATGATAACATTTCTTCAGACACCATAAAAATCAATACAATTACAAATGACAATGTTGGATACATTTTCCATTAATTCAAAATAGCAATTTTACCATTTCTTTGATCTTTTTCATCTTCACTGGATTAGTCAAGACTTCCCTCTTCTTTTCTTCTTCACGTTTCCTTAAGAACATCAACAAAATATGAACTATTTTGCCAAGATAAAACATCATTCCAGTGTATATTTCGCAAAACTAACCTGATCTCAAAAAGGGGGTCTTCCCTGATCTTGGCAGCCAGGTCTAGGTTGGAAGCTGGGGTGGTGGGGTTGAAGATAGACCCAGGCAGGAGACCGGTCTCAGCGGATGGACCACTCTCTGGTTCCTCATATTGGTCGGTAATCTGCTTGTCAATGGGACGTCCAAGCAGATACTCGTCTCTGGACACCTGACCAGCAGGGCCCTGGTACATCCAGTCCAGGCGATCATCCTTCTTTCTGTCATCAAACCAGAAAGTACAACATGACTTAAATGCAACATTTTTTGTCTTAATCAGTTCTTGGTGATGTTAGGGAGAACTAACTTGATAGCTCCCGTGTCCTCTGCATATCTGGTCATTTCTTCTCGAGCTCGTTCCTCCTTCAGCTCCTTCTGGAGCTCTTCAATCTTCTTGCGTTCAGCTTCATATTTTTGCTCAGCTTTCCAAACTCGCTCGATATTTTTCATAGTCTGGGGATGCCAGCTCTTTTTCAGGTTCTGTCAGAAGACAAGGGAAAACAACCGAATCAGCAAAAACCATCAGGTGAGGAATTTAGTGTGAATCATACTGAGTGGGTTTAACAGTGCAACCCTCCACCATGTGAGCCTTCAGAGTACAAAGGCGATCATTAGCTAACAGTGCACATTTTAATGAAAATTTCTACATGATGTCAATGAATAATTTGGCCTAATATTAGTCCTCTACTATGAACTGAAAACGTCTTCTTCTTCTTAACTTTAAGCTAACGCAAACCAACCTAGCTTAGCTGTTTACGTTAGTAGTAGCTATAAAAACAACAGGATCATAGTAAAGGTCCAGTGAGTATTGATGAACTGAACTCGGCTTATAACGTCTGTGTAGGAACCAATAATGAAACGATTATCTTTAAAAACCCATATTCTGAACGTAGTTTGTTATTATGAGTAGCTACATTTGGTGAGAGCGCCTAAGAGATAGCTCATACTCACCAGATCACCGCCCCCCATCTTGAAAAATTCGTCGGTTCAGCCCAACAAGAAATGATATTGGATTAATTTGTCCTTTCGCGATATAAAAGGTGGAACAATGAAAGTTTGAAGGTAGCTGGAAAAAGGAGCTACTGAATGTGCGATGTGTTTAAAGTACTTCCTATTTTATGTAATACCCCTTCCGGTTCCAGCTCATGGTGCCTTCGCGTGGCTAATTTAAGCTCCGACATTACAGCCTTCTCATGTTGTGGATAAACAAAGATGAAATATGACTCAACAAGACTTGGTAGTTTTGTGTAGGCCAACCAGTGTTCTGGGGCAGTGAACTATATATAATTAAACTAGTTTTACTACATTTTGCAGAAGCTTTCACATGTATATTCATGTGTGTATCTAGCGATTCAAGTAGTTTAATTACTTTTTACTATATTTGTGAAATTAACTACTGAAACTTGAAAAATGTTTGGGCCATAGGCCTGATTTTTTTTTTTTTAATTTTTCCACAGCTTCTGTTATTTGCCCTGCCCCCTTTTCTTTCATCCGTAGGCCTGCCTTCATCAGGCATCTGCCGCCACATACTTGACCTTTGTGTAGTGCATGTAAAAAATCCATGGGCCCGAATCTCAGTCTGTGGGAGAATCACCACGGACATACTTTGGAAGCTATTGCATACAAAACCAAAGCTGACATTCCAGCACTTTCAGATAGTAATAAGTATTGGCACTTTTTGCAATTAATCCAACTGAATGACATTTTTTTCTGTCATGTGACTTTTTTGTATTGTAGTTTTTGTTAAAATGTCATATGAGACACACTCTTAACTTCATCTTCTTCTCTTATTCACCTTTTTTTTTTTTACAAAGAAAATAATGCAACTTTTTCGAAGTAGCTTTAGCTAACTACACTAGATTTCTCTTCTATAGCTTTATAGCTATAATTCAACTTCTTCCAATGTGAAGTCATTGGTGGCTTGTAATGCTATCCTTACAAAGTGGCTTTCCCAACACTGACAATTACATTACAAAATGAAATTGTGAAAATCTCCATGTTTAGGGGGTTGTTAAAGTCTTTTGAAAAGTATCATAGATACATCATGGGTCATCCATGCTTTCATCTTGGAATTCTTTTTTCTAATTCTAAAGAAACCCTGAGACCCTGATTGCCACATTTTTATAAAACCTTGACTCATTGTCTCCCAGCCTTTTGGCATGTGGCCTATTTTTGTGATGCCTTAAAAATAAGCCCTTTTTAACCATATTGTGGATATAAGTTATCAACTCAGTGCTTCAGTTTCATGTGTTTTTAAGACCTGAAGAGGCGAAAGTAAAAAAAACATAGCAACAGAGAAAAGTCAAGAAAAAAAATGTAACAGAAATATACAATTGGTTTCTTCTTCTATAATCCTCTTGTGGCCCCACAAATCTTGGGATCCCCTGGGCCGTTCAACTGGAAGCCACTGAATTAACTGCTACTCTAATAACAACTTAGAATAATCATAGTTCTACAAATCTGGATCATAGAGAATAGAAAATTCTGGTGTCGTCTACAGCCTAAAACATACAAAACTACTATTACAATACACAATAATTATATGCTATACTAATAATATAAGAAACATAATAATAACTACTAATAACATTTATAATAAGAATGATGATGATTCCTGATTTCTTATTTTGAGAGTGTAAAGTCCCCTTATCTTTTTCTGTAGATAAAGGTTCAACACGGACACAGAATATATATTTTTATTCAATAAAGAACAATAATAGATTAAATACATGTTATTACACCATCATACTTAACTTATTTAATGTTTTTGAACTTATTTTATTACACAACTAAAGTATTTACTACAACAACCAATTTGGAAAAGTTGTCCATTTTGTTCTACTGACCACAATTAAGGAAAATATCACAAGTCTATCTATAATAACATCAACAAAAAAATAATAGTCAATATGTAATAATTGGTTGATGTTTAAGCACTATCTTCCATTTCTTATATTCTATACATAAATACAGCAATCATGTGCCTCCAATTATGCAAGCATCCTAATTAATAGAAATATCAGCCTAATGTTTGTGATGGTTTACATACATCATCCTAATAGTCGTTTAAACTGTAAAGCTGCTCACACTGCATGCTATAGAACTATTGATCATACAGCATTGATTATGAATGTTAAGTATCCAGAACAAATAACCTACACAATGTCTGGTGCGCATGTTGTTCAACTACATTTTATTTCATTTACTAGGCTGCTAACACAGTCTCTCTCTGCATGCTTATCCAATACAAGAGTTTCAGAGTTGAGCATGGAAAAACTGCAGTGTCTGACACACCAACATCCGTTAATAAAATGTGTTGAGAGATGAGCCCCGACTGGGACCGCAGCTTGATCCAACATGCCAACAGTTATCCAGCTGATGATATTTGGGAGAAATGTATAAAGCTACTTATTGCGCTAAACCTAGAAATAGGATTGATAGGATGACTGGTTCCTTCTCCTATGAGGCCTGAAATTCAGGTCAGTTCCTTTAAGATTTTCTGGAGCATCTATGATACAAAAACAGGATCAATTCATTTTTGGGGCAACATCAGAACAAGTTCTCAGGAATTTCTGTTTTACCCTATTTTATACTTCCATGAAATTTCAGTGGGAAATTTAGTACTTTATACTCCACTACATTTATTTGACAGGTTTAGTTGAACAGACAAGACACTGTAAGAACTGTAACACTTCACGCAGTTCACTGAAGCATGGGACTGACCCCACCCCGACCAGTTGTCATCGTATAATTCACACTCTGGGTGAGACTGCAACAAAACAGTTAAGTTTTGGGCCACATAACCAAGCAAGAAGCTCAAATATGCTAAAAGTGGAAATGAGAGCAACTGCAGTACTTGATGATAGTTAGTTTGTCACTTTACAGTCATTTGAACCAATATTTTAAACAATGCTGACTAGCACAGCTTTAAATTTTGGCACTCCATAGGCCACTGGCTTAAAGTACGTTCTTGGACCTATGACATAATAAAATGCTGCTTTTGTGTTGGAAGTTTCAGTCACTTTCAGCCTGTCCTGACAGGATGGATCTGTGGAGTCGTGTTTATGCCAGATATGGCCGCTGTCGTAAGCAAGCCACAACAGAAACCAGGATTCATTTAGCCAGGCAGCATTTTCTCTCCATGTCCAGTTTTATCCTCTGTTCTGGCAGGAGTCAAGGCACTGTCTCCCTGCTGTTTTAACCACTTTTAATTTCTCAGGTTCAATTAGTGTTGAATTGTGAGTTTACCCTTTTCACATCATTAGTAGAACTTAGCATGTTCACATTCTCCTATTAGATGATCATTGTCATCAAAACTGGAATGACCACATAAACACACAATATTTGGCAAACATCAGCCTTCATGGTCTGTAGAATTTCATTATATTATATTATATTATATTATATTATATTATATTATATTATATTATATTATATTATATTATATAACAGTGTCACATTATTGTGGAGCATCACAGGACACTGCCAAGGCACAGTATTACTGTCTAGCTTGTACTTTAGTTTCATTTATGTACCATCTTAATTAGGTACATACCACCATACACACACCCAGTTTAGTGGTATGTACTGTCAATGCTCCAAATGGCTACTGACCCATAAATAATTAGAAAATGCTGTATCTTATTCCAGTGTTTCTTCACAACTTCGCAGTAGGCTACACTCACACGGTGACAGTCTGAAACAACAAGAAAACATCTCTACTGTCTGCTTTCTCTTGGTTCAAAGGCTCGCTACCTTTGAAAACGGTATCAGAGGCAAACACTGCCCCGACTCTCTTAGTAACACATTTGATCGATGTCATTGTAAACACGTGAACAAGCCACCTTCAGTTGAACTTCAGCTCTAGCAGCAAATTGAAGTCTGGCAACCAGCTGCAGTTTCAGCCCGGTTGCCTCCTTAGCCACCTTTCACCTTTAGTAAACACAGAATAAAGTTTTATCCACAGAAGTTTTCTGTGTTGTGACATTAGTCAGTTATCACTGAGTTAACCCAGCTGATATTTTCACAGGACCACAGACTTGTACTTGCTTTCATGTATCTCGCTTTCGTCAGTAAAAGTTTCTCCAAACTTTTCTTCTTTTCTCTATTCTATCAAACACTGTGACACCTCTATGACAGAGAGGAGAACAGATGTTAAACTTTTAGTGAATGATGAAATTAGCTGGACTGCCCTGTCACACTGGAGACTGAGGCATCTGTCTCACATTTCAGCTTCAGCGGTGGCTCTGTGGTGTCAGACGCAGACACGTTTGAGGATGACTGAGGAGGTGTGGTAGTATCAAAGCCCTTATCCATCCTGCCGTCTCCATTGAGCCTCTCCTCCGCATGTCCTGGCGGGGACTCATGAGTGCGCATGTGCTTGGCCAGGTGGTCGTTGCGCATAAAGACTCTGGGGCATAGTGCACAGCTGAACTTCTTGGCTCCTGTATGCGTCTGCAGGTGGCGTTGCAGTTCATCAGAGCGTGTGAATCTCTTACCACAGAAGAGCCAGTTGCAGACAAATGGCCGGTCCCCACTGTGCCATCGTAGATGTGCCTTCAAATGGGAGGTTTTAGCATAGGCTTTGCCACAGCCTGGGATGTGGCAGTTGTGCATGTGCTTCCTCCTGCTGTCGTCAGTGCTCTGGCCCAGTTGTTCAGCATGGACACAGTTAGGGCAACGACACACGGCCTGACCAGCGCCTCTGGAAGAGGAGCGGCGCTGGGGCTTAGGCCGAGCTGAGACAGAGGTTTCCTGTGGTTCCTCCAGGGAGAATGGCTCTTGCTGCAGCATTTCAGGGGCCAGTGGCTCCATTTTAAAGCCATCCTGGGGGAAGAGGTGAGACGAATGAGAAGATGGAGCGTGTTGAGCCGGAGGCAGGGTGCACAGCTGTGGGTCAGAGCCGTAGGGCCCTAAAGAGGGCTGCAACCCCATGGAGCTTCCTGGACTCACTGAAGGCAAGCCTACACCCTGACCTGTCTGCAGGTCTATCCAGCTCCCTGGTTGGACATCCCTGTGAAGGTCCCACCAGGAGGGGATGTTCATGTCTTCTGAACTGCCACTAGGTGGTGCTGTCCGTAACCAGGGCTCGTAAGGGTGGGCCATGTGAGCAGCTGATGCAGGTGCAGGATCCTGGACGTGGTCAGCCACACACCGTGTTGTTCACTATCTTTTGGGTAAGGCTGAGAAGATTAGCACATGCTGGGACGGTGATACATTGAAAAAACCTGCAGTGAAGAAAGAACAGACAAATAGTTATCTCTTCAAATCTCTCTCATCTCTCTCTCAGTTACATGTCCTCAATGACTTCACTGAAACACATCCAAGCACTTTGAAGTCTTGAGGTCACTTTTCTCAGCCTGAAAGACTTTGAAGTTGCTCAGCTCCTGGCCTAAATCCTCCTGTCTACAGCATTTAAATAACCAACCCTGAGCACACCTCCTTCATTGCCATGGATACTGCAGTTCTCACGCTGCGTGGCCGTGGAGGCAGAAGAGAGGGGGAGACAGACGTGTCCAGGCAAAAGCCTGCCACATGCATCCGCTGCCAGGTACTTCCCATGGAGGACAGTCAAAGACAAGCGCAAAGAAAACAACATCATTGGCTCCGTGCAGAGGCAGAGGAGCAGTGGGGGGAGATAAATGCTGGTGAGGTGGGGGGAGGGCCGAGTGAGAGGGGGAGTGTTGACAGGAGAGCAGTTTGGTGAAGGAAGAAGTTCCAGGGAGGTATGGCTGCAGGCCAATGTCTATTTGTACGTCTCTGAGGTTTGTGGAGATGAAACCTGGCAGACAGGAGAACCAGTTTTTTATGAATCACACATGATTTACAACAACAGCCCTCCAGGCAAGTTACAAAAGGAGCCCCGTGAAGTGCCCCGCCTCTCACACACTGGCGGCAGAAAGCATCAACAGTTGCAGACTGACGACATTCAGGAGCATGAGAATGGAAGTCCAACAATAACATCAGAACAATTACTCTATGTATATAATTATGGGCACACGCTGTGAAAAGCATCCTGTCCCAAGCACCCTCCAGGTTTGTACACTTGTGTACACCTCAGGAGCAGCAGTTAGCCATCCCACTGGGGAGGAAGGGCTTGAGTTTCTAAAGGTGGCAGAAAGCTTGTTAAAGTCTGTGGAAATTTTTTGACAAGAAGCTACCAGCCTACAAGACTGGTGCTTGGCTCCAAACATGTCCTAGCCCCAAACAATCCTGTTGACTTCCACCACACCCCCATCCCCAAACATCTACAATTATCTTTACGGCAGGAAACAGTAAAGTAGTCTTAGGCTTGAGAGATTGGAATCTTAGTCTTGAGATCTCTTGGTGTGATACCAGATTTGATATAGCAAACTACACAAAATCGCCTAGAAACAAGAGGTCAAGTGGAAGGCATGCATCCTGTCTGATATATGGGTCCACTGAAGGTAAGCAGAGCTTGCACGTGGTTCAGCTCCCAGGTAGTGTCACTCTGACAGCGACATAGACGTCAATTTGTTAATATGGCTGGACCAAGAGGGTTTACATGCTCTTCTCAAAGCTTGAGTCCAACAAACCCAGAGAGGCTTTCTAGTTGCAATGAAATTGTAAAGCAATTAGTTTGAAATTCTCTAATGAAAGGTCTGGTGTTAAAGGTCAAGCTGATTTATTTCATGCCGGCCTGGAGCCAGAACTACTGCTCTGTAATCTTTTGGGAATGTGACTCAGACACACAGCAAAATGGACCCCTCTTACTGACATAACCGTAAACAAACCAAGACAGCAGCATCCTCTGCTGTTTGCTAAAGTGCTGGGAGCGTTTCGAGCTCTGGAGGGAAACAGCTGGCATAAAGGGGGCCCCTTGGGAGACGGCAACCTGGGAGGAGCAGGATGGTACAGTGCAATGACACAGCTCTGATCATAAAACCTGCCTGACCAAGACCCAGCAAAGCCCCCAGTTTACAAGTCTACAATCATGGAGATGCACAGAGAGGGAGCAAGGAAGAAGGGGAGAACTCTATTAGTGATTTTTTTTTTTTAAAGAACAGTCTTGTTTTTCTCATTGGCTTTATTTTCAGTAATCTAATGTCTCCAAATTTGGAAAATTACTGATTTAGGCCTTTCCAACAGTGACACTTTAAAATATATTTTGAAGTCCATTTTCCAGTATAATTTACAGGCCCAGTTAAATCCTCAGTCTGTCCACCAGAAGTCTCCCATCCCATCTTATCCCAGACGTAGAGTAACACAGTGTCAACAGAAACGCTGACTATGTGGACACTTTAAACACACTAGTTTGGGTTAAATGGCATTTACAAGTAGTTTGTTTTAACCTGCTTGGAGTACAAGATGGGTGGAGTGGAACACAACAGTTCAGCAGGGGTCAGGTTGGTTGTCAGGAGAGTGAATCACAGCAAGCTTCAAACACTCCTGTTAAAATAAAAACTTTCTGACCTTTGCTGGGTGCAACCATGAGGATTAATGAAACTGACATTATATGTGTGCTATGACTGGATTTAAACTACAATGTCATTTGTGTGAAGGACTAAGTTTGTGACATAGAGAGCTAATCCCTCTAAATGGTTTCTCTGCTCTTTAACTCTAATTTGCCTATGATCAAGTTAAGAGATAGGGTAGGTGTGGATGACAGCTTTACATCCTCAGTGATTTAGGAATGTCTGTGTGATGCTGATTCAGACACAATTGTGTAAAATGCCTTCTCCGCTGTATAGTTTACTATAATTGATACAGCAGTTCTTGACAGCGGTTTTTAACAGGGTTTTTTATCCTTGTCTTTCGTCTGAGTGGACAGAGTGCAAACATATCTGTTTCACATGACATTTACAAAGTTGCCATTTATGTCTGACTTTGACCGACTTTGACACTCCTGACTTTTTTGGTAAAAATACTCAGAAACAGGCTGCTTGTTCTTGACAGTCACATACCATTGCATTTGTGCTTGATATGTTTCAGTATTTATATGTTAATGGACTGACAGATATAATATCAATCATACAGACTGATTTTATTCAAAATGAGATTATATGTGTTCTTTATTCTTTTGGTTTTGTATACGGTTTGGTTTTGTATGTATTAAGTTAAATATATGTGGAAAGTTTGACAACTTTGTGCTATGTCCATATGTATGTATATTGTGTGTATATATATGTATATATTAATTCATTATTATTATTAAGCCACTGTTTGCCTTAAAGCCAGTTTGCCTTTATATATACACATATGTCATTTTAAATGTAATATTAAATGCTACAGTAATTTCAGATTAAAACTAAACATGATAAATTTACAATATATGCTGCATTGATTTAGGTCTAAACTCACTCAACATTATAAATCAAATTACAACACTGGAATACCACTCATAACAGTATGAGTACATTATTCTGACAGTGAAAGTAGTTCTATACTTTTATTTTTGAAGTTTTATTACTGAAGTTTTATTGATGCCCCTCAGTTGTAACCCGCTTTGCATAAAAGCATCTGCCAAATGAGTACATTTGTTTTTACAATTTTAAATGTGGGACTGGGACACAGCACATAGTCTGTATCTTAAATTCCATGATGTAGCTTTTTAAAGACTGGTTGCCTCCAATAAATATTCAGCCACTGAAACCATACTATATCTGTGTATTTGCCATTTATCTTACATCGTGGGAAATCTTTGATTGCCGCCATTTTTATTGAGTCTCTCGGGTTTGTTCCTGTGGTGAACATGAAAAAGTTACTTGAAATAACTTAATTAAATAACTAATTCTCTATTAGTAAAAAACAGGAGCAATAGTGACATTGAATCAGAATTGAAAATTAACAGAAAAATTAGCACCAAACACCCAACTTTCTCAGTAGCAATAAAATGCAAATGTCATTTATTTTTCATTACATGATATGATTCCTCCATAACTATATAATACCAGCTTTCATTATAAATTCAAGTGAAACATTATTTAGACTGAGAATTTAAAAATCTGAGTAAAAGATAGACCAGATCCCCCTGACTGACCCTTTAACCAAACAGGGAAAATACAGTCCAAACTTTGATGTTATTATGGCTGAAAAACCTTGATTCATCTATTCAACACAAATTAGTAACAAATTAGGAACAGGACAATAATTTAAAATTTACTTTAAAAAAATTGACTACAACATTTTTAGTTTGAATTACTATTTTGTGAATTTTTTAACTTTTAATCTGTCACTGAGTTGTTTATTGTATGTTGTGTCTACGAGGCTAAATGTTTTTCTTATTATTCATTTTAACTTTTTTAAGCCGATAGGAGGAGGTTACAGTTTAATAAATTATGAATTCAGTATTTCTGGTAGTGTTAAAGATGAACTGATTAATAATCCAGGTGACCTAATGTGAGCTGATACGGTAACACTGACAGTTGGTCGCAGTGACAGCAATTTAAAATCCTGACTTACCTGTTTGGCCTCGAAGGTGCTGCTGTCTTTATTTTCTTTTTGGAATAAATTAAGTGAACTCAGCTCAGTTCTGCTGTTGTTTCCCTTCGTCGAAAAACGCCCACAGTAAAATAATATCCTCATCATATTTCATGAGAGTCCCTCCATCGCAGACGGTCCAGGTGAGTGAGGCGCGCAGGTGAGCAGCACTCTGAGCAGTGACAGCCTCTGTGATAGGCTCCGAGTCTTGAGTCTCTCCAGGCCCCGCCCCCTCTGCTGCGGAGTCTCCCCCTTTGAAGATGCGCCCTCCGCGGCTGGAGGCGAGGAAGCGGCTCAGTGAGGCACAACACGGGGATCAAAGCCCCAGTCGGCCCGTGTCAGAGCTGCCAACTCTGGTGGAATTGAAAGTACATTTACTCAGGAACTGTAGGCCGATAAGTGGACTACAAACCTGAGTATTTCTTTGCACTTCAGAGGGAAATATTGTAGCTTCACCACAGCCATATGTTAAGTTTATATTATTACGTATTAATACACCAACAGAAGAAGAAATGGCCGCACGTCAATCGGCTACAATAGTAAAATTCTACTGCGTCACCAATAATATTCTGATCACAAGCCTATAAACAGCTGACAGGGTCCAGTCTTCTGTGGTCTGTTTGACCATTTGAACTACTTAGAGTACATTTTGCTTATAACTTCACTTTTACTTTAGAAAGACTCCACCTATGGGGTAGTATTTTTACAGTGTGGTATTATTATATTGATTCCCAAACTAGGGACCAAGTTGTTATTGTTTTAAAAGGCAAAGGTTGGAATGATTAATTTTCTTTCACTACTTTTATTCCATACTATATTTTTATGAAGTCATAACAACAACTACATCTCTGTAAAGTATAGAATAAACAGTACAACCATACCTAACAGCAAATACATCCATAGAACAAACACTAAAATAGAAATGTCTGAAACAAATGTATGGCTGGGATCATAACATGCTGAGGACTCTCTGAGGTCAGTGTTTTATTATTCTGTCTGGATGAACTGCACAGGCCTTTAATGTATTAGTATGTTCAATTAGCTTCAGCAGATTGGACAAATATAAGCTGTGCTGCACTCTGCTCACTGAGGAAGTTTAATTGCACATTTTTGTCAAAGTATAGGTTGTTTTTCTTTGCTCATCTTTGACACGAGGAGATGATTTTTTTTTAGTCTGCAAACTACTCACTTATAACTTTTAATTTTGATTTTAATTTCTGCCGAGCTGTTCTCTCAGATGTAGAATCCTATAACAGACTATGAACATCTTCATATCTTATGTCACACTTGTAGTTTTGGTGATCTACGAAATGAATATTGTTTCACGCTGTATGACACTGGTGCAGGAACCTCATGGGTGTAATGACTGCAGCCCGTGAATCAGATGGCTGAGACTTGGAAATCCTTTGATTGCGGACACTCCTGAGAGGTGGTTAAAATGCATGCACAATACACAAATCTGAATATCTTACTTGGCAGAAACAACCACTTCACTGTGCACCACTTTATCAACTGATCTGGACCCTTCACAGGAACAGTGTGTGCAGATCACGGAATGAAATGTGTTTCATATGAATATTGATCTGCTGTAAAAAAAAAAAAAAAAAAAAAAAGCTTATGCAAACTGCTGGATTTTTCCAAGTTTGTGAATGTGTATTACACATTTATTAGTTTTTAACATTATCTTCCTTTGAGGCCTTTTTTTAAATTTTGTCTCTGCACTGACTTAATTCCTTTCCTGTTGCAGCATGTTAGTGGTGCGGCTTCAAATCAACTGACAAACACAGGCCACAGACAGGCCGGCGGGAGGTGACTTCCTACCCTTTCTGCTCTCTCTTTTCCTAAAGCTACACTTTGGAAATGCTGAATATGAACTGATTGCATGATGGTCTTGCAATGGAACCACTGGGTGGTCAGCAAATATTGACCAAAGTCCTGATTCAGCAGGCACCTTGATAGATTTATACACACCTTCTGTTCTTAAGAGTGATCACACTAATCAGGAAACCTTCCCATGAGCAAGTTATACTTGACTAGCAGCTGAAGCAGACATTTGCATAGATAACAGACCAATGAAAGTTATTTTATTCTGAAATACCTGTGCACACAGAAAATTTTAATCTAAATTTGTTGTAAGTAAAGTATAATTGAAATTAGTATAATTAGTATAATATCTCAGTGTCTCACATCTCGCAGTGCAGTGTACTTGAGCACTTTGAGAAGATCAGGCCGCTGCATTGAAGACCACACACCTCGTCTAAATGGTGTTTACCAAAGTCTTCACATAGTCAAGCATATTTCCTCATGAATACAATGCAGCACAATCAGAAAGAAACTGCTTAATAACATTTAATTACAGTGCAATTTCAAGCAGGGGCTTACAAATTCTCTTAATGATTTAAATATGTTTAGATAGCTTGTTTGACACTTTTTATTTCTGCCTCTGCTAACATTTTTTGTATAAGAGTTTATGCAGTGTGTACATGAAAATGTTTGTAGTTCTTTAAAACACTCAAGTACTGACAGTTATTCTTGTCATCAGTCGGGCCAAACCCCTGTGGAAGTAACGGCATGTGTGAAGTAACAGAAGTTTTTGCATGACAGCTGCACCTTTGACCTTTAAGCACATTGTATTAATCTCAGCAGTGCACCTTGTATGTAAGACATAAATGCTCTATACAATTTTTCCACCAAGAAGAAATAATGCAGGGCGTGTGCTCTCAGACGTCAATCAAAATTCACTTTTGCCATCAATTGTTTTCTGCACAATTAAATCTTGAATATAAATAAATACCAGCAGAGGAAATTTGCCAAGATTTTTTTTAATCATATCTTTTAACCTGGGAGTTGCTATTTAACCATTGCTGCACCATTAGCTTTATTTTTTAGTTTTTCTTGCTCAAAGTAAAAAATTCTAATACAGTATTCCTTTTTTCAGAAATTTTTGTTTGTATGTAGTGTACAATTCAGACACAGCATTGCAGGACTGGAACAACAAGACTGACCCATATGACTGAACTGAAGAAACATCATGAACGCAGGGAGATATGAGATGTGGGTAAAGTGAGTGGACCATACATTCCATTTTTTTTATCTTAAACAAGACGTAACATGTAAGTGGTTGTGCTTTCGAGGTGCTAGTAGCTGGATTTCCCCAGTCTTTGTGCTAATCTAAACTAACCTGCTACTTGTGCTAGACATGAAAGTGGTGGTAACCTTTCTAACTCTTGGCAACAAAGCACATTTTCCAAAATTTTGAACAATTTCTTAATGGCTAGAAATGGTTTGGACTTGATATATTCCTGTAACTATTTGCCCATGTTCTACACACCCCAAACATACCACATCACTAGTTGTTAGTATCTATTGTATTTTTAATTACAGTAATTAGTTAGGAACAAGTTTTTGGAGCTTTTGTTTTGGTTTCCCTGAAGGTTAAAATAGTTTACGGCAGAGCTCAGACTGAACTCTGGAGCTCACCGCTTGTGTGTGAGTGTATTTTTCTATGTGTACAACCTGGGACTTTCCTTTAAAGGACAAGTGTTTTGTATACAAGATTTGCATCATATAAAGTTGGTTCTGATTCTGCTTCTCTGGCCTGTGGCTGGTTTGATTCGCTTGTTGTCCCACGGGAACCTTGCTGGTGTCCCAGACAAATCCCCCTGCCAACATGCCAGCCTCCACAGAGCTAGGCCGGCTAAAGCCTCACTTCCCCTCCAGCAGCAGAAAAAAAATCCAAACAAAGTAAACAGTAAGCACCCAGTAGTCAGCTTCCTTATCCTTGTTAATTATTCAAAATCCCAAAAGAGAGACCAGCCCACAGTTGTCTTCTGAGTCACTTTTTTTTTCTCATACAGGCACTCACTCACCAAAACAGCCCCCCCACCTCCCCCCTCCTCCTCCAGTCTCCCCTTTCAACTTCAAACCCAGTCATTTCTGTGAGCAGCGCTTTGATTGTACCAAACACCTGTATTTTTCGAGGAGAGACTTCCTTGCGAGCCCCCGCCTCCCATCTTTGATTGTTAAACAGCAGTGGCGCCGTCATTACTGTCTGAGCGACTGATGCCGCCCAGCTTCCCCTCCCATCCTCCACCTCTGCCTTTTAACCGGAACTTTAATTGCTCAGAGAAAATTTGGATTGCTTTATTTTATCTAATTTTCAAACCACCCCTTGAGTGTGAGTGTGTGTGTAGCTGGGTTTATTAGGTGAAGTGGAGATGAGCACAGATTTCCTAACAGCCATGGACTGAGCACTAACACAGGAATGTCTTCATGTTTGTTAGATGTAATGTCTGTTTAAAATTTACAAGATAAAGTTGGTTGTAGCCAGATGGACACAGCCAACATTTTTTCTTGCTCAAACAATAATCCTCTAGGAAGAAAGACAGACAGACAGACAGACACATACAAACACAAACACACCTTTGCAGCAGTAATACCATGCTTTATTAGATGGCCTCTCCTGCCATCCTGTCTCCCCCCTCAGATTAATATCCTCTGGGCTTCTCACCAGCTGTTTCCGTCCCTTAACACCCCTCATCTTCCTCCAGCCAGCCCTCCGTTTCACATGGCAGGGTTTAAGAACTGGGCCACAACGCCTGCTTGGCTTTAGGAGAAGTTCTCTGCTCGGCATGGTGTGTGTGTGTGTGTGTGTGTGTGTGTGTGTGTGTGTGTGTGCGCGTGTGTGTGTGTGTGTGGCTGAATGGCTGATCCCTTGTCCACAGTGTTAATAAGTTGATGACATCTTGTGTGGTTTGCACCATCTTATTTTAGAGGAACAGACTCAGACACAGTACTCAGGTTTTTTGCCAACCTGAAACTGATGTTAAATATCCAAGTCAGGAGAAGGAAAAGCTGACTTTCCAAAAGCCTGTGATAAAAATCATTCCTCATCAACTGTTTGCTGTCAATTATTTGATATATTGGTGCATTTACAAGGTTTGTTTTTCACTTGCCTGTTTAGTTTTACTCTGTTTGTGCGTGTGTGTGTGTGTGCGTGTGTGTTCACTGTCTCTTCTGGGTGTGCCTGCCTTTGGCTCAGGTGGGTGTTTACTTCTCTTGGTGTTTTTACTGTTTGTGTGTTAGGGCAGACAGGATGTGCGATGCTTGTCAGCACACTTCAGGAGATGAAAGGACAGAGAGGGTGTGGAGGTAGCCAAGTGCTATTCAGGTAACAGGTTGTCTTCTAAGAAATCTCTCAAGAATTCAGCCCTGTTGCCTTCAGCGGTCCTGGTGAGCCATGAGGGAACACCACTCACCACCGGGCTGCTTCAAAAAATAACTCAACAGCACCAATAGGCTCCAGGTGCTCAATCTCAAAACACAGGCATTAGTCAAACTTCAGGAGAAGCGAGCTTGGTGCTTCTCATTTCCTGTGTGATCAGATGTGACCTGTTATTAGACTGCCTCCACAAAACTGATTGCATCACCTAAGCTTGACATATGCAGCATGAGTTGGATTTAAGAATGGGGCCTTCGTACATGCATATTAATGAGCAATAGTTCACACGACAACGGTATTTGTGGTTTGGAGGATGGGAATCACTGAGAATGTCATCACCCACTGAAATGCAGCTGGGCAGGTTCATGTTATTAGAGTCAGCGCTCACAGCTGCTGTATCCATGACGATCTGTTTTTAGCACAGGTAAAGTTATTAATTTGACTCCATGTTGTCAACCTATTGTTCAGTCTGTGAACAGAGAGCTGCATTACCAGTTTAAACCGCTGCCCCAAATGAACCGCAACAGTGACATATCATCATCTTCAGAAATTTACATGGCAAACAAGTTATCAAAGAGTTGCTTTCAGCATTTGGAGGTGTGTCTCTGGCCACCTGAAATTTGTACGTCCAATATTTGCTCTCTTCCTTTCTCTGGATTGGTCTAAACTAACACCTGAATGAAATGCAAGCTCTGTGGCCCCACTATGTGTACATGCTGGTTGCTAAATTTCACTTTTGGTCCTGGGAAGATACAATATGTGTATTCGAGCTTTATTTTGGAAAACAGTTGTTCTGTGCTGCTGGAAATTAAGCTGGTGAGGGCAAACCAGAACAGTACAGCTAAGGCTCATGGATCTGAGGTTGGTGGAAATTGAAGGGTCAGGTTATTATTATAGGTGGTTTTGTCACTGAGCAATGCCTTGTATGTCAATTTTAATATGTAAAAAATAATTTATTCATCTTTAATGTTTGCAATGTTTCTGTTGTTGACTAAACAACAACCTGCACAGATGTTTCAACTTGCACTGCAATTGGCCCTGGATCAATTTGAATTGCTGAAAAAAACAAAAGAAATACAGTGATTCAAAAGTCTTGAACCAAGTTATTTAAAAATAATAATAATAATAATAATCTGGACCCCACTATGAGTCATTTTAACTGAATCTACTTTCTAACAAAGAAATAATAAAATAACAAAGAAACATAACAGCTGGTATCTCAGCTATCTCAAAGTTATTAGAAAATATTCCCTTTTGTAATCTGGATAAAGTGACTGTTGGATTTTTATTTTTTCTTCAAAGCAAAGAACAGGTGGATGATGTTGTGAAGAATGTGTGTCTGGGAGAACTGAGCCCACAGACAGGAAGTGTCAGCCACATAATTCAGTGGAACACCAGTGATGGGAGACACCCACTTGATAAACCCACTGACACACAAGAATTTACTCAACTTTAATTACACTGATTAGCTAACATGGGAGCCAGAGAGCTGGTAAAATACAGTGGTGTGCAGTGTGGTTTTCACGGTGCCACAAACTGTGACCCTCTCAGTCTGTAGAATAAACATGAAAACCTCAAAAACATTATCTTTTCTCCTCTGCAGACATGATACACTTTAGTACATTCACTTGGGTCCTGAATGTAAGTACAATTTTGAGGTACTTCAACATTTCTTTGCAGTGTTTGTTTTAGATTTCTACTCTTCTAACAGTCCATTAGTCTCTGTCGACAACTAATTTTTCTCCAAATGACCATATAACCAACTTTTTGTTAGCTCCTTAATTCTGCTGCTACTACTTAAGATACTATGACAAAAGTAAAAGATAAATTCATGATATAGTTCTTTCTTTGTTTCTTTCTTTTTGTCCCACATATTGTTTTATATTGTCCTGTCTTTAATTATTTTTTTTTAATTTTAGAAAGTGGCTTAAGGGGGAAATAATCAAATAAAATATAAATTAATAAATAATAAATAAATCATAAAAACCATGAAGGTTCTGTACCTTTACATATTCTTAAAGTATAATATATCTACAAATATGAAAAAGAAATTAAAGGATCACTTGCTCTTCCATAAAGTTTGTGGATTCCCAATAAAGTCAAAATTGAAGCAGCTACATTGACGTATTAAGAGAACTGTTTATGGTGCCACTGCTCAGCCTGGATGCTGATGTGTCTCGTAGCGTTGCAATGAAAAATATCCCCCATGGCCCAAAAAGCTTTTTCTACGGAAGCCCTGAGAGGCAAGCACGGAAAGAAAATTTCCTCCTAAATCTGGATTATCTTTTTGAAGGATAATCCTACTAAAGTAACCTTTTTCATTTATGAAAACAAATTATTTCTTTTAACCAGGCGAAAAAAATTGTTTTACCACATTTACTTTTTTAGGTTACTTTCTACTTTCCATCTGAGAGAAAACTAGTGAAAGACTTTTTGAGGCTTGTTTTCTTGAGTTTTATATTTATCTGTGAACATTGTTGAAAAAGAAAATTTTGTACCAGTTTTTTTCGTTTGTTATTGTAATAATCACTTCTGCCACAAGGGGCTAAAATGTATCATTACCCCCAATCTATAGAGGATTAAAAGTAGTCATGTTTTCTTTCTGGCGTTTCTCCATGCATTCTGAACACAAGGGACATGTGTCTTTATTAGCAAGTTTTGTAACATACTATTAGGTTCTTTTTTGCCTAGAGACATATTTATCAGGCTTAATGTCAGAAAGGCTAAAGGGAATCAGGTGAAATAGTATAAACAGGACTTGGTGGCTGAAAGGGTCAAATAAAGTTTTTTATCCTGGAAACTAGGGTTTGAACCTCATATTATAGTTTGACTTAATTGACATTATTATTATTATTATTAATATTATTTTATATCTGTCAGAAAGGCACTGTCAGACAGAGAGATGGCAATACAGAGAGATAGCATCTTTCTATAGGCCTCCTCCAGTTGATTTTAAGTGCTTATTGTAAATCATAGACTGGCCATTGAGAGCTTCAGGAGAAATGCCAGTGTGCTGAAGCCATCAAAAAAAAAACATGAAGTGTTTACCATCCCTGCCTTTCTTTGTGTGTCTGTCATTCAGGGTGAACATGAGAGGCTCCTGCCAATGTGAGAAGTCTGCCTTCGTCTTTCTGGTTTGTCCAGCTCACTGTCTATGTCACACAGACATGAAATCATAAGTTTAACTGAAGCTGATAAACAGCAACCACGGTGAAACAAATACTCTGGATATAATTACACTTTTATGCGGCTTTATTTCATATGCAGTGAATGAGATGGCAGAAATAAAGAAAAAATATTCTTTGTGTACTTTTTAGTAGCAACGTTGGATTCTAAAAACTTTCGGGTTTCTCGTTAACCACGCAACTCTAAGCACCAGAGTCCGTGCTGGCAGAGGCTTTGCTGCCCTGACAAACAGGCGAGAGGAAGCAGACTCATGATGAAGAGCTGCATCATCACTCCGGCCTGCAGCTTTGCACAGGTGTGTACTGGGCGCTGTGAGACAGTGAGCTGTGCTTGTGGCCAGACGAGACGAGACCTTTAAGTACAGACCTTTGGATTTCTCGGTCACGTGACTCAGTATCTACAACCTGCCTTCTCCCCGCCGGCCGTCCGCTCTCACCATTGACACAAGGTAAACATTCTCCGCAGCACCAACCACACACTTTAGCTCTAGTTTACAGACTCTTAGCCCTCAACTTTAACCTCGTCCTCAGCCGCCGTAAAAGGCGAAAGGACAAGAAGCGGCAGGCGTGGCGCTGCTCCGGAGAGAGACGGGGGTGAGGGGGTGTCAGTGTGGACACCTCGCTCAGTCAGGCCTCATCTCTGTAATAAACACTGGTCTCACCGAGCTCCGCCAAAGCCCAGCGCACTTTCCCGCGACATTATTTCCGGATTGAAAGCGATTCATTGTCGCAAAATGCGAGACGGGGGCGATAATAGAGCAACGTGGCGGTCGGATTTGCGAAGATTACAGTCAGTAAAGTGCCCTGCACAAGGCTGCCTCCTAATCCCTGTGTGAAAGGGATGGGCAGCGCAGCGGCTGAATCCGGCTCTCTGCTAAAGGCTGGGTGGGGAATGGAAGGAGACTCTTCCCCTTGACTCCACACATGCACATTATGGTCAAATGGGTGTCGGCTCACACACTCGTGCTGGATGTTAAACACATTGTCAGCCTCTGAAGATTAGTTTTAAATCAGAGTGTTTATATGAGGTAGTTGCTTGGTTGAATGAGTGCTTATTTTACATCTCATCTGTTTTAATTCCCCCCTCAGAGCCAGCCAGACTTCTCCTCACCACCCACCTGACCTGGTATGTTGTTTTCTGTCTTGCAGGATGGCAGAGGCTCCCATGTCATGTGATTGTTTTGTTTCCTTGCCCCCTGGCTCTCGTGATGATCATGTGATTTTTGGGAAGAACTCTGATCGTCCCCAGAACGAGGTGCAGGAGGTGGTCCACTATCCTCCAGCATCTCACCCCCCAGGCTCCATGCTGGAGGTAAACAGCCCTGGACTCCCCCTGCCCACCAACACCGCTGAAGCAAAAAATATGCACATGCTGACACAGACACTGCAGACGCCCTGAATTTGATGCATTGCAGAAAATGGTTCAAGAATCAAAAAGTCAAATCATATATTTTCTGATAGATTCAAAATAACCCCATCTGAGGCTGTAGTTTGAACCAGAACTGTTAAACATTTACCCAGAGACTGAATGTAGAAACATTTCTTCCTGTTAATGGTTGAGGGGAAGTCACTGATGAAATTCTTCTCCCTGCTTGGCCTCTCATTTGTGTGAAAATAATCTTTTAGCTTAGTGGAAATAATCAAAACTGTTACTGAGGTTCACATAATGTGGAAAAGTAATACAGTCTGTCATTCAATGCTGGTATAAATGTTTTTTATATCAAACTTGGATGACAAGTTGTATTTTGCATACTGCCACTGTGGCCCACCCACAGCTTTGAAGTACATGCTCTTAAAATCCGTCCTGTCATTTCTCTTGTTGTCTGAATGGAACAAATGTATGCTCTAATGTGCAGAATGTAGAAAGGCCATTAATGTGTTCTGTTATCAGTCACACTTCAGTGCAGTCCACTGCATACACATACTGTAAATGTAATGCTGAAACCATCTGTGCACTGTAATGTGACAACATTGTCAGTCCCTCTCTTTCTTGTGTATTTTTTTTTTTTATCTGCAGTGCACATACATCCAGATCCCTCAGGTGGAGCAGACTCATGCTGTCATCCTCAGCAAACCTGCCTGGATGTGGGGCGCAGAAATGGGAGCCAATGACCAAGGAGTCTGCATTGGGAATGAGGCAGTATGGACCCGAGAGCCTGTCGCCCCCGAAGAGGCTCTGCTGGGTATGGACCTGGTCCGGTGAGCACCAAAAGTCTTTGATACTGTATTCATTAAAAAAAAAACCTGTGGGAGCAACTATTCATTGTGTTCCAATCAGATACAGTTTGGATATTGTATACTCAAGGGAAGTATTAACTTAACTCTCTCAGACTTTGATCAGAAGGGTGTGTAAACTGTCACGAGCATGTTATGACAAGTGTAGTGAGTGCTGTTGAAGCGTACCAGTTATCTGTTCATCACTGTGTGTAAACAGTGTTACCGTCCTCAAAACACACAATCGATCTTCCTGGTTTGTGAAAAAAGAATTTTAAAAAATGTATATTTTATAAATGAATATTCCCATTAGTAAATAACATTTGTAACAATGTAAGTGACTGTTTTTAAAGGGGAAACTCACATATTACATTGTGAAGTAACCCAGCATGACCTGTGATCATCAGACTGGGGCTGGAGCGAGGTGACAGTGCGTGGGCAGCACTAACAGTGATCACCAGCCTGCTGGAAGAGCATGGGCAGGGGGGACAGTGCAAGGAGGATCCACAGTCCTTCAGCTACCACAATACCTTCCTCCTGGTGGACCGCACCGAGGCCTGGGTCCTGGAAACTGCTGGGAAGCTGTGGGTGGCACAGAAGGTCACAGGTGAGAATGGAGGGTTAAAAACTCCGTGGGTGCAGAACAAAGGGTATTTGTATAATCTAGACAACTAATTTGGCTCCTTAAGTGATGAACTCTTCATTTTGTTTTGTTAATATATTTCAGCTGTTTCACTTTAATCAGTGCAAAAAGCAAACTGTGTTTTTTTGTGTGGCTATGCTAAAATGAAGCTGTAGCGTTAACAACTTGCACCATTTGTGTGTATGAATGTGTGCGAGCTCCTTGAACGTGTCTAGCAATTTGTGCAGGAAAAACTTCTAAGAGTTTGAGGTTAATTATAAATAATGAAGTCTAATCCAAATACAGTCTCTAGCAAGTCTGTGTTTTGTTTGATGTTCATACTGTGTGCACTGCATCGTCTATTGCCTTGAAGTTGAGTTTGTCTGTAAAGTCTAAATTCGCACAATTGTCTTAAAGGACTTTACAACTTGCACAATGTATGACTTTCTGCTTTCCTTATCCCGTTTGAATGATCAATATCCAGTGTTTCTTTATAAAGACCTACAAAGTAACAAGAGGACAAACTGACAGTAATTTGTATAAATCAGTTAAAACGCTGACACAGTTAATTGACTTTTGTTTTGAATTAGCCTTGAATTGGGTTTTTTTTGTCTCATGTAAGACAAGACTCAACATCCATGGCTGAAAAAGTTCCCAGTAAATGCGCTATTTACTCATGTTTGAGTAATGTTTACTAAAATGATGGTTCTTTCAGAAAAGTCTGAGCCTTTTTTACACATACTATGCTCGCAGCTGCCATGAGGCTGCACTGGGTAGATGGCAGATGAGCATAGATCATCCTTCCCACGGTTTGTCAACTCATTTAAAACAATTCTTCCCACTTCAATGTGATGAAGGGTTTATTGGAAATAAAATGAAAAACACAGAAGCAAAACCTGGTCCTGTCCCAGGAATGAACATATATTATCCCTTACTCCTCCTGTTGTGGGCTTGCTTGCTTCTAGGGGCACTGCTATTGTTATGCACCTTTACTTGACCTTGTACCATTACACCATTATCTCATGTTCTGGCCTCTTGGTGTCAGATGCCAAGAGGACCAAGGTTTGGCACCTTCTATGCCATAAGGCTGCAATACTGTTTGGTGTCTGAAGTAGTTAAACAGACCCACACAGTGTTGCTGTTTTTATTTATTTTTATTTATTTGTACAGTGGGACCTTTATGATTTATAATGGCCTCATTTAAGATTGTTTGATTTGCTAAAAAAGGATGTTCACTTAAAAAGGGTCCTCTCTGTGATACAATAAAAATGTCATCATTCATATCATGAATCATGTTTATTTTAGCCAGAATAATCATGTGTAATGAACATGAAAATTTCCTATCTTTCCATGCCTAATACATAATTATGTATACATTGCATATCAGCATGATAATATGCTCACAGAGACAATGCTAACATGGCGCTGTTTAGCAGATACACTGTTCACCATGGTCAGTGTCTTAGTTTAACATGTTAGGATGCAAAGTAACACCATTAGTTTTTCAGGTATTTAGTTATCACTCCAATAAAAAGAAGGAGCATGA
The DNA here is from genome assembly GCA_038496675.1 of Rachycentron canadum. Taxonomy (NCBI): domain Eukaryota; kingdom Metazoa; phylum Chordata; class Actinopteri; order Carangiformes; family Rachycentridae; genus Rachycentron; species Rachycentron canadum. Next base: position 24,039,773 of record CM076650.1, on the reverse strand, counting down.
ATATCTGTACAAAATTTCATGGCAATCCCTCCTGCGGTTGTCGAGACACTCAGTCTACACCACAGTTGTGGACTGATGCTCGATCAGCCTCTGCTATCCCAAAAGCTGCTAATATGGCCAAAAGCATCTGCAGGACTAAAGCCTAAACCAGACTAAAGTTAGGCATTGAGTGTTTGACTGCTTAATCCGCCTCTAAGAGCAAATCAACACTGAACCATGACTCATATCTTCTCTTTAATGTGGGAAACTAAATAACAAAGTCTTTGTTCATTCTTCAACATGAAACCACAGCTTATATAGATGTTTCATATTTATAAGTAAGTGAATCCTGAAATTGTGGTGAAGAGATGCTCATTCATCACAGTTAGCTGATCCTATCAAGTGTAGATAAACCTAACAAGCTGCACAGTGTGTGTGTGTAAATTCAGCACAAACAAGAATACTTTACACATGATTGGTCGTATTTTATGAAGTTCAAATATTAACAGCTTCCTGCTCTTTTCAGAGGGTGTGAAGAACATCTCCAACCAGCTAACCATTGGCACGGAGATCTCCGCAGAGCACCCAGAGCTGCGGAGCACAGCCCAGACTCAGGGCTGGTGGGATGGTGAAAGAGAGTTTAACTTCTCTGAGGTGTTCAGCCTGGAGAACCCGCCCGCCAGGATGGAGTTGGCCAAACGCCGCTACAAGGGAGGCACAGAGCTGCTCCAGCAACATGACGGTGAGGCTGCTCCACCACTTCATTTCAAAAGGCATTCTGAGAATTTTACTTTCATATTCTGTTTAATGGTGACTGTTAAAGTGCATGTGGCTAGAATGAATTCTGTTTGCCTTAAGAATTACTGTGTGTCTCTCCCGTTCTTGGTCTCAGGCTCAGTGACGGCAGAGGTTATGATGTCCATTCTGAGGGACAAGCCCAGTGGCATCTGCATGAATTCTGGAGGTTTCTGTACTACAGGCAGCATGGTGTCTGTTCTGCCCAGAGATGGGAGCCTGCCCTGCATCCACTTCTTCACTGCCACCCCAGACCCCTCCAGGTTTGTCACTGACTAAACTAAGAATTTCCGTACACTATAAACACTGGTTAAAACTAAAACAGATTTATACTGCGACATATTCATTAACTCACAAAGCCCCATAATAGAAAAAACATATTAATACTGGGTAGGGCCTCCATCTGTTCATAGTATAGATGCCACATTTGAGAATGTGCTCCATATTGACCTGGTTGTATTGAATATCTTCAGATGTGTCAACTTCACATTCATGCTGCCAGTCTTCTTCCACATCTACCACACCTGTATCTGCATGATTTTACAAGCATTCCTGATGATGTACTCTCTGACCTTATATGACAATATAATATGTGTGCTCTGCAACACTCTAGGCAGGTGGTGTAGACTAAAAGGCTTAAAGCTTTTAAATTTGCTCTGCTAATTAATGGATCACATACAGTGACAAATGATTGACAATAATTCATACTTTATATTTGAGTGTACAGTTCTGTTTGTTCACTGATATATGTTGTAGAACCGTAATTACATTACATGGTGCTTTCCTGGAAATTAAGCAGTATCTTTAAAGGAGCTATTTGTAAGTTTTGCTATTATATTTACCAATGTTAGCGATAACAGCTGTTTACTTACCAGTTTAGAAGAAACATTACAAGGTCAACATCAAACTTCATACCTTTATTCACCAAGAGCTGTCTCCAGAGGTGGAGAGGAATGCCATTGTGAGCTCTTGTCATGTCTTACCTTCTACTGAATTTAGCATGCTAACCAACTAGCTGAGCCCATCTTGTCACTTTCCGATAGCGAGTCACTGTAGCATCTAGTCTGTTCTGAGGGAAGCAGCGCTGCTCAGAGGGCAAATTATAACATCTTGTATTGTGAACACAACAATGGCAGAAGTTCTAGACTGGTAAGAAAACAGATGCTGTTTATGCTAACATTGCCTAATAGCAAAATTTACAAATAGCTCCATTAAATGTTGCAAAGTCAGTGGCTTTCTAGACCACTGCAGTGCTTAAATATGTTACTTTGCCTTAAAGTTCCTCCTCAGACACTCCCACCAAAAGGGAGCAACTCAGTTGCATGTAGTTGAGCTGAAACTTAACAGTCTAGCAAAGGAACACTGGATACTGGTGCAAAGACTTTTTAATATGGTATGCATTGCTGGTAGGTGGAAGGTTTTGCTTGGGAAACTTCAATGGAAGTGATACCTTTTGTAGTGTCAGAAAGTTATGTGTGTGTGAACAGGAATAGCTAATAAAATGGCAGGTCAAAAAAAAAAAAAATCAAAATGCTCATACACTGATTGATCAGTTGTTGCAAGAAAACACAAAACGTTTCAGAGTACTAATAGCAAAATTTATATATATATATATATATTATTATATATCACATTAAACATTGTACAAAAAGCTTCATGAATGCATTGCATCCGAAGGTGTTGAAACCCAAATATTCTTTCCGAACTCATCTCTGGTTTTCCCACAATTTGTCTCTACTACTTGGATGGAAATTCTTAGTCTGTCTTTCTCTCTTTCCTGGTCTTTTCCCTGTTAACCCACCCCACCTGTATCCTGGTAGGTCTATTTTCAAGCCTTTTATCTTCTCGGACTGTTCTACTCCAGTGCTGAAGGTGGTCTCCCCACAGTTTGGCCTAGATGACCCTGTCAGGAAGCAGCCTCGCTTTCAGAGCCAGGTGGACCGCAGACATGACCTCTACAAGGCTCACCAGGTGGCACTCAACACCATGGAGACCAACCCGGTGGGCACTACTGAGTGGCACTTGTTCAGTTTTTGCTGATAAATTGCAAGAAAGTCACAGCACGGGACGGACACTCCCAGTATTGGACAGGACCTCACAGTTAGTGCAGACAAGACGCATGGCATGAGTGTAGACTAAACATAAACACACTACAAATACACATTCATAGCCAAAGAGCAGGGTTTCAGTCATGACTACACTATAACCGAACACTAACATGAGAATGCTGGCATGTAAAACAAAGTGAAATCTAAGCCATTCAGCCGCCTGTTTGAAAGGTTTTAACCTGAATTTAGTCGCAGTAGTACATTATAACTCAGGCAGTGTAGAGTTAATTGACAGTTACAGGAAGACAAGTATGCACAGATACACAAGAATCTACAAACTAATGCAAAGCAGGTTTTTAGTGTGTTAAACATTTACACTAAAAATGAAAAACAACCTGCAACAACAGATTTTTTATTATTATTTTTTGGCCATTTCGGAGCAGTGAAAACAAGCTGACACATCATCATGTTTTAAAATTGATATGACAAACTTGAAAGCAAATAGTTGCTTTTTTTGCACATCCTGCTGATATGAAGCAATATTATCATCTATTTGCAATTCTGTTTGTATTCTCCTGATTAATTTAAGTCTAATGTTCACTTTTTAGCAGTTTTTTGCAGGCTACCAACTCCTTCTATTTTTAGCTGAGCACTATGTTCATCAGCCAGTTGCCAACTGTGTCTGTCTGCTCTTTGGTGTAGAGCAGGCAGTGCACCAGAGCATTTTAGAGCTGTACCGTTGTAGGCCGAACAGCTCAACAATGAGCTGAAACATCAATGTAATGGAAATAAAAACACTAAAAGAATAATGTTAAAACATACAGTAGTTCAGGAAAAGGGTAAGTTTATTAAAGTCCTCAACCTGAGTAAGTAATGTCAGACCAGTTGCATAAGCAAAAAGTAATATCCATCTAAAGTTTACTGAAGGTAGCTAACTAGCTAACTTTAGCTACTATAACGTACTGTTTCCACCAGACCAAGAAAAGCTGATGAGGTAAAATCCTGGAATGTAATAAATTGAGCAATACAACATTTCATCATGTATGAATTCAAATTTGTATTTGTAAGATGAAAATCATTTCTTTTTGAAGATACAATCTTACTTAAAAGTTAATGTAAATTATTATAAAACAACATGAGAGGTTTTGGGGGGATAAAAAATAGAATTAATTCTCTTACCTTGGAAATTTGGTTTAACTAAAATCAAATTTCACTTAATAGTTATTAAATGTGTTTTTGCTTTCTTTTAAATTTTAAAGTTGTAGTTCAGTACATTTTTTATTAATGTTGATTATTTTGTAAACTAGTTGTGAAAACTGTATGCTCTGTGAATTCATTTGTAGTTCATACTGTATGTACTGTAATGTATAATGGAATCAGGACAAAACTTTTGGCTGCTGTTTTGGTGAGCAGCCAGACAATGTAAAACCCAGATTAGCTTGAAGAGGAAATGGAGGTGTGTGGTAGCAGGTGTGTAATTGCTGTTATTAAGTCTATGTCCTCCACTACAGACGTCTGGTTGAATTAGACTTAGGATTCTCAAATGGCCGAGGAAGTGGATTCTTTTAAAGGTACATGAGGTTACATACAGGGGCATCGCCATTACATGGTTTAAACCTGGTCTTTGTCTCTCTCTCCCAGGATGAGGGCTTGGCAGTCTATGAGATTCTGAGGGACCTGGAGTCGCAGTGTCTGAGCGAGATTTCAGCCATGCTGAGTGGAGAGATACCAGGAGATGAACTGGGGGACTTGTTTTTTGATTGCGTGGATACAGAGATTAAGTTCTACCAGTGAGACGGTAGGAGGACTCAAGAGTTGTATATGGGGTGTATATTTGCATGAAAGTGAACTGTGTTGATTGTTAAATCAGAGTCATCATAATAAGATTATGATCTTGAACTCTTGAACTGAGCTGGTTCAAGACAAAACTCAAACTCAAATTCATTTTAACAGTATGCAAGTGTATTTTTGTCATAACAGGCCAACAGTTCTATGATAAACAAGAGACAAGAGTTATATAAGCACAGATACTGAGCCTTTCTTTATTTAGGGGGTGAGATCCCTAATGAGAAGTAAGTTGTTGTTCTTGCAATAAATTGTTGATGTCTCTTTGTGTGCTTCAGTTGTGCCCTCTCTCATTCTTCCCATGCTACCAGAGACATGTCCCTGTGTTGGAGTGCTCTATATCAGTCTAAGATGTGCTGTGAACTTTTCCTCTCTTACAGTGCCCTCAGGTGGACATCCCTCGTGCTCGCAGAGTGGCAGGAGAAGGCCGTGGGACTGTTAAAACCTCTGTGTTCCTTGTCTGATTGGCCTCCGCCTCACTCACACAACACACATGCCTGACACCATTCCATCAGTAACACAGACTAAATGTCTAAACTGCACATGTGATTGGAGCATATTTATCATCTGTATCACCCAGGGAGCAATGACTGCACCTCATTAGTGAGTATAATGATGTAGACTACACAGGCACCCATGTAGAGCTGTGTGATGTTGCACAAATACTGTAAGTATGGCGATTGTTTAACATTTTCTTTGTTGTTGCAAATGAATGGGTTGCCTTTTGTTTGATGGTTTCCTGTAGAGAAAAATCTAATAAAGAATGTGCATAGTCTGTACTGAGTGTGTTTTGAGCTTTCTGGCCACCGTAGTGGTGTGGCTGTGCTTACTGGTACTGTTAGAGTACATCTACATTAAGTGAAAAGTGAGTGAAATAAATTTTTTCTTTCTGTCTTCTGTCAACACTACAACATTATTTTAATTTTCCAAAATTTAGATTTACCTAAGTGGCCATCAGAGTATTTAAATCTTGAAACACTGGTTTACATGTAAATGGGGGCAATAGAGCTTTTACAAACCTATGGTGTAAGCCAACCCCCGCTTAGGGTTGTGCTTGTCACTCAAGTTAGGTATCATTATAGTCCAATGCACTGCTGATATTGTTCAAATTAATATCATAATAATAAGCTTTATGTATATTGCACCTTCTTTCAAAACATGGTTACAAAGTGTTTTACAAGACAAGATAAATTTGAGGACAAACAAGTTGCAAGTTGTGTCAACCAGAAGTATTGGGCTATCTTGGCTAACTTGTATTTCTATGAGATCAAATAATATAATTACAATTCAATAGGCATCGAGGAAAAGAGCTAAACAAAGAAAGAAAACTAAGGTGGGATGAAGGAACGACATATTCCAATGTTTGTCTGTGGAGGCCCGTCTGTGATAGAACACTTACAGATTAGTGAAACTAATCAATAAAATAAAAAACACAAAACTGATTATAATGATAACCCACTCTTAACAACTTGATAAGTGATTTAAAAAAATAAAAGTAAATTCAGAACACAAGTCAGGAGAGAGCACACCTATAAAATATGTCTACGAAGGATTTAGAAGAGGGTTAAACCTGAATTTCTTTTGAGGTTGTCAGGGATTATATCACTGCAGCACATCAGTTTGGTTATAATTGTTGGTAAATGTATTGTTAAAGGGTTGCAATTTAAATTCCATTTTAATATTAATGCAGTTGTCTGGCGAGGGAAACCACAAAGAACCGGATAACTTGGTCTCTTGGCAGAATCACCAGCTGTGTGTGTGTGTGTGTGTGTGTGTGTGTGTGTGTGTGTGTGTGTGTGTGTGTGTGTGTGTGTGTGTGTGGTTTAGTCACAGATGGTGGTTGTGTGGCAGCAAAATTAACAAGATAACTTTCTGTCATCTCTACCTTTTTTCTTTTAAACATCAAGACAGTTGATGTTGAACAACCCAGCTTTTATCAATGACCTGTATTTATGCAAATTTTTTCAAACAAAGTCTCGACCATAACATTATGATTTTGTCAGGTCTGTCCCATTCCTTACCAGATGCAATTTTACACTTGAAAAGAGGGCAATGAAGAAGAGATTCCAGGCGTACAGTTGTTTTACTGTGGACTGGGGTCTCTACAAAAAAAAACTTTCACATGAAATCTGCATTTTAAAACATCCTGTAGATGTGATCTTAATCTGTAGGTTAGTTTTTCCAAGAAATAACTACTGTCAGACTGATTCCTTACTGATTTTCAGACTGATGAAAATTTGATATTCATGTTCCTCAGAGGATTGCTGTGGGATTTAGGTTTTGTAATAAAACCTAATCTAATATCACTGATACAGACTAGTAATACTTACAAACATTTGTCCCTGTTCCTGTAATTACAGTTAAGTTATTGAAGGTGAATTTACATTTTTTTTCTAGATGAGAGACAGCTTACCCTAGTGTCTGTTTATATTAGTGACTGAAAACAATAAAAGTAATTCAAAAATAGTTATTAATACTGAGGTGTTCATATAAAATATTGTTGTATTATGCATGTATTTTCATCATCTCAATGTCCTGGGATGGAAATATAAAAAGTCTTGCTTTCTTGGTGAACACATTTTCTATTTATCATACTAGGAATAAAGCTCACATGGGCACAGGTTCTTTGTATAAAGAGCCACTTGACAATTGAGCTGACAAGGAAAGAACATCAAGAAATCATTATACTACATTATTGTATACAGTAGTTAGTCAGTAATGAAAAGCAATTATGATTAAACCCATTACAACCTTCTTGAAATCAAATCTTTCAAATATTTTACAGCATTTGAGTGATTACAAACACCACAATATTTTGACTAATTTGAAAGTTGCTGATCTGAAGGTGTTACTTTTTGTTTGTTGAATGTTAGGGTTGTTGAAAATTTTCTGTTAGGAAAATAACTAATGTTAAATAATGTTACAAATGATATTGAAGTCGTGAGAGTGTGACAATGAACCAGAATGCAGTATACTTATCAACCTCAGCTGGCCAAATGTAATTATTCATTTAATTGTTTATTCCTGTGCTTTTTCTACAGTGACACGCCAAATAGTCTTTTTTTTTTTTTTTTTTTTAAAGCCTTAAGTTACACATTATTTCCAAAGTGTGAACACAGAATAAGCAGAAGAACGGTAATGTAGAGACATCTCATAATGGGACAACCATTGGTAATAGAGGCAGTAACAGCAGCGTTAGAGTGTGGGAACGTTTCTTTCTGGCTCTGTATCAGGTCGTTCACACTCCGTCCAGGAGGGGGAGGTAGTTTAAACAACTACTCACTGACCGGAGCTGGAAAAGCAAGGAGGTGAGCTGCACCGCCGCTTGAGAGTGAAAATTAGATAACAAATGTTAGCTAACGGCTCGGCAGTTTGTTGCTGTCATGACTTTTACAAATTGTCAGACCTAGTTTCGGCACTTTTTCTGCCCCCCTCCCCCTAGAGAAAGTGGAGTCGTCCAACGTAAAAGGTAATGTTAGGTTCATATACCCAAAGGTTTGTTTGCTAACCAGCTAAGTTCACCTAAAATTGCACCCTATCATTATCTAAACACCAAGCCTAAGTGGGCAACTGAGTGCAAATGTGTTGCTACTACCTGGAAATAATCGAAAGGCACTTGTCGATGATAAGAAATAGCGGGTCTTGTATTTTTCGTATTACGTGAAGCTAACTAGCTAGATGTATCCTACCTTCGCAACCGACCTCCTAGCTACTAGAGCTAGCCGGCTAATGTTAATAATAGCTAGTTACTTAAGTCAATAATCATTTCTATTAAAAATTGGGGCCAGCTCGTCTTTACTCTGCTTTTAACACTGTACAGCAGGTGATTTCACTAAAAAAGTAGTCTGGTTGAAGACATTTAACAGTTTCTGTTATCTGGAATGTTTCAACATAACTTTCCTATTGTGCAATTCAACATATTAAAAGAGACGGTATCCGGTTTAAGTTAATATTGAATGGTTGTGGTCGTTAAATCAAGATCATTAATACTCAATGTCATTGCATTTATTATGATGCATTTAGACTCGATGAGCAAACATTATTTAAGTTCAAGTGAGGCATTTTTACTATGTTTTGACTTAATGATTCAAAGCTCATTTTCTGTTTGTTGCAGTCTTTAACATTCACTCAGCTGCTGGAGTTGCTGTGACATGATGTACTCAAACAGGTCTGAGCACAGGCGGCAGTACAGTGACAGAGGTTCAAGGCAGTGGGATGACTATGACAGACGGGAAGAAAGGCATAGCCCACACAGAGATGTAATGCGGGAGTCTCATCATAAATATGGCGGGGATGGACACAGCAGCACAGAGAGAAAAAACAGAAGTAAAGAGCACAGTGACTCACCTAAGAGGTGGTACAGTAAAGATTCACTGACCAGAGACTGGAGCAGAAGGAGCCCATTGAGAAGACACATGTCTTCACCTGATTGGGGTGCTGCTGAAAGGAAAAGGCAAAGATTTACAGAGGATGTTGAAGATGATTACAAATACAGGTGTGAGGATAAAACGTACAGGCATTCACTGGACAATTTTTCACATTTACATGTTCCTAAGGATTTTAAACATACGCTACTACAGGAAGAGGATTTCAAATTCAGGAAAACTTTTCAAGAATCCAGACAAGGACATAGGCATGATGAGGTAACCAACAGGCATCAACAACACGAGGACTACAGACTAATGTGTGGGTATTCCAAAGATGGCCATCGACTTGAAAGGAAATGGGAATGCTCAGAAGAGAGTAGACAATCACAAGACCTCTCTACAAAGGTACGACAAAATAAATACCATTTGAGCCTGAGTGTCAGCATAGAGACAATGACAATTTCTATTCCTTAGTTAGTGTATTTAATGTGTCTGCTGAATTGCTTTTTGATGAATTATTCCTCTGTATTGAACAGAGTTGTGGAAAACCCAGAGAGAGGAATGGCAGCCCTTCCACAGATCGTGAGGGTCATCGTCAAATTAGAACAAGGTTTCCATTGAATGAATCTAGTGGACAGGTGGGTTCATTTCACAGGTGGTCAGTTCCACATGTTGAAGTTTGTGTGTCTTCTACAAAAATATATTGCTATTATATCCAGAATTTTCCGCAGAGGGTACTTCGGTGTAATGTGGCAAATATTGTTTTTTGTTTGAGTATTGTTTTTAGACTGATTAGATCTCAACGACTTAAAATTGCCTTGTAAAAATTGTTTAACTAATTTTGTACCGAAGGGATGATGATTAAGATAATATCTTTTTATTCCAGTGATCTTAGAAGTTTGTACAAGGTACACATCTTTCACTCTCTGTAAATATAACCTTGTCCTTCTGCAGCCTTAAGTTAATCTGATGGCATTCATTTCACACTTGCAGATACAAGTGCAGATTGTTGACAGAAGTATGGAGCTCTTACCAAGTCTGAACTTGTGCTTTCCTTCATGATTTTTATGTTAAAATGGCAAGGGTGTTTATTCAAATATGAGACTGACCATGAAATTGGTGATAGATCAACATATAAGGGGGGCATGACTGAGCTGAGGCGCTTAAGAGAGGATCCTATTTCCGTAATGGGGTCTATCTGTCAAACCAGATAGGCCACAGGTAATGGGTCCATAAACTATGGTTTTTTTCTGTGTGTTTCTCATCAGTCTTTTGAGAATGATGTCACCAACCAAAGTCCTACTGTTCCTGAGCAGAAGTCAACAAGGGGTTTCCAGCGTTTCCTCGATGTACTCAACAAAGGTGTGAATGTTGCTATGCTCACCAAAATAGTGACTCAGACCTCTGCGAAGGTCAGTGATCAAGTACATTCTCCAGTTTCTTTCATGAACACTGCAGATCGTCTGTGGTCTCCCAGTTCCACTGAGATGCAACAAGGGAGCCATCATGATAACCATCACTGGAATGAGAGCGAAGGCACTTGGAGCCGGGCTTCCCCACAACCTAGTCATAGGTCCTACAGCCCGCAGGGATGCTCTTCCTCTGATGAGAAATCTCTGCAAAGGAGTGACGGAGGACAAAGCTACTATGGCTTGAACAGTAGATCTATGTCTCCTTCAGTGGTAGCAAAGATAACTTTGACACCTGAAGATGAGCACAAGCACAGGCAGATGCAAGATGTTCTGCAGGCCATTGGCATGGATTTGGGATCTGAAGAACTTGATCAAATGACACATCGAATCCAGGAGCGGTTATATGGAAAGAAGGACAGTGACCGGGGCTGTCATCGTAGAGGTAGCAGGGAAAGAGACTCAAGGCAAACATTTTCTCCAAGATGTCAAAGTAGATCATCATCATCAAGCAGATCTAACTTCAGCTCTTTGACTCGGGACAGTTATGTGAAAAAAGACTCATGTTGTGCTCGGAAGGATGAAACAGAGGTAGATCAAGTACAGGTACATCAGGCTGTTGAATATGGCCAGAACGGCAGCAGTAGTTCTTTACAGGACAGTGAAAAATGTGAAACCAAGGATAGCACTGCTGCATTACAAACATTTTCTCCAAATACCACATACAGTTTATCAGAACAACCTCTTAAACCTGTGATGCCGACATACTCACCTGTGAGCTGTTCTCCACTACCATACCCAGCTCTACCTCCAGCTCTGACTCCAAACTTGCCTCACGCTGGACCCAGCCTTTTCTTGCCACACCTGCCTCCCTTCCTCCCATACTCCCATATCCCACCTCTGAACATCATTCCAGCAGTACTCGCTCAAACAGGGCATCTACTCCCACAAAACATTAGTAATACTCAGTCACCCATTTTTAACCTGCCTAATTTAAACCCAGTTCAGCCACTGAACACAACACAAAAGTCAAAAAGACAGTCAAAGCCCCGGTGTTTGCAGGTCATTGAAACCAAACAACCTGGATAAGGTAACAACTTTTTAAAAATTACTCTTTGCCTCTGGAGAACAGTAGAGGATATTAATATAGTAAATATTTGGGCTTTCAGAGTCTTTCAGATTTTTTGAGACAAATCAGAAAAAAAATCAAAATTAAACATTTGCAAGCAAGCTATCCAGCAGTAACTAGGAGTAATGCAAAAAAAACAAAAACGATAACAGTAGTTCATCAATGAAACATTCAGGTGGTGTTGGAGCTGGTGTTACCCAGTTTGCCCATTTACCCACAGCATAGGGTCATGCTAAAGAAAAGCACATGATTTCTGCTACATTGCCTTCTTACTTTCATCATTTAAAATGAGTTCAAACACTATAATTTCATACATTAACATTTTTCTTGAGATTATATTTGTTTGCAAATGTCTGATAGGATACAGCCTTCACCCTTTATAAATTGCACCCTAGCCTGGTGTAGAAAATGCTTTGCCCTTAAACTTGTCAGCTCAGAAAACTGTTAACTGAAACTGTAAATATCTGAACTGCATAATAAATACGATGATTCTAAGGAAATGTTGTCAAGCAATTTAATTGCACGAGCAGTTCTGCTACAAAAAGGTTTTCTCAAAAAAATCATGACAGTCAAAATGTCAAAAATGTCAGTCTGCTATGTTTTCCTTGGCAGTTCTGTGCAGTACAATCAGACTTTGTCATGAATCTCTGCACAGTCATCAGACAAACTTATGTTTTAAGGAAAAAAATTATGATTGTGTCTCATTTTATGTCCATTCAAGCAGGTTAATGGCACTGAGTGTACAGTGGCATGGAAAGATATAAATGACCTGGTTTTCTGCATCAGTTTTCTTTTGTCATAAAATAGTAAAAAAATAGTATTAAAAAGTCACTAGTGTAGTCAGACATTGTGCTTAAGTTAATAATTATTTTTTGTGTCAATTGAACACACTCTTAACATTTGCAGTGCTGGTGGAAAAAGTAATGAAGCGTTGGATAACTGGTTGAACCTCCTTTTGCACAAATGACCATAAACAAGCTCTTCTGGTGGCTGCAGATCAGACCTGCACATTCAGGAAGAATTTCTGACTGAACTGCTTCCACAAAAGCATATTTCAGGTTGTCTGATGTGAACAGTCCTCTGGGTCATTCTACAGAATCTGTTGGGTGACAATCTGAGCTCTGATTGGGCCACACCAAAAGGTGACTTCAATTTGTTTGAAATCATCATTTTTTGGATTTACTTTATTGTGTAGTTAAAGTGTATTGTGGCCGTGGTCCTGCTGAGTTCTAGCAGGTGGACAGCCACCCTGACTCATGGGGCTGTCCAGGCTCACAGGCAGCACAGCCCTAGTTCACAATGCTCTTTGGGATGATGTTGGTATGTAGTGTTCTTTCTGACCATACACAGTGTTGTGCGTTCTTTCCAAATGAACCTGAGTTTCATTAGTCCACAGAACAGTTTCCCAGTAGTGTTGCTCTATGGCAATCTTCAGGCAGCATGTGATGTGTCACTTTTTTCATACTGTCCTGCTGTGGACACTGTGCCCTGTGCAACCATGTCTCATTATCAGCATATGGAGATGTTAATCAGCTCCAGTGATTGTCTTTAAGCCTTGATTTGTTACTCAGAGCTTCCTTTTTTGGGGGGGGGGTAGTCACAGAAACAATCATCTACATGTGTTTTTCTAGTATTTAAACCATTTGAAATCTCTTTGTAACCCATTCCAACTTATTTAAATCAGTAGTTCTTTTATTAGGCATTTCAGCAAATGCTTCTTTTAAACATCAAACTCAAAATGTTTGTGTGTGTGTGTGTGTGTGTGTGTGTGTGTGTTTAATACAAATAAAAGTAGCTTTAACCAACACTTTGCATACTTTGTGGTCAATTATTGTAACTAAGATGAAGATCTGACCACATTTGCAGACCAATTCATACATAAGTGAGGACGACTGCAAAGTGTTTTCTTGCCACAGTATAATGTGCAATAGTTGATCAGTGTGAACAGTGACAAAAATGTCAGACATTTGTTTTACTTCAGTCTTTGACTAATGACCAAAAGTACTGAATAGCTTCCATATATGGATTTTTACTTTCCAAATGACTGATGTTATGGAAATGGTCACTTTCATTTCAGCTCTGTCACAACTTCAGATAAGCTCAGAGAGGTGAAAGCAGAGCTTGACAGAAATCAACTGATCCAAGCATTAGACAGGTTCTTGTGGTGCTACAGTCGGTCCGTACCAGCAGGTCCGCAGTCGTTTCACTATTTATCATTACACACTGACTGAACAGGACATGTTTCTGTACATCACTGGGTTTTTGTTGGTGAGTGTGAATGAGAGCATGTCCTCCGTCCATCAGGCGGCGCTGCTAACGTGTGTTTCAACAGCACCGAGGCGCTGAGTTGTCCTCCACCTCTGCTCTTCAGTTCAAGCATTTCTATACATTAACGTCTGGCCTTGTCTTATTAAACCATATTTTGACATTTGGTCGAATAATTCCGTTTTCAGACAAACTAGCATTTTACTCCGCAATGCGACGGAAGAAGAGGTCGTTTGAGCAGCTGTAGTAGGTAAACAGTCTGTTAGCTGCCATGCTAAGCTATCTAACCAGGAATTAGTCACTTTTACTGTCTGCTCGACCCGTAATTGAACTTTATACCACGCCGTAATGTTATTTAGGTTGGCTTACTAACCCTGGCATCCTTTTCTTAACAGCAGACCGCTTGAAAGTTCACTTAAGGTCCAAGTTGCTGAAATATGAACAGTCTCACGCTTGCTCACATTGAAACCTAATTTTGATTCTATTGCGTAATGTTGCTGTGCAGTTAGTGCAATAGTTGTAGGTTTGCATACGGGACAATACTAACTCCTATTAATTTCTCCACACTGTTTCAGAGAGAGCACAACTTTCACAAACTGTTGGAGGCTGAACATGACCCCATCTGACTGGGAAGATGCTTTTCGGAGATTGCAAAGAGATGTGGACCCACCACCCCACAGTGGCGTTAATAACAGCATGGAAAATACCTTTACTTACTGCAAACACTCAAGATACACTACTGCTAAACTACACAGAAGCATGGGAATGAATGTGGGATGGGAGGAACGCTATCCCCCCTCCCTTAACTTTTGCAACACAGAGCCAGAAGTCGAGGATCCAGATGGAGAACCTTTAGAAATAGACAAGGAGGATGCAGAGCTGACGAGAAAGCGGAAAAAGCTTAGAGAGATAGAGGAGCGGATAATACTTAAGAAAGCTGCTATTGCTCTAAAAACAGTTGAACCATTTGTGAAACAGGTGGCACCATCAGGTCTTTCCTGTCATGACCAGTCAGCCACATGTGAAGGTGAAACTCTTCGAGACAGGGTCAATCTCATTTTGCAGCAACGACATTCTCTCAGCTTTCTGTCAAAGGTGAGTAGTAACTGTCTCAGGTTGATCAGGTAGTCATTCAGCTGGTTAATACAGTGCTTTCCAGTTTGCATGGCTCTTTAGAAACTATACTCTGTACTGTGTTGCTTCCTCTCTCCCTCCTCAGGTCAGATCACCCAAAAAGAGAATGAACTCACCCACTCTTCTTGAAGACCATCCCCTGAAAGTGAGAGTGAAGGCACTGATGAAGCAGAGATGTTGTGACCCTTATGTACAACCAAAAAATACAAAGGTTTGTAATTTTTTAAAATAAGCACCATAAATTAATGAAACCACCAATGCTTCCATAAATTGTAATTAATACAACTCCACATTTTAACTTAACATAACATATATATTATTAATTTTAATATACTTCATCACAACTTTGTTGAAAAAGCATCACTTGCATACCACACCAATTACATGGATTAATCATATCAATCAAACCTAACATATAAAAAAATGATAATTTAGTGTTTCATCTTAAAAATCATTTAACCTCAGATTTATAAATGGAGCCATCATTTCTGTCACTGCTCAGCTCCTAGCCCCTACATACGTGTTATGCCAGTTGCCATTGGGATCTGCTGGATTCTAACAGACAATGAACTATTGTTTTTAGGACTTCCTTCACAGTCAGACATGCAGTTAGGTCCATATATATTTGGACACTGACACAAGTTTTGTTATTTTAGCATATTCAAGATACAGTTATATAATCAATATGGGCTTAAAGTGCAGACTCTCAGCTTTAATTTGAGGGTATTCACATCCAAATCGTCTATCTTTATTTTGTAGCTGCCTCTTTTTTAAGGGACCAAAGGTAATTGGACAATTGACTCAAAAGCTTTTTCACTGGCTGAATGGGCTATTCCCTTGTTAATCCGTCATCAATTAAGCAGGTAAAGGGTCTGGAGTTGGAGTTGATCCCATTTGCATTTGGAAGCTGTTGCTGTGAACCCACACCATGCAGTCAAAGTAGCTCTCAATTGAAGTGAAACAGACCATCCGTAGGCTGCAAAAAATATCAGAGAGATAGTAGAAATGTTAGGAGTGGCAGTTTAGTACATTCTGAGAAAAAAAAGAGCATACTGGTGAGCTTGGGAACTCAAAGTCCTGGACATCCACAGAAGACAACAATGGTGAATGATTGCAGGATCCTTTCCATGGTGAATTAAAAAAAAACCTTCACAACATCCACCCAAGTCAAGAACAGGAAGTAGGTGTATCAGTATCTAAGTCTACCATAAAGAGAAGACTTCATGAGTCTTCATGAGAGCAAATACAGAGGGTTCACCACAAGGTGCAAACCATTGACCAGCATCAAACAGAAAGGCTGGATTAGACTTTGCAAAAAAACATCTAAAGAAGCAGCATTCTTTGGACAGATGAAACTAAGATCAACCTGTACAAGAATGATGGGAAGAAGAAATGGAGAAGGCTTGGAACAGCTCATGATCCAAAGCACACCACATCTTCTGTAAAAAAATGGTGGAGGCAGTGTGATGGGATGGGCCTGCATGGCTTCCAATGGATAAACTTTCTGCTCAGATTCAGACAAATGCAGCAAAGTTGATTGGACGGCGCTTCACAGTACAGATGGACAATGACCCAAAACATACTGCGAAAGCAACCCAGGAGTTTTTTAGAAGTGGAAGAAAGAAGTGGAATATTCTGCAATCACCAGACCTCAACCCAATCGAGCATGCGTTTCACTTGCTTAAGACAAAACTTAAGGCAGAAAGACCCACAAACAAGACAACAACCACAACAACTGAAGACAGCTGCAGTAAAGGCCTGGCAAAGCATCACAAAGGAGGAAACCCAGCATTTGGTGGTGTCCATGGGTTCCCAACTTCAGGCCGTCATTGCCTGCAAAGGATTTTCAACAAAGTAATAAAAATGAACATTTTATTTACGTTAATAATGTAAATTTGTCCAATTATTTTTGAGCCCCTGAAATGAGGAGACTGTATAAAAATGGTTGCAATTCCTAAATGTTTCATAGGATGTTTTTGTTCATCCCTTTGAATTAAACCTGAAAGTCTGTACTTCAATTGCATCACAGTTGTTTTGATTTAAAATCTAATGTGGTGGCATGCAGAGCCCAAATCATGAAAATTGTGTCACTGTCCAAATATTTCTGGGCCTAACTGCAGCTGCACATGTTTCCCAACTTGTTTTTGTGGCTGCACAATTTGTTGAAAAAGTCATAATGCAATTGTGGTGGACAGTTGTGATTTGCAATTGCAATATAATAAAGGAAGTGCAAGTGGACTCACCGATGAATTCACTGATATATTTTCAAATGTGTATTTCTCTCCAACCTACTAAACTAAAACAACAACTAATCGTTTTTTGAAATCCCTCTTTTTGATAACGGTGTACATAAGCACCTTGTCTCTTCCCCGTCTCACCACATAACGTAGCTTGTGTTTTTCAGGCTGCTTGTTCACATCCATTCTCAACTTGGACTGCATACAAACAGAATAGTTTAGAATATAATCCTTATGTTTGCATGTTTACTGTCGTTGTGGAGTAAGGCAGATGGGACTTTTGATGGAATCAGCTCACCCTGATAATTTATTTATTTATTATTATTATTGTTGTCATTTATTATATTGTGTAAAACCCAAAACAATAGACACATTGGTACCCTCCTCCATGTTTATTTTTGTAGCTTAGCTTATTTTACTGATAGGCCAGTAGGGAATGCAATAAGTCAAACTGATAGGTCAAGATGCCTTCTGGTTGACCCCTAGTACCAAGTACTTCAGTAAGTCCAAATGAAAGTTCAATTTCCAAAAAAAGTGACCGCCTTCATTGCTAAGATGAGAAGAAACACCAAGAAAAGACTGTTTGAGTCTAAAAAGGGTATCACAGTACTATAAAATTAAATGATAAAGGATTCTGTGTAACAGAGATATTTGTTTACAGGATGCAATGCTGCAAGTTATTTATGTTAAATATATGATAATCGAAATAGGGCCTAAATATTTAGTATTTGTATTCGTCCTGAGGATCCCATGGCTGCTGATATATAAGACAAAATGATAAACGATATAAATTAGAAAA
Organism: Rachycentron canadum; assembly: GCA_038496675.1. Classification (NCBI taxonomy): domain Eukaryota; kingdom Metazoa; phylum Chordata; class Actinopteri; order Carangiformes; family Rachycentridae; genus Rachycentron; species Rachycentron canadum. Next base: position 24,021,766 of record CM076650.1, on the reverse strand, counting down.
GTAAGTTGAGTATGTGAAGTTGTTTTTAGTGGGTTACAATAAACTACAACTCCACACCATCATAATCATTGTCTCTGTGACAAAGTTTTACTTTGGTAGAACCTTGTACCTCTCACTCAAGGCTTCCTCATGTTTAGTCATAGAAGGTAATTTTTTAATAATAAGTGGTATCCATGTATATCTTACCTTTTGCAGGTCCCTGATGTCACACCACCTCCTCTCAGCCAAAACAATCCTTCAGCAATCCTTCAGGAGAGCAGTGACAACACTGGATTCCAGCGCTTCCTCAGTGTACTCAACAAAGGAGTTGATATCGACTTGCTCAGCAGGATTGTCAATGATGACAGTGAGGATCTTGCTTTAGGCGAGGAGCTCCTGAACACTCATCCCCCTCCTGCAGAGAACAAGTCAGAATTATCAAACAGTGCAGCCACTGTGCCTGGCCACAATCGGGCCAACTGTGGAGAAGGGATGACTGACCAGCCCACTCAAGAGATCCAGATCAAGAGACTCTCCCTGCCTGGTCATGAGGAGAAAAAGATTGACAGAAGAGAAAGCTCTTTTGGGTCCAGGAGCCAATCAAAGTCTCCACTGGCAGTGAAAAAGAAGAAGAAAGATGAAGAAAAACTGAAGGTGGATGAGCAGCGTGAACAGCTGCAGAATATTCTTCAAACTCTGGGATTGAGCCTGGAAGTGGAAGAGATGAGCAAACTAACAGACAGGACTCAGGAGAGGCTGTATGGAAAGAAGCATGAAGGCAGAAGTGGGGCTGACAGCAGAGGGGAGCAGGAGAATCGACAGAGAGGCTCCCATCAACATAATAGGGGCTCCTCCTCCTCAAGGTCGACCTCTAGGAGCATTAGTCTCAGCCCATCTTGCAGTTGTTCTCATAGCAGAGCCTCAAAACAAAGGCGAACATCTGAATGCACAAGCAGAGATGGTCTAATACACCCAGATGGCAACGAAGACAGTGAAGAAGCACAGGACACAGACCAAGACAGACAAGACCCCAAAGAAATCTCTTCTGATCATCATGATCCACATTCACAGGATCAAATTTATTCCAATCCCCACCCTGCTACTTTTTCAGATTACAGTTTGTCCACGTGCTCCCAATACACTGACCACCACAGTGGTACTACCAGTGTTCCTACAAATTGTTACTCGACATATTCTCTGGGTGCCATTCCCTACCTTGATCCTCATCTACAAAACACTGACCCTCAAGTCGCATCTGACATGGTTTACCCTTATCATGATTCCTCTGAGGACATCAACCTACTTGTGAATCCAGACCTGTCTAAGAGTGAAGGCCAGATTGGATCAGCTGGACGTCGGTATCTGCGGGAAATCAGCACTATGCCATCAACCACTAAGTGCTGTCTAAAGCAAGTCATAATGGGTCGCAGGCGAAACGCGACATACATAAGGAAGTGTCAATCGTGGTTTTTTAAGTTAAGAGAAAGCAGACAATTAAAAAGGCAAGCAAGACAAGTAAAACAAAAGAAAGACTTGGTGGCAAAGGTGGAGGCTTCACAGAGTGATGAGGATCAACCAGAAGCCAAACAGTCAGAAGGTGAAGAAAGACCACCAACAGAGGAGGAAATAAAGGCGAACCTGAGGAAAAAGGTGAGTGGAGGATTGTTGGTATAAACTTCTTAATCCATTCCGTCTCAGTCCGTGGGGGGTCTTTCACAGTCATTCTTCTTTTAGCGGAGTCACTGAAGATGCTGTCCTAACCGCAGGGTGTCAACTAAGCATTTTACCCACAGACTTCTCTGATGAGCCATTATGTCTAAGGTTCCAACCAAGTCATCCAAAACTCCACAATCCACAAAATGATTTGTCCACTAATCAGAAAGCTGGTGGTTCAATCGCTGGCTCCTCCAGCCCATGTGTCGAAGTGTCAGGAAAGATACTGAACCACAAGTTGCCTCTGATGTCTGTTCCATCCGTGTATGAATGTGTCAAAGATTGAATTTGGCTTCCAATGTAAAGTGCTTTGAGTGGTAAATGAGACTAGAGATTATATAAACTGTCCATTTAATATTGAACTATTGCCTCGGTGCAGTTCTGCCTTTCTCTATTCAAGATTTTCTACTTCATCTTTCTTTCTTTTTTAGCTTGAAGCATTTAACCAGAAGGTGAAGCAACAAGTCACACAGCCAGTCAACTCCTTAACCTCTCAGACTGGTTAAAGTAAGTAAAGTGTGAAAACAATGTGTGATAACAAACCTGTTTTGTCAGTATAGAATTTAGTCTCTAACGTTTAAATTAAAATGCAAAATGGAGTGTTTCTGAAACGACCCCTTCATGAACTGTGTGATGACTTACATGGAAACTTATTTGTTTGTAACATTTAGCAACTCTCATTTGTTATCATATGTTCTCGTTAATTAGTTTTTTCTTCTTTTTCTGTAGAGCATCATGAATGTCTGAAATCTGAATCTGCCGGAGCCTCCAACACATGCAGTTCATAGTATAACAAGACCATTTTAAATTTAGGTCATATTTCCAGATTTGTGTTGAATACTTCTCGAACAAGTAAATATATCTTCTTCAAGGTAATATTTTGTTCAATTAATTGCCATTTGGCAAGATAGGTTTTACTAATTTCAGCTACATTTTATCCACATTTCATTTATTCAGCCTTCTTCTCTTGGTACTCAATATCAATTTGATTCACAAATCTATTTTGTAGGCTCTGTTGTAGTTTCGTGATGAAATATATATATTTAGTCATAAAACCTTGAGCCTCTAAAAAGCATTGAGCCTTTTTGTCTACTCTGTTGACAAAAATCATAATCAGAATTCTTTTTTTTCTTTTCCTCTTTCTTTTTTTTAAATTTATGACTACACACATGCATATATATATATATATACACACACACAAACATACTGTGTGCAGTACAATGCAAAAGTCTAGATTTGTTGTTTTATCAATGCAATGACGATATATAATTATTTCCTAGTCTCTTTATAATAGCAGAACCAGAAAATACAGGAAATGTGTAGCAGTATTAAAACAGAACAAATTAGAAAAGTATTCAGTGTGGCCTTCTCTTACACTTGAGCAAAAGCAGGAACCTGGCTCTTAAACCCAAATGGAATGGAGCCATAATTAATGTCTTTATTTTTATCGATTTACAAAATGCAAAGTCATTGAACAAAAGACAAATCTAAATGATAACAATATTTGGTGTTTCTACCTTTTGCCTTCAAACCAGCATCAATTCTTCTAGGTACACTTGCACAAAGTCAGGGATTTTGTAGGATTATCATCAGGTGTATGATCAACCAGTTATACCAAACAGGTGCTAATGATCATTAATTTTACATGTAGGTTGAAACACTCATTAAATGAAAAAGAAAGAACTTTGTAGGAGGCTTAAAACTGGGTGAGGAACAGCCAAACTGCTACCAAGGGGAGGTTGAGGAAGACAGTTTCATGTCACAGGTCATGCACCATGGCAAGACTGAGCACAGCAACAAGACACAAGGTAGTTCTGCTGCATCAAGGTCTCTCCCAGACAAAGATTTTAAAGCAGACTGGAGTTTCAAGATGTGCTGTTCAAGCTCTTTTGAAGAAGCACACAGAAACGGGCAACATTGGGGATCGTAGACGCAGCAGTCGGCCAAGGAAACATAGTGCAGCAGATGAAAACACATCAAGCTTATTTCCCTTCAAAAGATGTCCAGCAGTGCCAAAAGCTCAGAACTGGCAGAAACCAGTGGGACCCAGGTAAACCCACCTACTGTCCACAGAAGTCTGGCCAGAAGTGGTCTTCATGGAAGAGTTGCAGCCAAAAAGCCAAACCTCCGACATGGAAACGAGGCCAAGAGACTCAACTATGCACGAAAACATAGGAACAGGGCTACAGAAAAATGGCAGCAGGTGCTCTGGACTGATGAGACAAAATTTGAAATATTTGGCTGTAGCAGAAGGCAACAACCCCAAACATACAGCCAATGTCATGAAGAACTATTTCAGCACAAAGAAGAAGTCTGGAAGTGATGGTTTGGCCCCACAGAGCCCTGATCTCAACATCAGAGTCTGTCTGGGATTACATGAAGAGACAGGGGGATTTGAGGAAGCCTACATCCACAGAAGATTAGTGGTTAATTCTCCAAGTTAGTATACTTAGTTTACAGCATTTTTTTTGTGTGTGTGTGTGTGTGTCCGCATTGAATGGTAATTCCTAAACCAATTTGGATGTGAATCCCGTTAAAGTGGAGAGTCTCCACTTTAAGCCCATATTGATTATATTACTGTATCTTGAATATGTTTTGGTAAACAGCTAAAATAACAACTTGTTTCAGTGTCCAAATATATGGACCTAACTGTGTGTATATATATGACCCATCATTATTCTTAATGATGGGTCATATATATACACACAAAAAGCTAGAGAAATACCAAGGGCTGAGAGAAGAGCTTGAAAACATGAGAAAAAAAAGGGAAGACAACAGTGGTCCCCATGGTTATGGGAACACTCAGGACTGTGACCCCCCAAACTGGGAGAGTGGCTCCAGCAGATTCCAGGAACAACATCCAGGACCTCTGTCTAAAAGAGTGCAGTCATTGTGACACCAAAATGTTCTGCAGAACACCTCTGGCCATTATTCAATGCTGTAACTCAGGGAGGGGAGATTGGGACATTCTTGCAACTTAACAATTAGGCACTTAAACTTTGAAGTTGGTGTGGTTAACCTGCTGGTACCAAGTCTCATGCTTTTGTTCTACTTGTCAACAAATTCTAATTTCTCATGGACTATTTCCACTGTCAGGATGTAACTGTTGAGTATCCTCACAGCCTGCAGAAGGAAAGGTAGGCGGTAAAATAATCTGAGGTGGAGAAGAGACTGGGTATTGTGAGATGTGGTTGGTCACACTGTTGCCTATTTACACATCTAGAAGCCAAAGCAACAAGGTTGTTAATTTGGAGCTGTGTTTCTGTCCACCTGGTGATTTTATGTGATTTTATTCATTCTCTGTTTGGTCTCGACCAATGCTTATAGGAATTATGTCTCTTTAGCTGCATTCAGCCCTAATACAGCATTTAGCTCAAAGTAGATGTTAGGAGCACAAAGGACACAGTCAACTTACTGATGTCAAGTAAACCACATTTGACATTTAAGAGCCAAGCCTGATGAATCTGTTGTAAAATGGTCAGTTGTACAGTAGATAAATCATTTTGACTCAATGTAACCTTTTTTTTGGCATTATTCTATCTCTCACTCATGCTCTGGTTTGGGCACATACAAAGATTCTCCCTGTTTTAAACTATTTGGATGCTTCATTCATCAGCTCTTCAATTCTATTTTTTTAAATTCAAAGCAGTTCTTTCAGGGACAACTTATATTATTTCACTGGCACAAGTAAGTTGGCAAATCCAATGATGCTATTGTCTGTAGTAGATCTGTCCAAGGAAATGAAACCATTACACTCACATATGTGTCAATAACATTTATTCATTTGGTGGAATCTTTTAGTATGACATGACTCAATGCACAGTAGGTTATTACATTCTAAAGTGGCGTTTACCTCACAAGCATTTTTACTTTTTTACCAGAATCATGTCATGACCAATTTTAGAGGTGCTAATGCCAGCTCTGCAGCCAGCATGGACACACTAGTAGAAACAAACAAATACAGATTTGACAATAACACCCACATTTTGTTGCAAAGTAAAATATTGGCCCTGAACAAAACCAAAACACATCCTTCTGAATAAATTACTCAAGTAGTCCCACAACAGTCTTAACAACACTATAGTGTACTGCACACAGTGCACCATCATCTGAAATGTTGCTCTAGTTGATACTGTTTCATAAATAGGAGAGTGGTTTGTATTTCTTTTATATATATATATCTTAAATCTAAAGTTCATCTTTCTCTTCTCCTTGGCAGTAGCACGCTGCCCTCTGGCTGTTCATGTAAGGTCTGCAGCCCAGAGTCCACACTGTGTTGAACAAGGTGTCTGCTACTGTTTCACAGGCTGAAGAGAGTGACAGAGAAACAGAGATGAAGATGTCAGTCAGCACTTGGAGCAGTATGTAAAAATGAAGGTAATGTCTCAGTACTTGAGCATATTAAACAGAAAACTGGTAAAGGGCTCAATAAACTTGCACCAAAATAGAATAAAAGGTATAAGGTCACTGACTTTCAACTTTGGACACAAAGCCAAGGCTCTTCTTGAGGTCAGAACAGATGCTGTGGAGGCACCAGCGGAACTTGGAGTCGCAGCGGTACTTATTCGAGCCACAGGTGTCGTAACACATATCCAGCTGATTGCAACACTTGGTCATAGCAGGGATGCCCATGTCCATCTGGCATACAACAATGGTGAATAAATGTGAAGGGGAAGTGTGGGGAATTCACGGGCAGTTAGTTTCACTGATTCTATTATTCAGTCAAATGTAGACTTCTGGATATTTAGACATATAGGAACTGTTGCATGAAAGGAGCTGGGCGGGGGAGGAAGGTCAAACACGGAAAAATTAATGTTTTTTTTAATTTTTTTTACTGAATGGAGGGTAGTCTCAACATGTTATGACCAAAAAAAGATAATTAACAATAACAATCATGGCTCTAAAGTGGGACTTTGTTTTACATGTTAAGTACCTGCTCGAGACATGATATCAGTTTTTAGACATTACATGGATCCCAACAGTTTATAGGGAACATTAACCCTCAGGGGACCAACCCATTATTTCAATAGCCAACAGTTGCCTTCACTGTGTATTCTAGCATGACAGACTTATGCTGTAGTTAAACACATTATATTAAATTAACAGCACAACTCAATAGATTCTGCTAATGTGTGGGGAAAAAAAGATATCGGCACCTTGTTTTCTTATTTGGTGTTTGTTCCATAATCCCTACATAGCTCTGTGTGATTTGGCCTACGAATAAAATATCGTTCCACTAACATGTCAAGGGTATTAGTGAGAAGGCTGTTGTAATTACATCAACTAGAGGATCTAAAGGAAATGTATAATTCTGGAGAGATTCTTATTTTTAAAAAAAGTCAAACATAAATTTCAGCTGTCCCCTCCCCACCCAAGTCATTTTTGAACAGCCCATTAGAATATAGATTCTGTTTTTCACAACAGTACTGATTAAATTTCCCAATAAATCTGCCTGAACTGTTAGAAGCATACCCCTTCTGGAACAGGAAGTCCAAAGAAGTAGGAGGTACATCCATCAGGTTCAGGCATCTGGTAGCCTGGGCGAGGCAGAGGAGCTTTACCTGAGAGAGGAAGCAAACCAAGTTATCAGATATAGGTCATGTTTCACAACAGACCAGTGGAAATGTGTTGGATTCTGCTTGATGACCATGTGAGTTTAAAACTATGCTAATATTTGCACATAGAGAAACAAAGGTTATTTATTTGGTTCATTGACATTTCATTGATATTTGACACATTCATTAGTCACCACATGAGACCACTCCTATCACACTGGGGTCACAGTCCATCTCCAGGCCTGCTCCCAGATGATAACGGAGATGATAACTGGAGGAGTTTACCACATCAGCCTAAGTAAATCTTAGTAAATATCTTTATATATGAGACTATTGTAAAATATGTTTAAATAATTACATTTAAATCCAAATGGGCAACATCCCAGACAATGATATGAACCCATTCTCCATTAAATACTGTATATACTTTTAGTTATCTCACTGGATGATTCATTAAAGATCAAATGGGGAGCATTTGTGTGAACACAGGTATACAGTATACCTGCATACACTATTAATAAATTCAGTATTCTGAATAATGATGTAATCAATATTCATATTTTTAATTGTAATCATGTAACAAAAAAAACACTGCCAGGTTAAATTGAAATAGTTTCACAATAAAATGTGGAAATTTAAATCTCTTAAACCACTGGGAAAAAAATAACAATTCTGATATAGTTTATTAATTTTCCCTTTATAGTGTGTGTCCGCACACAAGATGCATTTTGTGAAAAAACCTCTCAGTTGAGAGGCTGTGATTAGATTAGAGTCCTATATATTTGATACATGCATTGTTTTTGGTGTGGAAGATGCTGATTTTATTTTTTCCAGTTTCAGTTTCTATATGATCATTTTCAATCCAAGTATTTTGTTTTTTTCCCAAGAATTTTATCATGTCCAACAGCATCAATGGGACCAGAGGAACCTAAACCTTCCCCTAACTAACTCCCCCACTCATGTCAAACTCTTTATGTGGCTCACCACCAATAGCAGATGAAACTGTAATACATTTCCAATAGATTAAAGATGAAATTATGAAATATTTTGAAAAAGAAAAATACCCCAAAAGATATATCTGTGTTGGACCACAGTTGATGATCAAAGGTCAATATCAGACTTAAACCCACACTGCATAAAGCTGCTTATCTGTGTAACAGGCTTACCATATCTACAGCGGTATTGGCACACTCCATCCCGTCCACCCATGAACTCCAGCATTGAGTCAAAGTAGCTGCCAACAGCCTCAAAGCTGCCCCTGAGAGAGTTCAGTGCCCACTCTTCGTTGTTGTCCTCTGCTTGTGTGCCATCAGAGGCCTGGCCCTGTGGTGGCGGTGGTGTTGCTGCAGGGTCCTCAGCCTCCTGACTCACAGCACCCTGGATGAACAGGCCTAGTAGGAGCAGTAGGGGAGCAAGAAGGGCCCAGCGGATCATTCTGAAGCTCAGTACGAACAGAGTGACACTTCAGTGAGTGAGGGAGAGCACAAACATAGAGGCAATACTGAAACTGTCTGCATGACCTGAACTTTGAGCCAGACACAGGGATGGCCTCATATGTGGAAGAACAAAGTCCAGTTTATATCTTGTCTTTTTAACATGTCTGAGCCTTTATCATCCTTAATGATTGAGGTAGAGTGTACTTGTTCACACTTCAGACAAGGGGATTCAATTACAATTTAATCCCATTCATTTTAACTTCATCTCTCTTGATATAAGCTTCAAGTAGAAATCTGAATTTGCTGTGAAGTGAGAACCCTGTCCTGCTGCCTGGTTCAAAACAGTTTCTCAATGATCATCTCTTTGGGAAGAAAGATATTGTTTAATTTATATTATTTATACAATTATTTATAGTCCCTTCTTGTTGTTGTATTAAAAGAGTACAAAATAGGTCTTTGTGTAATTTTACTCAGCAATTAAAGAGCAAATTGTAAATACAAGCAAATTAATAAATACAACAAAAAAATACATAATTTATTTTGTTAATTTCAGCAAGAAAGAAAGTATTCAAAAAACAGAAACATAAAAAATATATTTACATCATAATAATATTGTCTGTATTTCACAGTAGACATTTTGAGTTGCTGTAAAAGGAAAAGCACAAATGTCACTAATAACATTAACAATGGTTTTGCTCTATTCAAGTGTCCTAACTAGTTATGGCAGTGAACCACAATACTAGGTTCATGAAAGTGAAGCAGCAAAATGAGATTCATTCATCATTCATTTTAATTATTTACACGTGGTTTTGGTATTGAAGAAAGCCCAATAACTGACAAATTATCATTCATTTAATTTGTGCTATTATTTATCTTTAAAAGATATAGCGACAGTAAAAAGCTTCTTGAAGTGCAGTTTTATCAAAAAACTGTAAGCCAACATCCATCCTGCCTTTAAATATTATGTACGTCACGAACTATACCAGGCAATACACAACTTTACCACTAAACGGCGTCTGATGACACCCCCATGTCTATATTTGGTAGAGTCCAGGGAGGTGACGTTTGTCTCAAACACGGAAGAAGATGTAAACGACGCTGTGACGTGTGGAGCCATGCGAGCTCATTGACCGCACCTGAGGTACATCAGAAATATGTTGAGGACCGGGACAGCTTCCATTTGAACTTTTATATGCGGTGTGTGTAGCTGAGTTTCAACAAAAAACTAATGACGAGGAAGATAACATGGCTTTCGCAAACCTGTTCACGAGTTTGTCTGGTGTCGACGAAGAAGTCAGGAGTCCTGTTCATCCGGCCGTTACTCTGGGGTATTTATGACGTGCAGCCTTCGGCTTTGGTGCAGTTTTGTTGTGGTGGCCTTCGCACTCATTCCTCGTTGGTTTCGTTTGACAGGAAGCAGAATTATAATGGTAAAAGATGCCCTGATGTCAGGAAGAGGAAAACGCAGGGTGAGCCTACCGGTCCTGTCAATAAGGTGGGTTGAGTTTAACTCTCTTGATAAATTCACATCGTCCTGTGGAAATTTGTTGACTGAGACTTGATTTGTTGACATTTCACTCTTAGTGAAGTATTTTGTTTGTATCAGATGGGATGTTAGGTTTAAAAACACGTCCCCCATCATTTAACAGTCCTGCTGATGGATTTATTTGTACCTCCCTTCAAATGTTAACATTTATATAGATATACATTTAGATTATATCTTATATATTAGATTTCTTCAAGGACTATTAGTCCTTTATGAATGGCCCTACCGTCCCCCAGTTCCTCACAATATGTTTCGACCTGCTACAAAAAGCAATGAAACCATATAGATGTTGACATTACAAGTTATTCAGAGAAACACACTGCCACTTTTCATTACCTGAATTTTACTGATGAACTCTTTTCTCTTTTTTTTATATTTAGGCGAGTGTCATCATAAACACTTGTCCTTGTTATAATGCTGATTCTGCATCATTTTAGATGCACTCCGTCACTAGTTACCATAGCTAATAATAATGCAGTTTAATATGACAGACCTGCAATGAAGCATAGAGGCATTAAGGTTGTAATGTTCCGGTTTTTATGTTTTAAACTGAGTGTCGTCTGATGCACACCTGGTAGACAGTTGTGCAGGAAAAATTATGCAAAAGACAAAGTTGAATTCCCTGTGTTTTTTTTGAGACACAACATTGTGATCATGATTATGTGATTTGAGGCATCAAATTCACAACATGCAACAGTCACTCCTTTAAAATAAAGCCAGATCAACAGTTTCAGTATCAATAATTGATAAAAGCATCTTTAAAATAAGATGAACAATATGTGAAGATACTTTTTTTTTTTTAAAAATAATAAAAAAGCGTCTTTTTTATTTCTTGTGTTTGCTGCATGTCATTTCCTTTCTGTGTCCCATCACCCTGCATTCATTTTTATCTTAGCCTAGCCTTAAATTAAATTGAAATTATAATATAACATGAAAAGTTTATGATAAACTTTACAATACTGACAGAAAATGTACATTTCCTTGACATTTCTTTTCTATTAATTTTCTTCCCACAGAAACGTTATCAACCTCAGGCAAGCAGGACCTATAACACTAATTCCTTTAAAGATGATGACCATATGCAGGACATTGATGGTGAACCTGCAAGTTTCACCAAAGAAGTGATACATAACCACAGTGGTAAACCTGGCCACAGTAACATGTATCACAAAGTGCCAAAAGCTAGAAACAACTTCAATGTGAGTAGGCAGCAACAGTGGAAAAAGAAGACAGGGGAGCACAAACATCAGCAACAACACAGCAATAAAGGCAAGAATTCCAATAGAGGTGGATGCCATCAAATTAGAACCAGAAGGGGTGGAGATGGCAAGCAGGTAAGTCTGTCAGGATAGAGTTCCTGTTTGTATTTCAACTGTACACTGACAAAAATGCTTAAAAAGTTAAAATATTAAAATTGGGCAAGATTGGTCATTTTTACATCAACAGTAACTGAAAGTCTGTTGTTGATGTAGCATAAAAAGCTACAGTTACGTCTAAATGACAACCAGTAGTTTACTTCCTGAACATTGTCTGTCATAGTCCATCTTGGTCTATAGATGGAGCAGATTAAGCGCAGTGTCCACAGCAACAGCAATATGACAAGGCAAAGATCAAAATTTACCTCAAAGAACTATCAAAGAGGGAAAAAATTGCAATGAAAATGTTCAAACACATTTTTAATTTTTTTTTTTTTTTTTTTTTTTAATCTAAATGTCATGTTCATCTTTCCTCCTAGGCTGGTCAAGTGAAATGCCCAAGATTCATGACAGAAGAGTTCAAGGACATGAATGCTCTGTTGTTGGATGGACGGTTACTTTGTAAACATTTCCTTTGGGGAAGGTGCATCAAGGCAGGTTATGTCAAAATAAGCAAGTCTTGCTTATAAGAGTGAGAAGTGTCTTTTATCAGGCTACAGTGTCCTAACTTTGCTTTTTATCCCTTTCCTGTTTGCAGGGTGATGACTGCCAACTGGAACACCTTCAGGGTTACAACGACCTCATCAAAGAAGTATGCAAATTCTATGTCCAAGGTTTCTGCACGAAGGGGGAGAGCTGTCCTTACATGCACAATATCCTTTGGTTTAACTGCAGTCATTTGTCCATCTTCCTGCCTATGGAGCCTTTCAGGGATGAATCATATACTGTTATTGTTAGAAACTACAGGCTATTGAATATCTGATATTTCCTTAAGCAAGCTGCACAGTCCTTTCCTTGCAAGTTCTTCCATAGAAAAGGAAAGTGTTCCCAGGGAACAGGTTGCAAATTTTCCCATGAACCACTTGATGATGTTACTAAAAGACTGTTGGATGAGGTGTGTATATAGAAAATGATGAAAATGCCAGTACTCACAGTTAAATAGTGTTATTGTTTAATATGGGGCGATAGAAACAGGTTTCAGAAACAGTGGTGGATCAGACATGTTATATACAGGTGAGGTTTAAACATGATTTCTCGAAGAGGTTTATTTGGGAATGAACCACTCAGAAACTTAATCCTCACAGGGTTACACATCAGCAACACAAGACAGCAAACAGTAAAACTAAATGCCTACAACAACAACAACTGTTCTCAAAGTGTGGCATAGCAAATAGCCCGAGGTAGGACCAAAGTTTGTCTATAGTAGATATGCAGCATATGAAGGACACAGCAGAGACACAATTTAAATCTATATGACTATTTACCCAGCTAGTTCCAGATACTTACAGTAAATGAAAAGAGTAGAGAATTTTTAAAAATCTTTAGATTTATTTTTTTTATATATTTTTTTTTCATTCAATTTTTTTAAACCACCATACACAACATTAACATTTCAGTACATCTAAAAATCCTGTGAGAATTTTGTGAGAACAAATATGCAAGAGTAGATAAATATAAAGAAATGAATCAGAAAAGTAGTGTATAAAAAAAATATTTTAAAAAAAAAGTGTAATCGCCACTCTTCCTACCTGACTTCCCTGTCATTTGGTCACTGTGTGCCAAATTAAAGGCAAAAAATAACTTAAACTGTGTAAGATATGCAAGTCCTGTCATGAAAAGGTCTTTGAATGTTTGCTTTACATTTATTTCTGTGAGCTCAAAATGCTGCCATGTGGTTTACTTGTCACTGCAGGCAGTAAAACGGGATAATGATCTCTATGAACTCACAAAAAAATCTGAGCAGGAATCGTCAGAACAGCCAGCAAACACAGAGGCCCCAGAAATTACAGAGGCAAATAGGACCTCTGATATATTGCCGCAACCACTCAGGTATACACACACACAAGCTTACACCTGCTTGTGATTTGAATTCTTTAAAAATATCAGTGTAATTATTGCAGTGCTAATAACTAACAATGCACACAAATTGTGATATTTTGTTAACCATTACCTGATTTTATATTTTTCAGGCCCAGCTTTTACAACAGTGGAAAAATGATTGAGCAGGAACCCTTGTTATGTCAAACTGAACATTTGCCTGAGATGACAACTGTCTCACCACAAGCATCAGGCAGTGTCCGACCTCAGAGCCCTCCATCAGCTAACCTAAATCACGAGGAACCAGTTTGTTATTCAGTCGAAGCCATGCTAGGACCTCTGCTGTTCAAACCGTTCCCTAGCTTCTTTACAACTCCTGGACGCCAAGACTCTGCACCTCTCTCTGTCCCACAGACCTCAGGCTCTGCAGACCAAAGTGAAGCTCCCCGCTCTGTTGATCCTCTCAGTTCATGTAAATCAGTGGGAAGTTCTACCTTTGGGTACATACCTACACCTACAGCTGCACATATTGTATCGCATACTTCAAAGACTGTCTGTGAAGAGCTTATTGATCCTTTGGTAAAAAGACAGGAAGAGAATAAATCCAAGGAAAAAATGCTAAAGAATGTGTCATTTCTCCAAGTGCACACTGATCTGATTTCACAGACTGGTCCTAATCTTACTCAGGACTCTGGGGATCACAAGAAACAAGGTGGGGAAATACCAGCAACACTGAAACCTACTCAAAGATCTTCCTGTGAAGTCAGGTTGGAGTCGTTGCATCCTTCTGCCACAGAGCCACAAAAGTCTGTGTCCTCCAAAAGAAAAGGAGATCTGAAAGGAGGCACACACCTGCCTATGGATATTACACTCTTGGTAAACTGTAAAAATGATCTTCCTTTTTCAGCTGCTAAGGGAAAAACCTTGACATTTACTCCCAAACATCGTACACAGCTGAAGTCGCATGTCTCTGGTCTGATATCTAACTCACAAGCCCCAGTAAAGCCTCCTTGTCCCTCTTCAGGTTTCTCACAGTTCGAAGGTGCTGAACCTGTCACCAGCTCTGCTAAGACAAATGACTCTGGAAACACTGTTGGTCATCAGTTTGCAGCCAAACGACCCACTGAGATTCATCAGCACTCCAAAATGACACAATCTGGCCTCAAACCTGGTACACAACAACATAATCTCACTGAATCCACATCAGAGGGCAGCAGTAAAATGGCACATTTGTCAGATGTTGGCTGCAAAGAGACCCAGAAAAGGCCATTTTATAGCCTTTTTGCAAGCCCCATCATCACTGACAGTCTGAAGCCAGCTCTAGATTCTGTTACCGCTTGTCCTCAAGGCTTGACTCAGTCTTCCTGTCCTACTCCACAGTCTACACAATATAGAAATAAAACTGACAAGACCTCAGCCACGGCCTTCCTCAGTCTTTTTGCTGCCCCTCTCAAATGCAAACAGTATCAACCAGATCATTTAAACCAGTCGGCTGGTCAAACATCTCATTTATCAGACTCTAAACAAAGAGCTTCCAGTTCAGAGACACCTCTCACACACCAGGTAAAAACTAATGTCAAACAAGCTTCTCACAGACTAACATCTTCTAAATTTTCCCTGTGTCCTAAAAATGAAAATGAAAATTTCTCTGAGCCTGTATATCAACCTACAAAGCGGCAGGTGAATCCCGTCTGTAGCTTTGTGTCCAAATCTCTCAGTGAAACCTTTTCCAGTCCGTCTCCTTCTGGTGACAATGCAGATCCATCTTCAACTCAAGCTCATCAGCAGCTGCTGGCCATCTCACCCCCCAAAGGTAAGGATAGGCCACACATATTTACATTACATTTACACACTTGTAATCTTCTGACTCGTGGTTAATACCTTGTTCATTCTGTAGCACCTGCAGTGGCAGCCACTGAAAATTCAGTTCTGAGGACTCTTTTCTTGTGTCTGAGCCCATACCAACAGGATGGAGAGCAACAGGAAGGGGATCAGATTAGTGCGTCTCCAGGTATGCAATGTGTTCATTCTTGTTATCCATTCCTGTCATCCTGGTTGAAATGAGCATGAGAGTTATTCTGTTAATTGCATTTCAGAAAGTGAAAAGGATAAAAGCGGCACGGGGTGTGTCATTGTGGAGCAACAGCGGAAGGGTAAAAAAAAGAGTAGACGAAAGAAGAAGCCCAAGGTGGGTATTATACCGTAAGAAGGACAGCAATATTATGTGAGAAAGAACAGACTCTCACAGTGTTGCTATTTTTGTTTTCCTTTATTTATACAGTGGGACCTCCTGATTTATGACCTCACCTAAGATTGATTTATTTTTCACAAGAAGTTATGACCTATCTGTGATTCAATTAAAATGTTTCTTACCAAAATCTAAGGTGAAGTAATTTCTGTATGTTTTAGAGTTAATTAAGAGTTTAAAGCAGATTTTCATGATTATTGTGATAATATGGTGATTTGTGATTTTGGCTTAGGATAATCCTGTCATGATCTCTGGCTCCTCCTGTCCATGTATCGATTGGGTAAATGTGGTTTCCAATGTAAAGATTGGTTCATAAGAATAGACAAGTGCTATGCAAGGGCGGTCCATTCACCATTTACTGAAAAAAGAGGCATAGATTCTAGTTTTATATATACACAGGCAGCACTTATAGCTAAGTTTAATTTGTTGTAGATTTTGGTCTTTTCATGGAATTGTTTTAAGTACAAAAACATGGAATATTGCCAGCCTTGCCATGTACCTGATTTCAATGCTGTTGTGGGTGATTTCCATTGGCGGCTTGAGACTGCTAAGATCCATAGTCAGTTTTGTGCTCCTTCTCTGGATCGTGTTTGTTTGCTGATAACTTTATGTCCCTTTCTCCTGTTTCCTTGTTATTTTTTGCTCCTTAGACTCAGTATTTCCACCAACAATTGGCTGAGAAAACAGTTGTTCACTCAGCCGGGAGTCAGCCCTCTTTTCAGACCTCTCTGACCTCAGTGGAGGCAACAGTTAGCTCAACCCTCAGCAATCCAGCTATGACTGAATCTCAAGTGAGAAACTCTGGACACAACCTGCCACTCAAACCAGTGATGCAACAGATCCAGCATCACACCCGACCAAGATCGAAAAACACCTCAGAGGAAAGAAAGCAGGTAAATGGGAACGTGGCAGTCACACCACTCAAGGACCTTTTTAAGACTTTAGACACCACAGTTTTCCACCTTGGACATTAACACTGGGATTACTTGTTTTATCTCAACAACAATCTAAAAATAAAAACAATTATTTTTGCACCAACGTTTAAATTTTGAAAATGAAAGTAGATATTTTGTGAATTGAAGCTCAGCGTGCCGAGTTTTATAAGCTGTATGTGTTTACATTTTTATCAATATGCTTTAGTGTGAAAATCAACCCTTTTTAATTACTTGGATATCTGATCAATGAGCCAAAGCTTTGACTCAGTCATATCAATGCATCAGACAATGGTTATGAGTGTTGGTACATACAGACAAGTGACAAACTGAAGGAGAAACCAACCTTAAGTGTCTTGGTAAGGTGTTGAGCGTCACTACACTTTTGTGTTGATTTTCTAAGTCTCCAACTTTACTGGAGGGATGAACACTATTCCTCTTAACGATATTTTGGGTATATAAGGTATTTTGATGATCGTGGTGGATCTCCCATAGACGTGTAGTGGGGTTGAGCTCTGATTACTGAAGTTCACAGCATATGATTTACATCATTTTCATCCTCATCTAATCATTCAGTGACCCTTTGTGCCCTATGGATGGAAGCACTATCATCCTGATCCTCCACTTTAGCTTTTTCCTTTAATGTGTCTCCCGTCTGTATGTCTGCAGTTTAAGTACACTAACACATAAGCACTTATTAGCTGTTGACTGAGTGTAATATGTGTTGGTTTGCAGTGTCCCTTTCTTTGTGATCAGGCATGGGGACCATGTTGTACAGCTTGTGTTCAGTTACCCTAAAAGCTTATTATGCATTATTTTTATGCAGTTATACAATTATAATACTACAGCAGTGCAGCACACAAATTCCTCTTATTTTTTGTTTAGTGTAAAATAACATGTAGAGATGTGAGATGTAAAGTCATTAAAATGCATTTAAAGAATTTCTCAGACACAATATTTAGCCCAGACAGCTCAAAAATTACACAAATATGAGACACAAACTCAAGGTAAACTCAAGGTTTAAATCAGGATACATGGTGGTTTATCAAGCTGATTATAAAGAGTAGTAACAACTTTAAATGTTTTTTTTTTCTTTTGATTCCATCTAATGTAAAGTATAGAAGTTACATTTTGCAGAATGACAAATTAATACATTTATCAATATTATGCCACAAAGTATATGTAGGATGTGTGTATGTTTATGATACATGCTGATCATAGTTGATTATAATGATTTCTTGACATGTAGTGAGTTGAGAGGGGCATGGTGGTGGAGCAGGTTGTATCAGTGGATGTAATTGTACTGTATATGTAAGAATACAACAGTTGTCCCATCAGTATGGAAGAACAGCAATAGTCAGTGACACTTAATTTTGAAACATAACTATGTCTTTTTCATCCAGAGTAATTTCAGTTCTTCTTCTGCTTTCTTGCTGTTTGTTGATGTACATCCATCCATCCCAAGTTCATCAGTACAGGTGCCATTTTCTCAAATTACTATTTGAAGGGAACCTGAAATATAGTAATTTGTTTATTTTATTTGATAATGATAATTACTCTAATAATTAATAAATAGGGATTATTATATATTTTTTTCCATTTACAGGTGCTCTATGTCATTTTTCAGAACAGCCATGGCTGTGTTTACAAGACAAGAGGTTAGACTATGCTCCCAGATCAGCACTACATCTTCATCCTCTCCTGCTGAACTAAGGACAAACTAGACGACTCATTATTACAAAGAAGGCTTATGAGACAGGATGGGCTGGGGCTGGCTCGCTAGCATTCTAATTTCAGTAAAAAGAAGTGATAGAAATAGAAGAAAAACAAGATGAAATTGGCAGTAATTTCCGCTGCTGGAGACAGCTCTTGGTAAGTAAAGAAAGAAGTAAAGAAGTTTGATGCTTGCAACATTTCTTTTAGACTAATGAGTAAACAACTGTTACTACTAACTAGCTATGTAGCAATAGCAAAAATGTATAATGTATTGCACCTTTTAAACGCGAAGGAGTGAAATATGTCTGTGTTGGTATCATTGGTTACATGATGATGCAAACATGCCTGAAGCGTCTGCTGTAGTTACTGTACACACCTCAACAACAGCCTGTCTGATGCTGTCCTCATTCAGGATGGCACTAACATTCTCATTGTGGATTTGGAGGAAGTTTAGTGTGATGCTGATTGGTGACAATCTGTCTTCCACACAATTCTGCAAGAAAAAAAAAAATCATGTCATCCATATATTCATAAAAACACTTTCAAAAAATTCAAAAAGATAGACGATAGGATTAATTTGTTAATAGTAGTTAATTTAACTATTATTGCTATCATTGATAGAATTTGACATGAAACATGAGTAAATGTGGCAGAGTTAAAGATAACTGGAGATAGCTCATTACCGCTACCTCCAGTTGCAGTAAGTAAACACTACAGAAAACTGTAAACAATACAGTTTACAATGAACCAGTTTTGTATATCCAGAATATTTTAATAGGAGTGCAAAAATTCATTTCAATTCATGTATGTGCACCAGATGCAATTGTTGGCACCCTTCATTAATGGTTACAGAACTGGCAGCTTCTAAACAATTCAGGTAGTGATTTGGAAGCATCTCACATTTGTCTGGTAGTTGTTCTTTCATTGCTAAACCACAGTTTGCAGGAGGCCTTTTTGGCAGATTTCAGCTCTCTCCAAAGGTTCTCACTCAGCTTTAGGTAAGAACCCAATTTAAAGCAATCTATCTTTTCCTTTTTAACCTTCATTTGTGCTGCTGGATGTGAGCTTCGGGTTGGTGTCCTGCTGAAAGACCTATGCTTCAAACCTAATTTTCTGACACTGAGTAACATATTTAGCTGTAAAATGCTTTGTTCACCCTCTGATTTTGATCATTTTTTTTTGATACATTCAATGTCTCCAGTCACAGAGGGAGCAAAGCAGTCACACAGCATGGTTAAACTGGTGTACTTTTACTTATGGCTCCATTTCTTTGCCCAAAAACAAACTGATGCACAAAATTCCCAGCCCACGTTTTTTTTTTTTTTCTCTCTGCCTTTCTTTCAGCAATGGTGTTCTCCTTGGCCTTTGCCCATGGAGCCCTGCTTGGTTTAGTGTGCGGCGTATGGTATGGGCTGAAACCTGTCACCTGTCATTGCTATTCTTTGTAGCATCACATCCTAGATGTCTCTACAGTTTTATGACTTCTTGTCACATGACTTCAGTTTTTTTTTTTTAGTATTTCTGATGCTGTCACACAGCTTCCTTGTCTTCACCATTGTGGAAAAGGAGCTATAATTAATCAGGCCCCACTATGCAAAAAAACCCACTATTGTTTGGTTTCCTTAAAAGGAAATTGTGTCCATATATTGAAAAAAATACTTTTTTGTTCAATAATTGTGGATTTATTTATTAAATATTCTATTCAAAATGAGTTCATTTGCATGTGTTACTTAAGGTATTCTACATTCTGTACTTATTTAGAATTTAGAATTTCCAATAATTTTGACCATGACTGCAAATACCTTTCATTTAAAATTAATATATTAAATATAGCCTTGTGAAAAATCTCCATACTGGCATGTAGATGGGGTAGGTAAAGCAGGTGTCTTTATCCCTCAGCTCACAGATCTTCTCAAGCTCATACGAGGCTTTATTAGTTGGAGTGAAGAACCCTCGAGGTGTTTGTGCTGTTGCATCCACATGCAGTGAGTATAAGATGTTCAGTCCTGACTTCTTCCCTGCAAAGGTGTTAAAAGAGATGCCAGAAAGGTAAGGTGCTTATGATGCATGCAGATGCTTAAGATGCGTGTGGTTGGATTTTTGCTTTGTGTCATGGTTTGCTTTAGTACACCTGTATGTCACTGCAGCATGGTAACAAGATAAACTGCTGGAGATCAGCTAAAAACAAGCTTTGCAGGGGGTGTTAAGTTACTCTTCAATACATTTTGCCCACTCCCCTTAACTTAGTATAGTCCCTTATTGGCTCTGGTCCTTACCTGCTCTGCTCTTTGTTGTTTCAACCATTTCAAAGCAGGCTGTTAAAGTAATTGTCAGCACATTTTCATCTGTTTTGCTTCGACAGTCAATTTTCTCCGTGCTTATCTCCTCAGGTTGAAAAGACAGATGTGTAAAGACATTGACGACAGGCCTGGACCTAAAAGGCAGTGATTAAAAATTTATTTTTAAGTGATAGGATGGTTATATACTAATGTATGAATAAAGCATCATCTTATTACATTAAATTGTAAAATATACTTTAGACATACTGTAAGAAAATAGCCATGGCCTGTGATCCAATTACAACGCGTGGGAGTCCATCCTCTCCATGGTCAATGTCCCCAATGATGGTTTGTCCAAAGAATCTCAGCCCAGGTTTAATTTGCTGTCCCGTGATTTTCTGAAATACCAGAGTTGGCAGTTGAGACTGATTTGTACACATTTGATGGGTACTCATTAGAGAGGTGATGGAGACGAAGGATTCATATTTACAGTTTTTGTGCAGTTTCTGGAGGATGGTCATATGTTTATTAAAACAAAATCTGAATTGTAGCTAATATTAAGTACTAGTATTTTATTGTTTTAGTTTGATCATTCCCATTCAAAGCTTCAGGTTTCCCTTACTTTACACATCCTCATCTTAGTCAAAGCTACAGTGCATAAATAGATTCCAGTTTTACTTTAAAACATGGTCTATTGACAAATCACATTAATAATAACAGTACCAATCATTTTGCACTACAGATTTGTGAGGGAATTTGACCTTTTTGTGACATGGTGAACAGCCAGGAAATCTGCTGTCATAATCTCATCTATACAATCTTTTTGGTGTCATGGCTTTGCCTACTTCACCTGACTAAAATTGTGACGTATCCCTGTGTGTCTGTCACCAAGGTAGATGTACACAACTCCTCTGTTATCATCCTCAAGAGGGGCTCCAACAGCAACATCTCGGAGTCCATCTCCATTCAGGTCTTCAAGGCTGGATATGGTGGTGCCAAATCTACCCATGGATGGTGCTGTCACATTCAGCTGACTTTGTAGTTTCATCTGTGGTAAACCAGAACATAATTAGTTCATTAAGAAAAAATGCATTCATTTTCATACAGTATTCTCACAACAGCTCAAGTAGCGTCACACTGAATCAGAGGCTTTATCGCAGCCCCCACCTCATCAGTCAGAGCATAGATGTAAATCTGGCCTTCTCTCTTCTCCTGAGGCTGGTAAAACAGTGGAGCTCCCACCAGCAGGAAGTCAGTGTCCCCGTCTGTGTTGATATCTACAGAGCACAGCTCTGCACCGAAGTATGAGCCAATCTGAAAATGTACAAACAAAGGATTTACATAATTTATACTGACAAATAAACAATCTGCTGTCCTAACAATGTCAAAAAATTACATATACAAAACAAGAAAACGGTGCTTTACGATGATCTCTGCTAGTACTGTACTGTCCATGACAAGTATTATCTATCAAAATTTCTCTAGGCCATCTCATCATGTCCTATTTGTGTATCTCTAGAGATATTTGGACAGCATCATGACACAGTCATCATCCACAGCACATCCAATTTTTTTTCACTCCATGTAGATGATATGTATTTATTTATGTCTACACACAGGGTTACCTGGCATAAATCAGCCTCACTATGCCTACATTAAATAATTAGATAAAGTGGCCTCACCTTAATAAAATCCCAACAGTTTCAGATTTCAATCAATAATCTGCCAATTTTCACGTGGTATTCTTGGTCCTCTTGTCTATTCCCATTACAAACATGGCTAAATCCAGGATCTAGAGATTTGAAAATGTACCAGGGATGCCCTGGTAGCTAAAGATTTACATTGACTACCATCATGAGTCCCAACCCAGGGATATCTGTTGCTTCTCGACCTTTTCTGTCTCTGCATTTCCTGTTCTTACTCTTGCTATCAGAAGACGGGGTGAAAAGGGTGAAGGGCCAAAAAATCTTTAGCTCATCAATACATTGTCTCCTTTACATATGGTATAAGATCCAAACCTTAAGTTGCCAAATATAATTTTAAACTCTCCTCATTTAGATAAAAAATATTTTAAAATATGTAATGAACCATGGTTTAGGGATCAAACCCCGGGCATGTGGCCTTTCTGTGTGGAGTTTGCTGTTCTCCCTGTGGTTGTGTGGGTTCCCTCCAAGTGTTCCGGCTTCCTCTTCCTTAGGTTAATTGGTGACTCTAAATTGCCCATAGGTGCGAGTGTGAGCGTGAATGGTTGTCTCTGCATGTCTCTATAAGTTGGCCCTGTGATAACACCCACACTCGCCCCATTGTAAATTGGGACTGGCTCTAGCCCCCCAACAACGCTGATGAATAAGTGGTATAAAAATGGATGGATACAATGAACCTCAACATTTCCCACAATAAAGGCAAACTGGTGCAGTTACTTTTTAGGCAAGTTTTATATTATTGTTATTATATATATATTTTTTTTTTATAAGTAAACAAATAATCAAACATGAGATTTTGGATTTAAACAGTCTCATACAAGGACAGGAAATCATTTTGATAACAATATGCATAATATAGAAGATTGATACAGTTTCCAACCTGGTCTCCATTTAGTCTTTGGGTTGCAGTCCAGTTCTTGTAATTGTGTCTGAAAAGTATGACCTGTCCTTTTTGCTCAAATCTTGGAGCACCCATGAAGTACAGAGAGGCATTCTTTTTCTCCCCAATAGATACAGAGTATCCTGCAACAGCAACAGTCACATGTCTCATAATCTGCTAAATATAAAAAAAATGTGACGACAAGCGGAGTTTCATAGCTGGAAATGCCAGAAACTAATCTTCATTGTTGGCATAAATTTGTATGAATGTTGAATGTTTCAGAAATTATGATACATATTGCTGTGAAAAGTATTTCCAGTTGTCTCCCATTTGAGCAGTATATGCTTTAATGTTTTCTGTGTTGAATGTTACAGGACTAATTTGGTGCAAAATAAGTAAATGGAAGAATAGTTAAAACGTTGGCACTTCAACAGTATATATTTGGATTGCTTGTACAACAGTCCAACCAATGAAGTTTGTCTCAATTGCTAGATTCAAGTCTTGTTTAATACAACAGGATGTTCATTTTCTAAATTATGGTCCCATACAGAGAGACCATAATTCCTTCATCCATGCAGTTATGTCAGAGAGACAGGCTGAGATCTGCATGGAGACAGTGGGGTTGTCAGGTGGGACTGACAGGTATAGCTGGGTGTTGGATTGGATAATTGGCCCAAAGGAGGTGGTGTATATTGCAAATATTAGTGGTCCCAGAACCGATCCTTGGAGCTCTCCAGTGGTTGAGCTAGGGACATTTTCTCTTGCCATGACACAATGAAGGAGCACTTAGAGAGGTAGGATTCAAACCAAGAAAGGCTTTTGCTCAAGATCGACATTTTGGAGAGTATGGATGGGAGGATGCAGTGGTTTACTGTATCAAAGGCAGCTGAGAGGTTCGGTAAGATAAGAACTGAGGACTGACCAACTGCTCTGGTTGCCCTTAGGTCTTCGGTCAGAGACAACAGGGTCATTTCAGTGGAATGGCCACTCTCAAAGCATGAGTGGTTTGGACTGAGGAGATTGTTCTGTTATAAGAATTCTAAGACCTGCTTAAAGACTGACCTCTCTATACATGCACATAGGAATGGAAGTAGTGATACAGGTTGATCGTTCTCTACTTGAGCAGGATCATCTGAGGGCTTTTTGAGCAGAAGCGTTACCTGAGGGAGTTTAAAAGTGGTTGGAAATGTTTCTGAAGCCAGTGTGTCACATGCGAGTGTTGGCACAAATGTGGGAGATATAGCTTTGGAGGAGGTTTGTGGGAATGGTGTCCAGGGTACATGACACTCTCGGTGAGAGGGCTGAATGGGACGAAAGTTGTACCTTTAACCTGAGCAGATTGAGCTGGAGGGCTGAGTGAGGGACTTGCAGTACTGACCTATGCATATCATAAGCCAAATTGAAAAATAATCCTTTACCCATGTAGGAGTCATTCTGCATGCGTGGATCTTCAATTTGTGTTTCTTTTTGTTGATGGACCTCGTGGAGAGAACTCCACCAGCTGTTTAACCCCACTGAACCCAAGATCAAGGTGTCCTGTTAATAGAAATATTAAAGTTGCGTAAGAGCACAGACATGTGTGGTGCCACGAATGTAGTTGTATTTGGAGATAACTGATCAACAGTCCAGTCTAACTTGCTGCAGTTAGACTTCTAGACTTTGATCGATTGCTGAGTGTTAGTGCTAACTTTTCAACATTTATAACATACACGCCTTTCAAGTAATGACAGCGTTCTGTTTTCAGACAGCACACATTTTTTCTGCTAAATTAAGTGCACACATTTAGGTTCAGTCCTTTTGTTGCTCTAATTATGTTTTACCTTCTGTTTCATTTTTTATTTACACGTTACAGCTGCACACCTTAATCAGAACATAACAAAGCATAGTATAAGCATGTTTGCATGCTAACTAAATAGCACTAAACACAAAATGCAGCTGAGACTCAGGGAAATGTCATTAGTGTTGCAGGATCATAAATACAATGATCTGTTGACCCATTGGTGGCACGAGAAGAAGAGTTAGGAGATCACCAGTACAATTAGTCTAGAATCATCTCTAAATTGCAATTTATTTTCAGGATTTTAGAAAAATATGTCATAACAAAATTTCTTTTAATTTTTTTGTCCTTTCCCCCCTCATCTCTTTGTAGGCTAGCTTGGCTTGTCCCCAGCTTTTGTATCATTTGTTAGGTCAGTTATATTGAGTTCAAAATAGGTTGCTGTATGTTTACTTGACCTTAGTTTAAGGGCCCTAGTTTTTTTCCAACTTCTGTATAAATAAATAAATAAATTAGTAAATATACATTTTTGCTTTACACGCCTGTTGTTCTTGAGCCTTACTGGTTTGGTCCCTGACAGTTTCCCCCAGAAAAAGTTTGGGGAATTTAGAAGAAGATTTTTTTGTCAGAGGAAAAACAACTAAAAACTAGAAATACTTTTTTCACTGTGTTCTAGTGTGAACAGACCATATCAGTAGAGAAGTTTGTCAGGGCAAGTAGTTCCTAATGCCATTTAAAACGTACTGGTCCAGGAAGGGTTTACTCCTCCATTACCTGACTGAACTGACTGTTTTATGAGAGTGTTGTTATACTTGATTTTTATGAACATGATGAAATTCCTCTCTATCTAAAGATGCTGTTTATCTACACCTGCATTTACTATAGTTATGTGTTGTAGGTTTTATCTTTTAAACTTAACTCACCTTATTGAAGACAGCACTGAATCCTCCCCTGGTTATGTCTCCTGCTCGTCCTACACAAGACAAAGACAAAACTAGTTCATTTTTCTTCATGGTTTTTATGACAACATAATCATTCAAAGACAAGGGAAAAAAGCAAACATCACCTTCCATTTTAAAGATCCTATTCTGCAAGTTTTCCAGGATTCCTGTGAGTCCATTGTAGTCCTCAATTTTGAAGGCATATTTTTCTGTTGGTACTGAAGAAAT
>CM076650.1:23958542-23971507 GCA_038496675.1 Rachycentron canadum | reverse complement strand
CTGAGGTATAACTGGATTAATAATGTAGTCAATAAGTTTTATCCATTTTATCCATCCAAATAAGAATGAGCTATACGACAGCACAGCTTACCCCAATCACAAAGCGAATGATGTTTTTGTCATCATATCTTTTAATAATCCCATATCTGTCTGTATCACTGGGATCTCCATCTGTGATTAGTACCAGAACCTTAGTTGCATCATTAGAGGCACCAGCATCAGGGTTTTCCAGGATTGTGTCCCTGAAACAAAAGTAAATTTAGCCTTTGTAATGCTCAAAGTAAAAAAACTTTAGCCATAAATACAAATGAATTACCATTTATTACTTCAACTAATAATCCTAGTTTATTTTACTGTGTTCCAAATCTTGTTATTGAGTGTGTTTTTTCCCCCAACATATTATTTTACAGTTATTCTTTGTTGAACAGCTTGTTGAAGACTTTGAGAACTGTATGTACAATATAACTGAACTTACAGCACAAATTGGAGGGCTTTGTGCGTGTTGGTGAGAGTCTTTATGTGAGCCTCTGCAGTAAGTTTATCAAGAGCACGACCAGCTTGATAGTCATTGAAGTCAAAAACCTTATTGTGAGCTGAGGAGAACTGAACTGCTGCAAACTAGAAGAAAAGACAGATGGCATAATATATATTATTTATTAAAAATCATGTATATATATAACTCAACAAATAAATGCTTTCACGTTGCAGTGGTCCAGTGACCTTGATTGATGTGTTCTTAAGGTTGTTCATTATATCCTTTATGAAATGTTTATTTTGTGTGAATTCATCCTCGGTCATACTCCCTGATCCATCAAAAAGAAAGACGAGGTCAACTGTCTTTTTTGTACATTCTGAAAAAAAAAAAAAAAGTAAAGATTTGTAAAAAATATTTTGTCAGGACAAAAAGAGAAAAAGAAGAAGATATAACCACTACTCTCATTAACTGTGTTTTACCTTGGAAATCAGGTGTGAAAAGGGAAATTGACTGAAGTTGATCTGTCAGCTTGTGACACAAGCTGTTCAGATAGTGGTTGTTATTACATTCATGAACTACACTTGGACTGCAAACCTAAAACAAACACAGAAGAGGCAAAGGAAATTTGGTTTGTTATATTGACATTCTTTGTCATAAATGTCACAAAGAAAGTGTATTTTTTGTTTTAATTTATTTAGCTTTTTCATTTTCTTACAGTCAACTGGGAACCCGTGGAGTCTGCAGCTATCGACAGGCCAAGGTACTTGGCTGATACTGTGCTGTCTTTCAGACTAGTATCTGCAACGGTAGCATTTGATTAGTACCATGAAAAAGCACAAAGCGTTTCAGCTACATTAAGAAATGATTTTATTTCATATTTGTGCATTGATGGAAATGTTACTTCTTCTGTTTTTAATGGTGTGATATTGACAAAAACGGCATTTATATACCTTTAGAATTGAAGCAATGTTTGGTGTGGTTTTTGAAGAGTTTGCATATTCCCCCAGATCCATTTAGCTGCAGAGGTGCAGTGACAATTATCCTGCAGATGAGAACAACAACCATGACAACAGTAACATTAACTTTTTAAGGAGTCAGGTTGACATGAGCAGCACATTTTAACTGAGAGAAAGTGCTCTTAAAGTGATTTTGTAATGGCAAAGGAAGCAATGGTATGTAACACCATTTAGTGTCAAACCACAATGTGTCTTCACATGAGCATCTGGTGAAGTAAACGTCTTATGCATTTACTTCATGAGTAATAAGGACTGTGGCAAGAAATGCTATAAGAAATATCAACTGATCCACCAGAACCACCCAATTGCAAGTGCAGACTTACCCCTTATTTGTGCCAGATATGAGTTGAAGCACTTTATATCCAAAGAAATCTTCTTTTTTGTCTGTATAGATATCTTTCTTATTAATGTCAATGTTGAAAGCCAAGGAACCAAGGATGGCTGCAAGTTGAAGAAAAAACAAATGACACATTTAAGTTTTGCTTTAGTTTAAATAAGTGGCAACTAATTCAAATGAAAATAAATAAATAATTATAATTTTTTAGAATTTCAGAAGATAACTAATAATTTAGTAATAATTAAAGTGATAAAGATGGGTCCAACACTACCAACCATTCACCAATACACTTGTTCTTCATGATAATTAAGAATGTACTTATTTACAGTACATTGTTTTTGCAATAGTTAATTATCAGATTTGAGAATTTATTAAGTACAAATAATCAGATAACATGCAAAAATAGCAAAATACCAAAGTACATATATGGCAAATGTTTGTTCAACACTGTTTGTCCACCTTCATGTTTATTTTGTTATTACATTTTATCACATGTGTATCTATATTTACTTTACCATTGCTCTCTTACAACTGTGTCATCTCATGATGAACAGTCTTTAAAAAAAATTGATGCAGAAATGTAGATACCACCTTCTTTTTTTGTTTCACACATTCTTATCAATTCTATTCTTGTCAAAAACCTAATGGCAACTCAGCTGCTGACAGAAGCTAACTTTGAGCTGCTAGCCTCAGACAGAGAAGAGAGAGTCTGGCATGTTCCCCTCTTTCTAACTCCACACCCTGAGATTATAATTTTCAAAAGTAAATTTCAAAAGCAGGTACATTAGGTGCCTAAAAACACATAAGTAAACTGGAAAATGAAATCCTAACCTGACACAATGACATATATTTGTTAGTCAGGAAAGAAAAACTGAAAAAACTGAAACCCAGAAATCCACAAAAGATTACCACTTTAACTGCTTTTGGCTCCATGGGAAACGTCTGTTGCTGTGTACCGCCTTCAGGGGTTTTGTGTTTTCGCACCTTTCAGCTCCTTTTTATTTCTAACAGCCTACAAATCTACAGTCCCCCCCCTTTTTTGGGTAGTTAGATTGGTCTAAATGCCACAGGCATATTAATGCTGAAATACTGAAACACACAATCAGCTCTTGTGATATACATTAACTGTGACAAATAGAGAGGATGTATTATTTATTGCAAAAATGTTAAAAATAAAATAAATAATTATTGCTATCAAACATTTTTTGAAATGTCCCAATTGATGTGGCTAATCCACAGACCTTTCCATTTCTGCTGGCATGCTTAGGATAGATTTCCCGGTTGTCTGTTTTTTTACACTAAACAAAAGACTGATGATTCAAAAATTAATGAAAAAAAAAAAAATACATTTATACAGTAGAGAATATTCAAGTCAAAAGAGTCACCTCTTAAAGTTTCACAGCTTAACAAAAGTTGCAATATATAATTTTTTTCATTTTACCAAAAAAAAAAAAAAATCAGTTACCTGTGACATCACTAAGGCCTCAAGTTCACCACACAAATATATAACACCCCTATCTTGAAGAATACTGTAAATGTAGTAAAATTTTAAATCTTACCAACAGCCACTGTATAAGTGAGCAGGAACAGGAGACGCTGACCCTGCATCTTTCACATCACCTCTCTTGACACACTAAAGGTTCTAGTGCTACTGTTGCTTGAGACCTCAGTGTGCAATACTTCCTGTGTGCTTTTTAAAAAGGGTGTTTCTGAAACAGATGGTTGTGACACTTCTGCTCTCAATACAAATTTCTCACCAAAGTTCTTCCCCTTTTCTAAGGTTATTTCCTAAATTCGTTCCTAAATCCTTTTTTATCCATTTTCACTTTTTCCTGTTTGGTTTTATCACCTTAGAAAAGCCTACTGGGTTGTATAATGCACCTTATTTTATGATCGCTACATAGAGGTGTTTCAAATATTTTGCATGTTTCAGTACATTCTCCTGTGTGTAGAGCAGCTCAAATCTCAAAACTAGGAAAAATAAAACT
Organism: Rachycentron canadum; assembly: GCA_038496675.1. Taxonomy (NCBI): domain Eukaryota; kingdom Metazoa; phylum Chordata; class Actinopteri; order Carangiformes; family Rachycentridae; genus Rachycentron; species Rachycentron canadum. Next base: position 23,967,691 of record CM076650.1, on the reverse strand, counting down.
AGACTATCAGCATGAATAGACACGAGTTAGAAAATATTTAAAATAAGAAGAAAAATGTTTGTGTGACCAAACCTTCTATTTACTCATTCATATTCTGGAGTGATCCTTTTTTCAGTCAGTTTCACAAAGTCTGGTGTAGTCTCTATATTCTTTTGATTCTTATCACATGACACTGTAAATAAACAGGATGTGGGTTATTTCTTAATCAAGAAAAACATCACTGTAATGCAATGTCACAGGAAAATAAATGAACACACTTTAATGGGAACATAATCTCCCATTTTATTATACATTCAGTATGAGACTTTCTGTGCTTTCTTTTTTCTTGGTGTGGGGAATTGACTGAGCACCAGGCCTTTGAACCTTCAGAGAAAAGTCCACAACTGGGCAGCCCTGTGTTATGCAGCCTAGGGAAATGATGTCCACATGAGAGGAAAAATACATAGATAAGTTCTCTGGAGTAACTCCTCCACTGGCTTCTATGAGCAGACTTGGGAACTCTGCCTTCAGTGCACGAGCTGCGACATGGAGCCCCTGTAAGTGAGACAGGGTGGGGGGATGGTGGTGTTATTTATGGTATTATTATTATATGTGGCAAAGTGAGAGGAAACCCAGCAATGAAGATGAGCTTATGCTCTGTGAACGTTCTCTACCTGAGGCTGAAAGTTGTCCAGCATAACAATTTCTGCTCCAGCTCCAGCTGCCTCCCTGCCCTCCTCTGCAGAGCAGCACTCCACCTCAATCTTACTGCTGAAGCCACACACTGCCCGGGCAGCTCTCACAGCCTGAAGAACAAGCAAACAGGATTATTTTTGTTTGTTTGTTCTTGATTTCATCGTATTGTAAACACACAGTTTGTTAGGGCAAATTTCTGTCTTTGTTTAAGTTTCTTTTTTTATGTTTCTGGTTCAGTTTTGATCATTGACTTTGTAAAATATTACTTATATTTATAAACTATTAAAATCTAGTTTTTAAATTGCAGGTTTTAAAGTGAGTAATTGAAATCGCGTTAATTCTAATGATTTTCAAAGAGAAAATATTTCAGTGTTATAAATCAGTGGCATTTATGCTTGTAAATATATGAATGGCCATAGTATTGGTGTGGCATTCATACTTGAATATCTGTGGAAGTGCAGATAGTTTGTAATAGTTTATTGTTTTTAATGTTTAATGTTTTAATCCAATGACCACTCATTGTGAGTGACTTGAATACACATATATCCATTTATCCATTATCTATGCTGCTTTTCAGGGAAGTGGGAGGTTGGAGCTAATCCAAGATGACAAGACATACAGACAACAACTTACAACAACAACAACAACAACCACAACAACAACATACAACTAACTAACTGTAGCTTAAAGGCAAAAAAAGCTACTTTCACACTGCATGGAAATATTTATCACTTTCCAAAAAGACTTTTTTAATGACCAGTTGTAACATAATGTATATTGTAATTTTAATAATAATTTATAACGATAATAATGATAACAGAATTTTGAGTACCTCTGTGATACTTCCTGACACCCAGATATGGTTGTCCTTCAGCATCACCATTCCACTCAGGTCCTGTCTGTGCATGGACACGCCACCAACCAGCATGGCATACTTCTCCACCAGACGAAAACCCGGGGTGGTCTTGCGTGTACCAGCCACTTCTCCATGCCAGCCTGCTGCCGTTACAATAGCCTGCAGCTTAGAACAGCGAGTGGCAATCCCAGAGGCCCGGGACAGGCAGTTGAGAGCTGGCCTTTCCCCGAGGAGAAGGCACCTCGCGGGGCCTCTCACCACAGCAGTCAATGTAACAGGATCTGGACCTGTGTAAACAAAGACATAGAAGGATTGAGAGCAAATGATGCCAATGTATTTTAGGGTGAATAAATCAACACTTTAAAAGTGACTGTAGACTGTGGAGACAAACAGCATGTGAAGACTGATGTAAACTTTCATTTGGATTGAAATCTATTTTTGAATTTGCAATCAAGTGAGAGCAAACATCTGCATAGTGGGTAATTTTCTAAATCAGTATAATCTAATAGAAGTTACATGTACCCCAGGGGGTAGCTCTGCAGTTGCCAGGAGGTTCTGGAGTAGGTCAACCAATATGAAGAAACCCTATCTATTTTATTTTTACTTATAAAGTCATAAAAAGAAAATAAAGCTCACACGCAGCAGACAGGATGACATCATATGTTATTTACCAAGTGTATATTTGGTGGAGTGCCTTTTTACCCTCACTCTAATTAGCAGTGCCATCTTTCATCTGTAACCCCACAGGCCATTTTTCAACATAATTTTATTGTTGCCTAAACAGACTTACCTATCTTTATATATACATTCCAGCAGTTTTTTTCTTTAGCATACGTGAGCCTTTAATAAAAGTGTTTGTTTTTACCATTTCAAACCTAGTCTCTGCTATTTCATACTGTGTTTCATTATGTAGATGAAACACTCCAAGATGGTTAAATCCCCTGTGACATAAAAAAAAAAAAAAAAAAAAAAAGCAGTTCATACCAATCTCAGCTCCCTCTTGGTGAACCCAGTCCACAGTGCAGCCGACCTCATTGAACACTGCTGTGAAGAAGGGGCCCCCTGCCAGGATGCTGTGTGGTGTCTTACACAGCAGCCTTGCCTCGACCTCCTGAGACCCCACACACACACCAGCAGGGTCAAAGTTTGGTGTGTCCTCTGCCAGCCACCCTCGTGCCAGCTGGGCCAGAGTGAGAGGAGGGATCGAATGTGTTGCTCTGTGTTTTGGCGTAGACATTCTGAAACAAGAGTGCCAAAAATGTTCCACTTGACATTATAGTTCAAACTGAACACAAATGATATCACCTTTCAAGGAGCTTTTTTGTCTCACATATACCGTTATTCAGGAAATACTAGCCCACAAGTGTGACGATGGTAAGTTTCAAGAGAGATTTGCATTGTTCCTCTCATGACACTGGAGGAGGTGTAAAAAAGCAGCAAGGGCACAGTAACCCAAGGCAGCCATTTCACTGTGACAGACTTCCTGCTTGAGAGGCAGTTTCAAAAACATTAAAACAGCAACAACATCATCTTGTTTATGCATAAACTGCTTTCATCTAATTGGTTTCTCAGTGCTCCACCTACCAAATTGTCAAACTATAATTAGAGGGAAAACATGAATAAATAAGCTAAATCTCTTACAGGATATGAGGGCTCACTGTTTAAGTCACCAGATTTCAACCCACTTGAGCAGTCCTGAGAAATGTGTAGGAGTGAAATGGTAGACAGCACTCACCTACAACTCAAAACAGCAATTGAGGAAGTACCTTTTAGAAGAATGCTGTTCATCCCTCCAGTAAAGATTTGTAGAATCTACTCAAGGTGGAACCTTGTGAAGACATTTACACATTTGTTCTGTATATCTGTATATGCTTCACTATGGTCATTCCTCCTGTCTAAACCTGCATGAAGAGCAAATGATCGGATGTGCCACTGAAGAAGTCAGTGCAGTATCATTTACTGTGACATGGCTCATAACAAGTATACAAGAAAACAATACAATAAGAGGAAAATCTGTTTTGCTTGGACAACTCCACAGTTAACCAGTCCAAGATTGAACCAGCACTAATAATTGCAAAAGGGAGATTTACTTACTGGGATCAATGGCTCTCCTTTTTCTGTAGGTTACAGACAACAGGGTTGTAGGACTGTGCACACAGAGCCGCAGGAAAAATGTGACATGGAATTTGACCCCATGTCCATGTTGGAATGTTTACAAGCTTGCTAAGAGTTGGAACTGTACACTTAAAACTGATTGTTGTAACCAAGGCTGATTGACATGTCACTGAGGTCAGTGTGCATATTTGAACTGAGTTAAAAAAAAAAAAAAAAAAAAAAAAAAAGGTTTCTCACTGATTCACTGAGCAACATACTTAATCTGTTATAGGCCTGTAGTATTTTAAAAACCATAACAACGATTTTGCCTGTGTTTCTTTCTCTTACTGAGAGCTCTACAAACGTGGTGGCCATCAGCAGTGTGCTAACCGTGTTACTGCAGCACAAACTATGGTGAAAAGCAATAAATATAACCCAAGGTGAATATCATCACTGCTTTTGCTATCACTGACTGCATTTTGGGGTAGTATTGCTATGGCATTCATGCACACCTGGTAACTTTATCAACGCCAGTTATTTGACACTTCAGCTCTTTAGACCCTCTAATGGACTACCAACCTCTGAGCTTTCACAACTACATGCTTGATGCATTATTATAATAACCCTTTAGGTATGAGTTATATTGATGGACATTTATACCAGCAGATGATTTCCTAACTTTTGTCTTTGACTTACTAGATAGTGAGAAACCTGCAACTTTTTTATCACTGACTTATTAACATTTATGACTACAGACAAATTGGGAACCTGTGACCTTTAAAGGCTTTGAATCACTGATTTACTGGCCTGGGAAATGTTTTCCAATCTTGCATTATTATTAGTTTGTCTTATCAATGGCTTACAACCAATTTATAACAAAACCACTGATTTCAAATGAGGCTACGCACCCCATGTAATGAGTGCCTCATTAGAAAGTTATAGGCCTAGCAATATATTACCAGTCCGACATCCCTGTTGTCTTTTTGAATGATGTATCGGCCTTCCTTGCAGATATTATGTGAACATTAAGCTGCCTGGAGTCCCAGAAGAAGCACAGTGGCAGGAAGTGCTGTGGCTATTGTATGTGCACAATGCCCGCGCATGGAGCTGCTCCAGCGTTTCCCCTCAGAGGTCCGCTACGAGACGCCGTGGTGACGTCACACAGACAAGCCTGCGCAGCTTTGCGCGCCCTCGACGGCAACCAACACGAGCCGAAGCTTCCTCCTCATCCAGAGCGAGAACCAGGAAGTGAAAGTATACACATGGAGGGTGTGTCTTTCCCTACCAGTGTATGTTTTATTTTTAAAAACACAGTCCTCGTCGGATAAATAAATGGGGGACTCGGCGAGGACCAAGCGGCGGGAGCAATTGAAGCGCTGGGCCGGCTCCTGTACTGACAAAGCATCGGCCGTGCCAAGGCGTAGGTGGCGGGGCGATGCCGAGGAAAGAGCAGGGGACCCGGAGGCCGAGCTGAACGACCCGCCGGGGCAGCAGCCAGTGTCTGACGAAATTAGCCCCGTCCTCAAACGACGGTAAGAAAACCTCTGCAGTCAAACTGCTTTAACGTAACGACCAGCTAATAGCCAGCTAGCTTAGCTTAAACATCTCATCATACACCAAAAGAGGAATGCTGTGCGTGGGCTTGGACAAGTTGTGAAAATAACATAAACGGCTCACAATACAATACACTAGCCCCCTAGCTGCTAAATAACTGTTCATAATGTTCAGTTTTTGATGAAACCATGGGTGTCAGGGTTTGTTTTTAAGGCCGTAGTTTCTACTGTTTGCCCTTGTTAGCCAGCTAGCAGCTTTCAGTCGGTCTTAGGGAGGGTCCACTTATTCAGTCATCAATGTCATAATGTCAATCATATATGTGATTTACAGTGCTTATTTCAAGTAGTAACGAGTAACGAAGGTAGTAACCATCTCTTCAAAGCTAAACTGTAGCCCTCTGCTAACTGGTGTCTGGGTTAAGAAAATGCCCTGTACCACAGAGGCTGTTTCAGGTCTGTGACAGTTTCAGCATCAGAATACTGCTGGAGTAAACCCAGCGTTTCTGATGGCATCAACTGCAAGAAAAGAGCATTTACAACTAGACTTCAGCAATGTTGACTGAAAGCAACTTGTAGGCCCATTTGTGTCACAAGAAAAACAAATCACTGATCAAGTTATTCTATGTTTTCCTTATTGTTTACAGATCCCAAGACCAGACCATATTTATCTTAAAGATCTTTTCATGATATTTGTTTCAAATAACAAAACTACACAGTGTTGCTCTCACTTTTTCCTGCAGGATTACTACACTGTGCCCTAAGGCATCTCTGTTTTGTAAATGCCTTGTATGAAATGCAGGTGTGTTACAAAGCTTGGTTGTTATCTTAAATTGGCAAACCAGCTGGACAGTGAAGTTATCTTTGTTGCCTGTATCCTCTGTCTTTAGGAAAAGCGTAAGGTTTGACAGGGCTGCAGAGTTTCTGGCTGCCTGTGCAAGCGGGGACACAGAGGAGGCCCAGGTGATGCTGAAGGAGGCTAAAGACAGCAAACTGAGGAATGGGGAAGATGGTGCAGAAATTATCAACTGTTCTAATGCTGATGGAATTACTGCTCTACATCAGGTGAGGCAGTTTAACCTCCTAAGGTTTCATTTGAGTTATTGACTGTTGAGCAATAAACTTTTACAGTTGCATTATTTCATTCTCTTCCCTTGTCCACAGGCCTGCATAGATGGCAGCATGGAGATGGTGACCTTCCTTTTGGAACACGGTGCCAACGTGAACCAGGTTGACAGTGAGGGATGGACCCCACTGCATGTTGCTGCCTCCTGCGGCTACTCTGACATTGCAGAGTGTGTAGTATAAGTCTCTACAGTTAGCACAATACAGCAGCTTAGCAGCTGTGTAATACAGTACTCTTTGCCACTCTTGGGACGTCAGAGTGCTGCGTGGGTGCCAGAGTATTTCTGCATTTAACAATAGTAACATTGTTGTCATGTTTGGCAGGACAGCAAATCAGCTAAAGCATTAGTGTGCTAGCCAAACACAAATGCATGCAAATCAAAAGATTTAAGAATTGATACACCTTTTTTCCTTGTTTGTGAATAATGCCTTTTAGCCTTGCTTCAAGATTCAATATATGGGCATGGTAAACACAAATAATATGAGAGGATGAGGTGTTCATTGTGAAGACCTTGTAGATGTTTCCATGGTTCAGTGGATTCTTACTCTGTCCATGTTTGTTTGGCCAGTTTTCTTTTGCAGCAAGGTGCGTCTCTCTCAGCTGTGAACTGTGATGGTGATGTTCCTCTCGACATTGCTCTGGATGAGACCACTGAATCCCTTCTTCAGGATTACACTCTGAGACAGGGTAAATGATGTACAATGACAACCACACACTTCTTTTAAAGGTTTATTTGATTATTTGTTTGTACTTAATCTGGGGCACAAACAAATGTTAGCTATGTTGTATTAGCCATGCTGGATAAGATAAAGTTAAAGATGCCACCTATACACCTGTTGTTTTTCCAGATACAAGCACAGTTCTTACAGTTTACTGCTTTGAACATCAGTTTGATTATTTAATGTGATCTTGCCCATTTTGTCATATTACGATTATATATTACTATTGGAATTTGGAAAACCCTTGATGTTACTGCACGCAATATTAACACCATACTAGCGAGCTAACCTGTCCTGTCTTCACCAGCTGCACTCATTTTTTCATTCCACACTTTGGTTGTTGCTAGTTCAAGAAAACAAGGCATATGTTAACTGATTGACTTACTTGTTGCACGCTCCATTATCAAGGGGTATAACAAGCTGTTTATGAACTAGCGAGAGAGCTCACTTGGGGTTTGTTCATGTAACCGTGAAAATTATCAGAATTCTATCAGTTTTCATAATGCTATTGAAGAAATATCTGTTGCTGTTACATATATTATTGTTTTACCAGGCCTAAATGCACTTCAAATGTGTGCTTCATACTGTGGACACACATAAAACAAGGAGAGCATGCTCCTTTGACATTTTCTGCTTATATACCCAGGTGTGGACTTGGAGGCAGCTAAGCGACTGGAGGAGGAACACATCATGAGAGACGCCCGGACATGGCTGACTGAGGGCCCACCACCTGATGTGCGACACCCCAAGACTGGGGCCACTCCATTGCATGTGGCTGCAGCCAAAGGCTACCTAGAGGCCCTCAAGTAAACATTTCTGACTTGTTTTGTAATGGATCTGAGTCTAAAATGCCTTCTTTATTTTCTTTGCCTAGGATTGAATAGCCAGAACCTCTTATTTGATGTGTGTTGTCTCATACAGTTCTTCGTGTTGTGTTGTTGTCACGTTGCTCTTGTGTTGTTTAGGATACTGTGTCAATGTGGGCTGGATGTGTCAGCAATGGACTTTGACGGCTGGACACCTCTCCATGCTGCAGCACACTGGGGTCAGGGTGAGGCCTGTCGCATTCTGGCAGAACACCTGTGCAATATGGAGTCCCGCAGCAATGCGGTGAGGCCCAAATAATAATGAATGTTCCTATTATTTTATGTATTATATCACATTCTTTCATTTACGGGAATAATGTATTCATCATGACAGACAGAATTTGGTATCTATCTCTGTAAGAAGTCAATCATATTTAATGACTAAAAATGATGAATGATGATTAACTTTTATTAATTAATTCATTTTTACTGTTGTTATTGTTATTATTGTTGTTGTTATTTCATTGTTATTGTCTATCTAAACATGAATTGAACTTTGCAGGGTCAGACGCCGTTTGATGTTGCTGATGAAAGTGTTGAGGAGCTTCTTGAGGAGTTATCACAGAAACAAGCCAATGTGAGAAAAGATTTTATGTTTATCTGGTATTACACACATTTACTTTATGTAATTTAAAAGACTAATTGCCTTAATCACTGACTGTTGTGTCTCTTTCTCTCTCAGTGGCGTAATGAACAGTCCATACTGGACAGGCAGAACCAACAAGGCTCCGCTGCTGCAAATGCACAAAACAGACGGCGCAGGTTAGTAATAATAGCATGGATACTCAATTTTAGCTTGGGGTCACATTGGCCGAACATTAGGTAGCAAACCTTTACTTTTTAATTACTAGTAATTAGTTTAATCTGCTGATGACATTGCTTAATATGCATCTACCTATAGCCCACATTAAGCAATAATTTATAGCCCACACATCTGTAATCTGGGTTAACAGACCATGGTAATATAAAGTCAGAGTGTATGAACTGTGTTGTGTTTGTTTCAGGTTTGAAATTAAATTTTCCGTTGGAGCATGCTTACTCTCAGTAGATCCTTCATACCTAATACTGGGCTTATACTAGAAAATTTTAACTCCTTAACTTTTTAAAATTCTGTTGCATCAGGCACGAAAGGAGAACTTGACGGATGTTCTCTCTAATCTCAAACGTACAAATGCTACAGAATTTTACTCTCTCATCGTAATCATATCGAGAGAGAGAGAGAGAGAGAGAGAGAGAGAGAGAGAGAGAGAGAGAGAGAGAGAG
>CM076650.1:23917277-23958149 GCA_038496675.1 Rachycentron canadum | reverse complement strand
GAGAGAGAGAGAGAGAGAGAGAGAGAGAGAGAGAGAGAGAGAGAGAGAGAGGCAAAACCTCGTGTGATCTCATGGGGAAGCAGATACAAACAAAATGGAGATTGACTGCAAGACCTTGTTGTAACCATTGTAAAACTTTGCAATGAGAAAAAACTAAAGCAGAAAGCTGCAACGCCGTCAGCTTCAGGGCCTAATCATAATTGTAATTATCCTGATTTAAATACCAAATTTCATAAACATCAAACATGCTTGATATTATCAGAGTGATGAGTCTGTAACTCCTGTGGTCTGAGCCCATCTTAAAAATGATCAGGTCTTGGAAACATTGCAATACTAACAATGGAATAAAAGATTTAAGGTGCCATGTCAGTGTTGCATCTTAAACAAACTGACACTTGGTTGCTGCGGTAGGGAATGCGGAGGAAATATGGTTGATCATACTCTACTGGTCCAGTACTATCTGGTCTAGTCTCTAGTATATGTCAGTATAATGTTCACATCCCTCTACATCTATCTTCAATATATCCCGTCAGTAAAGATGATACCTACCTATTAAAGCTCTTCCTGGAAGCAAGTGGTAGCCTGTATATTACAAAATACAGGCTTCAGAAAAACCATCCCACTGCTGTCCTCTTTATCAATATTATCAATTCTACATCTTCTAGAACGGAGGACACTATACACACTATACAGCTCCAAAAAGGAGTAAGAAATAAAGAGACATGGTTTGTTTATTTAGCCAATGAGACAGAGATTTTGTTATATGCACCATGTGCAATAATTGATTTTAAATCCAAATTTCTCTTAATGTGTGTCATTTATTTGATCTTTTCTGTCACACTTTTTTGCTTCCAGGAGCTCAGTGTGCAGGATGAGCAGTAAAGACAAGATGAACGTGCAGGACCAGTCTAAAGAGAGGGGTGTGTCAGGAGACCTGGAGCTGAGCGAGGAGAAAGAGAGCAGCCCCGGTAAAACAGTCCGACCATGAGAGCTACGTCCTCTGTCAATACGAGACGTTGCACTGATTCCAAGATGTTGTGGTTTTCTTTTTCCAGAAAGCTCCACCGTGTCCAGTCCAGACACAGAAAGTGTGACAACATCTACAGTCAGCCCTGCTGATAAGGTAAAGCTCACTGTTTCACTGTACACACAGTCCTGTATGTTAAAAACAATAGTGTTCTTTCTCAGCCAATTGATGTTATGAACATTATGAAGTATGATGGAGGAAAGCTGGATGTAAATGACAGAATAATGACTAAGGCAGGTCAAGTAAAAAAGACTTTTACTTGAGTTTTCTCCACGAGGATGGTGGATCTGAGTTTTGATTGGTGACAACTGATTACGGACATGCTGTCTTTTTTTTTCCCTCTTCTCCTCTATGGTTCAGACACCAGAGGAGAAAGATGACGAGGAGAAGGAACAGGACAAGGCAAGCCGCACTGCACGCGTCCAACCCACTCCTCAGACAAGGGACACCACAGCTGATAGTCCCAACACCCCCAACACTGACAGGCGCAAGTAAGAAACCCAAGGAGAACTCAAAAAATACTCATTCAACACCAATTCATTCTTACTCTAAAAAAAAATGTTTTTATGTCTATTTACTTTCCATAATTTCATACAAATCAAAAAACGGTTTATATTTAGACTTTTACTTACGTAAACTTGTGTGTACTTGTGTTAACTTGTTTAGGTTCCAGGCTCCAGTGAGAGACGAAGAGTCTGAGTCTCAGAGGAAAGCTCGCTCCCGGCTCATGCGCCAGTCTCGCCGCTCCACACAGGTATTGTTTACAGGAATTTTAATCAATACTACCACCCTTATGGATGCGCTTCATCATTCCAGTACTTTATTCACACTCTTATTGGTTAATTTTAAAGAAAAATTATTTAGAACAACATTAGATTAGATTATTTATATTTTAATATAACAAACACAACTGTAAAGTCATCATTTTAGGGGTGAGGACATTTTTACTGGTCCTCACTACTGAGTGGAAGGGTAGAGGTTAGGCATTTAGTTGTGGTGGCATAATGTGTGTGGTTCTTACGAGTATCAAACAAACAAATCTGTGTTTGTGTGGGAACCACAGTTCCCACAACAAGCTCACAACCTGTGAGCTAATCTCACTTCCAGGTTTCTTCAAGTATCAATAAATAGCTATACATTAATGTTTTATGTGTCAAAGGTGACTGCTTAAACCAAAAACCTGTTATTGATGAGTGCTCACTTGGCAGGTGTTACAAAAACGTAAATATTCTGGGTAATTAAACATTTTGATAAGCAGTACTGTGTTATGATACTGAGAGACTGCAGTATAGTTTAATTTACTGAGTACTGATGAGGTTAACCTAATAATTCCAGGGCTTAAGTGCAACTTTAACTTCTCACTTACCAAATAATGTGCTGCCTCATGATCCTTTCATTCATGATGCAAAGGTTGCATATTTTCACATAGACACTCTTGAGTCATCTTGAAACGTACAGCCTCTGAGTGGTTTAAATTTTGCTCTGTGTGGGCAGGGTGTGACGCTGACGGACCTGAAGGAAGCAGAGAAGACTGTAGCTAAATCTGCAGAACCACCGCCTCGCAACATCCAGCCTGTCAGCCCCATAGTCACCATCACACCAGCTGAAAGGGGTGAGTGAGGATGAAAAGCTCTAAAACAAAGTCTTCAGAGCAACAACATCAGTATTGTTGACTGATTTTCTGTACAATCTATTGTGCTGTTGAATATAGTAAGTAGGTACTAAGTAAGTAATTGCAGCACAGAAACAACATAGATAGATATTTGTGGTAATCGAGAGGCAGTGTCAACTTTACATAGTTTGACTTTTTTAAGACTGTTAAAAATACATTTTATCTCAGTATACTCAATATAAACATTAAAATTGCTTCAAAAGCCCAGTATCTCTATCTGTTCATCGCTCTCACACTGGGGCGCGAGCCTCATTTTTGTGTACTGTAAGTACAAGCCTACTAAATAAAAACAAGATGCACCACACAACGTTTGGGTGGAGTGCTCTTCAGGAGATATTTTAAAGGAAATGGGTTTTCTCACACAAATTGTAAGGGCGATTGTGGCTTGAAGTGTGATACAGCTTGCAGGGCAGAGATAATGTACTCGTTGCAGTGGGCTGTGTACATATTCTGACCTCCAAATTGTGTTTTTGTCACCTATTCTCACACTTAATCGTTGTTTTATTTTAAAAGGGAACTGAGCATTTTCCCATTTGACATGTCTAACTGACACAATTTTTAGACAAATTATCTTTGTTCATATTAACTGACCTCATTGCTTTCAAGCCTCAACATGCTATGATGTGGAGTAGAGGATATGGCTAAAGATAACACAGCTTCCTGTGTCACAAAAAGTCAATCTGCAGTCCTACAGACCTCAAAAGTGTATACTGTCAACCTCTATGTGTTCTAGACACAGACCCAGTGAAGCAGGTGGAGCAGGAGGGAGAGAAGCGTTTGGGGGTGAAGGACAGGAGGAGAGGGAGGAGGGAGAGACGTTCCACTGGCATCGTTCAGCCAGGAGGGGAGGTAAGAAACTTGAATCATTGCTTTTTTGTAAAGTAGGACCCAGGAAAGGTTTCCTGCACGGCCAGAATTTGCTTTGTTTGTTTTGTAACTGAATATTTGATGAGTTCACTTCAGTATCCTTTAAAATAGGGAACCTCGCTGACTGGAAATCAGTAATAATGTATTTGAATATACTGAGGAAATACAGAATGAGTTTAATGTCAGTACCTCCTGAACTGTGGTTCCAAACTCCTTGCATACATGCCATACAGCTAAACCATGGTTTAGGTTTGTCACCATTTTCAAATTTTATTCTGACAAGTATTATACTTATTTTGAAGTTCCCAAAGATAAAACAGGTCAGCCAAAATTTGAGGGACTGTGTGTAAAATGATGCACAAAACTCTAAAAAACAATTCTATTTGGTAGAATAGTGTAGCTATTAAAAACACAGAATCGAAGTATGAGCATTAAGCCTTTAATAAAATGATGTAACAAACTGACCCAGATGCTATGTTGTACTGTTAGACACTGTGGAGTAAGATGATTGTAGCAACTTTTAAAAGTACAGGAAACAAAAAGGTATGAATAACGTGCTTGAGAAACTACTATGAATGATAAATGTTTAGCATAATTCCAACAGAAGAGCCAAAAACATGAACATTTGAATAAAAGAATGTTTGCTCTGTGAATTTAATAGGAGCTTGAGTGTGAATGGCATATTTCAGATTGCATTACACTTTACACACTTTAGACCTTTGAACTATGGTGCTGTGCAGTTGAACATGTGAACCTTCATCTCTTTTAGAACGAAGATGAGGATGCTCATTTGGATGACGTTAACAGTATTAGCACATCAAAGTGAGTCTTGCCATTATGTTTACTGTGTATTTCTATGTGTAGTAAGCCATTCTATTCATATTCAGTGCTCCTTCAGAAGCTCCAGCCCCCAAACTCTTGGACGAGCACTACCAAGGGAAAGTCTGATGTGGCGTAGAAGTGGATACTCTTCCTCATAGCCAAATAAACCCTATGATGCAAAATGTTATCAAGTAAATGCATTGGACACTCTGGTTTCTGAGGGGTTAGGGTGTGTGTACCATATGGGTGTACTGAGCACCCGGAGTAAAAAATTAGCGAGTTTGAGTTGTTAAAATAGTCTTTTCAAAACTACAAAGGCAGAGAATAGAACCATGGCATTTTGAATTCTGCATCCAAACAAATTCATCCACAGTTTTAGCACAGTTGTATCTTTAGGTCTCTGTGGCTATGAAAAGCCATTAGATATTTTAAGTAAAAACACTGTGATATAGAGCAAAAGCTAACTGTTCCTACAGTTGCTGCTGTAAAACTAACACAGTGATGGTTTCCCACAGCCAGCACAGCAGCAATACTCTCAACTCCCCTGCTCTCACAGCTAACATCACGCCAAGAATGTCATGTCATGGCAAACTAGATATTACTGTGAGCTCAGTATCCACAGGCAAGTTTTTGTCTGTACCAGTATGTGCTTGTTAACTAACCAGTTGGTATTACAAACATTAGCAAATGACACAAAACAATACTGACCAATTGGCTCTGTTAAAAGTAGCAAAACTATTGTTGCCCACCTGCCAAGCAGAAGCAGAGCAACCTACACCTGTCTTCATGCCTTTGACCTCAGTCAGGCCATCAGAACTAAAGTCTTTACCAGCCCTGTTACACTCCTTACTGGCCCCCTCTCAATTATGTTGATTGAATAATGTCTTTGATTTCCTTTTACAGACACAGGGCTGTGTAGGCACACACCCAAACTGACAGTCACTGAATTTGACAAAAAAGTGTATGGATTGGTATCACTTATTCGACCTTTAATTACAATCCTTGTGATATTTATTTTTGATTTCATATATTGCTTACTTGTAGTTGCTTATGTGTTGTAGTTGTAAAGTTGAAAGTCTTTAAATGAGACTATCAAAACAATTTCTGACTGTGTGCATAGTAAGGATTTGTGTGGTTACATTGAAATGGTCAATAAAATGTATATTTATCTCCAAAATGTGAAATTTAGTGTTGGATTTCTAAATGTGTGGCCTTGTGCTGACAGATCTTTAAAAGTCTCTCATGTGTTTCTGCAGTGAGAGTCAACTGGGAGACGTATCAGCTGACTACAGAACGGTACGTGTCTGACCCTCCCCTCACATTCCTTAACACCTGAGGGCTGAAAGTGAATCAAAGATGAGCTCTAGACAAACCAGGATAGGAATGACACCCACCAAGATCCAGAGAGAAGTTAACAGAAACCCCCAGCAGTCTTTAACATCAGCCCAGCTATCTCCACCTGCACATACACAACGCTTTAATCTTCAGATTGCTGTGTTCTGACCGTCTGCGTTGTGTGTTTGTTTTCAGCTGTACTTTAAGATACTGCAGGAGAACCTGTCTCTGAAGGACAAGCTGCAGGAGATGGAGCTGCTGCTCAGCCAAAACAAAGTGGAGCTGGAGAGACTCCGACAGGTTCGGCAGGTTTGCTGCTGCCTCTCACGCATGTGGACATGAACATGTTCTTATTTTCTGCACATTTATAAATCAGATCAAATCTTTTCTGTAAAGATTTGTCTGAAACACAAGTATCACATAAGGTTTTAGGTTGTTTTGATGCTAATTGCTAATATTGATGATATTGATAATATATGATTTTGATTATGGTAACTGTCTTTATTTGAAAATAATTCAGTTGCTGCTGCAGTTGTCATCACCTGCAGCAGTTGGGTTGTTCTCCAGCCGCATGTATGAATTTGTTAAATTAATAGTGTCTCTCTCTCTCTGCGGCAGAGCCAAGAGAGCAGCTCTGACAGACCGGCTCTGCTGGAGCTGGAGAGATTTGTAAGTCTGCTTTTTTGGCCTTTCAGGAACTCGCATCCTGTAATGTATAAGTAAACAGAAAAATAGTTTCTCTATGACAGTAAATTGAAATGCATGTTCTTCAACAGTAGAAGCTTTTTTTCTCTGCATTATTATGCACCTGACTTCAGTGTGATAAAATGTGATAAAAAAGACCAGGGAATGAGTGCATGTTAACACCTTGGCTTCTGCTCATACTCAAGGTATCGGAAATGACACCAGGTGAAATGTTTGTACTCTCTTTTGCTGACAGGAGAAGTTGGCCCTACAAAGAAAAGCAGTGGAACTGGAGGATGAGCTGAAGGTACAAAAGTCAATTTCAATACTGATTACTATTATACTGAATAAAATTGACTGTATTAATTTCACGCTCTAGTGCCAAATGAGTAACAGGGAGATCAGAACAGTTATATAATCCAAACTGCTGTCAGAGGAAAAACTCCAACTGAAACTCTGAAGCATTTTAGAAGAATTGACATCAACTAATTTAACTTCAAACTAAATATAAAATTTAAATATTAAAGGGAACAAAATTGATTTCCATCAATCAGCCATGAGCCAAATATGTCAAGATGAGGACAGTTAAAATACCCCTCTATTCAAAATGTGTTTTGCTTGTTGCTATCTCACTGGGATGGTTGAACTTTATTGTGCAGACTGTACTGTGTGCAGGGTTTGAACCTCAAAGTACCACATGGCTCTGACCAACACCACCATCATCTCCCTGCAGACACAGGGGTGTATGTTTAGCAGAACCTCTGTAGTCATTGCTGGTCATCATGGTTTGAACCTAATTGACACCATGTGGTCCTTTTCCACAACACACAGGATTCAAACTTCACTGTTGTGTTCTCAGGAGCTCTGTTTGATTACAACATGTGGTTTAAGCTAAACCCAGCTGCTGTGTCAAATGTTAAAAACTAAAAGCAACCATGTGTAATTATGTGTGTGTAGGTTCTGGGGGACCTAAGAGCAGACAACCAGAGGCTCAAGGATGAGAACGCCGCCCTCATTCGAGTCATCAGCAAACTCTCCAGATGAACCTGGGCGAAAAAAACTACAAGGAGAAAAAAAAAGTATTACAGGATTTCTCTTTTGCCCAACTCAGAAGACACAAACCAAGAAGAGAGACGCAGCATTAAACACCTGCGCAGCACATTTTAACAGTAACTGGAAGAACACATAGATTTCAGGGTTATTAGCTTGTGTTTGGGCCTTTATGATTTGGCAGATCTACTGTACAACAAGCTGAACTGCACCTCCTGTGGACTGACGGGATCTTCCTGTTCACATCCACTTTTATAATAAGTTTTTATTGTTGTATTTTTTTAACTGGAATATTTTCTGTGCTTTGCTTCTGCAATACTTTGTATAAAAATCTGTATTAAGAGACCTAAAGCCATGCACAGCACAAGGTCAGAGTAATGTTTTCGACAGCTTTCCTCACCTCTGTAAGGGTGGAGAATTTAAAAAATGCCAGTATGGGGTGGTTATCTGAAAAAAACAAACAAAAAAAAAGAAAAGAGACTTAAACGTGCCAAAAACCAGCCCCAGTTTTGCATGTCTTTTTGGGGAAACTCCATGTGGTCAGTCTTGTTTCTCAGGATAAGTCTTGGCTCGATGCTTTCTGTTTTAGCTGACTGCTGTAAAGGTGGACCAAGCTTGCATGCTCATTTCTCCCCCCACTCCTCTGAATGTATATTTAATATGTATATTTATGTACAGGGGCCATCTGTCCTGACAGTGATGTAAAGGTGTCGTCGTGGTCTCTGTTTTACAAAGGACGGAGAGTTTTGGGTGCTAATCATGGACGTCAGATGCAGCTCATGTTCAGGGGGATTCATGCAGTAAATGTTTGTTACAAATGTCAGATCTTCAAAGAGGTTGTGGAGAACGCATGCTCTGCTCTTAGTACTGTAAGTTGGTAGTAATTTCTCTTTTGACCGGATGCTTTTGAAAAGCAACGACCCCTAAGCTAAGTATTCACCCTGTGACGGACGGCTGTTATTGCTCAACAGAGGCCAGATGGGTCAACTTCTGAATGTTTACTCCAGTTTTCAAGAAAAAAAAACTTGCATGTCAAATTGTATTTTGATTCTGTGCCTTTCAACATACATTTGTAAGTAATATTTCTATTTTGCTTGTTAACGTACACTGTTAAGTATAAAATACACTTTGGGCATAATTGATGAAGGCTCTGTACTTCAATTTTTTACTTGTTTATTAAGGTCCCCATTAGCTTTGCGTTGCGTCAGCTATTCTTCCTGGTGTCGATACATATCCATCTGCATTTTTTTAAAATTATTACTTATTTTTGAGGATTTACTTTTCACAAATGACTGCACATTTATCTATAGCTATCTTTCTACCCAGAGGTCTGTGTCGTCCTTTAAAAGTTGCTACAACAGTATAACTCTACGAAGATGAGAAATACTGTGGTATTATAGGTCCCAGTCAGTACGTTTGTCAGAATTACCCTATTGATGTTATATCATATTGAAGAATGTTAACATTGAATAGTAAAGAGAAACAGCAGTACAGGAATCCCACAAATATTTTTTAGATAATCTAACAGTTGAAAGGTCTGACTGGACTGACCTGTCACGCCACCAGAGAGTGCCAACAGGTTAATGTTTCAGCTATAAAATATCAACTCAGCACAGATCCTTTTAATAATATTAAGCACAAAATAATTTATTGATTTTCTTTTTAACTCAGATATTGATGTTGGTCTTAATTCTGTAACTGCCAGTGTTAAGTTTGCACAGGATTGTGACTAAAAAAAACCTTCAGTGTCATGTTTTAATTTCATGTGGACTTGACTGGTTTAAATTCAGTGTGGCAGTTTAAAGGGAACCCACTAAAAGTCTTGTTCCAGATGTGGGAGAGCACAGCTGCATAAGAGAAGGCCACTGACAGACGGGATTTGAATGGGGACCATGGTGAGTCTGTGCTCTGATCTCATCTCTTTCATTCATTTCATTTCTTAATGGAACCTTTTTAGACCAAAAACTGGTTTCACCCGAGATGGACATTCTGAAAGCTCAGTTTTACCTGAATGCTGCATACCCTTACCCATACTGCAAGTGGGGGAGGGGCAACTGTTTAATAGGAGGGGTTCACATGCACACACTACCAGATCCAACATGCCAAAACAAAAAGCAGACTCAGATCACAACAGGCACAGAGGGGGTGTGACTTCAATCTCTGCTCACAGTTGTTTGCTATATAATTGTTTATGGAACCTGTAAACAAGTGTCTGATCAGACCCTAGTGAGTCAGCATTACTTCCTCCCGTCTCTGCTCCAGGCTGCATTAGCTGCTAACATAATACAAATGACTCGCTTCAATGCACTGTTGGTGGCTCAGTTGCATTTTGGGTAATGTAGGCATCAGGTTTTAACAAGGAATGAGAATAAGTGGCCCGATGTCCTTTTTTTGTGTGTTTTACTGTTGTTGGAGTGACACTGGCTCTCTTAAAGCTCAAGCCACAGACTCCAACATTGACCTGACTGTCCTGGTTATCATGTCATATCTGAAACTTGATATAAAAATAAAAACAGCTGCACAGTTAAAACAAGCACTTTCCTGTATGAATGACTATGAGTGACAGTTTTTAAAATCTAGTAATACACACATTCAAGACTCCATTAACTACTGTTCCCTAACCCTCCAGAACAGTGATGTTTCCCTTCAATAACTCAATCACACAGATTGAAATATGAAGTTAAGAGTTCACAGTGTTTGTGCACCTATTCTCTCATCTCCAAAACATCACCATGTTAGAGGCCAAGTTGAGCAAAATCTTTATTGACTGAGAAGAGCAATCACAAATGATGATAGAATATACAACCCCACCAGCATGCCAGCGTTTTCATAGAAACTGTACAATGTGAAGGAATGTATGGAGCAGGAATACATATCATTATCAGAAGAAACAAAAAGAAGTTTTACATCCATATGTTCTGGTACAGTACAAGTCGATTTCAATTTAATGTGACTGGTCAGTTGTGGTGTTTTTTTTTTTGTTTTTTAAACTCTCCTCCTTCATAAAACATTGAGCTTGTGTTTCTGTGTTAGTGTCACTTGACCTTTCGTGTCACTGAGGTCTATCTGGGTAAAAAGGCCTGGTCAGTCCTGTCTGCGTGGGTGAGACCAGACATCGCCGAGGTCTTCGGCAGCAGCAGACGGTGCCTGGCTCAGCCTCCTTCTGTGCTTTCTCTGCTACTACTTCACACTTGGGATATCCTGACTATGGGCTACGAAGCTATCTGAACAATTGGGGGAGGGGTGGGGGGGTTTAGGGGAATGATGTACATTAAGGCAAAGGGGAAATAAATAAAAAAAATTAAAAAAAGACTAAATTAGTAGTGTTTGTCACTGTTTTTCTCCACATGATCAGAGTTAGTGCTAAGGCCTCATGGCTAAAAGGAACAAGAGTGCCAATACTGATTTTCACTGGGTTTGGTTTCTTTTCTCCAATTTTTAACATTCAGTCCCCTCCACTTACGAGGTTTGTTTATTTGAGGGTGCAGGGGGCAGTGGGTGTGTGCAAAGCTTTATCTGAGTAACCTGTATAAACTGTCTCCACTACAACAGGGCTACAGATCAGTTGGTAGCGAGAGTAAGCCCTTGATATACAGACTACTTGATAGCAAGTGCTGCTCATACACACAAGGCATGCTAAACAGACATGAATACGTTTAGACATTAGTTGATACATAAGGCAGCTTTTTTTTTTTTTTCTACCCTTATATATTTTCTTACTCCCTTGTTCACTTTGGCCCCAGTCCCCAACTAAAGGGGTGGGTGGGTGAATACATTTAGGGAAGGGAGGGAGGTGCTGAAGAGCAGCTCTGAATGAATTGTTTTTACAAGGCAGGTACTGGTAATTATATCAAAAGACAGCAAGCAAGTAGGCGAGCAAAGGAATACTGAATGTGGCAAGAGGGGGCGAGGGTGGGTTGGGGGCAGGTGGATGTGGTGGGGCCTGCTAGGAACACAACAGCTGATTAACAATGATGTGAATACAGTCACATTACACAACCATTGATACAATTATATAAAAAAGGCAAACAAAAATTGATTGTACAGTTGCTTTTCCACATGTACTTGATACTGAGAGAGGAAGACACCATTCTGGAAAGGTGGAAGGTGGGGTTAATCTCTTCAAGCAGCAAAAAACCAGGACCAAAGAAAAAGAAGAGGGGCTCGGGGTGTGGGAAGGAAGTAAGGTGCTACATGGCACAGCTCAGTGGGGGGGGGGCGGGGGCGGGGGTGAATGAGGATGGCTGGTGTGGCTCGTGTGCAACCAATGAAATGTCAAGCAGGAGGGGAGATGCTGGACGGACTGACGGAATGGGGAGGTTGGGGGGCTGCTACTGCTGCTGCTACTGATGCTGATAGAGAGGTGTGCGTTGGCGTGTTAAGACAGTGAGGTGGGAACTAAGGCATGAGAGCAAAGAGATTGCAAAGCAAAGTAAAATGAACAAAAACAAAACAAAGAAGGCAGAAATGGTGGACACAGGGTGGGGATGAGGGGAGCGGCTGAGGGACGTACGGGGGCTGAGGGATTTTGACTCCCTCAACCCCCAAACAAAAAGGCCTCTTTTAGTCTTTCCAGTCTTTCTTGATGTTCAGGTTCCACTCCCAGGACAGGTGGTCGTGCTTGTCATCATCGGTAAACTTGGATTTGATGACGTAGTTGCCACGGGCCAAGACGCCCTTAGGGGCCTCCTCCACCGTGGTCAGGAAGTCGTATTCATTGGGACGAGGCCCGTAGCTGCCCACCATGTAATCTGATTTATCAACTGTTGACAAATAAAAAGAGACACTCACAAACTGGTTTCATTTACAGTGGTGTGAACCATGGACCGGCTTTCAGTGAAAACTACATTTTCTCAATATGTTGTAATTAACTTACCAAGTGAAGACTAAAGTCATGAACATACTCATGAACAAAATGGGGTCCAGAGGTGAAACTGACACTGAGACACAGACAGTGTGTTGCTTCATCACAGGCTGAATGAAGCTCTGACTCATTGTCAAACAGGTCAAATGATATTATTCACCTGTTATTTATGTCATTAACTATTCTTTCAGTTTCATGCTGTGTTCAAATAGCCTCTCCCTTATCTGATCATTGATCTAGAGCATTAGATGTTTGCAGGTTTATATTTATTGGGGTTTACACGATCACTGTCATCCATCTGTTTTTTGTCACGTGCACACTCCTGCTCACTGGATGGCTTTTGTTTTTCACATCACTGAGTAAAGTGTGTGAAGTTGAGCATGTTCAACAATCACATTTCATCCTCATTCTTCTGTTCGATGAACATTATTAAGGCTCCTGACCTTAATAAGAGGCTCTGTCTGTTCTGAACCCTTTAGACTTTCAAATCTGACTTGCTAAGTTTCTTTTGTGTGTGATTTGTGTTTATCAGTGAACTTTTACTTAATATCTCAAGTTATATCTTAACATCTATAACATCAGTGGGTAAAGGAATTCAATGTTAAGGGATTTAACAATTTATTGTTATATCTAAATATTTTGTGATAGTTAAAGAGCATAATAAAAGTGAGAATGCAGCTTTAGCCCCGGAGCCTCTGAGCAGGTGGGACAGTGCACATGTTTAACCACCATAAAACTTAAAATGACCAAACATAACAAATGCAATTTCTTCTTTTTCTTCACAAGAATGTCTGGAGTGTCCAGAAGAATAATTATTCCAAAAAGGTCAAGAAAAAGTGTTAACTCACTCTTCATTCCTTTCCTGTATGTCTGCTGTACATACTTCAGACCTGAAACTATTTCCCTGTTCACCTGAGGAGAGACAAACACAGTTAGAGACAAAAATAATCAGAAATCAAGAAATTCAGGAGGACCTGAAGTAAATGTCTTTGAAACTTCGAAAAAATGTTTGAGATGCAAATGGAGAATCCTGATTTGTACTTAATCGTTTTATTAAATTGTTAAGTCACAAAATAAATGGTGAATTTTCTGCTTTAAAAAAGCACTTTGCTAACAAATGGATGATGGATGAAGACACACTGACTTAGATGTCTGTTGAAAACAGTGTTAAATTGTCACTGATGTACTGAATCAATCACATTTTCATGATGGCAGCAAACAAGGACAGAGTCTCATATTCTGTGGAAGCAGCCACTGACCTACAACAGCTCTCACCTTAAAGCTGATCTTTATTTTGTATTCAACGCCCTCCTTCAGAACAAAAGCCTGCTTCTTAAATTCTTCCAGGTCTCCTGTTAGAAAGCAAAAAGGGAAAAAAAAGCACAGCCATCAATATTTTGTTCATCATAGTCACAGTGATGCTATTATTAGGTGAACCAAAGAAAATATCCTGCAGTAACAAGCCAATATTCTGCTTTCTTGGAGAAATATTCTCACCAATTAACTCTGTAAGTTTCAGTGGAAACATAACGTCTTTATTTTACAGATTTTGAGTCTTGAAGGAAGCAGCTATAAGTCACAGGCCAACACAATTAAAAGCTCTTTATCCATCATTGTCAGTCATAAACACAAAGAGACCCGTCATCATTAAGCAGCACAAAGTGCTTTAAAGGAACATTCTGTCTGTGTTTCAATATTATGTTTGACAAATTTGATATCAGTGTATGACACTGGCTGCTGAGTTCCGGCTCCATCCACACTCATATGTTTAAAACATTTTTACCCCTGGGGTAACTTTTGGAAATGCTGCTGACCACATTTTATTTTGAAAACTACATAGTTGTGTTTTAGCCTGTGGACAATGCAGACATCCATGTTCACTCCTGAATTGGGTCTCAGCAGTCACAAGGAATCTTTCCCTGATTCTTCACACTCCTGTCACATGACCCATTTTGGAAAGAAAACAACTCCCAATCTTTGTTTTCCGCTGCCATGACCATTGTATATTCATGTGTTACTTTCATAAACAGTTTCACATTGTTGTTACATTAATATCCATCTTTTCAGGGTCCCTTTAATTGTGACACACATATCTGCTCACCTTCACATACTTACACACAGGATTCACAACAAACATCTTCCTTTTGAAGCACATACACATACAGTCCATCTCTAGCTTTCATATTTACATCAATCTCCTGATCACAGGCCCCTGCTCAACATCTCACCATAGTAATATTAGCATGTTGCCAGAGTAAAGTTAATGAGCTGTAGGTTACAACTTGAGCCAATTATTATGATAATTATATAACTTCTATATATTCCCATTCCATGTATTCTTTTACATGTAGGCAAACTGTCACAGATACATGCGTGTCAAAATATCAGATTAGTAATGCACCCATGGACAAACATCTATGAATTACTTTGATACTGAAAAAGGTTTTTTTCTATTATTTCTGTGTGAATTTGTGGCTCTTAGTTTCAGCATTAGCTTTCATCACATGTTGTTCTCTTCCTGAGGGTCCTTCTCTTAACCTGGAGCCTGAGCTTCATGATAATCCAACATCAGATGGGTCTGTTATACAGAGGCTGTGTTGATTCCTTTACTGGAACTGATCTAACGCCGTGACTACATTTGTATGACTCATCTTCAGCAGGCTTCTCCTGTAACTTCACAGTCATTATGAGGCATTATACAAACTAAAATAAATCAGATGTTGTTTGTATAGTCAAAAAATTTCAAATGGGCCAATTTTGCTGACTTTTCTGAGATGTTGGCTCTATACAAAGGGATGCTACTTATTTCAAATGAAAAATTAAAAAAAAAATCAACTGTATTTTCAAAATTGCAAGCATTATACTACATCATGTCAAAATGCTGTTCTGATAATCTGCACCCTTTTAAATGGTAATAGTTATGGAAAAAACATTTTCAGTTCTAATTTGAAATGATTTGCTAATTTCTTTGACAGTAGATTAGGTAGTTTATAGTTATTATGTTCTATTAGATGAACACATCATCACAGGCTCAGAAAAACTGAAATTAATTGATTAATGTCAGATTAGTCAATGACAATTAGTTACAAAAATTACTTACAATCCCTATAATGTGTGGTAAATGTATACAATATAGAAAAATACTATCCACTGCAAGGTATGTGAATTAACCAGAGCAACCTGAATAAAACTGGGACAGAACTAAAACTATATGCATGGCTGAGGGTTAGTACAGTCAACTAAGCAGCTTTTGTTTTGTTTGATTTTTTTTGGAACTGAAGTGGAACTGAAACTTTACAAGGACAAATCCAGAGACTCAGAAACATTTTGAGATACTGGGACACTTTATCTGCAGGAACCTCGTTTCAGTTTTAGTTTCATCCCCTAGAAAAGCCTGTGCTCCTGAGGTACGGCTCTGATAGCCAAGGAACTATCTGGGTAGAGCTTTCAGTGCTGGAGAAAAAGAAACCACACAATTGCAATAACGTGACGACAACTCCTTTCTCACATCAATATTAGAACAGAAGTGATGTTTTTTTCATGCTACTGAAAGGAATGTTTAAATATCAATTTTTTACTTTTATCAACTTAAAAGTTTAAAATAAGACAGAAAAAGAAACTTTCCACCTCTGGAGGTCTCTTTTCCAACATCAATTCAATCATAACAACAGCAGTATCTTAAAAAAATAAATGATGGTTCTTACTCAAGAATCGTTTCTTAGTTTTATAGCTGAATATCAGAGATAAAATTATTGGCATGGACTTTGAAAAAACCACAATCTGAATTGTATTTTCTGCATATGCAGACAGTATTTTTAGCTGAGAAAGTAGGAGAATCGGGAGTGATGCAGGGGAAGAGAGACGCAGGACAGAACGTTCTGGATTGAATCAAATCTAGGCCAGCTGGGGTGCGAGTGGCTCTGGAGACAGGTTTGAACTGCTCCATCGTCACTGGGAAAATCCTAAGTACATTTTACAGCCATCAGTCAAACTGGGAAAAAAATTGTTTATGTACCACCTCTAAACCTCTGTAGGAAATCAGTGAATCATATATTATTTACAGCAGGCTGAGGACAGATCCAAACCTTTTAGACTGATGTGTAAGTAGTGCTGGATGAAAAAAAAAAACCTGTCTGTGCTGGGGTCGATAGTGAGGCTATATTTGACTGGGACAAATATATTCACTGGTGCTTTGAAACAGAGACTACTGAGTAGACAACTGAAAAACATAGAAGAAAACATTTCTGTGTCAAAAAGATGTGTGTGGCGTGATTTTGGCAATTCCACCATCTGTCACCATGATCTGAGGACAAGCATCCTCTTGACCAGTTACCTGTTTTTTTTTTCTTTTTCTTTTTACAAAAAGGCCAATATTCAAGTAAATAAGGAAATAAATCTCTATTTCTGCCGCATACAACAGTCTGAACAGGGACTCACCTTGCAGGTCCAGGACCAGGGGATTTGGGGCACTTTCACAGATCAGAGACATCCGGGTCACCTGGACATTGGGAACATTGGGGTCTGGGAAAAGATCAAAGAAGGACATGGTTCGATACAGAGGACCAAGATGTGCTCAGACACATTTTCTCAGACATAAAATGTGCATTTCATGGAGGCTGCTGGAATGGGTTAGCAGAAGTCATATAAACCCCAAACTAACTTTTAATTAATTGCTATTACCTAGAGAAATCATAACATCAGGAGCACAAATGTTTGTGTGTACAATTAATGAACAGGTATTTGTTGCATCAACATTCATATTCAAATTCAAATTTATTTTATTTATATAGTGCCAAATCATAACAAAGTTACCTCAAGGCACTTAACATACAGAGCAGGTCTGGACCAAACTCTCTATAAAGTTGCATATGGCTCCAAATATTTACAAGAGACTTGTACATGATGGCTGCCTTCTAAAAGCAGCTGTCCAAATGTGCTCAACGGAGCTGAAATCAGAACAAGTCAGCTGTAATTAGGAAGTCTCTGGATTAATTAGACTTCAGTTTATTCTCTGTCCCACCAAGGCCACATTTATCTTTACTGAGAGACAGAATACTGATTCTCAGGGGGTTCAACAACTAGAAAAAATGGATTGCAGGTTTAAGGAGGCTATTTGTAAATTTTGCTATTGTTACATAGACAACATTAGCATTAAGAGCCATTTACCTGCCTCTTACCAAGAGCATCGTTGTATTTACAAGGTTTGAAAAGTTTTAATTGAATGAATAATTTAATTAATTCTGAGCCTCGGTATTGGAAAAAGACAAGCCGTTCTTGTTGGACTAGATGATTAGCGTGCTGACTTCAGAAGAAGGAAAGAAGTAATAGAAACAGAAGCAAAACAAGAGCTAAAACTTTCCATATATAAGTAAACAGTTGTTAATGCTAATGTTAATTGGCTACGTAGCAAAAGCAAAACTTACGAGTGGCTTCTTTACTATGAATGCACCTAGTCTGACGACACACAACTCTCTCTGGTGGTCTGATCTAGCCTAGGACATGATGTGAAACTCTGAGAATATAAAAACCTGCACCAAGATACAAATCCTGTGGGAAGAAAAATTAAGTACCTCATAATCTTCATCTACTACCGTGATAGAAAAATTATTAATTGTTCAGCCCTAAATCAAAGTCACAGTTGAAAAGAGTGCAATTTTCAAATTCCAAGTGTTGTAGATTTAATCTTAACTTACATGTACAACTTACATTGTTACTAACAGTGTAGTAACAAGCCGTAGGGAGTGAAAGATTAAGATGGTGCCCTTTTGCCTGACTATAATTGGGGATGGGCTAGGAATTGAGCTGCTGCTAACTTTGCCTAGCTGGTTTCATTGATAACTTTCAACTAGTTAAAATACATAGTTGAAAATGACCGAGATCTAATAAACGCATCCTACCTCAAACTTATCTAGCACCTCAAAGTCTGGCATCCAGATCTGTATCACAGAATTCAAGGTTTCAGTTGTTAACAGTATATTAACAACACGTCATCAAAATTTTCACGTCCTGAAATGTTGCTGTAAATATTTGTGAATAGTGACGATTATGATAGACTGCTTTCACCCCTGGAAATCACTACTGTTTAGTCTGGCAAAATCTAAGGCCGACTTTTTAAATGAACTTTTTTCATTTACGTACACATACGTACGTGCGTGCATGCGTCTGTGTAGTAGCCTCTATTGTGTCTGTTTTATGCTCTAGTATCAAATTTGATCAAGAATCGTGTGCTTTCAAATCATTTCATTGGTGCAGAATAACACATTTCTTAAGCCTTAAGCTTGATGTACCTTACACCTTGTAAGGTGAGTTTTAGATGTTAATAATTATTGTGTTAGTAATTATGAGCTAAACTGATACATTTTAAAAATTAGGCAGGTTTAATTAGACGCTGACCTTTCTCAAACCTGATTGGAACAAAAAAACCCTCAACAAGCTGTATTTTATCAGATTCTGCTCAAGATACACTTACGAACATGCTCAATACCAACACATCTAAATTAAAACAATGTAAAACACAAATGTAGATTAATTTTGAATGAAATTTTTTTTTATTAAATTAAAAATTATTTCTTTTGGTCCTATTTTTTTTTTATCAATTTTCTTACAGATTCCTGATCCACTTCCTGTGTAGGGTTACACCTACATAGATTTTCAGGCTCAACACAGTGGTTTTATTAGTGCGACCACAGTGTGGAAATAGTAAAAGATCATAGATGTGACTCTGGTATGTAGACGCTTCCCTACCGGATCAATGTGAAAGCAGTAGCCCTTATGTATAGTGTATGTGTAGTAGTGTAATGGTGCTCCTAGAATTTAAGCCCACTGACCATTTCAAGGCGAACTATCTATTTAACAGTCATTCATTTCCTGTTTCTTACTTTCTCCTGCTTTTTCTCGATCATACACACACTCTCATGCACACTGCATTTACCAGCCTCAGTGACCTCAGAGCCGAGCAGGGCTTCCTTATATTTGCGTAGGCTCTCATCATCCTTATCCAGCTCATGGATCTCTTTCACAGTCTTCTGGGCTGGCGGTTTGTAGTTCACCGGCTCTGGCTCCTCGTTTTCGGCGGCAATGGCTGCTAGCTGCTCCGGAGTCACCTCATCCTCAGCCATGTCTGGAGACAGATTGGGTGGTGCAGGGGGAAGAAAAACAGGGCACGTTAAAGGTATATAGGTAGGACAATGTAGCAGGTACAAAAAAGAAAATTTTTAA
Source organism: Rachycentron canadum (assembly GCA_038496675.1). NCBI lineage: Eukaryota > Metazoa > Chordata > Actinopteri > Carangiformes > Rachycentridae > Rachycentron > Rachycentron canadum. Next base: position 23,938,610 of record CM076650.1, on the reverse strand, counting down.
ATACACAGCTTGCAGTGAAATCTTCTTGCATTTCTAATAGACATTTGCCTTTTGGGAGACAGGTTGTAAATCACTGGACAAAAAGATTACTACAACAATAATGCCAGGGAGGAATGCTGATGGAAAGCATCCAGCCCACTAGGTCTGTAGCTGCTCTGTGAGCTTGTGCTGTTAAGGCAGCAGCAGCATTTCTTTTTACTGTTAATGACCCAACTGCTGTGTGATATGAATGAAGTCATGAATGAAGCATCACGCATCACTCGAAGCAAAGCCTAACCCTAGGGTGATGTGGTGCTTCAGAGAAGCAGACATTATTTGGGTCAGTGGAAATAGATTGTAATCTGAAAAATAAAATTAATGCTAAGAAAACATGCTCATTGACAACAAATGAGCTTGTTTGTTGATTCTGGATTTCCCTGTGGTAGGGTCAATTCTAACTAAAGAGGTTAGTGTTGGAAAAAATTCCTCTGCAGAGACATAGTGTGTAACAAAAGCAGGAAGAGCAGTGTTTATGCCAAAAGACTTACAATTCACATTAAGGTCATCCCACTGCAACTGAACAGGCACAACAGACCTTGGTTCCCTGCATGAGGATCCAGCAATGCAGTGTAGGCACTGAATCATTATGATTAGTGTCCATTCATTACAGTATTTACTTTAGTAGTTTAGCTGTTGATCTTTAAATCTTTAAATGTGAACCAACAAACTTGCATTGCAAATTACTCTAGCAACATTTTGAGCTCTGCTACCCCAGGAAAAACTTAAAGGGTGGTCTTTGTACAAGACTAGTTTGCAAAAATGTGGAAAAAAACGTTTTTCAAGGATATTAATGCTCTTTGGACATTTGCAATGAGCCTGATCCTTCACTGTAGTGCCAAATATGCAGCTTTCCTGTTGGCCGGTAATAAATGGTACTGTCGACCTGTTTGAGACATGCAGAGAGCAGATACACCAGAAAATATATGACATTCACCTGAAACTATCAGTCAATTTATCGCTTTGTGAATAAACATTGAACAAATCTGCAACCATTTTAATAAATTATACATTTTTTACATAATTTTTTAAGAATAAAAAAACAAAGACTGTAATTTTAGAATCTGTTGCTTTTCTCATGAATTGAAACTGAATATCTAATACTACGACTAACAATAATAATAATAATAATAATAATAATAATAGTAATTTAAAAAGACTGTTGATCGGACAAACAGAACAGAAACCATTAACATATTTGAGGATTTTAGTAAATTATGAAGGGCAATCCTCATGACATGTTGACAAAATGCCTTGCCTGAATGATAAAAAATATATCAACTAAACTTGTGCTTCTAGATTAATTTTACCTTCATCTGTATTTAACAGTTCTTAACCACTAATTAATTTTTTAATACCTATTATACCTTACACAACGACAGAAGCTACAGAATCATGTCTGCAGTAAACATAAACAACATAATGCAGAGTGGGACAGTGCAAAATTTGAATGGAGACAAAAAATAGCTGTGAATAATTCAGTCATCATACCTAACACCCACAATCAACAATAATAATCCTGTTAACACACAGTTGTTGACCAGTTCAAGACCTGCAGCAAAGAACAGATAGATTCACACACCTGGTTTGAAGTCAGAGTCAATGAGCATACCTTTTTCCAGGTCTCCTGCCTGACCTGCCCAAACTAGCAGCTGAGTGTCTGTAAGCAGTAAAGCAATGACTGCTGACTGACAATCTTGAAGTGTGTAGTCATAACATGCCTGGGCAGGGGCCAAAACCCTGCTTAAAATGATCCTTTTTCTACATTAGTATTCCACCATTGTCCAAAAAAAATCTTCATAGCTGAGCGGGCCATTAACAAATGACTAATTCACGGCTTGGAAAGCATCTGTAAAACATTGTTATGCTCAAATGTAACCCCAGCTGGATGCACAGGTCGTCTATTATGAAATCTCCCTTACAGTTTTGCTACTGCTACATAGCCAACACTAGCATTAACATTTGTTTACGTGCCAGATTAAAGGAAATGTTACATATTCAGATTCAAATATTCCTTTCATTTCATTTCCAAGAGCTATTTGCAGTGGTGGAACAGAACTATCTTGTTTTGCTTCTATTTTTATCACTTCTTTTCCTCTACTGAAGTTACCATGCGAACCACCTTGCCCTGCTGCAATCACACTGTCTCATCACTTTCCAATACTGAGTCAGTGTAGCATCCAGTCTGCCCTGAGGAGCTAGCTCCTAAAGGGCAGACTGAAGCTAGCTCTTAAAGGGTGTATTCTCCCCTCTAACATTTGGCAAGTAATGGCTGTAAGTAAACAGCCATTAATGTTAACGTTGCCAATAAAGCAATAGCAAAATTTACAAAAAGCTCTTTGAAATGACAAATTTAAGATTGTTTAAGATTGGTTTCTAAAAAAAAGGAAAAAATTATATATAAAGGATTCATTACTAAGAATTGATTAATAATGTTACATCAAATATTATTCAAAATGTATAGAAATGACTGTGTCCAGTAAAAGATCAGACAGATAACAAAACCTCAGCAGGTGCCTTTTTATTGAACATTGCTTTGATCTCAAAATGCATTCTGTTGGACAACCAAATTTGATATATCCAAGAGCCAAAATTTAGATCAAGGCTGTTTGAAAAAATGGTGGTAGTGGTGGTGGGGGCCTTTAGAGTGACTGCATTAATGCATTATGTAAACCATTCCTTACCCCTCTCTTTGTGTGTAAAGGTGTACTGTACATGCAGTAGAAGGATGTATTCTTACTGAGAGAAGCAGAAGCTTTATTGTGTTTATTTTGACACAACACTTGGTCATGCTCTTCTTGGTTATTCTTTTGATACGGATCATGTGTTCTCTATTTTCACAGTTCAAGAGGTTCAAAGTAACAAGACATAAGAAGGAGTTGACCAAAAGTCATAAAAGGAGGCCTCATTAAGTACTTTCACACAAAACACCAACATTAATACATTTCAGGGTTACACTGGAATCCATTGTGACAGGCCTACCCCACCCAGCTGGAAGGGAGGAAGCAGCCTTTAGCCAGCAAACTGCTCACTATACAAGATAGGAAGCCAGAAAGTTCAATTTCACAGACAGAATGAGTGCACAGAAGGCTGGAGACTGACTCACTCAAGTTTACCTCTTTTGTCTGCCAGGGCTTCTTGTGAGTAAATCTATTTTAGCATTAGACAGTAACAAACTGCAGGACAACAGCAATATGGGCCCAGTGTCTTCCATGAATGATCGCCAAGTCCACAGAAATATACAGAAAACATGTCAACAGTCATTCAAGAATTATCATGTTTGCCTATTGTGATAAATGTGTAAGCTACATTTTTTCCCCTTGCAAATCAATGCCTCAAATCTTCCAGAAATCAGTTTGCTAAATAAATCCCGCAGGAAATAAACACGATTATGGCTTCTTCAAAATGTTACTGAATTATGTAATGTCCAAAAGTGTGTCAAGTCACTACTGTCAAGAGGCTAACCGCAGCTACCATACTGATAAAACAGCAACTTGCAGTCATGACTGGGGGAGCTAGCCAGCGCTACCATTGTGGGCTGGCATCTTTTCAGTGAAACCGGCGAACACACCGCTTTTGACAGCACGCCAGGGTAGCGGCAGCGCACCGTTAGCTGCAGAGGTTAGCTTGTCTGGGTGATGAAATGGATTTGTAATAAACAATGGGACTGAACTTTTCTTGGCGCCGACCCTCTTATGCAGGGTGGGACTGAGGAGGGAGAGAGAGACAAGTGGCTAGCTGGTTCGCTGGGAACAATTCAGCCAAGCTAACCAGAGCCGGCGGCTAACATTAGCCTGACAAGTTATCATCAGCTGACGGGGACAAAGAGTAACATCAAAACCGTTTTAGTGACGTGCGCCGGTTAGGATTGCTGTAAAAATTGTGTTATCGCGTGCCTGTGGATCTGGGGAGACTTACCTTATTGAATGCAGTAGTGATTTCAGGTGCCTTTGCAGTAAGTGCGTTCGTTGCTCTGCCCTCCTGTGCAAGTATGGCGAACAAGGGAACGGCGCCGCCCCGTGAGCCGCCCGCGCAACACGTTTCCCGGAAACAGGTCCGCGCACGCAGCGGACGTGCTGTGCTGTGCCGCGCGCCATCCGAGATCGAAGTGTGGTCCCATATATGCAGTGCATGGTCTTTATTTGATGTTTTCATAGCTTAGCTTAGATATATAGTTATTCAAACCCCTCGCTCTGTAAATACTATTCAAGAATAGGGGATTGTACCGTGTGGAGCCATTCGAGGCAAACTGCTACAGCCTTACTGGATGTGACATGACCTGCAGCCCGTGGGGGCCAATGTTAAGAGGGTTAAGGTAGAGATTGCTGTGTAACATGTTTACCATTAATGTTATTGACAGAATTCAGCAAAATGGCTTTGGCCTTTATAAGTACATTTTGTGAAAGCTCTTGATATCAGAATAGCTAAAGCAGACCTGACCAACTGACAAGATGAAATATGGAAAATAGTTAAACTATAGAACAATTCTGCCATTGCTTTATCATTTTTAAAAATGTCAGATGGTTGAAACCCCCTTGTATCTCAGGAAAATACATTTCTAAATACACAAATAAGGCAAAGACGATTCAATACAATGTATTTATGTACAAAACCTTTTGAAATATGTTCATACGGTACCATGTGGCTGAACCGATGTACAGTGACTTTAAACATTTTGACAGTACATTACACAGCCTGTCAGTCCACACAATTTAAAACAAACAAAACAAAAAAACAAAATCATGTCGCAGGTTTAAGGTAATTGTCCACACATATGGAAAAGGGCACAGGAGCTGGTGATGTAGAGAAAAATACTCAAAAACTTCCTCAGAAAAAAAAAATGGCTACAAAAATACCCAGAAAAAATAAAATCAATAGAGTACAACAGTCCATACAATAAAATGGCTTCAGAAGACAACAGTAATAAATTCTGAACCACCCTATCAGATTAGCCTGATCTCTGGTTTAATTATTGTCCAAAATAAGAAAAAAAAAATTGGATGGAAGCTGCATCCTCTTCAAGTGCTTCTAACTGGTGTCCATCTGAAACTAAAACATGAGAAACATGATTCAATTATCAACAAACTAACAGTATGGCAACTATAACTCTATTCTATCTGACTTACATACCTTGGCATTGTAAGCATCCAACTGAGCATCCAACTCTTCTGCAGAAAGTTGAGGTCTGTTTCCTCCTCCTCTTCCACGACCTCTGAAACCGCCACCGCCACCACCTTGCCTCCTTTCCACACGTTCCCCACGTTCCCTCCTTTCAAACTTTGGTTGACCAAGCCTGCTTCGGTCAAATCCTCTGAACCATAAAAAAAAAAAAAGACAAGAAATATCGACCTAGTAACCAACCACTAACAGACAGGTGAAAAGAGAAAAATACTTTACCTACTTACCCTTGTGTGGATTGTCTATTCTGCACATCAACCTCTGATGACACTTGCTGGATTTTCATGGGACGGCCTAAAAGATTCGGAAAAGATTTAAGTTAAAACACGTGAGACGTTCAGAGTCCGACAACACTGTTGCCACATTAGAACTGAATCCTCACCATCCAGCGGGACTCCATTATAGTGCTTCATGGCTTTCAATGCATCTTCCTTAGTTTCAAAGTGGACATCTGCCGTTCCTTTACTGCGACCAGACCGGTCATAGTGTACAGACGCCTTCCTTAATGCCCCAAACTCCGCAAACAGCTCCTGCACAGGAAAGTAGAAACATCAGTCATGCCCACAACACACTGATACCAACAAAGTGGATGAATAGGGTTAAGTGAATAACCTTGATATCTGAATCAGAGACGCCAAAGTCCAGATTGGAAACCAGCAGTTTGCCACTACTCTCTCCACCCCTTTCAGCTGCTGCACTTGGTCCTCTGTGTCCACCAACATGCTCCTCAAACATGTCATGCTGCCATTTGTCTGGCAACTCTCTGGGCTGTGGAGGGCAACAAAAGAAAAAACTGTTCAGATTCATCATGTTCTGCCATTAAAAAAAAACAACAAAGAGGTGGATTAGTGTTCCTATTACTACAGAAATGTTAATTGACTACAAAATCCAACATGGGTGAGGTTTGCGCTTCTTAGAAAAGAAGAATATATCACGTCTGACTGCCATGAAGAAAGCTTTAGATAACTAAACAATGAAATAAGTTGAGCAAACTAGTAGCCTGTTAAGCTAACCACTTTGTTTATACCCAGCATGGCACTGCACGGTTACTCCCTATAAACAGCTTGAGCATCAGGCCCGGGGCATCGTGCAGGCTTTCCGGTGAAGATTCTTTGTAAAGGGGGACATTTGCCTTTCTTCAATGACAGAAAATTTGAAATCTGTCCCACGGAGACGGGGCTGGGTGATGATTCGGTTTGAGTCCTTACAAAACAACGACGTTGAGGAACCGGCATTTTCTCTCCCTGTAGCCATTTTGAGATTTAAGATCCTGTTCACAGTCGCTTCCGCTGCGTATCGGCGGGTAAATTAGATTCGTTTATTACTTCAAATATATACAGGATGGGTGATTCTCGCACATTGGCCAGGGGCCCGTTGCTGATTCTCCGCCTCTGGCGAAAAAAGTGAAACGCACAGCAGCCATCTTGATAAAGGAACCATCCATGTCTCGCCCGGCGACGTGGTTTTAAAAGCAGTTTGTGGTCAGTGCTGTTCAAGAAAGGTAAAACATGATGAACAGGATACAGCTGGAGGACATTCAGAGTAGGACAGCCATGTGTAGAAATATGAAGCAATTCGGGGGCCAGAACAAACACTTAACGACATCGTCTATGGAAGTCCTTGACCACGTAACCATGACCGACAACAACGCATCACAACACCCGCCACGTTACTCTTTAGCTCCATTTCAACTGCTTCTCTTTCATACCCTGGTGTACGGAGTGGATCTGTTGTTTCTCTCACGGTTGAAGTTATTCTGTCGACCCCGCATTGGCCTCGAGGATCCACCGGCCCGAGCTGAACTTCCACCCGAACCAGATGATCCTCCTCCTCCGCGGCCTCCTTTCTTGTTCAGCTTGATAATGTCGTCCAGGGACATGTTCATCTTATCAGCCATTGTGGCGCTTAAGCTTGACCGCTGAAGACGAACAAAGACCTTTTAGCGTCGAGAAGCCGATGAGCAGTTGTTTACCTCTGGTGGCGCGATGTTGAAACTAGCGGAAATGGAATAAATATTTTGCGGAAGTGACGATGTCACACTTAGTCCCGCCCAGTTTTTTTTCCAAAAAACTTTATAGAACAATGCAGACAGCAGCTCTAAACCTAAACAATAGAACAAGAACAACAAAGTAAAAAAAATGAGAAAATGATAAAGTTAAGATTCACATTGTTTGTTGTGATGGATTAACGATGGGTAGTTCTTCGAAATACAAACCACAGTATTGTTACAATTAAAAGTTCAAAAGTCGAAAGAGGGGGAAAAAACAAACAAAAACAAAAACAAAGGAGATGCTAATCTGGCGCAGAGGGACAGTTTATGCATTAGGAGCATTCACCGTACTTGGAGTTTGAGACCCAGTGAACCAAATTTCAGAAAGACATAAAGACATAATAAAGACTAAAGAGTTCAAAAGCAGGTGATGTGTCTTTCTTTGTGGTCACAGGCCAAAATTACAGGATAACTGTAAATACTAAAATGTAGCATAACAGCAGCACAAGCAGAAAAGAGCCATGAAGGCAACACAGTAACTTAACAATTACATATCAATATCTACCTAAACCTTTCCAAAATGTATTGGTTATACCAGACCAAATTAGGCCGTAGCATTCTTTTAATGACTGAACAGTGAAATGATATAGTCTCATCTTCAGAAAAAAGAGGACTGGATAACCATTGATGTGTGCTATTTTTTAGTCATTCGCATAAGGACATCGCCCTACTTATTGTTAAGGATTTATCTGAATAAAAAAAAAAATATATATATATCGTACACACAGGAGAGAGAAACAAGACATATATTGTGTCAGTGAAGAAACTAATGACAGTTATTTGCACTTCAGCAGCTTTTACCGAAGCCGCTGTGGGAGAGCCGTGTTCAGCTGAGCCTGTTCTACATCCTCCGCTACAGTAGGTGGCGGGATACACCTAAAAGTTGATATTGTGATCCGGTCTGGTCTGCTCGAGTGCGCGCAGCGTGCACGTGTCGCCTCCCACTTCCCAGCATGCAGCCTGTCTGACCGGAAAAAGATTTTCCCCGGGTTACTGAAATATGATGATATGATATATGTTGTTGACTAAGAACTGAATATAAAATGATTTCTAGTTCACAAAGACACATCACAGGTTGACTCGTGCTGGGTATCTGAAGGAGGTCAGCTCATGTGTATTAACAGCTAGAAGGAAGAAAAGCTAAAACAGAAGCTGTGTGTTGAAATAGCTCGCATGCTAATGGCGGCCGCTGTGCTTCATATGGGCTGAGGTTGAGTGTCTTCTGCTCCTGTCAGACTCGGAGGATGAAGGTTAAGATCCGACAGTGGAACGGAGTGGCCTCCTGGCTGTGGGTGGCCAATGATGAAAACTGTGGGATCTGCAGGATGCCTTTCAATGGCTGCTGCCCAGACTGTGAGTAACCGAGCCAGCGCCAACATCTATCACAAGAACACACATGTAGCAAGTAAAGGGAGAGAGCAGTTAATGTAAAATCACTATTGTAGTAAAACGATTCCATATGAAAGTTAAATTGTTATTGATGTCGCGGGTTTTAGTTTTTTATTCAAACAAGTTGAGTTTTAGTTTCCAGTATCCTCAACACAAAAGCTTACTTTTGTCCTCAAAGTTAACCACAACATCATAACATGGTATAAGTTTATTCACCAATTTATTATCATTGTCACAAAGGTCACAATCAAAGGCGGTTAAACAGTAAATTCATAACTGTGCAGTATTCAACATCTACTTTTAAAGGAATCCCATTTTATAAACAGCAATGAAAAGGCATGGACCATCTGCTCAAGTGAGAATTGAAATGACGTAGAATAAGAAAACATGCTTATGATTTATGACTTAAAAACTTGAATTATATTTTTTTGAAGTATATAAAACTATAAATGAACCTAATGAATGAAGGATAGAATCCAATTCAATGCTAACTGGGTTTCCAAGCTTCATTATCTATAGATGTCTTGTTTGTATGCAAATGGTGTCTGTGTCTCTACTCTCAAAGTGTGTTTCAATTACTTGTAAGATTACAGTAGGAATGTAACATTCATGAAGCTACTCTAATGTTGTAATGCTGAGAAGCACTTCACATTGTGTCGGACTAGAAAAGATCACCTCTAAATGATCATTATAAGACACACCTACAACATTTTGACAGTGATCAAACAAAACCAGGCATATCAGGTAAAGTAAGGAGCGCTGGCTGTGTGTTGCAATGCTGCTGAACATGGAAATTGGTAAAGTAAAATGTTAATGCTTTATTCTGAGGAATGTAATTCAGTATTTTATTTACTATTATGTTGGTTCACAATAAAGTGTTTTGGCTCTGTTAAGAGTTTTTGCACATTGCAAAATTCTTGTGAAAACCGAGCCACTGCAATTGTAAAATCCCTATGATAAGTCCATCTTAGTTACTTAGATTTATAGGGACTAGGAATCATGATCAAGGTTTTAAGATTCACGTTTGTGGCTTTTCCATGGCTTAGTTTGTTTTTTACAACCAAAAAAAATCTGAAGTTTTGTATCATTAGTTAGAGTCGGGCTGGAAAAGCATCAGCATGGCGTTGCTAGTGCTCCTAGGACTAGCTGCTTCCCTGCCATCTCCAGCTGAAAAGCTTCTACCCCCACCACTGCTGTCAGATTGTATGCATTAAAAAAAGGATGATATTTTTTTGCCTGTCTTTCAGACATTTGGGGTGGACGTTAGTTCTTCTTTGCTTTTAAAGGAATTAATAATTGTGCTTAATGTGATGAGCTGTCAACGTGTTATTCAGCTGCTCTGCTCCACTCTGTGTGGGCAGGGGATAAGACACACACATGCACGTACACGCATGTACGCACGCACGCACGCACGCACGTACACACACACACACACACACACAGTGAGACAGAGAAGACACACAAAAGCATAGACAAAACTCTCACTCTGAGAATGTATAAATGGTGTAGTAATAGCATGTGATGTAAATTTCTATATATTCCTCTGAACATGATCTGTAAATCCATACATACAGTGAACTAAGACGACCCACTTGAAAAACACCATCCTCTCACTCTTTAGTATGAATTGTAATATTAAGCTTGTTTTGCAGGCAAAGTGCCTGGCGATGACTGCCCATTGGTCTGGGGTCAGTGCTCCCATTGTTTCCACATGCATTGCATCTTGAAATGGCTGAACTCACAGCAAGTCCAGCAGCAGTGCCCCATGTGCCGACAGGAGTGGAAATTCAAAGAATGAACGTGTGGCAATGGAGCTGCCGTATCCCCGCAGAGACTCTCTCACAGGCCTGCTCATATGTTTCATTTTTCAATCAGCTGTAAATAATGTTTTTGTACGTCTCCATCTGATCAAATGAATTTTCAGTATATTCTGTTCATTGACGAGGTATGTAATTAAATAAAAAAGTCTACCACACATGCACTGTATGCCTCTTGTTTTGCAATGATGCATGTGAGTGAGTGTGGTTGACTGCTGAATTTACCCACAGCAGTTTTGAAGCATATGACCTAAATTTCAAGGTGCCGCTGAGTGTTTTTGACTTTAATCCTTGATGAGATTAAGCAGATTGTTTTGTTTCCTGTAATGACTTTGAAGAAGCACTTTCTGTCAAGTTCAAAGTGTTTAATATGTTATGTTAATACATTTTGGCACACAAACCTTGGTGACGAACCTTCACCTGAGAAAGTAACCATGTCAGAAAACAGTTGTCTATTCAGCAGACAAAGAGTAGCATGAGTATTTATTTGGAGTTGTTTTGTCCCCCTGATACATGGAAGTCCAATATTTACTCTCCTGCTAGTTCTGTTTTGGTGTTCAACTGAGAAAAACATAAACTGGGTTTTAGCTGCTGTCTCTGTTCCTCAGCTAGTTGCTATCTTTCTCTGTCAGTTGGTGCTGGGTGGGTAGTGAACAGTGGTTTTATTTGTTTGCTTAATACAGCTGCCTACCAGCGCTGGAAATAAGGTTAATAAGCATGATGTTTGTGGGCAGAAAACATCATTTGCTAAAACCAAATGTTCCATTAAACATTACACTTACTTATTTCCTGCGTTGAAATAAAATAGCCACAGCTGGTCCACTGAAACATAATCTGTTTTGACTTTTCCATCCATCCATTATCTGTACTGCTTATCCATGTAGGGTCATGTGGGGTGTGTGGAGCAATCCCAGCTGACATTGGGTGAGGGTGGCAGTTCACCCTGGACAGGTTGCCAGTCTATCACAAGACTGACGTATAGCGACTAATAAGCATTCATGCTCATAATCACACCTACAGAAATTTTAATGTCAACAACATAATGTGCATGTCTTTGAACTGAGAAAGGAAGCTGGAGAACCAGGAGGCAACCTATGCAGACTCCACACAGAAGACCCCAGGCCTGGGGTTTAGCATTTGTTGAAATCAACACATTCTGGCCATCAGTCATTTACCCTGATTGAGCCTGTTGGTGTTTTTCATCTTTAAACATCTTTTCTCATGCACCTGCTAGTGCCAGGATGTTATGTGAAGTTCTCCTAGGACAATTTGAGAGTTTTATGATGGGTACAACCAAAAGCTGAGAGTCAGAGTCAATTCAAATTGCATCACTTGATTAGTCTCAGTGCTGGGAAATGAAGGAAATGGTAGACAAAGTGAGAGGTTCTATAAAAGTATAAAATTAACAAACTAAAAATGAATACAGTTATCAGGAGAAAAGAAATATACAAAAAAGCATTTTTTTGATCGACTGTAAACAAATATGGCAGATAACACAAGCCTGTTTGTTTTTTCTAATCTTAGCCTACAGAGGAGGGCATGTTGTCAGAGGGGTGCTAATCAGCTGAGCAGAAACAAACAGCTTCAACTTTCACAACATTCAGAAGCCCTCTGATATCCAGCGACATACCTAACACAATCAACAACTTACAATCAAGTTATTCATTCAGTTCACTGCAGAATGAAATGTCAGAGCTTGGGGATCCTCTATCAGCCAAACTTCACTCCAGTCAGGAGGCAGCCAGCCGGCTCTGTCAGCCCTCCATCCACCAGACATCCACAGTCAGTGACCTCCTGAGCTGAGTGAGGCAGCTCACAAAATCAGGATGCTGCACTGACATGGCCTTTTTTGTCCATTACTGCTCAGCAGTCGGACGACTGGGCATCAGTTTGTGTGCTTTTAAGAGGCAGGTGTTTTCAGTCGTTGACAGCCAGCCCAAAGAGCTCCAGCAGCTCCTTGTTGTCCGGGTCGATGAGGTCAGCCGGTTTCTCCCTGCAGTCGTTCTCCAGCTCAGGGTCGGCACCAAGTGAGAGAAGGTAGCTGAAAGAAAACAATGTAACCCTGCTCAGTAAAAGGGATCAAATGTTGCTGGTTTGCAACATTGGCATGTTTCTGCCATACTTCAGTGTCAGGTAGGTCAGTGAGGTGCACGAATGCAGCAGATCCTCCAGCTACTCTTATCTCTGTGACGTGAGAGAGCTGTGGAGTCAATGAGTGTGTGTGGTGATACATGCGTGCCTAAGTGTAAACATATAATACACCCTGTACAGCTTAAGTTGGTCTCTATCTTTGTTTGACATATAAAGATGCTCACCGTGCAATGTGTGGGAAACCGTCGCTGCAGGCCATGTGTAGTGGGGTCCATCCCTCCTCATCTCTCTGGTGGATATCTGCTCCGTAGTGGACCAGCAGCTTCACACACTCCAGATTCCCAGACAGGACGGCCTCATGAATGGCAGCCATGCCTGCATATAGAGGACAGAGCAAAGGATAGTTTTTGCGGTTCAGTAAGCCAGATCTCTAACTGCATGGTGCTTGACAGATCAGGTTGATGTTACTGTTTCACAGGCTCACCAGAGTGGTAGATGGTGTCTAGGCTGACTCTCCTGGCTCGGATGAAACGTCCAATCCCCTCCAGCTCGCCGTGTCGTACATAGTCCTGGAAAACAATGTCATTGGGGAAGTGGACGCTGCGATTTGGCTTCAGGGAGGCAGAAGTCTTGCAGCTGACTGGAACACCACTGTCCTTGGTGTAAGCCTTGATTCCCATGGTCTGGGACACTGGGCTCTGGTAGTACTTCATCCTAGTCAGAGTCAGACTTCTCTTTGTTCTTCCAGAAAAACAGCCAAATTCCAGCAACGCCCTCTACGACAACAATTAAGCTTAACTTCTTCAAGCCTTGAAAGTCAGAGCAGATTGTCCTGAATGTCAGTTGTTGTCCTGCAGAGAGATCAGTGAGTTCTTCAAGTTGCTCTCTTTCTGTCCAGTGCCTCCTGTGTATTAACAGTGGAGCTGTTCCTCTGAAGGCCAGGCCTCCCTGTGGGTCTCTTTATACTCTCTGTCAGGCTATTCTAAGACACGACACCTCATAGATCCAATGACAAGATTTGGAAGATGAGTAGCCATCTGGTCAGGGCCCTCCCACACTGACCTGTCACAAGCCTGTGATAAAGTTCATGTCTCAAGACATGACAGCCAGTAACCTCTGCCTCTGTTGTCACCCCCTCACACACAGATGATGCCCACTTAAAGATAGTGGTGACATCCCTCTAGCTCGGGGGGGGGGGGGTGATTGGGGGCTGGAGGCTTCTAGTAAACACCAGTCAGGATAAAAGCAGTTGACTGCTGGAGTGTGTCAGTGCCAAGGGCAAGGGCATGGAGGGGTGAGGCTGTTGACCATCAATTGCACTGACATAAACAGTGTAGAGAGGCTGCTCTCTTCATAGTCATGTACTATCTTAGTGGCTGATGTGAGGCTCAGGAATGGTTATGATCTTCTTCAAATGACTGTGGTTTGCATCATCTTTATAACAACTGGGAAACTGATATTACATTAATATATATTTAAAAGCTAAACAAGGTCTGGTTCAGATTTTCTTTAGAGGATAAGGTGCATCCTCTTGTGTTTTGAGTGTTAAATAATAAAAGGTTTAATAATGTCACTTTGGGCTCTGGGAAATTTTAATTTTTAACCACACTAGAAGTTTGGGTTAATCTGCCAGTTGGGTTCAGCCCAGACTATCCAATTCATGGTCCCCAGATGGTAAATCCTGATGATTTTGGTAATCCCCTGATCAACATAGACTTCATTGCTCAATGGGGAAATTTTGTCTTTTGGTTACTGTCAATTGACACACATCTCCAATAATTGTGCTTATTACCCATCATCTTATTACCCACAACCTGCAAAACTGTTTGACTTATTCCCACTAATCTCAGGTCTATTTTGTGTTGTGTTAATTAGCTAATGTTAGCATGCTAACACACTTGAATAAGTGGTAAACATTTGTGCTTGCTAAACATGTTAGCTATGTTCCTGGGTATAGGTTTGCTGATGGACAGTAGGGACATGTACCCACCAATATTTGAATTAACTCCTTTGCACTGTTTGGAGGGGAGTCATTAGATAAAGCCACTTCCAGGGGCTACATCTCCAAGACAACTGACATGAAAACATAATACCTCTGACCTTGCCTCAAGACTTTAAAAAAAAAAAAAAAAAAAGACAAACTTATTTTTATATTTTGTTTATTGGCCACCATTTCACGTTGTCCACATCAATTTGGATATGATGGAAGGCTTTATTAATCCCCCCCCCCGCTGTACAACTGTCAAACCCATCACTTGGCTCTACTCAAGCCCCCACTCCCAGCCACACACACACACACACACACACACACACACACACACTATGAACTCATCACAGCATCTTTTACACCACTCACACAGCAGACTATGCACTCACACTGGCACACAATGCTGCGGCAACAAAGGTGCTGGGTAGAGCCAAAAGGGATGCATGAGGTACAGTATGGGTGAGGGGTGGGGCTGTGCAACTGTTCCCTCCCCACCTCAGATATATTAGACACTTCTCTCAGACCAACCTGACCAGTAAACTGTACCAATCTCTGTCTGCTTGAGTAACCACAATGAATCTCTGATTAGGCATGAATGCAGTGCGACCTATCAGAACTGGCTCCAAAAACCATCCCAGGCCTGAGAGTGTGTCCAAGGGCCAACTCTGCCCCAACAGGGCCAACTGGCTACAGCTGGGCACAATGGTACATCATTAAAAATGACAAGTCCTAAATAAAAAAAAAAATAAAATAAAAACAAAAAATAGTGAAAGCAATTAAATAAAATAGGAGTTCCCCTAAGAGTTTAAGTTTGTTCCTTTTAGAAAATAGTCAGTAGCCATGCTGAAATGAGGAGACTGAAGGAAATGAAAATAAAGTAACCCCCCTGCCACCTCCCCAACCCACACCGAAAGAAAGAAAATTATTGGTCTCAGCTACAGATTGTGGGAGGGGAGGAGGGGCTTTGTGCCACACTGGACAAGCTCTGTGGGTTGTACTTTAGTGAAGACATTGTAAAATTAAAAATTAAAAAAAAAAAAAAAAAAAAAACAAAAAAAAAAAACACATCTACAGGATGGCCCCTTGTCCCCTGAGAGTTCAGTCATTACAAAACCACCACAAACACTCTGGTCCTCTAGATGTCAATCAGAGGGAAAAGAACACTGGCACCCCCCTTCCCTACAAATACAGGTTACAACACTCATTTAGCTCATACCCACACTGAACAATGGTGAGGTCTTTTTAAAAGGAGGGGAGCAATTCATCAGGAAAAACAAACATTTTTTGAAAACAGATCTCAATGCCATTTTTACATTTGGTTTATAATATACAAGGCAAACAGCTGAAGTGGAGCTTTGTAGAGAAGGCATTGAGGTCTCCTTTAGAGGTGGTGCGCTGTTCCACAGAGTCCCACCAGGTGGGACAACACCAGTCTGGCCTGAAGTTGTGAGGTTGGAGATGTGGCTGGCAAAAAAAGGCCCTGCCACGCTACTGATGGACTGACTGACTGACTGACTAACTGGCGAGCCGGCTGCCTGACTGACTGACTGACTGAGAGGCAGTTAAAAGGGGAAGTATTAATGTTCACAGGACAGGGAAGGTCCACAAGGAAGTGAAGGTAGTGATGGTGACTGGGTGGAAGGGGTGGGGCGGGACTCGTCTCCTCTCTCTTTCTCTCTCTCTCTCTCTTCTGCCAGCTCTTACAACTCATCATGTCCATCGTCTCCATCCTCACCGTCAGAGTCCTCGTCCTGGCCTTCATCCACATCATCCAAATCCTGGAGAGCAGAGTCACTGATTAATACAAAATCCCTCAATTCTCCCAAGCAGCTCTAAAACATGAGGCTGAATTAAAATACTGCGCAGTCACAACCACACCTTACCTGTCCATAGACTAGACATTCCTTCATGTCTAGACAGGTAAGGTGAGGAGATGCATCAGAAAAAGGAGGGCACTAATGTTGACTACAGTGCCGCACGTGCAGCTTTTGTGGAGGCTCAGGTCTCCGGGCTAAGCCCAGTAAACAGCTATGACAGCTGCAAGAGGAATTAGCAGACAGCAGTCGACTCTGCTGCAATTAGACTTCTGGGAAGGGGGCGTAGTAGTGGTAGTGGAGCGGGAGGGTGCTTGTAAAGAGGATCCCTACTCATGTGCACTGGATGCAATAGAGTTGTAGCACACATGCAGGCATTATGGAAGAGCCCATACACCCAAACTGCATGTTTGACCAAGATATGGATGCAGATTCCCCTGACAGAATAGCAAATATAATTTTTGCCAATATTTTCTAAAATCAGCACACAGACTTCTTCAAATGGCCATTGACACTTTAGATGTATAATGATAGCTTTTCTTCAGTTATACCATTATAAGTGAGATCTAAGGTTACAAGCTAAAATCCTCAAAGGACCTGGTCCTGTGAATCTATTTTTGGTAGCTTCAGAAAAGATGCCACATATGCCTCCAAAAAGTGCTAGAGTTTCAACAAACATGTACACGCTAATCTAAGCTCTTGACTTCAAGCTTTATATCAAGACTCAACTTTAAAAAGTAATCTCAATAAAAGGACAGTGAGATGCAACCATGTTTCAGTGCATTAAACAAAATGAGTTCCTACAAAATGCTTATAGGTGCAAAATATGAAGCTTTTTAAGACCACACCTTCAGTGTAAAATAAAAATATTTTAAACTCTTAATAATAATAATGATAATAATAAAAGTCAATTTGCACCAACATAGTTTCACATCAGAACCTGCATATAACACACATCTAACCATCCAACTGCCATTTTAGCATTGTTTGTTGTTTCAGTGCTGCACTGTAATTGACCAGAGCAGCAGAGATCGATGGACAGGGTTGAGTTTTGCTTAGCACTCCGATACATATCAGGGTAGCATAAGTATGTAATAAGTTCTCATAAGGCTACATTTATGCTGTAATTGAGCTGCCTCCCATAAAGTGAATAGCTGCGTGATCTGATGATCTTACATCTGCATCCAGTTCGTCATCCTCGTCTCCTGCCGGGGCGCCACCCTCCTTACCACCGCTCTCTAGGAACTTGGTGAAGCCTTCCAGTGTTCTCTCCCCATTGTAGTCAATCACCTGTTGATCAGAGATTATGAATGATAAATGTTCAAGATTTACAATTCAAGTCTATAAAATGATTGAGTGTTTCGTTGCCCCCCCCCCCAAAATTAAAAAAAATATATATATATTTTATTGAGCCTTTCACACATGTGTGCCATTTCAAGGCAGCCAGTAAACCTTGGCACTCTGTCTTCAGATGGTGCCAACAAGTTGTCCAGGGTTGATCTATGAGCAGTGACACCGCAACAAGCAAGTGGGATGATTTCTAAAATAAGTTTGCACATGAAAAGGACAAACAAAGGACAACTACAAAGCACCCAATTTAATTTTTGGTGCCATGAATTCAACCATGACAGCCATCCTCTCTCAGCCATCTCTAGGGTCTTCTGCATGCTTCATCTAATCAGGGTTATGGGCTAATCCTTAGACTTACTACGGGATGGCCCCAATACATACCACATCTTTAAGGTTGCTAAAATGAAAGCCTGCATGAGAGCTATGGAGATAGGCAGGTGCAAGCTGAGAGTCTCAGAGAGAGTGAAGTCATTGAACAGGAACCAAACACCCACATAATGTTGCGGAAACCTTCAAGGCCAGCAGGGTCAGGTTTCTGCACATGGTTAACGCTGCTAAATCAAGAGGCACTAATGATAAGTCTCTGTGGTAGTGATGTTGGATCCAATTAACCACCCAGATCACAACTCACAACTGCTAAGGCATGGAATGAATGAGAGGGAAAAAGGGGAGAACATTTACAGAGATGAGTGTGACAAAACCGGGCAAATGAGGCTATTAAGCAATCTCATAATTCAATTACAATTCTGGGTGGCATGGTTTGATGAATTGAAAACAAGTCGACGCCAGTGTTTGTTGTGTCAAACCTTTGACCCATTAAGCTCCAAATGAAACATAACTGGCAACTGCTCTCGAGGGTCATTGATGTGCAGTGTGAGAATATACAGCAGTTAAATTTTATGCTACTTAATTAAGTTAACTGAATGACTTATGATGATTGTCAGTAAACAATACTGACAATGTCTGGGTAAAGCTTTTATAAAACTAAGTGTGTCCACTTAAATCTCTGACAGTGAACAGTCTGATGTAGCATTAGTACTGGGGAAAGGGCACAGGGCTTTTCAACTCAAATTATGTTATTTTCTTCTCCCTGATGGAGTTGGTTCAAGTTTTGTAAACTGATGAAGTGTGCATCAGTTCGTCTCCTTTGTTTGTGCTGAAATTCACACTCTGCTCTGCTGATGTCAGTCTATAGAAAAGCTAAAATATTAAAGTCATTAAACACGAAATGCAGCCAAGCATCGGCTTGTAGGTTTACACATGCTGCTCAGCATCCAGATGCTACATTGAGACTCAGTAGTTCTGTTCCATCAACGTCATGGTTTTTATCTGACATTACTACACCCAGATTTAGAACCTTGTGGTTGTTTGCCTTCGTAGCAGTGAAGTTGACCTTTGACTATTTGAAAATCATAATTTTACCCTACAACTGTGTCATAATTAGCATATGAATTGAGAATCATTGTGACCTTTGATCATTTTTTTCACACACACTTAGATTCAAGTCTAACTGCAATAAAGCTGTAAAACAGTAAAACACTCCGTGACAGGCTCTCACCTTGCGGTCTTCTCCTGCAGGGAAGAACTTTAGAGTAGGGAAGCTGTGGACTTTCACTGCCTCGATCTCATTGGCTGTGGAGTCCATCTTTGCCACAATGGTGTCAGCGCTGTCCTTATACTTCTCTCCCAGCTTCTCCCAGATGGGAGCCAGCTGTTTGCAGTGTCCACACCAAGGTGCATCTAAATACCACAAAAACCCAGTTAGTTTAGTAATTAATCAGTGAACACATTTAGGGGCAACATCATTTCAGCAGTGACTAGTTGTTAATTTCTTTCAACATACTATTTATTGAGCTAGTTAAATCATGACTAAAATTAATGTTTAAGTAAATCCCTTAACACTGTAGAGCTAAAGGCAGGCAAATGCACTTAACATGCAGTCTCACCTTTATGGCCTTCCTCCCCTCAACTTGACTGGCTAGTAACCCCCCACCAACACCTGTTAGGGAATATGGGTCTTCCCCATTGTGCATGACTAGCCATAAGCTGTATTTAAACAGACAGCGGTGGAAAATTCCTCCACAAATAGTGCAAATTTGGATGTGAATGGCTATAAAAATAATCCAGCAGCTATATTTAACCAGATCTTTTCAACATCAGTGTCTGGTAACAAATTTGCAAAAAGTGGGGCTGAAAACGTTGAGGGTGAAGCCAGCATCAGCTCTTCGGTATTTGAAAAGGGCTTAGCGCAGGGAAAGTGAGGAAGGGCAAGATTCAAGTTTCAGACTCTGCAGCTACAAGCTTTGCCCAACCCACACATGAGCAACTGAGCTTTTACTGTCTGAAAATACCCATTTAACCTCTTTATCACGACGTAGAGACTGTTGATGATTGTGTTTCTGTGATTTTCAGACACAAATTTCTCCTGGCTGACTGGTCAAAAAAAAAAAAAAAGGATAAAAACAGAGATTCTTACAGAATTCCACAAAGACGTTCTTAGCCGGATCAAAGGCGACCTCCTCGAAGTTCTTGCCCACCAAAACCTTGACAGGGTTTTTCTCCCAGTCTTCAGGGATGTCCTGGCTCATGAGATGGGGCTGTAAAAGAACATGCAGACAGACAATGACATTAACAGTATTTAAAATTTAATTAAAGTTAATCACTTGAATTGAACTCAAACTGTAAATTCAAGACCAAAATGAACAGTAAGCACTATTACGAATGTTCAAGGCCATCTATAGTTTACAAAAGCCAACCACTCCACCTTCTCTCTCTCTCACTCACTTTGAGTTTGCCCTCAGTGAACAGTGTGCAGAATTCAGTGATGCCCTCTGCTGTGATGGAGTCACTCTCTGGCTTGTACTTGGTCATCTCGTCCTCCAGTGTGATGAGGCGGATGGCTGGGCACTCCTCTTTCTTCAGGCCAAAGAACTCCAAGATACGCTGGTTGTCATCCACATCGCTGTCAATGAAAATGAACAGGATCTGGGTGGGGTGGGGTGGGGGGGGGGGGGGGGGGGGGGGGTTGTTAGGTGTCAATATTTGAATTTGGTCACAGGTTCCTCAACATATTGTGCTGAGCTAAGCTTTAGAAATTAAAGACATTTGTGTAATGCGTGCAGAGTGCACAGTGTTCATATTTGACAGGTTAAGGACAAGTGCAGTTTGAAAGAATGACATGTCTCTTAAGACAGTTCACCTACCTTTCCCTTGAAACCCTCTGCAGCTTTCTTAAACTGGTCCATTTTGTCCTGGAAGTCTGAAGCAGCTTTGGGAAGAAACATGAGGATGTGGGACTTGATGTCTCCACCAAAGATTTTAGGAGCGGTCTGCAGGAAACACAAACACACAAGTTTGATATGTGGGTATCACACTTAGAATTGTGCCGTTTATTGTTGTGGACAGTAATGGTTAAATGAGACTTAAGCTGTCATGTTGATGTGGATGGCTCCAGTCATTACCTGCTCAGTGAACTCAATGACCAGAGGCAGCTGGTTGGCCTTGACAAAAGCCAGGAGTTTCTCCTTGGTCAGCTCTCCATCAAAGGTATTACGCCCCTCATCAAACTGTAAATAAAACAAACATTTAGAGACATATATATATATATATATATATATATAT
>CM076650.1:23888732-23916877 GCA_038496675.1 Rachycentron canadum | reverse complement strand
TATATATATATACACACATATATATATACACACACACATATATATACACACATATATATACACACATATATAAATAAAAAATAAACACCACAGATATTATGCACTCATCTAGTCTGCCTGTGAACACCACAGATATTATGCACTCATCTAGTCTGCCTGTGAACACCACAGATTTACTGGACAAACCACTTAACAAAAATCTTTGGTGAACCCCAGCCAATGAAAGGGCCTTTTATTGGGTGTCAAGAATAGCAGTGGTACAGCTGTGCCAAGCAGCTTTTACTGGCACACTATAGGAGAAAGGATATTTGGCCAGTGGCATGCTGCCAGCCTTGCGGGCACTGACTGAGGCTATGAAACTTAAGCCCTCAACCTCTGTTGCAATAAACAAGTGAAAGACCCCAGTTGTTTATTAAGACTGAGCCCCAGATTTGAGAGGGTTTGCTTAACTGCAGGCAATGAGCCCACATGTCAGCAGTGGTGTTTGTATCAGGGTGAAGTTACCAACACAGATCAGAGGCCAGACAATGGCAGAGGGAGCATTGAGCCTTGGTCAATGTGCCACAATGAAAGATCATCCATGACTGAAAGGACTGAGTGCAGCAACAGTGATATATTTAAAGACTGCACATTATAAATTGTCAAACAAAGTGATATAAAGCATAATGGTTAAAAATTAACATAGGCTGCAACAAGCGAATGTTATCACTTGATTCATTGTTTAGTGTATTCATTTGTCTGACAAGAATGAAATGAAATCAATCAACAGCCCCAGAACAAAAAAAGATATTTAGTTTGCTGTCATGACAAAAAAGGCAAACCATCACATTTGAGATGCTTGTAGCAGCAGATGTTATTGTCTTGGATATTGATTATCAAAATAATTAGTCCTTAAACTAATAGTTACAGCTCTGATATTAATCAAAATTAAATACATTGTACAGGTAATATGCATTTAAAAAAAAAAAAAACTACGTACACTAATTATATAGCACACTTCCAATGCCTCACACAGAAACATGTGTGTTACTAGAGACCAGAATCACCAGCGAGTAATTTTTTTTAATTTACTATCTATACCTGCTTATGAACATTTCTTTTTTAGATTCTACACTGATGCTTTTGAAGGTGTACCCTCATGTTAATTTTTGCTTTTACAGGTGTGTTGATTCCCAGTATGATCATTTTGGAGGATGTGCTGTTAAACTATGTTGCATCATACAGTGCTTTATTAATTTACATCAGACGCCATTGGTTTTAGCAAGCTGTACCTATTAAAGTGGCAGTTGAGTGAATGTTGTACTGTAGTTGTTTGACATTTATGTTTCATGTAAACATCCCTGCTCTTAAGAGTAAGTGTGCCTCATTTTCAGCATTAATCATTTTTGTTATGTTATGGCATATTATGTATTTTAGAGGACTATCTGCCGTAGTAAAATGATGTCTTCCTGCATATTTCTTCACATTGCTTAACTTTAATTGACAGACACTCTGGACCTTGAACCAGTTTGACAAATCCTCACACTGACTGAGATACTGTTGTGCTGATAACAAAGCAATGATCTCCATTTTGCAAGGGATGGTTGTCATCAATAACTGTGACAGAAGAGGGATATCCCCTGTTCTGTTATGGTTAAATCCTAGAAGTTTTTAGATTCCCCAAGTACAAGGTAGGTAGAAAGGAGAAAGTAAAAGGCATTCAGCTGCTAACCATTCAGCCAATGGGGCTACTTGAAAGATGGGCTATCACCAAATACAGCTCTTTACCATTTATCAACATTAGCTCAATGTGTTGAGGTCAGTGGGTTGGTCGTACAACAGGCCCAAACGCAGGCACACATCTTACATGTTAAAAAGGACACCAGACAGGCCAAGATTAGCAATGGAGAGGAGCTACTGTGAGGTCGACAGCATCACATTACCAAGGTGTAGATCAAGAACACACACAAGTGTCTTCAACAGTTTTAACTGTAAACTGTTTTAGGGTGAGTGTCACAAGCTGATCCAAGGATACAGAAACAATTTAAAATATATTGGAATTACACAAGATAATGAGGAACTATTACTCATTGTCCCATGTGTACTTTGAGATGTTCTGCAGCCAGTTTGTCCAGAGGTTTGAATATACAGACTCAACAAGTGTGTAGACACTACAACACCTAAATGAGCTATTTTGAAACAGTGAAGACATAAACAGAAGAACTTGAAGTCACCTTCTTGAAGAGGACAACACTGTCCTTGGACACTTCAAACTTGGAGTAAACAGCATCATCTGAGGTCATGGCAAAAGGAATGTCGTCAATGGCTTCAGCTGCTTTTTCATAGGCCTTGGCACCAGCAGATTCAGCATCCTACAGACACATGACAGATTTTCTGAAGATGAGGCGCAGTGCAAATAATCCCTAATGCCTAAAACCTACTTAATAAACATTTAACCTTCAGTTTGGCTCTTTAGAGCCTTGAAAAGAAACAAAAACATAATCTATATCTGAACAACAAATATACCAATTAGATAAAATCTATTAACTGAGCTTTTGACATGATAAAGTATCAGAGCTGTGGAGAATTTTTTTAAAAAGTTTTCATTTTTGAGAAGATACTGTATATGCATGGGAAAGTAACTGTATTATTAACTATTATAATTATTAACTATCCAACAATCTAACCAAAAAGTGTAAAGGTTACAAACAAAACAAAGGACCTTATTGCCTATATAAATATGAAGCTCATCTAGTTTCTAACCTTATCTAGTTCAAACCTTTATCTGAGTTGTACCTTAAAGAATCCGATGACTGCCACCTCATTGTCGGCGATAACAGACTCAGCCTCTGTGACCCCACCAAGAGTAGCAACAGCTGGGCCCGTACGCTTCTTCAGCCAGCTGACAATGTCATCTGCCTGCCTTCCAGCTGCAACACAATAACTCAAGGTAATTCTGTATATACAGACATCACACAAAGACTCGTCATATTCACAGGCCAAATTCTTTGACTTGTGATCCAGCAGACCTCATTTGAATTTCCTATACTTTGGTCAAAGAGTGGAGGCACAGGGAAACCATTCAGACATTTTCTGGAGTGAAAGTTGAAGTGCATTTTTATAGCGAAAGATCATGTACAGCAAAAACAGACCATATTTTTCCTGAAACCTCAACCATACTGTTACAACTTCAGATGACAATACAGGACGCTGCTTTTTTGGTGCTTCAATTTGAAAGTCAGATAATTGTAGAAGGGCAATTGGAATCATTACATGAACTTTATGAGGCTACAAAAAAGACTGTTCAAATTTAAGTGGAAATAAAAAGACAGACCTGGCTGCCAGAGTGATGCAACACAGTAGCAATACCACAGAGAGACACACATTAATTAAATGACACAACATGTGGTCTTCGTGCAGTGTGTGGGAAACGAGAGAGTGGTGTTTCCTGAAGCTGAACTCAAGTCAGAGTAGTCATTTCCACAAAAATATCCCATCTTGCTCTCCCCTCCCTTTCCAAACTGAACCTGGCCCCGGCCAGCGGAGGAGAGGCGACGTGAAGAACTGCACATACCTCTAACCCAGCTGGGAGGCCGGGCTCAGAGTCAGCATGAGAGGAACGTGCAGAGGAGGCCCAGCCTACATTCTGTCTCAGTCATGTTGCTGAGAGCTGATTGGAAGAAACAGTGGCTGACTCACTGTTTCTGCTGCTGTGCAGATCATATTACCACAATGAAGAAAGTCACTCCTGTTTTCTGATCGTATTCTACTTGCGACCTCCATAGGATTTCACAACTTCAACATTATAATATGAAATCATACTCATTCTCTTGACTATGACAGATTACATCACACTGTTAAAAAAAAGAAAAAAGTGAAAGAAAAAGAAACAAGACAACCTCCTGTTCATCAAGATACTTTTGGTAAAAATGTACTACTAAAATCAAAATCCAGAAAGTCATTTAGAAGAATAAGACTGTTACATCTGGCTGAAATATGACCTGCATCACCATATGACTTGTTAATTCCCCCCCACTGATCCCAGCTTCTAAGTCATTATCTAATTTGAGCAAACCCATAGTGACAAAACAACACTGATGCTCACCAGAGTACTCTTTGGGTGACTCCTTCTCTCCACCCTTGAAGAATTTGATGGTGGGGTATCCCCGGACGCCATACTCTTGTGCCAGTTCCGTCTCCTCTGTAGCGTCCACTTTAGCCAGGCGGATCTCTGACCCCTCAGCCTTCAGCATGCCAGCTGCCTTGGCATACTCCGGAGCCAGGGCCTTGCAGTGACCACACCATGGGGCATCTGCAAGGCACACACATAGGTGGAATTTTAAATTTAGTGGTTTGACACTGAAATTTTCATTATTCATTCCATGTTGGCATAAAATAAATGAATTAATATTGAAATAAAAGCAAGCCATTGCATTTGTGTCCCTATAATTATCCAATTTTATTTTTTCAAATAAATGATCAAAATGATAATTAAACTCATCAATTTTATGACTTATCCATCAGCCCTGCTCATACAATGCAGGCGAAGAACAATTTACATTTTTGGGTGCAACTAAGTGAGGTTGGAGACTTGTTTTATCAAGGAATGGTGGGAAGAGGAAATTCCTCTTAAAAAAATGATTACATGGTGGCTGGTGCTGCTTTCCATCAAAATGTAATCTCATTTTAGCTGTGGTTTCTCATGTTACTTTTGTAAGTCATGGTGTCCAATTCTGCACCAGGAGAGAATCTCCTCATCAGATGTGACACGTCAAATAAAGTGACCTACATTGCACCACCTTTAATTCTTGGGTAATAACAAAACTTCCTTGTACCAGTTCAGTCACTATAAAGGCACACATGAACTTTTGCAAAGTACACGTCAACCTAGCTCCACATACATACGGAGATCCCGCCCAGCTGAGAAATACGTGGGGCAAACAAAGCCTTCATCCCGCCCCACCCTGAGTTCATTGGAGGGTTTCCCCCACGGCCATCTCTGACTGGTCCACAGATGTGTCACACAAACTGAGCAGGTCAACAATCTGACAAAAGTGAAGCGGAATGGGCCTGTTAGCTGTGAAGAAGTGGCTCGTTTCAGCTTGGACTATAAAAACTGAGCAGGAAATTGGCTAAATAAAATACAATGAAACAACCACTGAGTTAACATTAGAGTAAAGAAGATCTCTGGGCTGCACGAAAAGTGAAAAGTGCATCATGAAACCAAAGCAGGCAATCGAAACTCTTTTAGCCTCGAGCTACTTATAATAAGTGTCTTATTACTGCTCTCGTTATTTTTCTCAAAACACAATAGGATGCAGTGCTAGCTGTTATCTCTGAAGCAACCTGGCCCCGTAGCGAAGTTAGAGCAAATATATGGCTCAACAGATGTGATGTGTTTAAAGGTAATAGGTAATATAAATAAGCTGAGGGCTGCTGTGTTTAGCCAAGTTTCGCATTTCCTCAGCATCAGGTCCCACTTTGATGATACTCGGTGCTAGCTAACCAGCTTCATGGGGAAACAGTCTGACAAAGAGGAGACGCAGTTAACAAGCACCGTCCTGTGCGACTGGCTTTTGAACAACCAGTTGAAACAGCTTCACGCACGGATGCAACATTGAGCACGGCATCAGTGAGTTAGCTGAGCGGCGGCAGCAACTTGTCACAAGTGTCAAAGTTTAAGCTGCCACTGACCCAGGCGGCGTTTAGCTAGCTAGCGGGGCAGTCGGCAAGTCGGCAGGGGATGGTTAGCGTTAGCTGGCGGGGTTTTGTGGCTGAAGTGCTACTTACAGAATTCAACCAGGATGTTGGGGTGAGCTTTGAGAGCCTCGTCGAAGTTACTTTTCTTCAGCACCAGGACATCTTCTTCCTCAGCGATCTCAGCCCTGCTGGCCACCGCCAGTGTGCAGATGAGCAAAAACTTCAACATAGTCGCTGTCGAGTACTGTTCCTGACAGAGACTAGAGATGCAGACACGGTCGGTTGCGGTTTAGCAGAGAAATTGGTCTTCGTTTTGGTCTTCTTCGTTGTTTAATGTTGGGAGAGTAGCTGGTATTTTGTGTCTACCGCTACTAACGTGGCATCGCACGCAGAAACCGGAGGGGTCAGCCGTAGTGCGCATGCGCATTTATCAGGCCGAAAGCAGTTCGTGTTGAATTGTGACTGGACCACGACGGGCTGCACCTGGAAGTGAATGAGCGCCGCTCCCCGCTCCCTACGTACACATCAGCCCTGAGTGATAGCGGAGTGGTCACAGAGAAATGAATGGAAAACAGGACTTTTTTTTCTTGCCACCACCCTGTAAATGGGCAGACATATGTCTCATTACAGTTTCTTACAGTCACATCGTGTCGTAGGCTTATTCATTGTGTTTACTAAATATGAGAACAACATGTTAGCAAAGATTCAACCTGGGTCTACGATGTGTTTCCTGGCTGTGTGTTATGAAGTGTATGTAACTAAGTGCAAAGGCAAAATGATGACTAGCAGGTACACATATGTCACATGACGAATGACACCTGTTTACACTGTGACAACAAAAGACTGAAATGCCCTGCTCACTCAAAAATCAGACAAACAAACAACACCAGCTGATCGGTAACCATTCTGTCATTGTTCAGTATTGTCACTCTGAAAGCTTCAGAAATATCAGAGACTGGGCAAATAAACCTGGGCAATGAAAGCAAAACTACACATACTACTGAAGTGACTTTTTAAGGGGAAAGCCTGAGCATCTCTGACTTGGGTCCCAGTGAGATGCATGTTTTATACATTTAACTGAATATTTCTCCCCTTTCATCAATATGTACCTGGTGTTGTGCTTATTCACATTTCACTGTCATCACATTTCTCTCCCGAGTTGTTGCTTTATTTAGTAAAAAGAGGAAATGTGGTTAACCAGTAGTTAAAAAGGTGACAGTAACATTACATCTAGTCGTATCTGGTCAATGTTTTTATAATCTATCCTCTTCTAGCCCAATTTTTCTTGACAGAAAAAAAAAAAAAAAATCAGCTATGGACAAGTCAGTCTATGAAAGACCAACTTTTGAGGATGTGTTTAGTGTGAGCTGAGTGAATTTGAATCTTGTGCAAACTGTGTTGTGCTATAAAGATAAAAATGTAAAAAAAAAAAAAAAAAAAAAAAGTAAGAAAAAAGACGGAAAGAAAGTTAAGGAGATGTTGAGGAAGCTTTCTTTTATCTATGCACAGTTACATCTTTGAGACATATACATTGTCAGGGATCTTGATGAAAATTGAAAATTTTGCAGACATGTTTTTACACGGCTCAAAGTGACAAATATCAGGTCATTTTGAGAAAGTACCTCAATGTTCACTGAGGTTCTTGTTAGACGCATAAAACATATCAAGAGGCAAGAAAAGTTATGTGAAAATTACTACAGGAGTCATTCTAAGTGGATTTACTTTGATGTTTAAGGTCATCACCTAGCTTCTGCTAAGCTTCAACAAGTAGACAGTTTCTCCCACAGTTTATCATGAAACTTGGCCCAGAGGCAGCGCAGCAGCCCCAAATAATCAGTGGCCCTATTCTTCCCAAACAATTGAACCTTGGTTGCCTGTAAAACATTTTCCCAGTAGTGTTATGGAAAAATCAGACTTTAGAAAGCTTCTCTAGACAGGTTTTTACAGACTAAGCAGTTCTAACCATGATAAATAAACTCAACATAATGTGTAAAATGCAATTTTACACTTTGATTGTCCTTTTAACAAAAGATTAATAATCTAATTTTCATAGACTCATTTTTCTTTTCTTTTTTCTCTGCCAACACCATTAAAATTAACAATAATAAATGCTGTGATTGTAGTTGCAGATTAGGTCAGACTACTACACCGATAACACATCAATCAATACAAATGTATTCCTCCTGCAAATAAAAGTGTCTGCATGTTGAGGTCTGTATTCAGCCTTTAGTGACAGATGTTTTACTGAGGGCCCCACAAGATATTACAAACCTGACAGAAATTATGTAGGGTGTTATATACAGTATTAAATCTAAACATTGCAGTTGGTACTGTCACCAGTACTTGGAAACTGACTCGTGTTTTCTCTCTGGATAAAAGTGAAGACTGCACTGACCTTAAACTACACCTCATTTTTGTGTTCATGGCATCAACTCCATTATGTTTCCCTGCCATAATGTTTTTCTACCAAATTTTACTTGATAGTAGAAGGGCTGTTTGGAAAAAGGTGACAATAACATTACATCTTGTGGTGTCAGCCTTTTTATAATATATTTTCTGTTGCCACACGTTTGCTATTCATCTGCACCTTTCATGTTAACCTGCAGCGCTTTTGCAACTCATCAGGTACAGGGAGAGGCTATCAGTTTATTTTATCAAGGCAAGTTTTTAAATGCAAACAATGTCTTTGCTCACTGTGGTTTCTATAAATTTAATCTCAATTTTATTATTTGCTTAACTTTTATGTACCCAGTCAGATCGACAGTGAACAGTCTGCTGTAAGAGGAGGCCTTAGTATTTCAAAAAGGATTGAAATAAAAATCATATAGAAGAAGCTTTGTCATGAGTCGTGCGTGGGCAGTTTTGGGACAGCTTCACCTCCTTGAAAGCTGCATGGACATGAGGAAACCTGTCTTAAAATATTTTTCAGCCAAATGCAACAGTCTCTCTATACAGTTGCCATTAATATTAGTGTTGTCAGAGTTATTACTTTAATGATTTTTTTTTCATCAAAGACCTCTAAATTAGAGATGTGCAATGAGTGAACCAAATGGTCAGATGGTCAGATTATATGAATCTAGATAAAGGTTAATATCCTAAGTATATCTTACATGTACATGTAGAGAATGGTTTAACGGGCTTCAACTTTTAAGCTACTGAGCTGCAACTCAATTCCAGGGAAACATCTCTTTAGTACAGTTACTCTATATGCAGTAGATAGAAGAGGTAAATACTTTACTTAATGCAGCTTTAATTGATGTTTCTCTTATCACAGTGTGAAATAGCGTGAAAGAGTCACTTTCATGCTATTAACACCTTAATATGCAGCTCCTCTCAGCTTTATGGAGCTTAATGACATTTCAGCTTATAATATCTGAATTGTAGCCAACAATAGTTATCACAGCAAGCAACTGTTATCATGGAAAAGGCTTATACACTACCAGCTCAGCACCAAACAGAGGACAGCCACAGACCAGCTGGTGACCACACAGGAGCATTTAGCAGCTAAAAGGACAGATATTTCCCTCAGACCAAACAGACACTAAGCTCAAGAAATCTTGCAGCACATTGTTTAGGGCCTGGAAAGCAGCACGGGGAACTGGTCGAACCAACTAGCATTTCCAGGTTACTTACACAAAGTGGCCAAGCAGCATGTTAATGGCAGTTCTCCCTCTCTGATGCACATCAGCTGGTTGGCTTTGCAGAGAAAATAGTGGAATTTTAAATGGGCTCACATGCAGAATTGATTAATGAGAGTGGACGCTTCTTTTTTCTTTTAAGCCACAGACATCAGGGGAAGTATAAAATATGAATTATTTTATTAAAATTGAAGAACGCACCTTGGTGCAGTGTTTAGCACTGTTGCCACACAGAAAAAAGGTTCTGGGATCAAACCCTGGGCCTGGAACCTTTCTGTATGTTTGCATGTCCTACCTGCATGAGTTTCCTCTGGGTCCTCCAGCTTCTTCCCACAGTCCAATGTGAGTGTGGATATGAATGTGGTTTGTCTCGATATGTCGGCCCTGTGAAAGACTGGTGTCCTGGTGTACCTTATACCTGTGAGACAGGTAAAATATGAGCACCTTGTGCTTACATGGATTACTAAATTAAATGTGTGTATATGTACAGAAATAAATCTGTACATACATACAACATGCACTTTAGCTAACTGCACCATGATTATTATAGTTATTTATTTAAAGATATTCTATGAATGGTGAACACAACTCCGTGAATTCAAAATAACTTGAAAATTGATCAGTTCTGTGTTTTTTGTCCAACTAGAGTTGAACAACAAGACATTATGAGTTTGGCTGAGTCAAAAGGACGTAAAGAGCTGGCAAAGAGCAAATCTAATTGTTCATATGAATGACTGAAGTTCATGAAGGATGAGGACACAGACAGTGCTGGAGCTCATGTTTTGACCATTTGGATGAAGTCAGACCATTAAACCATAATAGGATTTTAACAAGGATGCTGGCAGACAGATAGAGAGGAGAGCCCAACGTTAACCTTTCTATACATTTATTCATTAAAAAAGTGCAGTTGCCATGCCAATGCTACGAGTGCAGGCCCCTGGAGTCCTTGAGGTTACTGGAGAGAGGACATTCAATTACAGGTAACTCTGAATGTGATATGAGTTTATAATCAACCATGTGTGCATTGATGTGACAGTCAAAATGACCAGCATGTTTCATTCATAATGTGCACCATGTGAAAGGATGTCATTTAAAAAGAACAGTGAAATGGCAACTAATGAGTCATTACATGTAAGAAACATGTTGAATTCTCTGAAGCCTGGATCCAACATGTGAATCAAGTTTCTGACAGCACATTTTATATTTTCAATATGAGGTTGATGTACACTGTGTTGGCAAGTTTAAGAGGTGTGTATTCTTTCACAAAGCAGACACACACTGAAATAATCAAGTGTTTGCTACAGGTACAGCGTACTCATAGAGTTCTTCTGTACATCAGTGATGGTTATCTGTGAGCCTGTGTAGCAATGAAATGACATATTGTCTTCCTCTTTTGGTGGCATGTGACTCCTCTGAAACATCGCATACAGCCATTTCTCATCAGTTTGATCCTGACTATAGGGCTTGGGTTTCAGCAGTATTGGTTTTTCAGTCAAACTCTGTGAGAGAGAAAGAGACAATTGTAGACAAAGGAAGAATTGTATCTAAGTGAATTAATATTTGGATATTTCCATAATTCCGCTGTAATGATGTATGTAGTATTTGCACATGCCTAATCTTAAATAATATAATCAGGCAGGACAAACATAAGTTGTTGTTGTTCGTTAGCAAACAGGTTCCTATTTACACATCCTGCAGAGACATTACAGCACTAGAATTAATTTGGAGTGATGTTTTTGGACACCTGATTCTGATATCTACCTATTTAGATGCCAAAGGCTTCACAAGCTAGTGACTAATTTGTGTGTGGTTTGGTGCTGACGAAGAAAGACACAGTGGGATTATCAGAGCTGTTTTGTTGAGAGTTCTGAGTCAGAAATCCAAAACAGTGAGCACAAAGATGCTTATAAAGGCTCAATAGACAAGAGATGAACTGTACAGTCGGGTGATACATTTCTGTGGGTGTGACAGTAAGTGATCCTTCACATTAGTGTTAACACTATATAATGTCACTGAATGACAATATAAAGTACTAAATACAGTGCCTTATGAGGACATGAAATCTCCTTTAGATAAAAACAATTACACAATTTGATTTGTAAAGCTCCCAATGCTGCTACACTGAAAAATTTAGGAATAATTAAAAAAAAAAGAACAAAACTGACAATAAGAGAGTGCAAATTCCTCACTCTTACTGAAAGAGCCACACCAGAAAAAAATGAGAATGTGAGAGGGTCACCTTTAAAGTTTGAATTAGTTATTAATAAAAGAACATAACTAAGTAATATACTGTATTGCAGCTTTTCTGGTATCAATACATTGTGTTTTTTCTGCTGCATGTGTCACTGTGTTGTAATTAAAAATGTTTCCTTTCTTTAGCATGACATTTTCTTCAAATACTTTTATTTTTCATTGAGTTCTACTAATTACATTCACTGATTTATTTTTAATGTTTAGTAAAGGTAGATTTAAAAAAATATATTTTATTATGACATCCTGTTGTGAAGTGAAATGTTTGGCCACAAGATGGATCCATGCCTCCAACACCAAACTGAAAGAATTTGAAGAGGGCTCATTTACTGCATATTATTTGTGCAATGGCCCACTCTAGTGGTAAATACAAGGAAAATCAGATTACAGCAATACAAAGACTGAAACACCCTTCATTGGGGAGAGTTAAAAATCATATTACTTTATCACAGAGATGCAGAGACAGTATTCTTTTTTTCTTTTTCTTAGCAATCACTACATTCAACAGCACATACTTCTCCCCAACATCTGTCACATCGGGGCGAACAGGCTGTAATATGATTCCACTTTTCAGCTGTGTCTGAGCAGCTCCTTTGTCAACAGACTTAACCTGACACCGCTATAAACAATTCACAATGAAAACTGTCTGTGTGTGTGTGTGTGTGTGTGTGTGTGTGTACAATAGTTTCAGTGTATTTCCACTATGTACCAATACAAATGGGACATAAAGTCACTTGAACTTGACTTCAGAAAGAAGCACTTGTGCTACTGACACTCAAAGCTGGTGTTTCTCATGTTTGTTGATGAGTTATTTCTGCTTATTAAATTACACACTATCATATCATTTGTGTTCTGTTGGAGGAAAATAACACACTACCAAACACCATGGTGAGTATTAGATTTTATTTAGCCTTTATAAAAATATTTACAGCAAACTTAGCAGTTATTCCACTGATTAAGAACTAGTATAGTAATTGGGAGAGATCACAAAGCATAGATAAAAGACACAGTGGGAAGAGTCGGCACTCATTGCTATTCCACTGGCTCCGGCAGGTCCTGATAGTTGTTGACCTCTGGAAGGTGATGACTGATCTCAGGTCTTTTACCGTTGAGCTCAGCGTACTCTACCGAACCCTGTTGACACAGAAAACAGATCATTAAATTGTCACAGCTGATTCATTTATGATCCTTAAAGACTGGCACACAACACTAAAGCGCACACCCATGCTGTTGCGAACTGCCGGGATGATATCTAAACATAAATAAGACAAAAAACAAGGTTAAAGATCAAGACAAGAGCACTTGTTTGCAACTTTTGGTAATATGTATGCAACACATTTGCCCCTTCCTGAGTTGAAATCTGATTTTGAGTTGTGTTCTCATCCATGACACACTTCAAGACACACTGTCAGACCAATAATCCATATCAAGGCTGATGAAAGAATCAACCATGCTTAGCTCATGATGTCACATCCTTAGCTTTTTTTTTATCAAATTCCTCTCTTTAGCTGCCTGGAACACCATGTAGGGACAAACAGTGGCATTGGGAGGGGTGGTGATTAAGGCTTGCTGGGGGACAGTACACTGGCTGAGATGGGTTTGGAGGTAATTTGATTGGTCCACAGTGCTGATCTGACTGGGCGATAGGGAAGGAAGCCCTATCCCAAATGTTTTTGTTCTCGTCCGGAAACTTTGACGGCCGTTTCCCTCTCAACTCTGTATTATTGGAACACAGAGGATATGTGTAACCAAGAGACATAAGGATAGTTTTAGTAATTTAGAATACAAATATTATTTATTATCATATTTTTACAAACATTTTTAATTTTATTCATCATATGTAACTAAAATCCACAGAAAATTGAGTTTGGTCAAAAGGCCTCTTATATTATATTCTATTCCCTATAAATATGAGATAGACATGTGTGACTATGCAAAGTGCAAAATTCTAACCAGAGAAGTATTTCCTGTCTAAAATGCATATGATTTTCATTTTGGTATACTTAAGTATAGATATGTGAACACACGGTAATCTAAATGTAGTAGCCAATTTATGTTTGTAATTGTAGTGAACTGATGCTTTAAAACACCTCAGCATTAGACTTTAATGTTTCACAGAATACTATTAAACAGTACATGTCATTATAATGACCTCAGTCACAGTTTATCAGTGGGCACTACATTCAAATTGTGATGATTCCAATGGAGGTTGTTGTGTATATGGGTCTAAATACAATGGCATTGAATGGCCCTGTGTGGCATGGTGCAGTGGCTAGCACTGTTGTCTCACAGATAGTATGTTCAATCCCTGGGCCCGGGGCCTTTCTGTGTGGAGTTCGAATGTTCTCCCTATGCCTGTGTGGGTTCCCTCAGGGCCCTCCAGCTTCCTCCCACAGTCCAAAGACAGACATGTTTTGGTTAATTGGCTCGTTGGAGTGAATGTTTGTTTGTGTCTGTATGTCTCTATATGTTGGCTCTGTGATAGACTGTCATCATTACATTCTTTGGGTTTAATTAGTGTGTTAAGTACCGTGTTATGTGTTAGTACTGAGCATTTTGAAATTTGAATTGAGTTAGTACTATACATATTGGCTAATCTAATCTTCAAAAAGTTTTAAATAAAAAAGTCAGAGGAACATTAAGCAAGTAACAAGTACAAATTGACATGAGTTTGTTTTGGTTGTATTAAACTGAATGAGATGATGCAAATAAATATTGTTATTTTTTATATGGAAATCAAATTAAATGTGCCAATGTTTGATGAAAATTGCATGGAATAACATATACAGTTTTTATATTCTACATATACAGTACATGACTGATATGGTTTGACATCATAGCCAAGCAAAAAAGGCACAAAAGTATAATGACAATAATAGTAAACAGCAGGAAGAGTTCAAGTGTGACTGTTAATTACTCACATAGTCATGATGACCAGCAGCACCTAAAGGAAAAAGCAATACAAATTAAATGTATTGGTTGGGTGTGTACTATGTTGACTCACAGGCTGATGTCAGAGTTATTCATTTGTCATTTGACAGTTATTGCAGCACGTGGCTGACTTTGCTGGCTCACATCTTCCTCCTCTGTAGAGGCCTTTGTTTCAGCCATAACTGCATCATCAGCCAATAAGCCAGGTTCCTGTCATCTAAATCTATTCCCTCTAACTCTTGAACTCAGACTTCTTTTCTCATTGGTGAACAGGAAACTTTAGCACTCTGATGTACTTGCTTGTTAGAAAAGTCCAGCCTCTGGCTGCTGTTCTAATAACAGGAAGTTCTTGGCTGCAGTAACAGGATATGGTCACTGTTTAGCTGGCCTGGGTACACTGTGTTTCTGTTAGCAATACATGTTACATTTTCAACTCATCTTGTAAATGATATTTGGTGCCTTTACTATTATCAGGTTTCAGTAAGAGTATTTAAAGCTGCATTAACACATTATTTGCCACCTGGGGGCAGTGCAACAGGTTAAAAAAACAGTGGTTGATATGTTGAACGTTGAACAAACAGATTCCTACTCATGCAGCATTGACATCCATTCACATGGTCATAGTCATAGTTGAATCCACTTTTCACTGTCCTTTTAGGTTGGTTTTGGTCTTGATCTACTCTTAAGGAAAATATCTGACCAGCTACTAAATATTCCACCAAGTGAACAGGAAGTGTAACGTGTAGGGTGGTCCTGAGAGCTCAAGACACTGCGACTTAAGAAAACACATTCAAATAAGAAAACACAAAGAAATTCAGCTATTTGACAACATGTACAGCAAATATACAATCATGCTGCAAATACTTGCAATGGAAGTGCACATGGATGACATCGCTGCCTGGTTCATGACTTTCTTTAAAAAAGTTATTCCAATAGGGATAGAGGGGGTGGCATGCAGTAAAGAGCCATGTTTTCTTGAGTTACAGTGCATCGAGCTCTCAGGGCCACAGTGAAAGTGTGTTTATCAGAACATTTTCCCTGAAAATAACTGTCTGATGTGGCTTGAAACAAGGTTGATGAGAGCATTGAACCAGAACAGTGAACAGAAAGATGCTAAGATGCTTGGCAGAGCTGAAGGGAAGAGAATACTTGGTTGATAATTCACTTTGTGTTTGTGATTATGATTGTGATTAATCTTTCGGGCCATTGATAATCTAAAAATATCCATCAGTGCAGCTTCAAGCTACTGAACTCACCATGTGGAGGGTTTTTGAGCTCGCTGTACACTGTGTCTGTGCCTTTTCTCAGTGGGACTGTTAAATTAAAAAGCAACACATTAGCCTGTTGGAACATCAAAAGACGAAGTGCGGTAGATACTGTCTGTTTGATCTGTCACGAAGAGAAACCTATAAATAGGTTGCTTGTGTAACATTCTCTAACAAATATCTCTGGTCTGATGGCATCTTGAGTGCAGGATGATAAAGAAGAGGGGGCCAGTACCAGCCTGGCGGTTAGTTCAACCCTTCCTGTTTACAAGACTTTAAGTGGATTTGGAAATCCCAACAGTTATCCCTCAAGTTACCACAACCTGAAGTTGTATTAATTATGGGTAATTAGGTGCCTCCCAGGAAGCACTGGATTGTCTTATCAATTATATAGGAATGCAGGCAAAGCAGATAGAAATGGATTTGGTGTGGTGGTTTGAAATACAAGGAGGGAATATGCAGAATGGTCAAAAAATTTAGAGGGAGTTTAGAGGGAAAGAATAGGCAGAAAAAAGATAGGAAACACATTTTGTTGGTGTGCTTGTGTGTAAATTGTTCACCTCTGGCAGCATCCGATGGCTGGGGATGCACCACCTCTGTGTACTCCACATCAGGCTCGCTGGACACCACGCTGCTCTCCTCGTCATTGGCTGCAATGAGTACATGAGCAAAATTCCTTTTGAAACATGTTAAACCCTCTCCATGACTTCATATTAACTTCATTATCAACATTGCGTTCTCTGAAGCGTTCAACCATATGACCATATGTTGAAAACAAGTTGGATGAAATGTATTTGTTTTTGCTAATAAAATACCTAATAAACTACAAACTGAGTCTATATTTATAATTATTAGCACAAGCTGCAAAGAGCCTGACTGGAATTGTTGTTTTTGGTGCATTTTTCACCTGGAACAGATTATACATGTGTTGAATCAAGGCATATACAACTGCAGATATAACTTGTATCCTAAAAATGTTATTTAATTTAATAATTTTGTCATATAATCATCATATACAACATTCATACCCTTCCCCTCCCTGCTTTTAAAAATATACTAAAGTAGTGCTATGACTGATGAAACTCAATGTAGGATGTTGTCATGTTGCTCACAATAACAACTGATCATGTCTAAATGATATTGTGGAATTAGTTCACAAACATTTGTGCAGTGTTTCTGACTAACCTTCGTATTTATGCAAGAATGAACGCAGATGTATTCTTGAAACATTTACAACATAGTGGATAGAACATGATGCAATAAAACCAAAATCCCCAATTTATGTATTATGGTAGGATGATCAGATGTGTTTGTCACATCTTCGGTGACAGAAGTAATTGTAAACTGTATTATATGCACTGCTCACCTGGTTCAGGAGGTCGTTCACTCCACACACTGACTGCAGTTCTGAGGCCCCTCACTGTGAGACACAGAAAGACAAACATCAGCTCATAAACCAAGCCAAGACATCAATCAAATTCTAGAAGTCCTGCACCGATTAGAATAAAGACATGTATACCCTAAAGGAGCTAGTTATAAGTTTTGCTTTTGTTACACAGCTAGCATTAACAACTGTTTACTTACCAGTCTAGAAGAAATGTTGTTCCTTTACTCTCCAAAAATGGTCTCCAACGGTGGAAAGCAACAACAATATTAACTTCTGAACTCGTAACTTAAAAAATCTTTTTATTCTGCTTCTGCTTCTGTCTATTTATCTAACTATATCTTCTATTGAAATTAGCATGCTAGCCAGCTAGCATCATCTCCAGGATGGTCTCATGATACTGAGCCACCCCATAAGGCTGAATTAACATCATGTCTTGTAAATGCATTCGTGGCTGAAGCTCTTCAAAAGACTGGTAAACAATTCTTAATGCTAATGTTGACAATGCACCAACAGCAAAACTTACGAATAGCTCCTTCAGTAGGTAATTAGCAGTAAAATAATGATAATTACAGCTTTTACCACCACAGGTATAAATATTGCCTGACACTTAGGTGTAAGTCTTTGAGAAATAGTTGAACTTTTTGGCAAAAGTACTTATTGACTTTCATGTTGAGGGTTAGATGAAAGGAACGATACAAGTTTTAAATGTGTCCGGTTATACGAAGCTACAAGTTAGCTTAGTCTGGCATAGAAACAAGGGAAACGATCGCCTAGCTCTGTCCAGAAGAAAAAAACAAACAAAGCTTACAATTTCATACTAAACAGTAAGTAGTATCAATCTTCACATCAAAAGCTCAGTAAGAAAGCAAGTGAGCTTTTTTCCAAAATGTGTCCCATTTGACCCAAAGTCAAGAGTATATTCAGTTGTCAAGAAAAGAAAATATAAGAGACACTTTCTGTGGAACAGCTTTACAACTGGGATCCAGTGGAGGCTTCGTTTCTCTTAAAACAACACCAGTAACAAAGCTGCACATCTCAAGTTTTCATCTGGTACGCACAGAAATCTTCCACTGCTTTGTGAACAATAGGTTGTTAATTCAGCAACGACTACACAATAAGATCTGGCAAAAACAACTTCCCAGTTGGTAATGTAATCTCACACAGCACAAGTAAAACTCATGTGATTAATTTCCTCCACCTGCTGCATGCATTCAAACTTGTTTGGCCTTAAACAAAATAAGCTCCACCCTCCTCAACACCAACGCTGGCCCCCTTAACCTGCTCCGTGCCAACAGAGGAAGTTTCTTGCAGACTCCATTGTTTCAACTTTTCAAGGAAGTCTCTTGTGCATTCCTTTTCAGGGAAATGAATCAACTTCATATTATGTTTGAAATCTTGTCTTGGATCTGTCATAAAGATGGTTGCACCATTCAAAACATAACAGTACATTAATGCATGGTCATATATTAAACATGTTCTATGACTTAGCCTATTTTTGCCTCAGAAAAGTTTTTACCACACATAAATTTAGAACATATACATGCAAATACTGGAGCAAAATGAATGCTGGGACATTTCTAA
Source organism: Rachycentron canadum (assembly GCA_038496675.1). Taxonomy (NCBI): domain Eukaryota; kingdom Metazoa; phylum Chordata; class Actinopteri; order Carangiformes; family Rachycentridae; genus Rachycentron; species Rachycentron canadum. The sequence goes on along the minus strand of CM076650.1, from coordinate 23,898,146 downwards.
ATAAAACCAATGTCTTTATTCTCTCTTCCAGTGTGTCAAGGGATCAACCAAAAATATATACACACATTTCCTGTGATGGTGATAAAATGTATACAAATGAATCTGTCAGCAAGTCAAAAAAAAAAGAAAAGAAAAAAAGACAAAGAATCACACATAGGTGACAAAGACAGGAATGTTAAGTATTAAGATATTAAATCAAAGGCCATTTAGATTGCAGGAGGAGGGGAGAGGGAGCAGCAGGTCCTGGTTTATATAAAACGCCCCTCCTTTTCACTGAGAAAACTCATCAGTGAAAAAAAAAATCTAATTCCTATAACACAGGGCATCATGATCATGGTTACTGTTTCTTTTTGTTTCTTTCAATTTTTGCTCTCCAAGTCTTTTCTTAGAACTTCTTTTTCTTTGAAATTATTTTTTAAATTATATTCAAGTCCCTCCCACTGCAGGGCATCTCCACACTTTGGCTGGAGTACTGTAGCTGCTCCTTTTGCTGATGTCAGTGGGAAGCGATGCCACGCTATCTCTTGTCCCATTGGTCACTCTCCCCTCCATGCCATCATAAATTGGCGCTGCGCCTAGAAGAAGACGATAATGGCCACTCTAAGCAGTTTGCAACAATTGGCAATCAAAGTCATGTCCTATGATTTAACTACTGAAGCATCTTGTACCTTGGAGCATTTACTTCCTACAGCAACAATACACAAACACAATGTACATGCAAAAAGGTCAGACACAGACAAAGACAGTTCACACATACACACATTGTTCATGCATATAAACCTATAACTTATAACAGAATATCTAGAGCGTCATGGACAATTACATAAACAAAGGTCACCACCACATGAGCTCTTCATGCATATTAGAACATAACTGATTGGAGTGAGGTTGTAAACTGTGGCAACAACAAGAAACATGCTGTTGGGATGGGAAATGATTAATGGCTGTTAAGATAATGACAAGGACAGCGGTACACCCGAGAAAGTAAAACCAATCTACCTGTGGCTGTTAAAAACCTCTGTCATGTCATGTCACTGTTAAAGGAGCCATTGAAGGCTTTCTGAGAAATGGTAAAAATAAGGTCAGCTGGGACATCATTGAAGTCAAGGAAAAAAACTACTGAATGCCAAAATGCAACCAATTTCTACTTTTCTTGACACATTACTACCACATTGATAGCATGAATAGCATGAAATCATTGGTAGGAATGCACCCCATACACGCAACATACAAACAAAAAGAACCTACTCATTAAAACATTGTTCCACTGTGCCACAGGGTACCTTAAATGTTTGGGAGTTTTTCATTTTCCTTTCCTTTTTTACTTTTATTATGCCAAACACTATTAACTTTATTTTTTACATCAAGTGCAATTCGTCACATCACTGTACAGCACATAACAATTACTACAGCAGTTACCAGCTCTACTAGTGCAGTATATTACTGAGTGCTAGCACTGTACCTTATACTGTATATTCAGTCCATGTGGTCCATACAGTCCATATCTGCTTTTAGCATCTATTTTAAGTTTTTTTTTGTTAGCTTTTTGTTACTGTCCAGAGTTTGTTTTGTTTTTAGTTTTCTTTCAGGCTGTTGTTTCATAATAACTAATTCATTTTTGGAATTTTTGTTTTTTAGCCTTTGCGATTTCACTGTTGTGTCTAATTTAAAGGAATAGTTTGACATTTAGATAAATGTTTTTTATATATCAATATTAGCCTTGCTAGTATGATGCTAGACATCAGGAGATGGTTAGCTTATTTTAGAGTATCATAGACTATAAACAGGGGTTAAGCAGCTAGCCTAGCACTATCCAAAGGTAACAAAGTTAATCTGTCTGACTTTAGCTATACTGAAGTATAAAATATCAATTTTACACATTGCGAAGGTGATTATTATTTGGCCAGGAGCAGTACCATCATGGAGTCTAAAGTCATCACTGTGAGGTTGCCAGGTTTTGAGAAAGATATATTTTAGTAGCCAAATCGTCAAAGTCAGAGCTCTTAGTTAATTTTTATTTGATCCCTGAATTTACTCAGTGGAGCAACAAAACTACGTCCAAGCCTCTTTCAAGTTTACAAAAGTCGACCCTCATATCACGCTAATGTTCAAATGATTGCTGCTTGGCAGACATGCAATCTAAAAACTTTAAGAATTGTTGCAGCAATATTGTGCATTGTGTATAAATAGCTCTTTGTATTGTATTTGTGCTTTTTATCGTACAAACGTGCAAAACAACCAGGATGGTTCTTTAAAGGCCATAAATAAGAGAAACATAACACGATCATTGACCATCAACAATCTAATTCAGCATTTAAAGCAGATACACTGTCACTAACTTCAACAGTACGTCTGTCACATTCAGAGGAAGCAAGTGATTGAGCAAACTCACACTGACAATTCAGCAGCTGCTTCTCTTTTACCTACAATTAGAGAGGAGAGGTGAGAGGAGTAGGAAGATGTAGGCTGAAGAAGGTTTTTATACACAGTTAGACGTAAGAGGTCTGAGTTGCGGGAGGACTATATGTCTCTCTACCTCTCTTGGACATGATGTACAGCATATACACCACCCCCAGCACCAACACCACGAGCACACAAGCGCCCCCAATCAGCGCTTTCTTCCACAACGCCAGGCCAACTGTAGAGGCAGAAACACAGAGACAAAGAAGAGAGGGAAAATCAGTGACACAACAGAAACTCAACAGAAAACAAGGAAAGAATGTGACATAATGACTACTGTTCAGGACAGAGAGGGGGGGGGTCACTAAGGTAAAAATAACATACAAGCAACATTTCTGTTTCAAACTGACACCATAACCTGTTGCCATCATCCTGTCAAATTTTTGAACTTGTGTGTACCAAACATTATTATGCCTGTTAAGCAGGTTAGCATTTTTGTGGTGTACATTTTAATATGCCAAAGTTGGAATTTAGGTTGAAGGAGCCTTGCAGAGCAGTTAGCATGGGTGTAGAGCTGTTTGTCTTGTTTTCATTAAGTTTTGCAAATCCCCTGACATGCAACACTAAATAACTGGAGTCTTTATTGTAATCTTTACAATTGTATGGAAAAAAGCTACAGTCCCAACTTTTTGTTCAGACTGAACGTGAAGCAAAACCTACAAGCAGAACCAGTGTGTGTAAATTTTATCAAAGATACAAGTGGATGCGAACAGACACATAGTGTGACATTTTAGCTTGAGAGAAAAATCAGGTCTATCCTAAGGTTGTAGGACTATGTATCATGAAAAGCCACAGCCAAGGAAGAAAAGTTTTGAGATCCATCTGACACACAGTCTGTGCTTGCTGTTTGCTAGCATGCTGTGGTTAATATCTCTGTGCTGTCTTTGTTTTTACATGTGCAAGGTCAGGGTCATTCACAGAAGAGCAGGTATGGACCAGGTGGGGTTCTTATTGAGCATAAATACTGATCAGTCTCACCCTTTATGGTGACCTTCTCACTGCGGACGATGTTGTTGGCATTGTTGTCAGCTTCGCAGTAGTATGTGCCACTAAACTCTCTGGACAAATTGGGGATGTGGAAGTTTGTATTGTTCTGGTTTGAGGTGGTGGTGAACAGCGCCTCTTTGTTGCCAACACTGTACAACTTGAAGGTGACTGGTGGTGTTCCTTTAGTGCCACATATCAGGTAGAGAGACTTCCCCTCAGAGATTTCTGATAAATCTGGGACGGTCAGAGTCAGGTCAGACAGAGGCTCTAAGAGAGGGATTTATAGAGGAAGAGATGAAATTAGTCCACAGTCTTTCAGTTATAGTTTTATTGTGTCATCAAAACATAACAACATCCTAATCTAACTCCGACAACACATTTATGATGTCTTAAAAGTAATAGTGTGACATTTTAAGAAAATTTCTTTTTGGATTATTCAAATTATACAATAAAATATGTGTATAAAGGCCAGGAATTAACCAAGTCAAAATGAAAAGAAAAGCTCCAAAACAGAAACTAGGCAAAAGTTGAGATGATATTTTCTTTTTCATTTGCATTTTGCAGTTGTGCACACCAATATACAAAGCCATATAAGATGGCTCATCAAAACTATTTACATGTGGGAACCTTTTGATTGATGAGGACTTAGTAAGCAGTTTTATTGAGACTAGTTTAAAAATATGCTATTGTGTAAAATGGATAAACTTGTTTTGAATATTTACCTATAACAGCAGCGTTGAGACGTTTACTGAGCTCACCATTCTGCACTTTGAGATTATTGTGAGCCTCACACATGTACTTGTTTAACTCCTCAGGCTTGGTGATGGTCACTGTGAAGATAGCTTCCTCAGTGGGCAGCTTGACTGTGGTTGTGCTCAGTGGTTCATATTCTTTCAACAAGGTGTAGTTGATCGGAAAGCTGCCAGTGTCTGACTGACAACGGATTTTGATGAGTCGTCCCAGGATGGCTTTACCATGCACTGAGATCTTTGGATTGGACACAGAAACTGAAAACAAGAAAGAGAAAATAAAACACACTCCTGTGGACAGGTCTGTCATTCAGACCAACTGAAGTATATTTTACAGTCTGCCAATGCACTGCTTCATTCAGTTACCATTACAGGTAGAAAAGAAAAGAGATGCTTGGCACCTGGAGAGGCAGCAGTGTTTACAGCTTTACATGTTTGAAAAGCTTACATTGTATTATTAATGTCATCTAATAGAACTACTAAATTCTATGGTTAGATTAGAGATATGACATAGTCCATTGAATTATCAGTACATGAACATCAAGACCTTAACAACATTCCTTCTCTAGTGACAGGCACTTTGTAGCCTGTGCATTCAACTGATTATCATTCAAAATTATACAAGAACTCTTGTATAATTTAAGTCTTACTAGTGACTAGTTTAATGACAATTAAACACAAATTGCCAACAATACCACAATGGGGGTGCAAGACCAATGTTAAGCTACATTAAAGGTCCAGAATTTTACCCTTTTCTGGCTTTCTGATATCCATAAGAAGATGCATTTGTTTTCAGAATCAAAAACCATCTCAATGTAGTTACAGATCTGCTCTCTCGGGCTTCTCTGTGGAGCTCTCACAACAAAAGGCTCAGAGTCCCTCTTCTGATTGTCTGACTGTTGTCTCAGTCATCAAATGAAAATATAACAGATTTCTGGTAAACACTAAGAAAAACCAAAGTTTGGGGAATGCCTGAGAGCTTTGTTGCGACAAGTTACAGAGGTCCTGATGGCTGGTTTTATGGGTCAGTTTCTGAATATAGGCTGTGTGCATTTCTATGTGGACTGAGCACTTTTATACTTTACCGGGTTTTATGAAACATTTAAATCTTTACTTTATACAATATGGGATCTTTAAGCTACGTGAATCAAATGTTGCCACTTTGTACCAACTTAACAGGAGAGTAAAGCTTTTCTTGGACAGACAACACAGAGCCTAAACATGGTAAACTCCACAGTCGCTGCAGCTCACATTCCCACATATTAGAGCAAATATGGTCAATGGTTATTGATGTTCTCCCCAGTACAGTGAGATACAACATGGAGTTTGCTGTTTTGTCTGACCATCAGTCTGTGAGCACTACACTACATGAAGTCTTCACAATCTGTCCTAGGTTCAGCGTCTTTGTTAATTCTCAATACAAATTACAATCATGCTTTCTGTTTGTAAATATGAATAATAAATAATAAGATATAACCAGGGCACTGGTCCACTTAGCCTCATTGAATCTCACTGCACAGTCAGAACAGGGATTAAAAGTCAAAAACAGCAGAGAGGTGGTTCAGACTGCACTAAAGGTAGAAGCTCTGACGTTACAGTAGAAGCCACAGCTGGAGGGTCCACCATCAGCATTTTAGCATATATCCAAAACCAGCATGCACCTAGTCATCATGCAAAAGTGTGTGCGTTTGCTTTGGGTCACTTAGCATAGTTGCCAGGGGGTAAACAGTTTCACCATCTTCATTTTTCTTGCATTGATGTAGATTTTGGCATTGTTCACAAACTGCTAGGCCTAGAGCTCTGTCTACAGCAGCCACAGATACATCAGTAGCTTCTTCTCTGCTGCAGCTGTTCATACTCACTGATGCTCATTCTGACATGATTATCATTCCCTTGTTTATTGTCAAGCAATCCTGGCTTAGTACAACTACAACAAAGTACAATGCTTAAACAACACAAAAAATGACTTGCCAAGAGTTGCCTTTTTACACATCCAGCTGAAACTGTATCTAACTGGAGGATGAGCAACAGGTGGATCTGACCTGCTCTGTACTCTGTCCCATGGTACAGTCAATTACATGGTAGTTACACCATAATGCATAATGATAGTTTAACAAAAACTAGGTGTGTGACACAGGTACATTCAGACACGAGGCCAACATGTAAAATTAATGACATATTTGTGTGATGAGGTATATATTGAGTCCCGTCTAAATCAGCAAATTAAAATTTACATAGAGGTATCAAGTAAACTGACCTTTAGGGTGTACATTCAGGATTTTACTGTGCTTCACGATGCCCTTGGCTTGAGCTGCACAGGTATAGTTGTACGCCAGAGCCTTGCCTCGAAATACTCCAGGTTCAGTGGGGATCAGTAGGTTGTCGGGTGGCTCAAGAGTGTAAGTCAGCTCCTCACCATGAAGTCTTTCAGAAGCATAGATCTCACTCTTGCAGGTTAGTGTCATATATTCTTTTTGAAAGACTTCGGCAGGAGACATTTTGAGGGTGGGTGCTGAAAATAGCTCTGTTTATAGATTAAAAACAAACAAAAAAACAAAGTCACCTGCAATTTAACAGTGTAAATGTATGATTTGTATGGAACCTCTAAACAGATAAAGTGTAATAAAAGATTATAGTAATAAATAAAGTATTGTTAAATAAATAACTGAAACGGTGTGTGAGTGTGGTGCAAACAAGGTGACTATATGCAAACTTGCACAAATTCTTGAGCAATTGCTAAAAAGTTTTAGACAGCTAGCCAATGCTAAAAACAAGTTAGCTATATGTGATTTATATATTTTTAAAAAGGCTTTTCATTTTTAAAGCTACACATTTCTGCTTAAATTATTGAGCCAAGAATATTAGGATATTAGCAGCAGTTATGTTTTTTACTTGCCTGATAATCTTTTAATTTCCACCATAGAGGTTATCTCCATATAAGACTGCAGTTACCAGCAGAAAATGGAAAACCATATACATAGTAGAACAGTTTTATATGTACAGTTTGAACACCATCTGTCTTCTATTCACTCACCAGTCACTGAAATGGTCATTTTGGTGACTTTTATGAATTGTTTAATCTCTTGACTGCACTCAAATTCCCCAGGGTCCTTTGCTAGTGCGACCATGCTGTGGTTGATTTTGGTGTATCCTTCGCAAAGAATCTTGGTGTCATGGAAAAGATAGAGGTGGGCTTCTTCAGAGCTGTTCAGAATGTTCCCCCCGGTACACATGATGTTGAGGAGGTCTCCTTCATAGATATTGGACTTAGGGAAAATCTCCAAAACAGGTGGTGTGAAAAGCTCTAAGGAGACAAAATCAGTGGAGGAAAAGGCCTGAGATGTGTCCAACTTTGAAAAGTAGGTATTACAAAACACTACTTGCCTTTGACTGAAACGACGACAGTGTCGCTTTTTTCAGACTCGAAGTAGCCTGACGTTGTGAGGACATCATAGGAACATTGAATTTTGTTGATGCCAAATGTTCTGAAGTGAAGCTTTTCTTCAAAATGGTTGGAGCTGCCCTGTTCCCTTAGGATTTCTTTGGAGTCCCTGTAGAAAGTGAAGTAAATGGAGCCTGTCTCGCCAGGCGCTGTACACCTGACTGTTACCTCCTCCGCTTCATTGACCTCATACTTGTTAAGTTGGAGGACTGGTTTTGCGAGGCCTGGAAATCCAACATTTAAGAAATGTGCTCAGATTTATTCTGCTAGAGATGTGCACCAAAACAGTTAAAATCATGTGATTCTAGTATCTCTTGAAACTATGAATTAACCTCACCCCCAATCTACTCAAATTCACCTGAACTTCTCCAATCACAACAGATAATACTGTGTCCATAAAAACAAACCAACCTATTACTTTGAGATTTTCAGGTTGACTGGTCATCTCTATGCCCTTGATGTTGATCTTGCACTTATATCTGCCGGTGTTGGAGACTCTGGCCTCGGGCAGCAGGTACACCAGATCCTCAGAGGTGCTTGAAGTCTTGTTGTAGACCTTTTCATCTTTGCCTTTGTATATAGTGTATTCACGACTCAGCACCTCCTGCCCCAAGCTGTTGACAATGGCCTTGCATCTCATAGTCACGTTGGTGCCCCTTGTCACATTAGTACTGGGCTCAATGGACAGGATGATGTCTCTTATTTTGAATGCTAGAATAAAAAAAAAAGGATTAGACTTAATGTACAAGCTACAAGCACTGAAAAACAGCCTTATGTTAATACTTTTGAATTGGCCGCAGGTCAAAAACCTGCGGCAATTTGAAATCTGCTTGCTGTCACCATCTTTCAGCATTTTATCTGTTTCCTTCTCTCCTCCTGTCTGTGCTCACATATACAGTATTTTAGTACTAAAGCTGCTCTCATTTACATGCTCGGTTTCTGTTGTCAGACAACAGAATAAATATGAAATAGTGACTGAAATACATGGAGACAATATGTTAACCAGCAACCACTTCCAAGCTGCTACTAAAATCCTTATTTTATAACCACATCCCATGACAGAATCAGCAAACACTTTAGTTAAAGATAGTGGCCACACTGTGATCTCAGCTGTATTTACTTTTTTTGTGTGTCTGTATTTACCTTCTTGCTCACACAGAGGGTAGCTAAGGTTTGTCTTAAAAGATGCTAGATTTGTCGCTTTTTTTACCCTATATTTTTTATATAAAATAAAAATTCCAGAAGAAATCTAGCTCTATGGCAATTCAATCTTATGCATTACTGCATCTCCTGGTTTTGATCATCCATTACAATGTTGTAATTAGTGCAGTTTCAGAAACATAAATATAAATTTTCTTCCTTCCACTTTGTCTCCAAACTCAAGCACATCTTTACTCCTGTTCTGCCACCGTTCTAATCTCTGTAGACCATATCATCGTCCTTCTCTCCTCTTCATATTCACATACTTGACATCAGGACAGCAGCACTGCTTGTTCATGCTAACTCATTTTGAAAAAGAATTGACCATTGAGAAAAGTCTCTGCTGGCTGACCAATGGTGTGACTGCTTCAGTCACTCAACTCTATCACTCAATCAGCCAGTCAGTCAAAGACATTCACATTCGGACTGGCCCCACTATGGCTTCTTGTAGTTGGATGATCACAAAATATCTTTTTGTAGTATATCTTTTTGAGATGTAATGTATTTTATTTTTTCTTGAATCTAAATTCTAATCTAATCGAATTCTTCTTCTTACATACATATATATATATATAT
>CM076650.1:23834275-23888338 GCA_038496675.1 Rachycentron canadum | reverse complement strand
TATATATATATATATATATATATATATAAAATCTAAGTGGATTTGTAACATATTTTCTCCTTTTGAAAGTTTTTCTACTGTATTTCTTTTGTATTTTCTCACTCTTGCACTGATCCCCTGTGAGCTCAGTCATTTGAAACATCTGTCCTACACATTCACGTATGTCTAGAAGGTGATTACAGTAATTCTGCAGGAAGCAAGCTGTGCCCAGACACTGATCACTTGGAAATTATTGGAATCATACTGTTGTCAGCATCCTATTGGGATATGACACTCATACAAGTAATTTATTAGCTTTTTAGTTCTTTCATTCCTCATGAGTTGCTTATTTTCCTCTCATGAACAGGTTTTCACTCTAATCATAGTTATTAATCATGGTTTTCTTTCATGATGTTTTTTAATTCTCATCCTAATTGTCTCTGGAATGATTACAGCGCCTTTATTATCCCCTGAACTGATCCCTAAATGAGGCTGATGAGAGGAGGTGAAATCTAATGAATGATTATCAGGATATATTTGTTCATGAATGTAGCAGCAACTTTCCAAGATTAAGGGAGCAACATTAATCTTTTAGGATATACATTGCATTTCAGAAAATAGTGTGGTGTGCATTATGCATGCTGAGATTAAATAACTTTTAAAAGTGCCAACAGTCTAGGTTTCCACAGTGTAACAAGAAAACAGAAAGCATCTACACAGGTATGTCAACCCTCCCCACCGGATCACCCATATGGTCAAGTACAAGACACAACAGGCTGCTGCTGGGGTGTGTGAGGAAGTAAACAAACCTTGAGAACAATGAAAAAATACAGGGGGCAAGGGAAAGGGTCCACACAGTGGAACTATCACGATTTCAGAGCCTGCTGAATCTGACCCACACAGCCTCATTCAGCAGGTCCTGGCAGGGCTGGTGAGGAATCAAGCACACGGGGCAGAGATTTGCCACAGGCTGTTGATGAAATGTGCTGGTACATGTTGATTTACATTAGTATTTACATTTAATACTACTTTATAATTCTATTCCACAATATTTCAGAGGGAAATCATGAGCTTTTACTTACTTTTACTACATTTATTGGACAGCTGTCATTACTATTCAAATAAAGGTTTTACATTACAAAACTTGTATATTTTTGTATGTATAAAAAAAAAAAAAAAAAAGTATTTTCAAAGATTAAACCAGTTGTTCCCAAACTTTTAGGCTTTTTATTTATTTTTTTTAAAAAAAAAGGGCTTTCTCCGTCTATATTTCTTCAATGAAGATGGTTTCATTTAAAAAACAGTTGTAGGCCCAAAGAGGTAAAATGGTCCAATATTACAAAAAATAATCAAAAAACGAACAGAAATTTGTTCAGAACTTTCTTTTTTCTTTTTTTTCTTTCTTTTTTACCCCATTAATCCCCCCATAATACTTTAGGTTTAATATGTGAACCTAGACTGGAACCATTTTACTCAACAAGGTGTATTAAAAGAACAAGAGTAAAATGATAAGTGTGCACCGAAGCGTCAGCATTAACAATGTAATTCTTTATGTAACTATAACATGGAAAAGGACATGAGCGATACAGCAGAGATTAAAAGTGAAGGAAATGAAATCTAAATTATGTATAGGAAAAATATGTAACAAGAAAAAATTTAATTGAAATTGAAATTCCTAAGTGAACAAAGCTTTTTTAAGGTAGAACCCCTGAGGGGGTTGCAAAGGTGATCAATGAGACAGGAAAGAAAAAATAAATAAAAATCAGCCACACAAATTTTTTTCTTTTTTTCAAATGCAAAAAAACACCTGATTCATGATCATAAATTCCCAATTAAAAATTTTTCTGTGGGTTTTTTGGTTTAAATTGTAACATCAGAAAGGTGTTACTCCCCACTCAAGTGCATTAACAGCTTGTCTTTTTTTTAAGAGCCCTGTTCAGATCACAAAATCATCACATCTTAAAACATTTACTGTTTCTTTACCTCAATACTTTATGATGTCACTCAAGGTCATGTTTACAGTGGTAATATGATTGCAATATGATTTTCTTTTTCTTCTGAAATACTCATTATTTAATTTCCAACAAACATTGTATTAATAAACAACTGATATTATTATCATTTGAGAAGCGACTGCAAATATAAGAGAAGGAAAGCAGGAAAAAAACACACCAATAGAGCCACAGAAATAAAGTTTCTACCTCCAGCCTGGACCCAATAAATTGGTCCCAAATCTCCACCTTCAGTACAGCTGATCTACATTGACTCATGCCTTCCATCACCAACAGGGAGGCGTGTGACACTTCCTGCCACAACTTTTCCACCGTATCAGACACAAACAGTGAAAAAGCGCTGATAACAAACTGGCCTGTTTCCATTTACTGACCATACATCTCCCATCTCCCAGCTCACAGCCAATTGAAAAATCTTTAAATTCAAAGCCCAAGAATTTGCTCATATGAAAAGTAAAGCAATGACATGTAACCACTGGCTCTCCTGCAACCAATGACAATCCTGGTGGGGATATTCAATAATGTCGCTATGTAAATCTAGATTCATTGTAGAGATGAATGTATATTGATATATGAAACTGCAGAAAGCATTCAACTTACATTGCTTTGCGTCCACCACTACCCCTGGATGGAAGTCTTGGAACAAGATAAGAAAGCACCAGATTAGAGAATAAATCTATTCATCTCCCAACATGAAAGAAGAAGAAATCCACAGAGTTCCTGTAGAAGAAGGTTAAAGGTCAGGAGTCTTACAGCTCAACAGGAGTGTGGAGGTGAGCAGTAGTAAGAGGCCCATCCTGTCTGAGGAATAGAGGCTCTTGATGCTGCTGTCTTTGAGGTGAACTGGCTTGTGCCTATACTGGATGAGGCAGATCTGGATCTGTTGGGCGGGAACAGACACTAAAGTGGTGCTCTACCTCAGCCATTCAGTGGTCAGCCAGCGGTGGTGGTTATCACCCTGAGCAGCCGTCGGCTTGGCTTAATTTGCCAGGAAGTGAGTGTTGTTTCCTCAGGATGTTCATGCCGCCCGGCTCTTTGCTGTTATGGAATGTTATCCTCTGGTCTCTGTGTGTGTGTGTGTACGTGTGAGAGAGTTTCTGTGTGACATGGTAGTCACAATAGTACTGTACTGCTTGGGGTGCAGTAGTCAGGCCTTTGACCTCTGATCTTGGCTGGCAGCGCTGAGCAGGTAGGGAAAAGAACAACACAGGGACAAAACATTCTTTGTGCATCGAAGCACATTTCCTAAAGAGAAGATTATGGTTTAGCTCAGCTACTGACATTGATACACCAGTATACAGACTTCCCATCATGACTTATAAGGTGTGCCCTTGGTGAACCTCTGAGAACACTGGTCATCTTTGACCTCAGTGGTTGGTCAATCCCATATGCAAATGTAACATATGTACAATTATTCACTTTGCATATATGAAATATATGTTGATATAAAATAAACAAATATGTAAAGTTTAGATATGAAACCTATTCAATGATTTTACATGTTTAAATATTTATTAAGCACATATAAATATGTATATTTATGTATGTAATTATATATTGTAGATGTTATATAAATATATATATCCCAAAGCCTGTCAATAGAAATTTTGATTTATATCCAAAAGTCTGAGACACTTTCACAGAATAGGAAGATACACATTATTAAAATTAATGACAATTTTTTATATGTATGTTGTTTGATAGTCTTACATATGCATTGTTAACTATAATGGCAACATCTATACCTTATCATATCATCTTATATTTTTAATATATGTACATAAACTTATATCTTCATATATCCATTGGATGTATACATCTCATAATCTCCCCCTTCTAAAGACATATACATGTAATATATTACATTTCTGTATGAAATTTCAATATCAGATCTAAATTGAATAAAATGACCTCCACCAGAACCAAAGTGTTAAATATAAAATATATGAATCTAACATGACATTGTTTAATATTTTGAATGTGACATCTTTTCATTGCAATTTAATTGTTGACAGCATATGAATTTTTGACTTAAAAAACAATAATTTGTGTATTTGATTGTTCCCATCAGAGGCTTCTGAAGATCAGACCAAATTCATTTGTTGTTGTTTCTGAGGAAATGCTGTTTTAATGACAGCTTAAAATTTCAGTTTAATTTCTTTGATATCAATATTTATGATTTTGTCTCTGAATATTAGATTAATGTGAATATTAATTATCAAATATTCTGAAAAAAAAAGTAAAAAACTGACCAATATAAAGGTTTTAGAGTTCAGCCTGTTGATGGATACAGTCACAGCAACATTTAAAAGCACCAGTCAAACACAGGCAGAGTCCGGTGTTGTATTTGGTTTATTTCACTGATTTCATCTGCTGTCTTATAAACCACAGTCAGCAAAGCAATCTAAAGTCACAGAGACAAACCTGATTGTTTTCATTTTTCCTTTCTTACTACTTTGTTAAAGTCTCTTCTTTTTCTCCACATCTAAAATCTTAAAACTCAAAGCAGGATACTTGTAGATGAATGTGTGTCTGAGCGAAGGCCTGACAGTGAAACAGTGGAGGCCTGCAAAAAGTGATGGGAGCGATGGTTGGGAGCTGCTTACACAGACTGTTTAGTGTGTGTGTGTGTGTGTGTCTGCTCCCAGTTCACTTTGAGTCCAAAAGTCCACTCCTGTGTGGAAAAGCAAAGCTTGGGACTTTTGATGTAGAGGGGTGAGATGGGCGGGGCAGGAAAGAAAGGAGGGGGCTGCTTTTGGGGTATGTTGGTGATGGAAAGGGGCATGGCAGGAAAGACTTAAGTGGAGTGAGTGATTGTGTCTGTGTGTATGTGCGTGTGTGGGTAAGGCTGTCCCCACTCTTCCTTTCCTACCAACTCACTGAGGCCAAGGCAAACAAAATGGCAACAGAATTAAAAATGTAAAATTACAAAACAGAAAAAGGATTTAAAAAAAAGCTAAATAAGCAAAGTTGCAGCCCCAGAGAAGAGGCACGTCAATGGTGATTCTGCACGAAAAAAGAGGGGCATCTTTACTAAACAGCACCACAATTACTTTTAAGTCAACAGCAGCTGCTCGACAGCAGTTTGAGGTGGCCCCTGGCGTTCTGGAGAGAGATATAGGACAATGACTGACACAGTGAGTGATTATTTCTATGCCTCCATCTTTGTTAAAGAAAATCAAACCAAACGAGTCTGAAACCAAAATAAAAACTCATCGATGGGAAGGAGACAGGTTTTCTGCCAAAAGCAGGGCGACAGGTGATTCTCAGTGTAAATCACATGATCTAAATGTTCTCTAAAAATACAGTGTTGCATGCTCTGAAGGTGTCATGACTGTAAATGAAGAAGTCGCACCTTGATGTAGTTACACAAGCTACCAGGGTAAATTCTGTTTATGAAGTCAGAAATAAAGTCATCTTCAGGGGACCAGTGTCAGTCTGACGTGGTGTCTTTTACTTCCTACTGGTTCCTCATGGTAAGGATTTAGACGTGGTGATTGGTTAGAAAATTTATACAATCACAGGCAAGTCAATTTAATTGATATCTTTCCTGTCACTGCTATGTTGAGTAGATGGGGTAAAAATGCCCCTGTCTGGCACTCTAAGGATATAAAAAGAAACTAAGGTGTGTGTATTGTTGTCGTGTGGCATCTTGGGGCACTGCAGGTCAGAATTATGACCATATCAATCCATGGATGGTGTGCTATACAGCTATTGCCTTCAAACTGAGGCTGATGTTTCTATCTGGTTAGGGTTGGGGTGAATCATGTGAGGTTTTATTGCTTTGCAGGGCAGACAGGCAGGTACCGCAGGCTCCCTGTAGGACTGGGTGCTTTGTCTCTATCAAGCTAGATCTCCTCTCATTGTGCTAGATATAATGGTATGTATCATAGTAGAGGCAAGGGAGGCCTTCCCTTATTACAGGTGATAATTTAAAAAACAAATAAACCCAAAAAACACCCCTCTGAGCCACAACAGGGCTTGTATGGAAATATGATTATGTTTGGCACGCTGGGGACAGGGAAGCAAGGAGGAGATTTTGAGCATGAGAGCAGGCAACGTTTTTGGGCATCAAGTCCAAGGCTATGAAGACCCACTGTGGGGCACAGCTGTGCTATAATCCATTTTAACACACATACAAACACACACTCATCATGTCCGCCTGGTCAACATGTCAGGCAAGAGTGAGCACAGTCCGACATCT
The DNA here is from genome assembly GCA_038496675.1 of Rachycentron canadum. Lineage (NCBI taxonomy): Eukaryota > Metazoa > Chordata > Actinopteri > Carangiformes > Rachycentridae > Rachycentron > Rachycentron canadum. The sequence continues at coordinate 23,882,143 of CM076650.1, read as the reverse complement.
CCGGATGCGTCCTTACAAATGTCTTGCCGACGGTTCAGCAAAATAGCAAAACTCTGTGTCCTTTGGCTGAGAGTCCGGCATTAAAACAAATTGATAAACATACCAGGGTCCAGTGGAGCGCAAGTCCGTGTTTCCTGCACCAATGAGTGTGTTTTAACAGTGTGTGCATGTGTGTGTGTGTCATCCTCTGGGAGACCACTCTCTTGCCGTATGGGTCACAGTTCGTTCAGGTAGTGATGCTCACTGTGCGGCGAGGAGGAGCCCTGGTGATCACTTCTTTAAAATAGAACCTCTCTTCTTCTGTATATCCTATTTAAATATGTACCCTCCTCCGCACAGCCATGTCTACAATCATTAGCTTCATAATGAGAATATGATTAAACAATGAGAATAATAATAATAATATATATAGTCGTTCGTAGCAGTATTTGTCAGCAGCCATCACTAGAACATTCAGGGTGGTAATTGCATATGTACAACAAAAAAGTCATTTACATCCCAGAGCTTGAGGCTCAGGGTCAGAAGTCATATGTGGTGGTTTTGGTGGGGCGGGGGTGGGAGGGTGATGAATGCTGGTGTGTTATCTGAGTCTCTTCTCTGCAGAATAGATGGACATGTAGTAGTCATTGCTGCCTACTGCCAAGTGGGGCTGGAGAGAGACACATAGAGAAGACAGGTTACACATTCATGAGTTATTACATGAGATATGATGTAATAACATAACAGAGGGAACTAGTAAACACAGTAGGTTGAGATGCATCCTATTTCCATGTTATATTACCCTCACAAATGCAGTGGTAATCGAATGAAACTTAAAAGCCTCCTAATGGAGCTGTTCAGAGTGAGCTAATGCTACTTCAGGTTCCTGAGCAGGGAAGCTAATGCGATTGCTCCATGAAATGCTGGGGCAAAGTACATAGTTCATATCAAACTTTAAAACTGGTGTGTCTTTGTAGTTGTTCTATTGAAAATAAAAAACACACCCAGGGCTGAGTCTGTAGTTGGTGGAAATGTAATTTGACCTAATTACTCCTATCACAAAGACATACTCATTTGTTCCATGGTTTACATGAAGGATTTGATGAGTGCAGCTTTAAATTATGTAATTAAGTGAAATTAGTATTTCCATTTTCCTTCAGATTTCAGAGTAGTTTAGCCATTACTTTTTATTTCACAAAATGTACACGACAGATATACTGTAGTTTTAAGATTTTTAACAAACAACATGGTCAATGGATAAAATATAACACACAAATGTAGATTAAACCAAACTCCAAAAAATTAAGAGTCACTCAGAAATGTTTGATAACTACAGGCCGACAAATAAAACTGCAGGAATTCAGTAGTAACATGTTTGTTACCCAGTTAGGATGAAAGGCTAAACAGCTGATGGCCCCAATCCTTTGTCCCATGAAGCCGTCATAGTACTTTATGTTGCTGATCACATCACCGTTAGCATTGTAGACCGCTATGAACTGGTTCATCGATCCACTGGAGGAGGAAACAGAGAGAGAGACACAGAGGAGGGAGTTGTGGCAGAATCGTGTACTGTGAGTTGTCAATGGGATTTCATTTGTGGTAAATTTGAACCTCTTGGATGGATGTTGGAGGTTATGTCAAGCTATATATTTTTCTGTGTGTTTAATATGCAGATGAATAAATCATCTTCCATAAGTCAGTTCAAAGGTATAAACATAAAATCAATATTTCTGCTCTCGTGAGGGAAACATGGGAAAGAAATCTTCAAATTAACAACAGTTTATCTTTTCTTGGGAGCTGCATCTATACAGACAAGCTCACCAGGCGAACAGGTTAGCCTGTGGGTGGATGTCCAGAGCTGTTAACCCTTTCACTGTCTGCAGCACATTGATGGAGTCTGGTGTCCGTGGTTCAAAGAAACGAACATCTCCGTTAACACTGTTGGAGATAATTAGGGTCAGTAAGGATAGAAAAAAACAGATAATGAATAAAAAACAAACAAGCAAGCAAACTTTTAAGTTACTGAGTGTATTTTAGTAGAAGGAAAAAGTATGCACCTGACACTGATAATATGTCCATCTGTCTCCTTCTGAAGATGTGCTTTGACCACCCAGGCTCCGTGCTCCCTATAGGTCATCACCCGACTGCAGAGACACAACAAACACACAACAAATGTCAGTTAATATATGTAGAAACAGAGAAACTGTAAACATCAACAAACACAGTAAAGAAATGAAACTATTACACAACAATTATAAGGCCAGAAGATGAATTATAAATGAACCCACACTATACAGAAGCAACAACAAAAGGAACATCCTCAGGGGACCACCCTGTCATCTAATACCACATGATTTCTAAATGTAACTTTCATTCATATTTGTAAAATATTGTCAGCTAATGTAAATGTATAAAATGTAGACTTCAAACTTGTTCATGCATTTATTTTCAGCAGGCTTGACTATTGTGATTGTGTCTTCACAAAAAATCAACTACACAGCTCAACCAGAATGCTGAGTCCTTGCTAACACCAAGAATATGGGGCACATCATATCAGTCCTTAGACCACAGCACTGGCTTCCTGTGTGTCAGAAGAGAGATTTTAAAATCCTTCAACTTCTCTGTAAAGCACATCCAGACCCCTCAGGTCATCTGGGACAGGTTCACTCAGTGTTTTCAGACAGAACCAAACAAAGCTTTTAGTTTCTCTGCTCCTCACCTGTGAAACACACCTCCTGAACTCACCAATAAATCTCATGCATAACAGCACTTCTTTGTAAATGTCATTTTAATGTTAATGTTAAGGTTCTATTTTCAATGCATTTCCATGTCTCTGTAAAGTACTTTGAATGGAGCCACATAAATAAACTTGTCTTGCCTTCAGGTACTTGACCTTAACAAATTTCATTCTGTTATTTCCAGTTTTGCAAAGGCACCATGTCATGAACTAACATTACTTTAAAATATCTACAGAAAGCTTCAGGAAAGACCCAAAAAACAATAAATAAATGAAATTTCACAATTCTGAAAACTCTGTGGTTTTAAAAAGATTCAAAAGCTTTTTATAGTTCATTTTAAACAGCAAAGAGCAGTATTTTGTACTAGAATAAATAGTGTCTGGTGGTAACTGGTTTCAATGTGTTGTGTCCCTTGAGTGTGTAAAACAGGGAGGCACGCCTCTTATGCTATAACATGTAATGCAGATGAGTAACCACTGGGTGGCACCATATGATTATGACTGAAAGAAGCAGTGACTGACACGTGACAAGGCTGAGATAAAAACCCTTGACCATCACTGATATTAAAACAATGTTTAACCAACTGGGGGGTGATGCAGTGCCACCAGGGTCCATTAAAAGAGGTGCCAACCCAAAGGAAGATTTACTGTGAGTTATATAAAACAAATGTGGATTGATAACGTGAATAGTGCAGGAGCTTGTAGGAGTTGATGCCCACAGAAACTGCTGTGTGTGTTCTTCAATGTATTTATATGATGGTGATACAGTAGAAGAGTAAAAAAATGAGGTGGGAAATTGAATCAGAAATGAATGCTCAAATGTAACCTCCTCTATGATCAGATACTGATAAGGTCAGTTACAAGTTACACACAAGACAGTGTGTGTGTTACCATTCATTAGGACCCATCCTCCTGTCGAAGACGCGCACAGATCCGTCACCCAGACCGGCAACGATGAGAGAACGCTGGGAGTCACAGGACAGACTGGTCACACAGCTGTCAGCTCCTGTCGGGATGTCCTGGTGGACACACACAGAAATCTCCTTGTAAAGAAATCTACTGCGGTAACACTGTCACTACAATGCTAATTTCACATTAAACCTTGTTTGATTCATCAATCATGTGCACTGTTGACTCCTTTGAAATTAGACCCTGCATCAATATGCAGCCACAGGCGAGGCCGGGGCCATTTGTACTTGTATTAAGTCCATCCATCAAGACAATGATTAGCTCACCAAGGACCATTAGATGTGTAAAAACAGAGAAAAAAGAAAAGGAAGAAACTAGACTAATGGCTCTGGCTCTGCCATAGATTTCCATTTCCATTACCAAAACAGACAACTGCGAGAGAATACTGCAAACTGCGCATATTCAGCTGAGTTTGTGAGGAATACAATGATAAAAGTTTTCGGAAGAGCTTTGTTCCACCTTCATGGATGACTGTTTAGTTCATGTTCCTCTGAAATGTCTTTTATGTTCAAATAAATAGATCCAACATTCTGCTCCGCTTTTAGAGCAACATTAATTTACATGGAGGTTTAAAATGATCTTTGAAATTTGACTGGTTTTGTTTACAGGATTCCACTGGTCTCTAGTGATGTATTTTGTGACGTTAAGCCTGATCATGTTGAAGCTGCAGTGAAAAGACACAATCAAATCCATGGCGGCTTAAAACTTTAACAGGCCACTAGTCTAGCCCAAAATTTAGTCGCATGTAAAAATGAATTGCAACTCTATTACAGGCCTCTACTCAGACAATTTCACCTGTTATAAAACATTCTTGGTCTTTGAAAACAGAATCTGGATATAAAATGTCTTTCCAGAAATGTTGACCAAGCAGCAAACACTGGGGCAGGAAGGGCAAAAAACTGTAGTTCCTCGAATTACCATAATAATTTGGCTCCAAATGTGGGTCAAAAACTCCCATGTTAAAATGTCCAACTTTATGACAGAAATTTCCAGCTCGGTACAAAAACTGATTTGGTCTCTATTGCTCACTGTAGATATACGAGCGATATAGACCAAATACCACACGCTTCAAGTGACAGGTGAGTGAGTGTATGCTTAACACAAAAAGGCATACAGCAAATTCTCGGCTCCACACACTCCCCTCCTCCTTGGAATTAGCTGGAATTAGGCTGAGTCAGGCACTGCCAAGATGATGACAGTGGAGTAGCCCACTCCGAGCTTCAAAACCTATGGATGACATCATGGAGGCAACGTCCATCTTTATATACAATCTATGATGTTGAGACTTAGTGTAGGTGTAATAAACGTATAGAGGTGGACTGGTTCCTGAAAACAGTCAGAACATTCATTAGAAAAAAAGAACATCAAAGTTAAGGGAAGAAAAACAAACAGAAGGATTTAATCTAAAAAGAACAGAAACAGCAACATTTTGGCAGCACTGACAAGCAATTCTCCATCTGCCCAGACTCTACACTACACTGTTAATCTGTTCCTTTTGTCAGATCATCTGAAAATAAGATGTGAACACAGTTCAGTTACACAGTTGACTTACAGACCTACAAGGCCCGAATGCCAAGCTTCTCACCAGCTGGTAAACGGTTACAAAATGAATCTGAGCAACAAAAAACACACACACACAAACAGCTGCAGTGAGGACAGTACCTGGACTTTCATCTCCCTGTCAGTGTCCCAGATCCTGATGACTCGCACATCTCCAGACGTCATGAGGAGACCTGTCTCCTGCTCCCAGTCCACAACCATACCTGCACCTATATCACAGGATGACAGATGGCAGTTACAACGCAGAGCATACACACAAAGACAAATGAACAGCTCATTGAAGGAAAACAAAACAGGAGGTGGCTTGTTATCATAATTAAAACTTTAAAAAAAAGTGTCAAAAGGTGCCAAATATCAGGCACATGAGCATGAAATATAAAATAACAGTAATTTCTTGACAATATATGAACAGCAGTTTCATTTGATGTTTTTAAACAGAGCTAATTTAAATTGTAAGTGAAACTTCACACAACACAGCTGTTAAACACACCGAGCATGTGTTGATCCTCTAATACACACACACACACAATCTGTTGGGGGTTTCAGAGGGCTCTTGCTGCCACACGTAGCAAGTTGAATGAAAGATTAGTCCAACAGCTTCCTGCACCAATGAATAACTAATAAACACACCACAAAAGGACTGAGTGGAAACACAAACCCCTTCTTCGCCTGTAGAGACTGTGGGTGCACAAGCTACAACTTTTCATGTCAGTTTCTGAAGTTACATATCACCAAGTCTATGCTGCTGATAGACGTTCCACCCTTTTCAGTGTACAAACACAGGCTTCATGTTGATGGAAGTGTAGTTTTGCATTTTGCATCCTTCCCAACAAGACAACCGCTGGGAGATGCAAATGCTGACCCTGGAACTGAGGCTGTCAGCAGCTTCTGGCTTAGATGAGTCAAATGGTACTTGAGTGTGATAGTGAGAAGGGAAGGAGCTGAAGACAGCGAGAGTCACATTCTTCACATGTTGGCAGTCATAGCAGGAAACAAGTGAGCAGTGCCACCTCAGCCACACTTGGCCTGCTGGTGCCCTGATGCCTGGCAGAGGCCTCTGGCTGCAGCCTGAAGGCATCACTGTGCTTTAAGGTTTGTGCTTGTTAGATTGTTCAACACCACTTTATGGTGTTGCACTTTTTTTTTTTGCTCAAAATTTTTTTCTTTTTCTTCATTACTATGTCTGTCACTTCTTCGACAACCAAGTACAACAGCACGAAAATTTTTTTTCTTTGAGGAGAGTCTAGAAGTGTGGACTTAAGGCTCTCAGGCAAGTGAGTGGCAGAGTAGTAGTTAAATAAGTGACCTGTGACACTGTAGCAGTTCATGTGAGTCTGTGCTAAGCAGCACTTTGTTCTTGTTTGAAACTGTAATCTTGAACTTGTAAACTATACTAATAATCCTCCTGAACTTCCGGTCCCACGATGCATCACTTTCCTTTGTCAGTTTCTCATTAAATCTCATCGAGGCTCCAGATGAATGTCTAAATGCATAAAGTCCAGGCAGTCATAAATCCACATCCTCACAGACTTCAGCAGATCACACAATTTACATATGACCATAAGAACAGACTTTACATCTGAGAACTGTACTTTGACAAAATAACTTTAACTCAAGGTCCGCTTTCTAGCTTTTCTTGGAGCTTTAAGTACTGGTCTTTGAAGACTTGATTTATTAAGAAGAATTTTTGTTTTTGTTTTGGGTCATAGTGGTTGTGTGGACGTGCTGAAGTGTAATTTCAGCTAAACTGGACATTCAACAGGAGGAGAACCATGTTTACCATAGACCCTGGAGCTGAAACATGCTCTTCAGATAATGGAGGGTTGTCTGGTGGAGGAGAAAGAAAAGTGGGGCAAGAATATAAATACACCTGAAAACACTCCATCTATCTCTTAGGAGAATGCTTTTATCACAGCTGCTACAGAGACATCATCCTTTTCTCTCCTCTTGAACGTCATCACACTATGCCTGTCTTCCTCCCTATCCTCCCCCCTTTTCTCTATTAGTCACTTCCTCCTCCTGCTTTTTTGCTATTGATAACTGTCTCCAGGTCACCCACCGATGTGTTATTCTTTCACTTTATTCCTTAACACTGCATCTTTTTATCCTAATCGGCTCCTCCACACAATTTTGAAGAGGGATGCAGGATGAGGACATCACTGCTTTGCTCTTGCCTTGAACATGTGCATCACTTGTGATCCTTTCCTACTCCTCATCTCTCCACGTGCTTCCTTTACCAGTCGTGACTTCGCTTGCTGCAACTTCCACTGAACCATCTGTGACAGGGTTTTGTACTTGGTTGTACTTGGCTTGGGTTGTCAGGAAAACCCAGGCTCCATGTGGCGGCTTCAAATCCTCTACTGTGACGTCACCCGGCCCACTCAGGCGCCACATTATCACAGAGCTGGTAGCATGGGGTGGAGGGAGGGGGAGGGGTGGGGGGACACAGGGAAAACCACTTCACAGGACTGTGCTCAGTCAGCGCTGCGTTCACAGTCAAATTCGGGCATGTTTGATGCTGGCTCATTTCACAGACTGCGAGAAGAGACGAGGCACTCCCTTTGAAGCTGGCAGCTCAGCAACGAGGAAATCTGGGTTACAATGAGGGGGCGGAGAGCGGAATATTCCCCAATACACTAACGCTTGTGTGTGCATTTTCCTCTAAAAGCAACACATGTCACGAAATCTTCTTGAGATTCTGATTCAGTTTGATCCATCTTTATGCATCATTATCTTTCCTGGTGTTCTCCCATGATGAGAAATCCACTTGGGATACAACACAATGTGCATGAGAGAAGAAACCCAGGAGACATCGCACAGCTGCAGCTGAACAGTCTCTGCATCTCTGTGTTCATCTCAGCCATGGCTGGCTTGATCCTCCAGGTTGTTCCTCTGCTTCTAGTGTCTTTCTGCTCATTGGTTTAGTTTCATTTTTCCTTTTTTATGGATCACTTACTGCTCTCATCAGCATCATTTCCAGCACCAAACAACAGCACTCGAGCCAGGTATTTTTCTCAGGAGTTGGAGGAGACCAAAATAGATCTAGATGGAGAGTGAATATTTGACTTAGGTGACGGGAATCTCAAGACAAATGCTAACAAGTAGGGCACAAGCATCTCCCAGCTTGGTATGACTGTTAGTCATCTCTCCCCCTTCCATCACCCCTTCCTGGCTCTTTGTCCAGGTGCCCACCTAATCTTATGTACCCTAGTGTCATTTCATCCAAGATCCTTCCCCTCATTATTTCCACTTCCGGTGACCAAATCTTCCAAACCTCAAACCTGACCCATGAGTTATGTCTATGGTGGACAACACTCAGCTACTCAAAATGGGAGAGAATTCAGCCTTTACAGGGAACCTATGTGGGCCTGAGTGGGTCTTAGTTACCCACACAAAAATCAATATGAACACAGAGAACAGAGACGTGAGAAGGGAGAGCAGGAGCAAAGGAGTGTGGGCAATGTTACCTCAGATGAAAATCTGAGCACCTTACAGAGGTGGAAGTATACATAGCTTCATTGTAGTCTCTCGTTAAGTCTTGTCTCTTGGCCCCTTTGCTTAATATTACGTGTTTACCCCATGATGATATCAAAAATGGTAATGACTTTTTCCTTGTTGAATCTTCGGCAAGGGAGAACAGCTCTAACAGTCATGGTAACACCATCTTCTTCCTGTACCGGTGTGCGGAGGCATTCTCTTTTTTCTGATATAACTATTCTTTTGCATAAATATCTTTGTTTCAATCCGTTCTTTTCTCTCTGAAGACGCTGTCTTCCTCTCCACTCTTATTCTGCACCATTATCTCCACTGATGGACTAGCTCTCCCACACTGCAGCTCATTAAACCAAAGCCTCGGCCTTCCCTCAGCATTTTTCCCTCTTTTCCATTCATCCTGTTTGCTTTGAAAAGGTCCTCCGGGACTCCAGTAATAAACCTTCTCCAGGATTACCGAGGACTTACCCGGGATGCACATGTCTCTAATAGAAGATGACGTTATCTGTGGGAGGGCTCTGACTGGCAGGGAGGCTTCCCTGCTATGGCATTTGTCTAACCTTTGGAAGCTGAGCTCTGGCATTCAGGGAGGTAAAAAGCTTTGACCTGACTGGTTGACAGGGACCTTGTGAAATGAGGTATAACCTACATGACATTAGCACTTGCTGACCTTATTATTGTGGACAGGAGACTAACATTAATTTCTCAACATATTTTACATAATCACAAAAGCTACAGCTTACAGATGTTAAATTACAACATAGGCTTCAGGCAACCTCACAAAATCCATCAAATCACATTCAAACTTTGACAAATAAAAAGGAGAAATTCAATGTATGTATCACATCTATTATTTACAACAGTGTAAATTGTTGTAAACAAAGCCTTCATGTAAACACAGACATATTTAATCCTTTCTTTGATCGAAGCCCCAGGCCTTGTTCAGACCAGGTGACCACTTGTGATCAGACTTCACTTTCCTACTTTACGTATGTGTTGTGGTCTTTAAATAATCCAACAGACAGGTATGTTGCCAATGATTTGTGTGTGTGTGCATGTGTGTGTGTGATGGAGAGAGAGAGAGCAACATCGAGGAACTGAGTGACTCAATGAGCTGCTCACAGATCTACAATGAAGCACAATTTTATTCATTAAAAATGGTAAAATACCTTTGGTTTGTTACAACACCTTGATGGGATTAATGAGACCGTGGCAGAGTCAGTGGAGTAGGTATCCTCCCTCAATATTGGATCTCAAATGCACCCTCAATGCGTCTTTGGTCAGTTCACACCTGAATGTAGAGCTGGCCACTTGTGATCTGATCACCTGAGATGGATGTAAGTGCCAGATCTGAACAGAGCGTCAGTTTCAGCTGGTGTAGACCTGTGCACAGCCTAAATCCGAGACAGGAAATTGATCCATACCTGCATCTTACAAACCTCAACCTGTCTGGTAGTTACTGCTAAACATGAGACTCAAACTCAGCATGAGACCAAGGAAATATGTTTTTTTCTTTTTAAGTTACATTTGAAAATAATCCAACCACAGCCCTACCCCACCAAAGCCCAGACCTTTAAATAGGAAAACATTCCAACCTGACACGACCAGTGGCTGAGACCCGCTGGGTTCAGGTCAGGTTGCTAAACTCTAAGCTGGTGGCTTCAGAGATGACATTCCAGTAAAGGCACCAGACAGAAGAAATGAGTCTGCCTTGGGGCTTCATGTTTCATTTTCCTAAAACGTCCAAGTGTCTCTCCCTCCAACTCATCACAAAGTCCCTGGACCTGGTTTTAGTGAGCTTGCAGAGGCCCCATGTTAACAAGACACCAGGGAGTGCAGGCAAATGTAGAGCAGAACACAGCGTCTGCCTCCCTAAAGCTAAAGACGAGAGGGCTGCCCTACTTTACTTACATGGCCATAAGAAAAGGAAAGAAGGGAAAGAAGATGACAATCTTGAGCAACTACAGGGGTAAGAAAGAGAGGAGGGAGATAAATGAAGAGGGAGAAACATTATTAACACTATGTAGATCAGAATTTAATTAAATTAGGTGTTAATCTAATCTGCAGAGGGTGTGAAGTCTGTGAGCTCTACTACCTCTGACTCCTGAACAAACACTGATGAAAACTCCAACCTGGGATATGAGCACCTGTGGTCTGTTGGCGGTATGCCTCCCTCCAGCCTGATATAAATACTCTAACTTTCCTCTAGACCCTCCATATTCACATCTCATCCACTCTCTACCTGTATATCCAATTCTTTTCCCTCATAAGAATGTTCCCACTTTTACTTAGTAACTATCTTCCTCTTATTTTTTCCCAAATCCCTCCAGTGACACCCGCTGCATACTAATGCAGCAGCAGTAGCCGCAGGAATAGTTTCTCCAGTCTGTGTGAGCCACAGTTCCCTCATTTCACTGGTTCCTCTGGAGTTTAACAGGCTCATCCCTCTGGCGAGACGGACTGGGTGGCTCTGCGCTATTAAAAATCACACAACACTAACTCCCTCCCAATTAAACACTGACACCTTTGGGACCGGCTTAAATTAGTGTGTGTGTGTGTGGGGGGGGTTATACACAAGAGAGGCCATTTTGAGGTGAAGATGAGTAATAGGGACAGTGTCTGTTTGAGGAGAGAACCTGGTCATACAAAAGGCAAAAGCATCTCTCTAATACCCATGTGCCAATTTTCTCTGTAATTGACTGTTTATTAAACCCCTCCTTCAAGCAGAGAGGTGCACAACAACCGTAACCAGGCAATAGTAAGTAAGCCTGTCTTGGGATTTTTTGGATTAAACACACTGAGTTGACGTGTGTGGTACTGTAGTAAAATCAATCAGGACTTTCAGAAGCAATGTTTGGAAGAGAAGACTACGACTCCCATATACATTCTAACGTGTTTCCGTAGTAGTGGAAATCAAAGATCGTGAAGCAGCATTTAACTCTAACGTTGGCTACTTTACTACTTCAGGATACCGAGGTCACTCTGCACATTGCTACAGTATGTCTCTTAAAAGAGGCTGAGAGCACTTTAATGCTAAAAGGAAAATTTAATATCAAATGAGGAGTTTGTAATTCTCCATTACTGTGACATAAACAGGTCCAGCAATTCGATTTGATACATCAACGTGAAAATGGACGTGGACTCCAGGTCTGAAAAGTGAAGTCAATGCTGAAGTGCCTTTAACCTGCATTCTATCTAATGACCATCAGGGGGCGACTCCACTGGTCTTAAAAAGAAGTCAGATTGTATTAAAGTCTATGTGAACTTGATTCACTTGATTCATTGTCTCAGTAAATATTTACCTAATGAGCTCATGGTCTCAACTGCTAGTTTTAAGTCTTCAATACAAATCAATATTTCATCCCATTTAGAAATAAATAGACCATAAAGCAGGGAATGCCATAGGGTGTGGCTACCATATGATTGACAGATTTACCACACATGGTTAATGATCTAATGCAAACTGCAATCATTAGCAAGTCTGGTTAACTTGCCTACTACTTACTACCAATAAAGGTAATTGAATGATACTTCCAACATCAGTTTAACGGGTCATAGGTTACACGAAAAGAAGGTTAGCTGGTCTTGGATGCAGAGATTAGACTATCATTACTGGCTCTTGCCTGCTGTCTGTAGGATTTCGGGATGTTTACACTCCAGTAAACATACCTCAAGATAAAGTTAAAAGAGATACTGTTTAAAAATATAAACAAGTACGTGAGTTAAACATTCAAACAAAGAGTTATACTAGACTTAAATCAAAGTCTGAAGTCACATTTTTCTTGATCATACTAGGGCTAACTAGCTCTACACTGCAATACAGCATTGTACTATTAACTTGTGAGCATTTTGCCTGCGACATTGAGATTTAGTCTTTAGTGACTTTTACCCTTGTAGGAAGGCATTAAGTAATTATCACTCACTGCTTTTACCGGGTTTCAATTTTAAAATGAGTTGCCTGGAAATATCAGGAGCGCATCGTCAAATGATTCATGTAGCCAATGTTAGTTTAATTAGCTTGTGACAAATTTCAAGCCGACAAATTGATGATTGTAGACTAAAAATACCAAGCCTCCTATTTATACCACTTTTTGAAATTTAGATGTGAAAAAATTAAGTTTAAGTTAAATTAAGTTTAAGTTTGAGAGCTAAATCTGACCCTGACATTTCTGTAAAATGCACATGCTGTGCTTGGACTTAAAGCCAGACAGGCATAGCAACAGTAAGCAGAGGTAGCAGGGCTTAGCATTGTATGAATTAAAAGAACTGTGTGTCCAACTTGTTGAAGAGGCACAGAAACACATTATTCCTACTTCTTCCTTCCTTCTAAACTTTGGGACGATGCCAGGGATAGTGTGATGGAGCATCACCAGACAGATGAAAAGATGAGAGATGGTAGTGGTGAGGGGAATAAAAGAAAACAAAAAAAGAGGCTCACTGCCAGCTGTTTAGTGTTGTACCTTCGCTCTGGGAGTGCGGGAGTAGAGAAGAGAATGGCGACACTCACCTCCTTGCTTACTCCTGTCAAGATAGATGGAAACCCTTCTGGCCAGACCTGCGAGCAGGGGGGTGGAGGGCATATGGAAAAGGGGAGAGTAGGAGGGGAGGGAAGAGAGCGGGAATGCAACAAAAGCAAGCAACAAATTAGCAAGGACCCCTGTGCATGCAAACCCACATGTTCACAGACTTAACAAGTATGAATTCATGAGTATACACCACATGCATTCAAACAGCAGAGGGATGAGCAAGGCAGCTGTTTTCCACTGAGCTTTCTCCCAATTGACCAAGAGTGATCAAAGAATGAAAGGAGAGAGACGGAGTGCCTCTGCATTTAACAGAGGCTGGGGAAGCTGCACAGGGTCCCCAACCTCTAAGCCTGGAGAACACAGCATCCCAAAACACACGGCAAATAGCAGGCAGGGTGGAGCTGCTGCTGCACTAGAGAAGATGTGTTGTTAATAAATCAATTCATTTAATTACATGAAATCACAGGTCATAGCAAGATTTGTAGTTGTGGGGCTGTACATCATGTGGCAAAGTGCTTACTGCCTTGTTCAGCCTCGCTCTTGAGGGGGAACAAACACAAAACAATATCAAAGAACCAGCAAAGTAAGAAGAAGCCAGACAAAGTCTGCATAGATGGTTCACTGATGAAAAACAGCACACAAGCATGTTATTGGATGACAGGGACGGGATGAGGGAGGACAGGTTGTGCAGGTGTGTATGTGTTGTGTGACTCATAGCAACTGTCTTTAGAGGCAGAGAAGGTTTTAGCCAGCACAAAGACAGACTTGTGTAATATTTCATCTGGATTTACATTATTAATGCAATTGAGGTGAGGCGAAAAATCTGAAATATTCAAAACACAAACATATAATTATTGTACACCATCTGAAAGGCATTCAAAGTAATGGTAATAACATTAGACTGATTACTGAGCCAGGAGAGATAGTAGTGTGCATGAACGCTATGGGAAAGGCTGAATATGTGTGTGAACGTGTGTTTGACTGCATATGTATCTGAAGTTTTCTGCCAAGTTTTAAAAAAATATCTGAACACCATTAGTTGAAGCTGGACTCTTCAGTAAAACTTTTTCCTGGAAAGATGTCAGTTGAGTGGCTGTTTATATTAAAATTGATGCCTCGGCTCTGGTCTGACTGAAGCAGTGACTGAAGCTACACAGTGACTGTCACGAACAAAACATCCAGCATAACAAGCACACCATTAAATGTTAAAGTCTTGCTGAAAACAAGGCTTTGGCTCACTGTGGGAGAGTCCTTCATAGAGGAAGAGTCTCTCAATGCAATTTGTGTCGAGAGAGTCACACCGACAGTGACGGTAGTTAAGTGTGTCACCTCTCTATGTGGGTACCCACAGGGCTCTGGTGACTCTGTGGCTTTGTAATGATGGAGACACATATGTGCACACAGCATGGGGTCCATACCTCTGCACAGATATCCAGTCAGCCAGTGAGTCAGCCACCCTGACAGCTTGGCTCTAGTTGCTACCAATTATCCAAATATGTGTCTTATTGTGTAGACATGCACTAAAACTGCTATCTGAAAGCTGTCCACCCACGCAAAACTGTTGCGCTCATGCTAATTCACAATGTCACAGATCATTTTAAAACTTGGTTAATTATTGCATTTGCCGAACAGGTTATCAAGTACTTAGAGAAACATGCAATCATTCCTACAGCTCTCACTGTTGCCCCCACAAATTTCCCTGTCCCAGAAAAGACGGCTGAGAAATGCTCCAGGCAAAAATGTGGAACAGTGGAGAGAGTTAAGACAGAACAAGACAGAGAAAGGGAGGGAGAGAGAGTGGGTCACCCTGCACAACACAGACGTGGGTGGGTGTCTCTGACAAGTGTGTACTGTGGGTGTCAGACCTGGTTCTAATATCTGCAAATAACTCTGCCTCACCAATTTTGGAAGTGTGTCAACACATGAAGTAAACAGAGGAGAGAATCCACCAGTGTCCACAGTCTAAGTCTAAAATGATCAGCTATATTATCTCAAGACAAACAATCCAACAAGTAAAAAACAAGTGATAACTTGCAGGTCATGATTCATTCTGTGGTCTTAAATAAAGTAACTGTGTGTGGGCCTCCCAACAGGTTCAACCTGCCTCCATACATGACAGAGTGTATGACAGATATGACAAATGTGACAGGGTAGGACAGGTAGGTTGGTAGCTGGCTTCACATCAGCATTAAACTTGCTTTGAGTGATGGAAGTAAAAACAGACCTGATTCAAAACCTGTCTCCACTGTGGCAGAAACAACCTGCAGCAGTGTGGAAGTCGTGTTGGACCCTGGCTTCATTTTTCATTTTATTACATCAGGTCAAATCAGTTAATGTTAGGACAGTGTGTCACATACTCTGCTGGACTTAATGGTGTAGTAGCCTGGTCTGTGTGTGCTCATACATACTGACCTACTTCTTATGACAACCCACTGTGTGCTGCGACTGAATCTGACATATTCAGTAATCAGAGTAGCTCTCTGGTTGGTTGGCAATGGTTCAGCATCTGCTACTTTTAACAACTTTTTGCCTCAGGAAAAACTTGAGAATGAATATACCTTTATCCAAAATATCTCATATCTATGGTAATTAGGACATATGTGTATGCTGTGCCATTTTAGTCAGTGAGTGTTTCAGTTTGACTGGGACTTATAGCTCCTCCATCTTCATGGTTTCTGTGCCATGTGTTGAACATTCTGAAATTCTATAGTCAGTCCAGCTGCAGTAGATTTGGATCATTGCCTATAATGAGCACCTGCACAGAAACTGAGAAATGTGCTGCTGTGAATGTGATCATCCCCAAAAACATATTTTAGAGACTTTAAAAAATTATTATAAGTTGAATTGTTAATATTTTCAGTACTTGGTCTTTCAAATAGCCCTTTTCTTTGAACTAAATTTTCTCAACCACATCCCTACGCCCAAGTGCACTTACGACACATAATCATATATTGTATACAATGCGTATTACACCACAGATCAGCTGCTTAAGTCAGACAGGACTCAGAGTTAGCACACTTGTGTATAGGAATTTAACAGTCCAGCTGTTTGACGGCAAGATGAAATGATGAAAATATTCAAAGTAAAGCTACACTTCAACTATATGTTAGCCTATTTTCAGTGGCTCATCACTCAGCTTTTGTGCTGTTGCTGCTTCTTCAAACTGACACTGTGCTGATCTGAATCTACTGCATGTAACACACTGACAGTAGATCAGTACCTCACACAGCCCCATGTCAAATAACTCAACTATCACTTTAAGGTGGCCAATGGTAGGTCTTATTAGCAGCCTTTATGTAGCTAATCCTACTGTAGCTGGGATTTGACTACGACCTTTTGTACTTGCACTAATGTTTGGCTACCTTTTAGTAACAGTTATGTAACTTTACAGTTATGCTGTATATATCAACTTGTAAATACGGACTTTAAAGTGACAATTTGAAAAAGTCTCGATTTTACCAGATAAAGAATCTCACCTCACTGTTTACCATCACATCCAGTCAGTACTAAAGGCTGATGTGATCCAAAAAGCTGCTGCAGTTTAAAGTTAAAGCACTTGAAACTGGACTGTTCACCAACTTCTGTCCTTCCTATTTGCTCTGTAGGTGAGGAGGTGAGGGAATACAAGTGGGATGGGGTGGACAGTGTGCTTTACTATGAGAGTATGGGTTGGTGGGGGGCACATAGTAATATAGAGCATTGATCTTTACTGTGAGCGCTGGTAGAGGGCTGACCTCGGGTAGTGGGCAGCATGTCGGAGAGACCCTGCCACGCCGTTACCATCTCTGGGTTCTTCTGGTCAGCGAAGTTCTTCCAGATACGTAATGCTCCGTCATCTGGAAAGAGAGGAAGAGCGAATGATACAGAGAGGGAAGTAAAAAATGAGGGCATGGAAAGTGAAGTGGACAAAGAGATACAGTAAGGAGCAAAGGCTAACACCAGAAGGAGGTGCTGCATGCAGACCCAACACTCATTTGTATTCATAATGGATTTTCAGGCGCATGATGATGTGATGAAAACCTTGAACTGAAACTCTTAACACTCACATACACATGACTTGACCATTAACACACACTTCAGTAGAGCATAGAGCAGCACGTTAAAAACCTCTCTGCCTGAAAACATACTGTCATTGAGAAAGACAATGAAGCAGAAGTCTCTAACTCTGAAATCCTGTCTGAACAGTGCAGCTGAAACACAGCTAACACACCAAGCTACAGATAAAACATGCCCACACACTCTTATGACGAAGCCATTACCATCCATAAAAGTCTCCATTTGATTTACAATCAGTGTTTTACTCTTTTAATGGTGTATATTTTTTATAGCTACTTTCTTCCCTGATATCTGTCAGAGCTGATGGAGAGAAGCTGAACAAGAGCACATTACATTTTGATAAGAGAGAGTTTAAAAGTATTAATTCTTGAGCTTTTATCATGGTTTCAGGAGGTGTACAATGAAATACTACGTTCAGTCTTCGTTCAATGTTACACAAAGACAAAACTAAATAAATGTGTTTTTGTGTGTATTTTAATGCAGAGTTGTTTCCTACAGTTCTTCTGGGTTATGAAGACAAAGTCATGGAGGGTAATTGCTTTGTTCTGTTGATGAATGATGATGAATACACGAGTGTTTTGTATGTGTGTATGTGTGTGTTTGTGGGGCTAAGAGTCAAGTGTTTAAGTCTTGTTGCTGCTACAAATGAGTCTCTTTGCGATTTCTTCTCTGCTCGTGGGTGAAAACATTTGAGCCTTTTCTGTTTTTTTACTCTGTGTATTACTGCCTGCTCTTGATTTCTCCATGTGAATGTGTGTGTTTCAAACCTGTTGCTGTGAGCAGTAACGAACAGTCGTGTCCATTCAGGTACTCCATGGCTGTGATGCGCGTGTAACGAGGGTTCCCGTTGTAGAAGTAGTCAAGCCTCTCACCCTTCTCCCAGTCCCAGAAACTACCACAGACACACAAACAGATTTCATTTGCATTTTAAACCACTGAATATGAAACTGAATCAATTACCTAAAATAAAACTTGTTTTAATGTGCGTTATGTGATCCCTGACCAGATGCTGTCCTTATCAGCCACAGCAATGCAGGTGTTGAAGGGGTGGAACTTCACAACAGACGGGACTCCGGGGTTACGGTTGATGAATATTTGATCATCCAGACGGGAAACACCTGTAGTGGGGAAGGAGCCAGGATGTGAGTGAGTGTAAAAAGGAGGAGAAATCAAGAAAGAAAGATTTGGTGCATTACAGGTCTGTACTGCTGCCATGTGATATTGACAGCCTTGCACAGCTCACCATCTCCTGCTTACTCTGCTTCTGTAAATTACCAAACTGCCATGATCAACATGTAGGCTTTACTCCTGCAAACCTAGCAGTTTGACTTGACCTTGAAACTTGCCATTTCGGTTCATGCGCCAGTGTCAAACCTGGAAATGAGCATTTTAGCACTTCTGTTTCACTTTTCTATGAAAAGTTGTATGTTTACCATGCTGAAAATGAAAATTGATCTACTCATAATCTGCTTTGACAGCCTTATGTTTACACTTGTGCTAGCGCTGGTGACATTAAAATGATCTGACTGTGGTGTAGTTTGTTTACTTCTGGCAATTTTATTAAGGCTTCAAGAATCATCCAATTTTTGTTGTATAGTGAAGATTATTCTGCAACAATGTGTAAGTATCATAAACTAAACATCAAAAACTTTTCTGCAGTGGTCAATACAGTCAATGTAAAAATCCCATTGGCTTTTTGTTGTGAGAATCAGGGTGATGCTAACTTCCAGGTTAGCCAACCAAAATACGTCATCCCTGCAGCACTCTATAACTGTCTGTGTGTGAAGTTTGCTGAAGTTGGGTTGACTGGGTTGACTTAATCATCTGCAGTTCTGTTCTAGTTTCAGCTTTCACCATGATGAAACATAGAGAAGTGTTAGCTCATCTCTCAGTACTTTCTAGCTTCCCTCCCATGTCTGGTGGGGAGCCCAATGGTTCCTACTGAAAACATTTAAAAATGGGTCACAAATACATAGTTAAATTTCTTTCTTTCTAATAGCCTGAATGATTTCCTAAAATATCTGGACACCAGAGTTTTTATAAAACATTACTCAAACAGTGTAATTGTTGGTGATTATTTTCAGCAGTGGAATAATACACATTTGTTGATCTACTGAATTTATAGAGCAAGCAAGATGATGTATGTGTGATTCAGCCAAAATAACCTCGTCTTCATAAGCTTGGCTACAGAGTCAGTAAGTGTAATGCTACTGCTGTTTGCAGTTTGTTAACAGTAATAAAATGTGAGAAACACCTTGTGTTTGGAAACCTGAAAACTGTAAATATTTGATATAATTAGAGGGGCTGGACTAAGTGGTAATCCTCTGTGAAGTCATTGGTTTGCAAACTGCCATTTTGAAGCTTCCAGTTGTTTTTTTCCAGAAGAAAACATATTTGGACAAGAAGGTGAGGAGGAGTGAGGGTAGATCTGACCTGCTCTGAACTCTATCCTGCTTGTCAGGCAGGTCAGCATGTGTGGAACAGTCTGTCAATCACAGATTTGCCTTCATGCATACTTACTGCATGCTTTATGGTGCATTCTCCTCTAAATGAGAAAACAATTTAAAAAGTTGACTTGAAAAACATTTACTAAGGTAATGAATTGAGTGAGAGGTAGGGCCATTTTCACCTAGACTTTAATACAATCTGACTTCTTTTTACAACTAATGGAGTCGCCCCCTGATAGTCATTGTATAAAATGCAGGTTTAAGGCTCTTTAGCATTAGCTTCACTTGTCTCACTCGCCTTTATATAAAGTCTATTTCCCAGCATTAACAGCTAAGGCCCGGTACATGCGTTCACTTGCTTTAGCGAAATATACAAAGATCACATACATAAACACACTGGCTGTAGGAGGGAACGTACTGTTTTTAAGTGCTCGAACTAAGGATGGCTAATTTAATTTGTTGTTAGAAATATATGTCCTAAATTCAGATGAATCCAGATAATGTCAGGAAGGAAAGTGGCTAATCTTTAGCTGCAAATATGAAACATGAGAGGACAGAAAAACACAACAGAAATAAACAGCTATAAGGCATTCATAATATGCTTTATAGCTGGAATGAATGAGTGGAGGGGGGGTTGAGGTTTACAGCATTGCCAGGGTGTTGTTAAAAAAGAAAAAGGAAGTAAACATATGAGACAATATATGGCAGGAGAGTCAAGGTGGTGTGAGAAACATGTTTAGATCCCCTTTGGCAGCTTGTGATGTGAGTGTAACACGGTGCCAACACGCCAGTGCAACTCAGAAGTTCACTGCTTCACCGTATGTTGTCATGGCAACAACACATGTCGGTTCTCCAGTCTGTCCTTGGCTACCTGAACACACTCAAGACCACAATAATGAGATGAAAAAGAATGAGGAAAAAAATCAATCAAGAATTCATCACAGATGCAGCTGTGATGTAAAAATGCAGTTGGAAGAGAAGATCATCATCATTGATTTGCTTTTGTTTGTGCTGTTTGACAGAACATTCAATATGGAACTACTGTAAAATTTCAAGCTACCTCGTGTAGCATCGTGTTGTGGTTAATTTTGCATGAATAAGAGAAGCAAAACCAGGTGAAACCAGGTTTACAAGTCAAAATATTTCTGTTTATTTCTTAGTCTGAGCTTTGCTGCATCCTCCTGGCCTCCTAAGTCCTCAGTCTCTCTCTCCCTCCATCTCATGCTCTCTCCTCTCGTCTTGTTTCTTTCTAGAGGGAACAGACTGAATGAGGGCAACCCTACTACTTCTCTCTTACAAAATACTGTGAGGATAGAGGGGAACTCAATGATTTAGCAAGCAGTCAGAAGGAGAGAGAGAGACATGTGCGTGAGCAAGCCTCAGCTCTGACGCCAAATGCCTCGTGACTGTGTGTGTGTGTGTGTTGTGTGTGTGTGTGTGGAGGGGGCTGCCAGTGACGTTGGGGGTGTTAGGTATTCTGTTTGAGAAAGCTCTGACTTCACTTGGGGAGTCTGTGTGTATGCTGACACCCTGGGCTCTTCAATGAGTGGGTTTGTGTGTTTGAGTGCGTCTGGGTGTGTGAGGGGAGTCCTGTGACTCATAGATGGGGTTGTTTCTGACTATGGATTGATATCAATCAACCCTCTCTCATCACTGCAAATCTTCTCTAAGCTCACTCATACGCCTGAGTTCCCAGTGTTTCCCAGTTTGGTCTTATTTTGGACAGTCTGACAGTTCATCTGAATGTGGTACTGCTGACCACAGAGCAACTGATCAGAAAGGACAATCTTTGACAGACACATCAAGACAGAAGCAAATAGTCTATGTTGATTTAAATCACCTGTGAGATTTCTTCCTGATGGTTGCTCATGATAAATACACCACGGTTTTCTTTTTGAACATTCACTGTTTTGATTTTTCTGTCTCACTTCGGGATAAAATAACTTGAACATAGTGTTGCTATGGTTAATCAAAAGAGCAGTTTCCTATTTTAACATCCAGCAGACACAGAGCAACTAGAGTTTCTGCTTTGCTTTGTTTCTTCCCACCTGAAAAACTGAGGTCCAATATTCACATTTACATCTCCAGTGATAACAGATATGTGATATATATAATAATAATAATATTTAGCCCACTAGCTAGCGTTTAGCATACTGGGAAATTGTGTCCATCTGTTGTTTGGTGCTGGATGGACAGATGGCCTATGGGTTTATGAACTAAGAGAGGCTCATACTCTCCACAGATATAAAGCTCTATGTTACAGCTGGCACACAATGCAACACAAGTGTCTTTGCTAGTTTCAGACCAATGGAGTTGTCATTTTCCCATCCAGCATTCGTGTTGTTTAAATAGCAAATTCACTTGCACTCATCTGTACCCACACTGTTGCTCGCATAATGGAATGTAGTCAGGTACATTGTTTTCTTGAGAAGGAAGAGAATGATTGACCAACAAAAACCTGGTCTGAAGTGGTGCAGTATTTCACTGTTATTTTAGGGGCCCATTATCAAGAGAGTAATAATGTAGGCGGGTGCACACACAAGACGAGAGCGCTGACAATGTGCTTCAGCTGTTTGGAAAAGTCAGTGGAACATTTGAAAACAGCCTCAGAAGGCCGGAGCAAACGTTGCCATGCATCTTGGATGTCTCTTGACATGAGACTCTGCAGAGCAGCATTTTTTTTATTACCAGCTGGTAAATATTATATTTGATATTTTGTAATATACATTAAAATAGAGCCCACAGAGTAGCATGTCAGTGAGACACATTTATTTGATCCATGAGAGCTTGAATCTTCATGTAAGTTTTATTTTTATTTCAAATATCCACATTTCCTGTTTTGAGAGCAGTACTGATGTTTCATTCACTTTCATTGTGTATGTTAATCCCACAAAATTTCTTGTGGATGAAATGTGCTCCATTAATAAACTTGAAGTTTATAAAACATGAGAGTGGTCATGTCATGTAATGGCAATGAGATTAAAATTTGGGATGACGTCTTCATAATTGAAATTGATAATTGACAAAAGATATTTCCAGGGATATCTTTCTTTCTTTCATAGTACAGTCCACACACTAAAGGACCTATTAACTGAATATGTGCCTTGATGTTCTACTGATTAAAACTAGGTCCAGTTTTTAAGCAGCAAATGCCCAGTCACTAAGGTGGCTAGGCATTCGCTATAAGAGCCCCCAGACTATGAACCAGTCTACCTGCTGAAATAAGAGAGGCAGCATCACTAGTTTCTTTTAAAACTCTTTTTAAGACATTATTTAATCAGAAAGCTTTTATGATATTTGATACCTTGTGTTGTTTTATTTCCTTAAAACATTTTTTTGATGTGAAATCTTGATTGTTGTTGTTTTATCTCCACGTCACATGAAAATATATTTTTTGTGTTACTTACTTCTGTTTTATGATGTGCTTGTTTTTCTTTTTTCCTGTTCTTAATTGCAGTTTTTTTCTGTAAAGCACTTTGTAACTCTGTGAAGAAAAGTGCTGTATAAATTAAGTTATTATTATATTATTATTTCTAACATGAGGTTACGCTGAGATTGTTTTTGTTATGAAAATGTCTTTTTGTTTGTAAGAATTTGAGTTTGTGTTGTGCATATACCTGAGTTTTTGTGTGCATCACTGACCTCTCTGTGTGATACTTCGACTCTGTCTTCTCACACGAGAATTTCTCAGGAACCTCCACTGCCGCTCCATCCTCACCTGGCTCTCCAGGTCATGCTCCTCTGGGATCTGAGAGGATGGAGGAATAAATAAAAAAGGACAGGAACAGAGAGATTAACATGGTGACGTCTTTTCTAACATGTCTTAGGATGAGCGGATGGTTTACACAGAAATGAAGCAGTGGCCCTACAGAAGACATGCTGAACTGTTTTGACAGGACCACATCAGACCCATAAAGAATCAGGAGGTGACAAAAAAAAAAAACAATGGCACTGTTTTATTTCTGAGAGATATGAGAGAGATATAAAAATAAAGAATAAAAGTTGATCGAAACACAAGAGCAATTTTCTTGTAAACAAACATTCATAGTCAGTGCTCCTCATCACGATGCACTGTGTATAACTTTGAGGCCTAATTTACATTTGTTTGTTTTCCCAATTAACAAACAGTGCTGATTTTATGAATATTTCGAGACCTATGATGTTTACATTGTGGACAAATAACAAGAAGTAAATATCGGACTCTAAGTGGCACTAATTTCTTCACATAAATATTGTTCATTGTTCTTACAGACCGCATGTGGCAGTCTGTGAGAACATGTTATGATGTAGGTTTTTATTCATCCACAACCATCCTTCTGTCCTACAAAAGTCACCAGCTTCCACTGACCACAATGCTCCTACATCCTGCACCCTTTGCCATGAAAAAACTCCACGAAGACTTGCACAGTTACCATGCATCACTGTTCTTCATCAAGACATAGCTACAGCAGTGAGCTCCAGCTAAAATCACACAAACTGTTATTCTTACATTTGAGTTTGTGTCCAGATCAAACAGAGGTGCTCAGCTGAACAGTAGAGTTGTTGGTAGGCACTCTTTCCCACTGCTTCTAGTCTTTGTGCTAAGCTAGGCTAACTACACCCTGACTCCATCTTAATACTAAACGCAGACACAAAATTGCTTGTCAATTTTGTCTTTTTTTTTCCCCATAAGATTACTGGAAAGACCAAGTGAGCACATTTCCCCAAAACTATTCCTTTAAAGCTTAGACCCTGGTGATCAGGTCACACCATGTCCCCATCGATAATATAGAACTTTTCAACTTCTCTCATCACAGTTCAGCACATTTTGACTTTACCAGCTATTATGTTACATGAATCGTGCTCAGAAGAGTCAGGGTGACAAGTTCACTTCATGCACTCACATCTGATCACATCTCTTGAGCAGAGTGACAAAGAGTGTTAACTTCATTAAATCTTACGTAACAAAATGGTCCCCGCAGATTTTGTTCCTGGCTTTATTTTAAGAGAACATAATGACTTCTTTTTTTAACGCAAAGTTAAATATGCAGAAGTAATATCAAGCTGATTTATTTAATTTCTCTGCTAAAAGTATTAAAGTTGTAAATTAAAAACTTTATTTTACTTTCTTAATATTATGCACATTTCACACACAAATAAACAAGAGCGTGTAAACAGCAGAGGAACACTGTAACAGTGTGCGTGTTTTCACATGAGATGCTGTATGTGAAGAGTGTGTTTCTGTAAGTGTGTGTAATGAAAAGTTTGGTTTATCTGTGCATCACATAAAGTGTCTCTGGGGCTTTATGGCTCCTGACTCGGCCTGGGAGGAGGCGGATTTAGCAAGATGGCATATTTTAGAGGTTGACATATTCCTGCAGTTGAAAAGGAGACAGAAAGTATGGACAAATTTTAACACAACACAAAGGGTTGTTTGATGGTTGGTTTTAATTTATAATTTATATATAGGTTAAGCTGGGGGTAAGGGGCTAAGAAATGCATCCCCACAGCTAATGATAATAAACAATGATGCAAATTTTTTATGCCTTTCACTTAAGGACACCAATATATAGAAATTTACAAGCACAAGGCATAAAAATAAATGAGAATAAATATGATTGAACAAAATATAACTGGCTGTAACTATTGTGTGTGTATGTATGTATATATGTGTATATATATATATATATATATATATACATTTTAAGGGCATCATAGAGAATATGGTTGTTTTTCTTAAGGAGTCATTGAGTTCAAATTGCTGTATATGGTATTTTATGTTTTATGCTGTATTTTAATATGGTAGTGAGTTTGTGTGGCTGCTATCTTGGCCAGGTCTCTCTTATAAAAGAGATTTCTCTAAAACTTCCAGGTAAAGGAAATAAATAAATAATGCCATAGTAGAGAAAGCACAGGTGTAAATAAAATGAACGATTGCTCTGGCTCCATTTAGCTGCTTCAGTTTCAAGGCCCTGGCACTGTGTATGCTGGCTGTGTGAAATCAAAATGTCTGCTGTGTATCTTTTATTTAATTGATCCCTTTTTACCATTATTTCACTGTTCATTTGTTATGGGAAACTTTATTTTTCATATGCTGTTTGATTTGCAGAAAACTTTCATATGACCACTGAAAATGTGACATATGAAAAATGCAGCTTTCCACTTACAACTATTAGCACCAATCATTACTTGGTACTAAGCACTAAGAATTATGATAAATTAAGGACCTGTAAAAATATGTGTAAAGCCTTGATACAGATGTGGGCAGCTGCAGACTTGCACACACAACACAACAGTGACATTCTTACAGCAAGATAAGGAGCTCAGTTGTATCAAGTGGCTGATCAATATGAAAAGGTCAAAGAGAGAAAACAGTGGGACCACTTCAGCAGACTAGAACGAGGGATACTGTAAACACATACAGTGCATTAGGTGAGTGTCCAAATGTTCTTCTCTGGGTCAGTCAGATTCAGTGTGCTTGCAGTGCAAACAATCTGTACAATCACAAATTTTGGGCTTTGTGTGGACATCTACACAGGGACCTGCATGGACTCACAGACTTGGGCAGATAATGAAAGTGACATCATGTTGATTGGTGCGATAAGGAAATTGTTCAGGAATTGATGACTTCTAAACGTAAGTATTAGAGATTTCCCTGTAGAAGAATGATGGGACAGAGCTCCAAACATGAAAAACCTCCTTTGAGCAAATGTGCACAAAAGCCAAAAGTATGCAGACAACTCTGTCCATATAGTCCAACAAAAAACATTACTTGATAACTAGACACACACATTGCAGCATATTTTGACCAATATGATAATTATATGTTGAGAAATGTATGTTATTCATCAGGATGAACACAGTGCTGGAGCACAGAGTTGCTGCTGGTGATGATATAATGCTTTTAAATTCCTGCTTTTGGTTGAAACATTAGGATTTTGTTCATAGATAGACTGTCTGAATCTGGTCCAAACCTTCATGCCACAACAGTTGAACACATTATCATAGGACAGTTTATGTGTGACGTGGCAAGAAATAATAAAATATAAGAACTAAAAATGACGACATGGGATGACAGGGACTGGGAGCTGCCTGGAGGTGTGGGAGTTTCATCTTGGGGTGGGAGTACTGCACTGAAGTAAAGTATCTTTGCATCAACACCTCTACTTCCTGTGGTTATGTGCGACCTTTGCTGCCTCACACACACACTTAAAGCTGCAACTTTGGAAATCTTTTTCCATCAGTCTCTTTCTCTAATGTGACTTGAGTCTTCAAAGTCCTTTGTCCTCACATGCTGCTAAAATGCTAGATGGAGAAACACATACACAGACACAGACACAGATACACATACACACACACTTTGCTTTCGTGCTGCTGACACAGTGATATGATAACCTGTGTGCAGACTTTTGAGGCATACTCACACATAAAGCTTTGTAATGGAGCAGAGTTTTATGGCAGCACTCAAAATTTTGCCAACACAGCATTCTGAATTGCACTACAGCAAAACCCCTCTCTTCCTCCTCCCCCTCCTCTTCCTGCTCTTTCACCAATTCTTCCCATCCAATCATATTCCTGCTTTTCATCACCTTTTGTTGCCACTTCTGGCTCCTTTCCTGTTTATGCCACTGCCGTACTCTTAGGAGAGTTTTACTTCATGTTCAGCTGCTCCATTTTTCCTCTTCTCCCACACTCTTCCTCCACCTCTATCTGCCCCTCAATGCTTGCTCTCCTTTTCAAATATTAACTTTCATCATCTCTTACTTTGCATAGTCTCTCTCTCCTCTTTCTGCCCCAAATGTCTCTGTGTTGTAAATTTTTTATTTGACTAAAATATACTTTTTTTTCAGTTTGAGCCACTTTGTCTCATGCACACATGAATATCTAATATTTTTGTTACTTATTTTTCTCTCTGCTCCCAAAACTTTTCTCTTTCTCCTCTATTTGACTGTCAAGCTTGACGCTTTAATTATTCCCTCCTTCTTTGTTTAACCCCAAATAAATCTGCTGACACCATTTGTTTTCCTTCTTTTTTGCACAGAAAGGAAGCATGTTTATTGAGCTTCAACACGTGGAAGCGTAATTTAATATGAGAAAATTTGGCACCAACTACTGTGCAGGGTAAAAAGTACTTCTCTAAATCTTAAATTTCACATGAGAGAATGTTATGGACCTCAGAGAACTCAATTATTCAGCTGTACAAGCAGCAGGTACTTTCTCTCACTGTGATGGTCCCTTCCCTGCTGTTTTCCATCAGACTTCATTATTTTTTTAAATAAATTCTGTAACACAGAGTTCGTGTCCTCAGATGGCTCAGTGACTCCTGAAGCCATTGTAAAATGCATGACAACATGCACCGATGACACCACTTCACATTAATATTTATGTGAGAATTGAAATCTACCTGTCATACAGTATCGGGGCTCCTTTGTTGCTTAGCAACCACTATAAGCCGCTGCTCCACAACTAGGTTGGTGAAGAATTAATATTAAAGTATTGTTTTTAAATTATTGATGAACAAAAGATGAATTTGGTCCTTTTCATTTTTAGTCAGTAACACATTACTTGTGTTTCATCAAAGCACCTCACCAGAGGTGTTGTTTTACACCTGCTCTGGTATTGAGCTGTGGCTTATTGTTGAATTTAAAGGTCCCATATAGTATAAAGGTAGATGTCTTTTTTGATTATAAAGCAGGTCTAGGTTTTATATTAATACTGTGAAAGTATCAAAGAGTCCAGAGAGAAAGTTTTTCAGAACCTGAGCCTTGAAAACAAGCCGTCAGGACTTGTAAGTTAGTGATGTCGCAACAAAGCAGTCACTGCTCTCAGCCATGCCCCGAGCCCAGCTCACCTGGACCCACCATCCAACCTTGCAGGATTTGTTGAGTGTGTTCACCTGAAATTTGCTTGAATTTTATTTGATCACTCAGAAAACAGTCAGCGACTTGTTGTTACTAGAGCTCCAGAGATGAGAGATGAGATGTTTTTTGGTTCTTAAAACCACAAATATATGTAAAATGTGGGAACTTTAAAAGAACAAGCCAGAAGAAGAACTCTTGTCTGACTCTATCAGAAGAACAACTGGAAGACAAAATTACTATCAGAATATGAAAAAGAAATGAGGGATGGAAAAGAGAGGACAAAAAGAGCTGTGGGGGACACTACCTTCATAACAGGCTGAGCAAAATACTTTGCACTCCAATCACAGAGGCCCGTCTGAAGGGCAGGACTGATGTAGTTCCTGTGACCACCAGGCTCATCACCATCCTCAGCTGCCTACACACACACACACACACACACACACACACACACACACACACACACACACACAAACACACACACACACACACACAAAATGTAGAGATTCAATTGGACAAAAAAAAAAAAAAAAAACTTAAAATACACAACTTTCCACACCTTCAGCTAAATTCAAGTTAATGCCATTCTAGCTGTGGGTTACTGTGTATTTCATCCACACACTAGCGAAGCTAAACACAGCAGGATTTTCTTTTACCTGCTCTGGTCCCTTGTCAAACATCTTGCGTGTCCGGGGGAACTGGTGGGAATGGGGTGCTTGTCCTCCCAGTGTTGGGGTGTAGGGTGGCCGTGTAGCTGGCTGTTCTCTGGCAGGGGGTTTGGGCACCTCATTGGTCAAACTTGAGCTGCTGGTGCTGGGCATAGGAGGAGACCCTCTGGGGGAAAAACAAAATAAATGAACAAAAAAGAATAAAGACAAAGAGACAGAGTTTAGACATTCATGTAATCACAATATCAGATATTATTTTTGAATGTCCAGCACTGGCACCACATGGAGAATGAAGCGTAACAGCGAGAGAAATCCTTCTCACTGTATCAGGGGCCTGAGAGGAGAGCGTATAAACTGCACAAGTGTGGGATTTATATTCGGCCTTTTTTATGTTTCACTTTCACAACATAAAAACTAATAGGAGACAACTCTTAGGGATACATCACTAACAGGATTAGTCTCAAAGTTTTTCATATCTTTTTTCTGAAAACTATTGTTAAATCAAAAATAAATCATTGTTTCAAAATTACATAGTTTTTACTTCAAATGTCTGTTTTTCAATCGACATTTGAGTTTGCTAATAAGTATTTAAATAAATAAATGTGCTTTTGTCTTTTTATCTCATTATTTTCTCTCTTTGATGTTATGCTCTTGTTCATGTACCATCCATATTATACATTATGTAGTGAAATGTTATGTCTTGCCAGATTATCTGTAAAAACAAGATGATCCACCTTAAGGATTTATGCTTAAATTTGTTTAAAACTTTTCTACATCTGTGCACTTCACAAAACTTCACCATATGATTTGGAGTTTTATGTACATTCATGTCCGTATGAGAAATGTTTGCTCACCCAGCCTGGTGAATGTGTGTGCCCTTGCTGGTGGGACTGGCTGGGGCCGACTGTGTGAGAGATCCAGAGTCCAGGATCCTTTGAGGCCGAGCGTTCATCGTCGCCTGAGGAGAGAGAAAGTGGGTGAAGTTGTTTAATAATCCTCAGGATAAATCAGGATTAAAAGCAATACCTAAAATCTGGATACTCTTCCTGCTGTGACAATGCATAAAAAGTGCAGCACTTCACAAAGTTTGCCTACATTTCCACAACTTTATCTCATTAAGTGGAGCACCTAATATAACCTCTTCACTGTGAGCTGTCTAATGGCTGCTCACAGGGGAGGGGTAAACTTAATAAAGACAATAGAGGCAGAAGCATCACAGATGAATAGCAGAGTTGTTGTTTACTTATGCCAGGTGGAGACAAAACTCAGCGCAGTGTAAATCTAGTTAACACAGGCAAACACATTTTACTGCCTGGGATTGTCTTTAATTTGATTTCTATGCTAAGTACAAAATTGCGGTGAGTGCCTTTTGTTTGTGGAGTGCGTCGAAAAGTTTACACACATACAATTGTGATGGTGAAAAGACATCAGTTACTATAGTTTGCTCTGAGAGCTTCATTAGTGGGAATCGGAAATAAAACAAAACAGCAGTAAAACTGGCTGAAAGGGTTATTATGGAAATAGCTCCGTCACTAATCTAAAGTCCCTTTTCTACTCGAGCAAAAGCAGATCAATATGATGAGCCATGAAAAGAAAAAAAAATAAACTGGGAGGTGAGTGTAAGAAGTCGATGGGTAGCAGCAAGTGTGTGTGAAGGTGACAGAGCACCATGCAGGGAAAGTGTTTATGATGGCAAAGCTGAGCTTGACGCTGCAGCATTAATCCTGTTGAAGATGTTTTTGAGAGTTAGGAAGGGGTTTCAACAAAATGCAGCTATACACTAATAAAAACACATACAAAAGGATCTTTTTTTAAAAAAAAAAAAAGCCAGCAGCCAGCAGGGTGAACAAGTGGTTATCAAAGCTTTCCTGCACTGAAAGGTCACAAGTTTATTCCCTTAGAGTCAGGGTATGTCCATCAACAAACATATTTTTTGTATTGCAAGTTACCAGATACATATTTCTGCCTTAAAGCAGCACAGATCACACTAAATACCATTTACCAGATGCTGGTGTGATGCGAAGTTGCAAGCTCATTGGTTAAAATGACTCAATTACGCAACAGGTTCATGGATTATTCATCGGCCTTTGCTGATCGTCAACATGTGGTAAACAAACATCACGCTAACACAGGAGGCCACATGCCCTATCTGCTGACAAGCCTTCCAGAAAATGTGATATGCAAAACTGCAGGAAAAAAAGTGGGGGTAATTGTTTTCTACCAGCTGCTCAACTCCACGCTGGGAAACAGCTTGCTGTCCTGTTTCAACCTGCTTTCCTTCACTTTCCTCCATCTTTAATTGGCTGGAAAGTGAGTCTACTGAGCAAACAAATTAGTACGTGTACACACTGGTCGGATACAGGCGTGAAAACTGATGATGGCCCAAAAAAACCTCTGAATGGTCCTGTTTAATTATTGAAGGAGAAGCTCAGGGAGGGAAATTGGACATTCCGGCTTCTCCAGTCATAATCTCCACTCATGACTCACTAAAGACACAAGCTCAAAATGCCTTAAAAGAGTAATGGCAATTGTATGGTGATTTTTTTTTAATTACACCTCTTTGAAGATTTAATCATTTTTTAGTTATGAAAAAAAAAATCATGAATCATCTTTTTTATGCAACTTTCGCACTACAGTCAAAAGACTTGGATGCACTAGAATAACACAAATTAAAACAAGAAAAGACCCATGACTTTCATCCCAGCATCACGCAGCAAGAGGGGACTATTAAAAAAGCATTTAAAGCTTTCATCATCTGAGAGGCAAGTAAATTTTAATTAGCTGCTGACCTTGTTCACTTTGTTACAAATCAATAACATTTGACATTTTAAATCCTAATTAAAAGTGCTGAATTCCCAGTTAGGCTGATGTTAACACTTGTGAACCTGGGATGAATGTTTTCTGATTAAGTTGTCTCACTCGAGCTCCGTCTATGATAACTCATTAATTTTAGAGAGTGAGGCATTTAAAGGTGTTTAGGTTGTCGTTCCTTTTTAAATGTCAGACTGTTCTTCGCCAATTTTCTCAGGTGTACAGACAATGCAAGTGGAGTTTATCCTTTTTATCACAAAGGGGCGCCCCATTGGCTCAGTGTGGATGTATTATAATCCATCCATGTGCACTTGCTCAATGCTTTTAACTTCAGAAGTCATAAGACATTAAACAACAAGTGCTTCCCAGCCAGGTTCATCACTTTTTAGTGTCCCCTGGAAACACTTCTTCTGCACTGTGAGTATTTGCAGCATCTGTCATTTTGTTGTGTTGTGATAGTGTGTTTGTGTAGTTGGCTGTGTAGTGTGTTTTTGCAGCACGTGTTGTCAAATTGATAAAGACGTTTTCTGAATTTGCTTCTGTTCTGTCTGTGTTGAGCTCTCATGGCCACCATGGTTTCATGCCAGAATATTACTTTACTCTAGGTGGAACGTAAATGATACTTATACCATAAGGTGTAATGAGTATAACTTTGCAGGTTGCTGTGTGTAGTGCAGTCTGTCAGTCATGGGGTAACCACACCGTAATACATACCCTGCTTTATGGACAATAATTTAATAAGTAAGTAATGACCACCATGTTGTATTGAAGAAGACTTGAATGTAGAGACTGAAACCGTAAACCTGTGAGGAAAACATTTACTGAAGTGATAAATCAAGTGAGAGATGGGGCCATTTTCATGTAAACGTCAATACAAACTTTTTGAGTTCTTTTTGCAACCAGCAGAGTTGCCCCTGATGGTCTTTAGACACTTCAGCACTGGCTTCAATTTTCAGCCTCGTCCTATGTCCATTTATATATACAGTCTATGGTTTAAGCCACGAGGCTGTAGACCACCATTTTCTTTTCACTTTCTTTTCTTTTTCCATCTTATTTAACTGATCAGATCTGAGCAGCTTAAATGTTTTTACTTGAAGTCGTGTGTCAAGTCCTCATTTTTCACGATTAAGCCTGATGCAAGTCAGTTCGTCCCTCATTGTGAGAGTCACACCACAGGACAACACAGAAGTCAACACAGAAGGTCTGAGGCAGGTGCAATGTGTGATTAAATTGTGTCTGTTTCAGTTCTCTGCCCTGGGATTATAATGTGACTCCAAATCTGTTTGCTCCTCTATGTTGGCTGTCAGAGCGCCAATTTTCTTGAATATGACACCACTCTTTGCTCAGCTGACTTCAAGTCTGCACGTAAGCAGAAATGAACACTACAGACTACAGTGCCACACACACAGAAGAGAAGTCGATTGTGTTATATTGTAAATCAAGTCCTGTTGTTTTTTATTGCAGTCCAGCAGGGAGTCTTATTGCAGAGATGCTGCTTGTCTGAAGATAACTAAGGGGACAATTGGTGGTGGTGGTGGTGGTGGAAAAGACAAGAAATTTAGCCTCAGGGTTAGGATGGGTGGTGCACTACAGTGGTTATTATGGCTCCTTAAGTTACGGCAGCCTCTTTGCTCTGCTCTGCTCTGCCAAGCCTGCGGGAGTCATTGGCCCTTAATTGCATTTGCACTAAAGTAATGGCCTTTTGGAGGAAGAAAATGCCAGTGGGAGGGTGGGGTGTGTGTGTATGTGTGTGTGTGTCCTGGAAACAGAGACAAATAAGCCTATTATAAGACTCCTATATTACACCAAGGAAATTTGTTAATACTCATCTTAAAAATGACTTATAATGAATGCAGCAAAAAAAAAAAAAAAAAAATTTAAATCTTGGATTCTCCATATTGTAAACAACCCCTAAATGAGTGAAATAGGTCTCACAGTGATCCCTCAGCTGTTCCTTGAACATTTGTGTACATTAGCAATGCAACACAGTTATATATGTGGGCACTGCGGTTAATCCACAAACTGGGTGGGTCGGGTCATATAAATTAACATGCTGATTAATAGCAGATGGATTGCAGGTTGCTGAAATAATAATATAGTGTATGAGGAAAATATTAATTACATTCTCTGAAATGTGAAGGTGGTTTAAGCCTCATGTTTTGTCAGGCATGAATGAGACTGCAGAACTCGTTATGTTTCCTTTTTTATTTTGGGCAGTGGCCAAACGCTATTATGAGCTTTTAAATTGTTTGTGTTCTGGAAGTAGCAGTGACATTCAGATTCAGTAGTTTGAATGGTTTAAAAATGTCTGACTGTGTTCAGGCTATTCTGCATATAATATACTTGTTGCAATTTTCAGTTTACCAAAAATCTTAATTTTAAATCAACCTACTTCAATAGGTTACCTTAACATCAACAACTTAATATCCCCCTGAGAGATAACAGTAATGTGTGATTGGGTGCAAATCTCTAAATTGTGGAAAATTACTTGTTCAGGCGGATTATTAATGCAGATGTGGATTCCGACATCACTGTCTGTGCATTACTCGTATTTGGTGAAGACATGTTGTCTTGATAAACAAGCTCCAGCAGCTTTAAAGACTTTAAAGACTTGCATAAAGACCACCTTGTATGCTATGCTGTTGAGAACCTTCATGGCCAAATCCGACACCTCAGGAAACGGGTCTGCGGCGAGATGTAGCAGCACCCTCCAGATCTGAGTGTAAACACTGTTGAAAGACACACCTGGAAGAGACACACAAAGCAAAGAGGTTCAACAGATTTTAATGTTTCTGCAAATAAAATAGCATTGGTAGGCAAAGGTTTACACACATATACACTAAATGAACACACACATAATACCCTCATCAGCTCATACACTTCCCCCTGGTGTAATGCTAAATTCTCCTATCAAGGTCCATCAGCACAGGAGAGCTAACTGTTAAGTGGTTGTACACAATCATCTCATTAGCATCACGCTATCTGCCCCAGTCATTTTCCTCCCCTCTATTTGTTGGATGTGTTGAGGATGACAGAGGGAAAGTGACCTCCAATGTCAGGTAACGTACATCATTATTTAACACAAATACACACACACACACAAGCAACTGGCTTGCCTTGTCAACGGTAGCTTCAGTGCTGTCAACTGTGGCTGTTATCATACATACAAGTGAAGAATGTTGCTTTTATTGTTAAGGTGGTCTTGTTCATCTGTTCTTATCTTCATCATTTGTGGTTAAAGATGATGGCCTATTATTAGTACTTGTGATTTTTAATCTTCATCTCCTCCGTCTCTCATTGTCTTGAGTTACTTCTTCCTCTACCTGCCAGTCGCACTTCTCTTTGTGTTAACAACAACCTCCTTGTCCTCTACACATTCTCCTCTGATTTTGGGCTTTTACTTTCTTCAACATGTTGCTGCTGCAGTGCAACGAGCCTCTGCTGCTCTGTCTCCCTTTAAGAGTGCCTTTGTCTGTCAGTTTCAATCTGCTGCCTGTCTCTTCTCCCTCAGTGTCAGCCGTGGGGACACTGAGCAGTGATAGTCACCAACTGTTTCTCTTTCTCATTTCACTCCCACTTTTTTTTCTGGTTTCTCCCTATATTTCCTTCAGAGATCTTTCCAGTCAGGCAGGTGGTCCTGTAAACTTTACCTCTGAGGATGACCTCTAATTTCAATTCTTCTTTATCATCTCCCTACTCCCTTGCCCTATTCCCCACTTTTCAATGACTGCTGCGGCTGCAAACCCCTTGGGGTGTTGTGGGGATGTGAGAAAGACTGAGGTCTGGACCCTCTTACAGCTCAGAGTCCTCTACAGAGATCGGGGGGTTCACTGGTCCCATGCTTCAAAGATGGGAGGCCATGAAAGGGATGATTCCAAGAATGGATAGGAGGAGGATGGAGGGTTATAGCTGGGGGAGACAAAAGGATACAACACAGGACAAGGAGGGATGTGAAAAAGGTGAAGAGCAGAGGGGCCAGACAGAGTAAAGATGGAGAAAAGAAAAAGAGCACAAGGAGGACTAAAGCCTGTGTGCTCTGAGGTATGTCAGAGAGGGGTCAGAAAGGCAAAAAGAGTTGAAGGAGGAATAAAGAGAAAGAAAAAGGGGAAATCCAGCAGAAGGGGAAATAAATGAAAGGATAGAAAGAGCAAGAGTGATTCAGAAAGAAAAAATGAGGGAGTTAAAGAGATGTAGCCCGAGGGGTAGGGTATGATTAGTGACACCTAGCCAGTGTGCTAGCTGCTGCAGTAAACAGCCTGTTGATGAATGTGATAATGCTGCTCTCCCATTTAACTGCTGTGCTACATTACGAGCGCACACAAATTACCACTGCACCGCCTCAACATAGTCACATAAGGGAATGTGACACTGGATATCACTCACTGGCCCAGCGCTGCACCAGTGCCTTGTCCCGACTCGTCATTTGAGGACTTGTGCAGAGTAGTAAAGATGTTAACTATTGGCTAAATGAACCACTGCATCACTGTTTTATGGCCTCCTCAATCTGGCAGATAACATAAAATACTTTTAACACTGCATAGTGATTTTTGCAGCTTTAAATGGTTGAGGTATAAAAATGCATCAGAACATTTGAAAGCACAAAGGAAGGAGGATTTTAAATATATTTAACAGGGAAATGTAAGTTTATGTGGCACAAATCATATCTGTGCTCCTCTTTAAATGGAAAAGAGCTTCAACACACAACCCACTGACCCAGGTAGAAGTAAATATAAGCCTTTATAAATATCATGGTAGATACAGAAAATGTCTGAGTTAAGCAAAGTGTGCATTTTAGTCCAGAGATGCACATCACATCAACTCTCAACTGGTCATTACATTAGATACAGGCATTCATTTTCCCCTGAGGCTGAATCCTACTGATTTGATGAATTTCTGACCTTTGAGCTAAAGCTACAATAATGAAATATCTCAATAACTTTTGGATACATGAATTTTGGTAGAGTTACTCAAAGTTTTCTGAATGGAAATGACTAAAAAAAAGTTTTTGTACTGACATGGGCTCCCTCAGGAAAAAAACCCCCAAAAAACTGGATGACCAAAAACAACCAGGCTCAGAACCGGATACATGAACTAGTAAAGATGTAGCCAAGGTAACTCAACACTGGGTAATGTAAACATGTTGACAAGTAAAAGAAAGAGAAGGAGCTCATCGTAACTTAGTTTACTTAGAGTAAAGAGGATACAAGTACAATAAAAAACAGGGTGACTCTTGATGATCCAATTGATTTCCATCCAATGCACCAGCTGGTAAAAATAGTCTCTTATCCAGTGAAATAAGTTGACTAACATCAAGCAGTCCCTAGATGGGCTGGTAAAACAATTGGTAAAGACTTTCACGGTCCCCACAAGATGATGCTGTTAACTTTTTATCTTGTACCATGTTCAGGTCAAAATTTTAAATTGTTCAATACAAGTGCACTTTTTATTTCATGATAATTAGCAAATGTTATTATGCTAACACACTAAACTAAGAAGGTAAATGTGATCAGTGTTATACCTGCATCAGCATGATAGCATTGTGAGCACAATTGATGAAAATCAGGGCTGGGCAATAAGGCAAAAAACTCAACTCAATAATATAGTACGATGTTAAAGTAAAGTATTTATTTGTGACTCACAACATCAAACTTGTAAATACGTATATTAGTATATATATAAGTGTCATTTTCAAAAATAAGACATAAACTTAAGACAATTGCAAGTACTAAAGTAAGATTAGCTGTTGATGAAAATACTTCCTGTACATAAATAAAATAAATGTAACAAAAACAGAGTGCGGTATAAGATGTGCACTGTGCCTCTCTTGTCTCTGCAGGTTTTGTGACAGGAACATGAGCCTGTCAGCAGTGTCTGGTTTCAGGGAAGCCCTGTGGCATGTCACAGTCTTACCACTGGTGCTAAACAGCCTCTCAGAAGAGAACTGGCGGCTGGGAAACAGATGTATTTTTTGCCAAATGGCTGTGCTTTGGGAGCATCACGAAGACGTTTGCAGACAAGGCAGACGTTGCAACAGTGGCTAAGGGAGATAACTGCTTTCTTCTCCTTTCAATGTTACTCATACTCACTGTAAATATTGTGGTAATTTATTATATCTTCTATATAATATTATTGACTACATCAGCATTTTTAAAGTTCTGCCCAGCCCTATTTAAACCTTAACTTTTATCCATATTTCAGTTTGGTTTTCTGTATGTCCATATCAACCTCACAGAGATGCTAGTGTGGCTGTTACAGTTTAGTAGGATTTTATACAAATTACAAAGAGGAAAGACAACTACAGAAGGAATAAATGATTAAAATGTAAATCAATGAATCACTTCTGAAACTCTTCCCCGACTCCCCCACAGTTGTCATCATGCTGGTTTCCTGCAGGCCAGTGTCCAGCAGCTGCTGCATTTAGCATTTATGGTTTCAATGTGTTCTCAACTGCTGCGCTAAAATACTCAGGCCACTTTACCACATTTTCTTTGTTAGCTTGCAGCATTAAAACATGGATGTGATGAATGTATGCCAAAAAGAGAAACAACTTAATACATTTTTCAGGCACGATGAAAAACAAAGCCCCAAAGCTCTTATGAAAACAACTTCAAACCAAACAAAAGACTGGAGCAAATGAGTAAACAACAAAAAAGTCAAAATGACAAGTGATGTCTCTGCTGACTGGGATAACTGAATGTAAGTGACAACAGAAACGTAAATGCCAACATCTGTGCTCCAGTCTGTATTTCAGCCTTTTCTTGATGCACCCGAATATCGCTGCCAACATCAGTTCATCTGCTCTACCCAGCTTGTTTATACATGCAGCTCTATGCAAAGTGGGAGTTATGAACAAGCGTGCAGGGAGGCTGGGACTCGTTTCAGCCATGGCAGGGGCACAACTTAGTGGGCAGTGTGCCAATATGTCCTTTAACCTGTTTACGTGAGGACGTCATGCCAGTATATTAAGGGCCCATGAGCAGCTTGAAAAGGGTTTAATCGAACACTGAATGCTACATTTGTCAGATAAATAGGCTAATAAGAGCAAGCAATGTGCCAGGCTGTTGTTATTGTTTTTATTTCATCAAAGATTCATTTCCACGCTTTGGTGTCCCATGGTATATGTGCTCTAAAAATAAAAATCCTTCTAGAGCAGCTGGCTGAATTTAGTTTGACTTTGATTAACTATGCATTATTTGATAAATCCCCAAAAAGATGATGAGCTGATGTATTTACCATGGAGGGGAAAAGAATGGACGAAATAGTTTATCACCTTTAGCCACCACTTTGTGTGACAGAGACAGAGAGTGTGCACACAACTTAGAAAGGTGTGTCCATGTGTATGAATGAGTCCATCCAGATTTATGCAGCAGATTGTGTTAAATGTCAAATTTAAAAGAAAATTGGACTGTTTCCGTAGAGGAGAAATAAGAGGCTGAGCAGAGCTTGACTGAGTCAGGTTCACCTAAAATAAGGTGGCATTCACTTAAGGAACAAATCAAAAAAAACATGCTGAAGAAGATATTTCATTATGGTGCCTGAACTGACTTTCATGCCAAGTCAAATTCACTGTTCTCCAGAGCTCAGTTTACATGTGCATTCAATTTCCTGTTTCAAAAAAAGAGAAGCAAGGCACAATGTGGGACATGAGTGGGTGGCTGGGAGATTACAAAAAGTTTGTAGAATAAAAAAGAGAAAAAGAAAGGGATTCCCTCGTCTCACTTTCCCTTGTTCCCAAGAGGAGATGGCTGTGGAGTGAGCTAATGAGACTCCTGCTCACACACAAACTGGCTGTGAGGATGCATGGCAGAGCCCGCCGATCACATGAGAGCACTGGTGAGTGAGAGTACCAGGAAAAGCACTTTTACAGTCTCAGGTGGCTCTCAGGGTCCAACCTGCCCCAGTGTCCCCTCTGCTCTGCTGACCTTTACACATCTGCAAACCTTCTTCACACCTGTTCTATTCTTAGACTGGGAGCTTTTCTTTCTGTCCCTGCTGTCATTTGAGGGGTTTCACCC
This sequence comes from Rachycentron canadum, assembly GCA_038496675.1. Lineage (NCBI taxonomy): Eukaryota > Metazoa > Chordata > Actinopteri > Carangiformes > Rachycentridae > Rachycentron > Rachycentron canadum. The sequence goes on along the minus strand of CM076650.1, from coordinate 23,842,046 downwards.
TCTCTAAGGATGACCTGAGGTCTCTCTCTCTCTCTCTAGTGCCATCACATTCTCCTGGTCATATTTCCCTCCATTTTCTCTCAAGTGCTGTGTTTTATTCATGAGAGATGGCATTTCCTGTGTGTTGATCCACTGTCTGATCCCTGTGCTGGTCCTACACCGTACATCTGCACACTGATGCTTCCACCAGTCTTGGGATGTGCAGTTATCTTACTATTCACAGTACAGACACATTAAAGTTAATATCATAACATAATAAAGACAAAAACAGATGTTTCATTTAAAAAGAAGAGTCTCATAGTTTCAATAGTCTAACAGCTTCTTAACAACTTTGGACTTTGGACTCAATGTTAAAACTGATTAAGGTTGCTGTCTCACTTTAAGCTGCATTAATTTATTTTTGGCCACTTGGGGGCAGCAATCTATACACCCATTTGACATGCTAAGGCATTATAAAGGTGATATGGCTAACTGGTTAGCAAACATTTGCCAGACTCACAAAGCAGCCTTAGCATTTGTGTTTCAAAACAAAAAAATTGTGGGCCAGAAAACAATGAGCAAAAAGACTTTCAAAACAACATGTTTGGAGATAATTGTCTGAGGGTTTGTAATTACGAGCAAATACTTTCACATTACATAGTTATTTGAGCCATATTTATTAATACACCTTTACAGAGATGTAAAAAGTTCAGAGGATAAACTACTACCTTAGAAATTTTGAATTATACATTTATAAAGAGGTTGTACTGAAAAATGGTGCCTCACTGGTAGAGTCAGACAGTATAGTGGACTATAGTGGCTCAATTTAAATTCTTACCCGTGGCCCTTTGCTGCATGTCATCACCTGTCCCTCTCCCCTACTTTCCTGTCTTTCTCTCACTTTTGCTTTTACAATAAAGGCAAAAAATGCCTCAAAAAATACCTTAAAAACTGAAGCAACAAAGGCTGAGTTATCTTGATGTTTAGTTCCCAATATCATGTCAACCACAAGAAAAATAAAATTAAAAAAAAAGAAAAGAAATCCAACATTTACCATCATGCTTGATAATGTCTTTAATTTGATATCCCCAGCACAGGAAATATCAGTTTTTCAAACGCCATGTTCCCAGCTGGTAACACAGACTTTTCCACAAACTCCATTGAGCCTTCAACAGTTTACATCTGTTTCCACTAGCTCTGCAGGTCTCGTCATGACTAGTAAATGTACCTTAATGTGCAAAACTGGTTGAGTTGCACATTTGGAAAAACATGAATGAATCAAGCAGCAGCAGAGCTGATGAGCTCTTACCTATGAGGGAGTTGAGCGAGGAATACGAAGACACCCGTCGCATTTTGTCAATGGTCTCGAAAGAGAGGATGTACTCGTCATTGTCGGGGCTCCCCAGGGTGCTGCTGGCGCTGCTGCTGGTACTCAGGTTACCAGGAGAGAAGGCTGCCGGTCCACCTGAATGAGGGAAAACACACATACACACGAACGCTTTAGGTCCAATCGGCAAACAAATGAGCATTGTAAATATAAAATCAGTTGAAGCAGAAGAATAACTGGCTCTTATTTTGTTTAGAAAGCATTTTAGCTTATGTAAAAGTGCTATATAAATAATCTTTATTACACTTATTATTGTTGTAAAAAGACAAAAACATGGCCAACAGCCCATTCAAAAGCAAATAAAGTTTGAGATGTGTAAGCATTTCTTATACTGGAAGGCAACAGTCCAACAAAAGAACTTGCTCATAACTTCATTTCAGCTGTCAGATTCAGTCATCTCCGGCTGTAGCTCTGCTTATCGCCAACATTAATCTGACTTAAACCAACCCAAACGCCATGCATCCTCCACACTGACTGCAGGCTGAAATGTGGAAATGGAGATTGGTAGAGAATGGAAATATGCTCCACTCTGCGCTTACTGATGACAAAAACCACTGCATATTGGAATAAGCAGTGAGAATGTGAATTAGAAATGGTGTCAGCAGTAGGTTATGCGCTTCACCAAGTGCCTCTTATTTAGCTCCACTCAGGGTTTGTGCATTACATTACAGCCTGGCAGTGGTAGACAGAGGGCGGGCTGTTCGCTTTAGTTATCTGAATCACTGACAAGTGAGCCAAATAGGGGTGAAGAGCTAGTTTGACAGTAGGCCATGTGAGAAACGCTGTGACCCAGCGTTTGTCACATGATAATTTTGCTAAATATTAATCTCCTGATTATCATTGTTGTTGTTTTTAGGACCAATATTGGTAATTCTCTTCTCTTTCGCATTTTACCACATAAATAAACAAATCATAGACATTTTTCCAGTAAAAACTGTTTCAGTTTTTGAAACTAAAATTCACTATGTCACAACATGACGTATTTTAATTAAAGGGGTGTATAGGTTCAGAGCGAATACAGATGCAGATTACGTGAAAGAAGTCTCCTTTGATGTTGCATCTGTTTGGGAAGTAGAGATGGTTGTAGTGCACTTGGAATTATGTGTGTATGACTGGTAAGAGAGACACACCAGCTCTATCTAGTCTGCTTCTGTGTTTGTTATATTAAGGGTCGTCCTAAAACACCATGGACGAGCTGTATGAAAATGATAAATACTGTCATTATTATCCAGTATATACATTTGTAGCACATGGTCACTTCTCTACAGGGAAACAAAGTAATATACTACAAAAGCTCAGTGCAGCTCAGTGAGCTAGGCATCTATCAGTATCCATGGTAATGGCTATTTCCTGCTCACAGTGGAGAGTAGCAAGTGTGTCCCAGTGTAAACCCTTCCTGATTTGAGCTGGTCTCAACAGGCCAGTAGTTCAGCACCATGGACAGCTCCCAGTTCCCACCAGGAACCAGACAGACTCAGAGACTTTTACTTCTTAACCACTGAGTCAGGCTGAGCTGAGACAGAGGAGCCAGCAGCACGTGTTTTGTTTTCTGTTTCCACTCCACCTTGTTCTTGGTAAATCATTGAATAAATATAACTGAACTATAACACCCACTAGCCCCTAAGTCTGTATTGTGTTGATGCTGAAAGCTGCGATGCAACTATGAAGGAATGCTTCTATGAGCTTTGATGACACCAGGACATGAACGTCCCGTGGCTCTGCAGTTGTCCATGTCCTGGACAACTGCAGAGCCACGGGACGTTCATGCCTCTGTAAATAAAATACCACAATTGGGGGTGTGCTAATGCAGATATGCTGCACACATAAGCACTCATGCACATGAAGGCAACCTCTGACAGCAGGAAGAGAAGTTCCTTTGTTTGTTGTACTTGGTTCAACATCTTCAAAAACAAGAATAGGACCAAGTGTGGAAATTATACAGTATACTCAAACGGGCATAAATCAAATACCCAACCCAGTTCACTTTGGCACTGTGGGCGCACTTGTAATGTGGACAGTCTACACTGTCTCGGTTTAAGTTGTAGGCTTGTGCACATGAAGAAAGCACCTACTAAATCTGTGGCCAATATCTTGAACTTGACAATGCAGAACCCAACATTAACTTATTGGAACTCTATTATTGAACTCTGTGATGAAACCACCAAAGTAAGTATCTGTAAATTTCTTAGCAGACATGAGCCACTTATAAAAGTTTCTTGAGTCTGAGGTGGTAATAGACCTTAATTTAAGCAATAAAAGTTATGATGGGTACTACCGCTTCACCCCCTGATACTGTGAGTCTCACTTTATGTGGAGTGACACCACATACTGAAGTGATGTTGGATTGGGGTCGGTTTGGGAGCCAAAGTCCAGGAGCATGATTTCTGAAACCCTTGAAACTCTTGATAATATTCATTACACAACTACACTGTATAGTTGCAATAAATGGTCTGTGCGTGTTCTGGTATTTAACCACAACACTCAAAGAGGAGAGGAGCATCACGACTAGGATTTTCTGTTTACTTGTGCACGTGAGATATAGGCTGCAATGAATATCAACACACAACAAACTGAACTATTATCTCTGCTTGGCAAACTGGTCACAGCCGCTCTGCTGGTTGTGAGGCCTCTTATTAACGCTCACTGAGGTGCACTCAGGAATAGCAACGATGGAATAAAGAAGTTAGCCTGAGGACTGTTGCATCCACAGTCCACAGGTGATGCAGTGGAAGAAAACCTGATGAAATTTGCTACTGGTTTCTCCATTAACTCAGCTGATTTCTTTGTCTTTATTCATTCCTTGGTCAGCGCACTCTCTCCTACCCTCTTCATTGAGGTTGAGGTTCTGCAGGCTCTTGTTCAGGTTGCGGGCGGTAGTAGCAGCTCGGATGTTGGTGTAAGAATTGACTGATCGCAGGCGGGGGATGGCTGGGCTGTCCCTCACTGGAGTCAGGTTACCGGGCTCTGGACGTTAAAACAGGACACATCAAAATGAGAGCTGTAGATTAATTCAAAGGACGCACTCTTTAGTCTATTATCTGAAACTTTTTAACATAATTCAAACGGACCTTCAAAAATCAATTACTTCTATGGCACTTTATTATCATTAAATACAGTAACTAAGGGTACGACCTGCCAGACCGATTTTTGAATGAGACTTATGATGTGTTATGAGAATCCTTGAACAAGAGCATAACTCCTCTTCCTATGGTACGATTTAAGATTATTCTTCATGTCCTTTCAATAAAAGCCACATTATCCAAAATATATACACATTTAGATCCAACTTTGATGATGTAAATTGCCTTCAGTTTCTCCAATTCACACACTTGAACCAAAGCCTTTATCATATATATATTCACTGTAAAACAACCAAACACTGGTTGGTCTACAAATATTTACAATATTGTTGCATTTTAAATAAATCAATCTTTCATGCCAAGTGGTGATCTCATGCTTCATTTGAAACAAAAGAAAAATAAAATTTACCATAAAAGAAAAATCTTTTACTTTTTATGCATACAATTAATTTCTCCCCTTATTGAGACTTTTGGTATATTACACTATGTTTTAAATTATATTATTGTAGTTTGTTTGAGATGGATTGATGGTTTCAGAGGGTAGATTTTTCTTGGAGAACTCAATATATTTACTTTAAATAAGCATAACTTCTCTAAGACAAACAAAGAATTCCAGTTAGTTTTCTGCTTGGTCTCACCTACACTGATCTACACTATAATATCACGTCCAAGATTAACACCAGTTACTACTGACGGGTCATTTATCTACTTCCATGGTCTAATTCAGTTTTCACTAGCTTGTTTTAAAATCCAGTCAGTTGGCTGATACAAACTGTGTATGTGTGTGTGTGTGTGTCTCAGTACCTGCAGTGTTTGCTGGAGATGGCACCGTGTAGTTCTTCTCTTCCTCTATAAATTGAAGGGCAACTGTACAGAAGTTGCTTTCATACTGGACCACTAGGTGACTCAGGGCTACAACCAGCTCCTGTCAAACCCATAGAAACATTTAAAACACTCCTGATTCAGTTCCTGTGCTTTTATCTTTCCAGGTATAAAGTGACAAAGTCTATATACTGTTAATCTCTCTTTGGTGATCTGTTGAAATGAAAGTACAATCCGACGATATGAAAATTAATAATCTCCTGCATTATTTTGTCCCAGAGAAGTGCAGAGTTAGATGAGAAGATTAAGAATGTCATGTTTGTATGTTGAGTACAGAGCTGGATACAGGATGATTAGCTTAGTTTGACATTAACACAGGAAGCTGCACCTCTAAAGCTCAGTTTTTGTAGTTGTATCTTATTTGGTTAATTCATACACAGATATAAAGCTGTTGTAGTTTTATGGGAGTCATTAGCAACAGCTGGGTCCAGCTGCCAGTCTTTATAGTAAGATAAGATAAGCTAATTACTTCCTGCTTGAAGCTCTGCACTTGACACACAGACATGAGTGTTATCAATCTTCTCATGTAATGGTCAGAAAGAAAGCAAATGACTTTGAGCTTCACCTTCACACTATGTCCTCAGAACTTCAGTCCATTTCTTTAATTTATCTTGATAATAAAATTGTCATTATCTAATATGGACTGTGCTGGTGATTTGACTTGAATTAATATCAAGCCATTCTACTAAATAAAATTATCTGGATCACACCAGCATTTTACTGGTTTGCTGGTCTGCAGTGTAACAGCCCACGTCTTTCCATGGTTGTCAGTAGTAATAGTCTCTATTTGCATATCATAACAGAAGAAGTGGTAAGTGTTTGTGTGGGTATTGCAGCGACCTTGCGGACCACAGGGCTGCCATCATTGATGAGCTGGGCCAGCATCATGGCCACATTATGGTCAATGGTGGTTGAGTGGTCCGTCCTCTCAGCTGAGTTTCCCACAAAAGTCCCCAGAGCAAAGACAGCTGCACACCTCACCTGCAGCAAAACAGACAGTAATTTACAGCTGTTACATCAAACAAATAAAAAAGAATTGAGGTTAAAACCCTCTGGATGTTTTTTTTTTTTACTCTAATCTCCCTCGTCTCCCTTCAGCACAATCTTTTTCAGTTGTCAGAAATCACTGTTTTGAGCCATCTATCTTGAAACCCTAATATTTGCTTGCCGGACTTATTCAGTGAATGAAAGTTTTAGAGATAATTATGGTTCAGTTTTCTCTCAGTGTATCACAATGAAATGCAGAGGAGATTATCAGTGCGATGTACCACAGCTTTTTCTCTTCATTTGATGTTTTATCATCAAATTTGGAAAACTCAGACATTGTTTTCCAGGAGGGATTGGATTCACAAACTGAACCAAATTGCAGCACAAGAGTGAATATTTAACTGTACTGTTTGTTGTAGCGACAGAAAAACATTTTTGCAGACATTAGGATGCATCATCACAACCACCTTTCATCTTGTGATGAAGCTTCAGTGCAGCAGAGAGCTGCTTTGATATAGTTTGCTTTGCTCTAATTAAAATGATCAGCTGAAACATTTCAGATCAATATGTAGTTTTCTTCCTAATACCTGGAATAAAAGAAAGTTGTAAAGGCACCATGACTTGAAAGCTATTTAGAAAATCACTCATCAGTTTTTTTGCATTTCAGTCTATGCATTGGAATTTAGTGTCAGAACACCATGTACAACTGTACGATCTAATACAACAGCCCTTCACATACACCCTGTACAGGACCTGAAACGTCCTGAAGTATAGTTAAATGCAAAAATTCACCTTCATAGTTCCCATAGTCCTGAATTTAATAAATACATAAAACAAAGTAAGTAAGCAAGTAACAAGTAAATAAGCAAAGTAATTTAAGTACATAAAGTTAGCATGAAAGTATGGAAGCAAGTCAGCATATAAGCAGGTAAAGTAAGTAAGTGAAGTAAATTAAGTAACTAAAGTAAAGTAAGCAAGTAAGTATGTATGTATGTATGTCTGTATGTATGTATCTAGTATATGTAAATTAAAAAAGGTGCATAAAACTGGACCTTTAGTACCAACCAAATAGCATAAAAGTATTTTTGGTAGGTAGGTTTGATGTTGCTCCTTAGTCAACGCTAGCAATAACAGCTGGTTTCCCAGTTTGTTTACTAGGAAAAAAAGTCATTGTGGTTAAAACCTACTTTTAAAAACTACCCTGGCAGGAGTGCAGCATGGCTTAAAAATCAGTGCTACAACAATAAATATGTAACATAAAGAGCAAGAGAAAACTGTCTCACTCATTACATATATTTAATTAAGATGTACATTCTGCTTTTGGAGTTTTCAAAAACAAAACTATCACCAAATTGTCAATTAATACATTCAATGTGTGCACTTTTTGTTTGTGTAAATATATATATATATATATATATATATATATATATATATATATATATATATATATATATAT
>CM076650.1:23774858-23821321 GCA_038496675.1 Rachycentron canadum | reverse complement strand
AGATATATATATAGAGAGAGAGAGAGAGAGAGAGAGAGAGAGAGAGAGAGAGAGAGAGAGAGAGAGAGAGAGAGAGAGACACAAATGACAAGAGAGACAGTGGTGGTGGTGGGGGTTCAATTTCAATTTTAAGTTCAATTTCCAGTCATACAGCAGTTCTGGCACAGAGAGCATTTGTCCATTTGGGCCTCCATACTGTTGCTTCATTTTTAATTGAAAAATGCATATGCAAGTGTAAAAATAAAATATATGAAAATAAAAATGAGACTTGTATGTCTATGATTTTATATTAATATTTCCACTTGTAATAGTGACAAGACTTTATGACTCACTAGGCCGATTACGTTAAGGCACTTACTGCATTAAGCTTTGGGGTTTATCTTATTATTCTCAGTCAGCTGTAATATGAAACATAACTGACTAGAGCTAACTGCTCCAAATCAAAGTCATGATTTGATCTGATCAAGTCTGATTGAAAAGTTTACAAAAAGTATGTGGAAGTGTGCATATTTATTCATTTATTTTTTTACATGAAAAATAAAATCAAGATAAAGGGGAGTAATTTGAAATGTGTGACTGGCAGTTTCTCTTGATAATGAACAAATTGCAAATTTCAGAAGAATAAAATAAAAACATTTACACTGATATAACCAAAGGAGCTTTAACAAGTTCAGATTTGATCCTTAATCAACCAAACAACGAGAATCAATGTAATCTGCAATCTCACTGCTTGATGCGACAAAATCCTACTCACTGCTCCTTTAAACCTGTGATATAAAAACGCTGATAAAATTTTAAGACAATAAGGGTTTAGAGGAGATGAGGCAGAAAGACTTTGGTGTGTATTATGAGTGTTTTATATAACGTACACTGTCTACAGCCAGGATTTTAGCCCAGATGAAAACCAGCAGTGGCCTCAGCTCTCTGGCTGAGCTCTGAAGCAGCTTTAATACGTAGGGGAAGATCCCAACAGACAGGGCCTGGAAACACAAGCACAAACACACAAAACACTGGTGTTTACAGAGTGGTATTGATATTGCAGTTATGTACCAAAACTACAGGTCTGACCCACCCAGACACAACTGTGGTGTGAAGTGTAAATGAATGAGCTGCGATAAAGACAATAGTCTGGCCTCTAACTTCAGGTCAAATGTCTGCCCACTCAGAGGAGTTTGCCCTCTAGGGTACAGGTTGATATTGCATGGACTATGGAGTGCTTGTTCAATCAACTATACAAATAAATGAACTATAAAAAATCTTTTGAAAATATGCCTTAATATATTCCAAGTAATAGAAAGAAGTTGCTTAATTTGTACAACTGAATATTTCATATAGATATACCACTCCCTGTCTACAAAGCGATGTATTTTCTGTGCAGCTGAGTGGCAGCTAGCTGACAGATGTCAGTGAGCTTTCAGTTATAGTAAACATGCTGCAGAATAGTGTTTTTTTTTTTCTTAACCTTAAGAAATGGTTCAATTTAGTAGTTCACTTTAAGAATGACTGTTTTAAGTTCTTTCAGAAATTTAAAGGAAGCATTCTTTATATCTGTGCACAAACCATGTAGCTGTGCGATTAGCTTAGCTAAAGCAGAGCGACTGGAGGGAGAGGGAAACTGTCTCTCAGAAAAAACCTTGAATCACAGCTAACGCACACTAATTAACTCACTTTCTTTCATTCCTACAGTGTGTTAAATTGAAATTTAGAGGTGTTGGCACATGTATTTTTGAAAAAGTGATCAAGTCAAGCTAACATTTCCCCCTGGTTCCAGAGTTTATGCTAAGTTATGCTAACCCTGACTGCAGCTCCACATTTCCACCATAAGAAGACAGAGGATTTAGTTTTTTAAACACTAACTTCTTTTGTGACTCTTTATTTTTAAAAACAAAGCAGATCAGGTCAGTACACCCAAATTACAAAAAGATATATTTTGTCATTTATCTGGTAGCTAGCCACGTGGGTGGTATACATCAGATGTGCCAAAATTCTGACATAGCTACCTTTGAAACAGCCTTTACCCCAAAACAGATCAGTAGAGTTTCTTTTAGATGCCATGCCATTTGTGTTGTGTTGTTACTGAAATATTGCATTAAAAAAGTCATCAGATGTGTCCTTCTGTAAAAATGTCTGTGGATAATGTACACACTTGCTGATCAGTTGTTCCACTGAAAACTGTTCTGTGGATCATCCAGAGTAACAGGGATACTCTTTCTGGACAAAGACTGGATTGTGTTGAGTTTTTGTCATTTTTCATTTGTTTATTTACCACAAACTAGACTCCTTTCACCTTTATTGTGTTGGGCTGGAGGCAGAGATCTCAATGGCAGTCTTAAATCCTCACCACATAACCACATACTGTTGTTGGTTAGACACCTTCTCATACCATTTGAAGGCTTCATGTTATTCTAATGTTGAGAATTGATCTCTTTTTGAATCGAAACCCATTACTGTCAATTGGCATAGTTAATGTAGAGCTGAACGCACCAGACTGACAGCCCAGGGTCCCAGGTCCAGAAACCGTCCAAGAAGGTCTAGAGCCCGCAGCCGATGCACTTGACTAAGGAGGACCTGAAAGAGAACAGAGGTCATAGGTCAACTGTCCTGCCTCTGAACCGAGGTAGTCTCAGATTAAAGGAAGAGGAGGAGGAGGAAGTACAGCAGGAGGTGGAGTGAAACAGGTGGCTCTCCCACCACTACTACTGACACACTGGCACCAGATTGAACTTGTTTACTTTCTTCTCTCTCTCTCTCACACGCACGCACGCACGCACACATCCGCATCGATGTGAGGGCATCTGCGTGGGCAGTGGGTGTGTCCTCTTGGCTGCCATTTCACTTGGATTCTTCAGGAGATACTGGTTTAGGACAATACGTCAGGGTGTGTGCAAATTTCAGTTTGCGTAAATGTGTCCATGCAATGTAACGATGATACTAAGTGGAATCACGATGTAGCTGTTTTGGCCAAGAAAACTATTTTAAGGATGCATATGGTATGTGCTAAAAATGTATAATTGTGTGTGTGCGTGTAGTTCGTGCAGCATTGAGTGCAGTGCAGCGCAAAGCCTGTGTGAGGGCTGGACACTGCTACATCCCCATGTGACTGTCCCAGTATGTGTGGGAACAAGCATATGGAGGAAACCAGGTACACACACGCTCACATATACACACACAGGGACATTTCCACTAACACATCATGTATTATTAGTATCCTCTGCGACTTAAACCTGGTGAGTGTGACCACACAAACGGAAGGAGGCTGGGGAAGACCAGCCCAGGGTTACCTCCAGCTCCAAGGAAGAGCGTGGGAACATGGACCTGTGTGTGACGTAAGTGTTTGTGCTTGATAGGAATGAGAAAAAGCAACATGCCAGAATACAGACAGAGCAAGAATAAGGATTCGTCAAAGATGTCACTGAATATTTTCCACAGTCACATATACATAAGATCATTTTATGTACATGATTCAAGTAACACATTAACATATATTTCACCATAGCAGGGATGAAAATACAATTTCTGAGCAATGCTGTGATATTAAAATGCATGAGGACGTGTGTGTATTTGTATGTTTTCTTTATCTGCGTAACACCCTCACTCCAATCTCCTTTAGTGGGATGAGTAAGCACTTCCTATGATCACACTGTGTGCATGAGCTGTGAGACACACGCCGTCATGATATTATATGATGCATATGCATGCCCTTAATCACTTTAGCGACAAAGCCAAATGTGTGTGAATGTCAATGTGCTGCTGTTAATGTAAAATCACAATTTAGGGATGTTGTAATCCCTTCTGTTAATCCTTCCTGGATGAAAGGGCTGTTGTCAAGACAACGCCGCACCATGTCTCTCCTTCCTGAGCTCTGTTGTCCTCCCTTTGCTTATTTCATTAAAGAGCACTCTTGATGGATTACTCTCTGTTGCCCTTTTCTTGTCTCTCTTTGTGTCTTCCAAATGGAGCCAGATTATATTTTGGCATCAAATTGTTAATCCTCTAAGACTATGCCAGTCTTTAAAATTCATTCTTATGCAACTGTGATCTTAAAAGGGTATAAAACCTGTTTATGTGTCCACATCATACATCAGAGAGCACAAATTACTTCCCCATCATGGTGTAAAGCTGCATAATGTTGTGTAATCTTAAAGTCTACGGCTGCTTTACTTCCTCTCTTGCACCTCAGCAGCAAACATATACACATGCACACTCACACACACCAGTGCTCCCCAAGCCGTGTGCCTTTTCCTCGGCTCTTAACGGGTCCCGACAGAACTGCTGTATGGACGGGCTGCGGCTCACAGTGCGCTGAGTCAGCAGGAAATTACCATTCAACACGGACAGCAGCACACACCGCTACAACACTGTGATATAATACAACACTACAACTGTACAACCCCACGGGAGGGGGGTGGTGGTGATGGGAGGAAGGGGGGAAAGGGAGGCGGGAGAGGGGGAGTAACATCCAACTGCTGTAACTCAACAGCTGACACACACAAGATTTTGGCAAGATTTCACCCCAATTAAAGCATCCCAAACAAATTTAACACCACTTCAGGGAACACAGTAGACACAGTTCTTGTCACAGCCTTTGTTGCAGGGTTATAATGAAGAAAATCGGCCTGCAACTGCTGAGCTCAATTTGCAGGAATTATTTAGCAGCAAATATCACACGTTTCTGTTGGCAGAGCTCAGTGGTGACCTGAAGGAAAGGGCCTCTCCTATAAAGGAGGAGAGCGAAGCTAAATAAAGCCAGGGGAAAAAAAGGAGCAGTGAGAGGTAATGGTGTTAAAAGTATTGTTGTAATAATATTCTATGCTAATGGTGGAATCTTGGCAGGTGATGTGTGTGTTTAATAAAGACACTGGTGGAGCACTGTGCCTGCTCCTGCCTAATGGACAGTGAAGCTACATTCAAGGCCTCCTGGTTTCACTTACCTGACATTTTGGTTTTCTGGTCTCAGTTACACAAATATTCCGCAATTCTTCAGCTCAAACAGCTGCAATGCTTTCAAGATATTTGACAGCTGGTGCATGGGTGGAAGTGTTGGTGAAAATAGGGAAATTAGGGAAGAAGAGTGTTCTTTTTCTTATGGGTTTAAACTCATGTTCATTTATGTGGTTTAATTCTCATCACTGTCATCGTTTATTATATAAATAATAAAACAGATGTCTGTAAAGTTTTGTTGGATGGTCGAACTGTAATCACTTGACATGAATGAGAGATGAATCTCATGATTAACGTTGTTTTTATCAGCATTATTTTTACTCTTTTGTTTTGACAGTGGACTGTAAAGCAGATTTGTGAAAGAGATCCCTGCCTGGACACCCAAAAGGGATGTTACGGGGAGAGGAAAACAATGTATTTTGCGCTTTGTTAAATGACACATCATTCTATGATTAAATTGCTCTTAAACACTGAGCATTTTGCACATCTCTATATTCATGAAACCATACATGTACTTTGCTTCTCTGGCCTTAACCACTCAAAGCGCTTTAAATTGCAAGCCACGCATTTACCTTCATATTTCTATCACACACAGAAGAAGTAAAAAAAATAAATAAATAAGGAAATTATAACTAGGACAAATTGGTGTGTGTAAAAACTGTCCAGCACAATTTGATAATGATGCAAAATCTGTCTGCTTCATATATATATATATATATTTTGTGTTTTAATCACTACTACTACTGACTACTACTAAAGCATTTGTTTGCGGGGACAGACACACAGCAGATTCTAACTGCTTCTGCTGTGTATGTTAGGTTTCACTTTTTCTTGATTTTCCTTCACATGCTTTGGAAACATGAATGTATTTATATGGTGTGTGTGTGTGTGTGTGTGTGTGTGTGTGTGTGTGTGTGTGTACCTGCAGTACGATGGGGAGCTGCTCAGGAGGGTTTCTGTTCTCCACACCCATTGTCAACCACACTTGAAACGCCGTCAGCTGCTCCGCAAAGAAAGGACTATGCTGTGGACATAAATCACACAGTGTTGATCACCATTTTGAAGACGTTCTTGTGCTTACTCATTCCTTCCTCCCTCTCTCTCTCTCGCTCTCTTTCTCACACACACACTCACTCACTCACACACACACACGCACTCACACAAACTGAGCAAGTTTGCAGTGACTTGCCTATCATTTCATAAAAGCCCTGACACAATGAGCTCAGAAGTGACACTGCACTGCAGTAATAACATAAATCCTGAGCTATCATGATCACCTTCCCTCTCTCACTCATTCTCTCTCTCTCTCTCTGCTTCCATGGCAGTTTGCCTGATTGATTAGTTGCTGGCCGCAGTTTTTGATCGCCTGGTGTTAATAATGCTGCAAGAATTACGACAGCGTTGTGTAGACTGTTGATGGATGTGAAGAGGAGAAATATCAACACTTCTCGCCTGGACAGCCAAATTAATTTGTGCATAATTAAAGCTTAATAACTACACACAATCACAAACTCAGTGCAACATGAACAAGAAAATTGCATTGTGGGTAAAGGTCTCACCCAGAGGTTCAGCCTGTGTATTTACAGCATCTTTAACAATGGGTATAATGTTGCATAAAGATCTTTGTATGTTTATAGGTATAAGACCTGGCCCTCTCTGATATCAAACAGCTCTGTGCTTTACTCATTTAGGAAAAAGTGTAAATGAAAATATGTTATGTAAAATATGTTAAATTTAATACTTTTTAAAATAGAATTTAATATCTGTTTCGGACAAAATATGAAAGGTATGATAAGTCCTATAATAATTTATTATTGTATCAGTACTTACTAACAGCATAAAACAGTGATACATTTTAAGTAAGAAATACAACCTGGAGCCAAATAAGCAACAGATAAAGACATGGACGAACTCAGCAGCTGATTAATGATTAATTCATTTCACTGCTGCAACCTCCTGTACCTGTATTGTAGCAGTAGGGATGGGACTGATGGTGCTGAACCTTTATGACTCATAAGGTTTATTCTTTTCCAATAAACTGAATTTTTTTTTTTACATTTTTAAAAAAATTACTTTTATGTCTTTATTATAGCTGCAGTGAGAGAGAGAGAGAGAGAGAGAGAGAGAAAGAGAGAGAGAGGATGACATGCAGCAAAGAACTGTTGTTTGGACTTGAACCCAGGCCACAGTAGTTAGGACAAAGCCTTAATGGTACACACTCCACCATGTGAGCCACCAAACCGCCTCTAAATAATATGTAAATATAATGAAAAATACCGTAGAGAGAGTGGAGGTGTTTCTTTCAGCCCTCAGTAGAGCCTGCAGTCTTTCTGGAGGCTGCATAAACACCCAAGATGCACCACCAATAAAACAGGGAACCTTGCACAGTATGTAACCTGAGAGACAACACCCAGGGCAAAAAATTTGGCAAAACACTCACTGCTGCTTGTTAAGCATATTGCTCTCAGCACATGGTAAACAAAAACGAAGGGCCACTCAGATGAAAGTATCTCTTCTCTCATGTAGATTACAGCTGCTGGACAGACGACTGCGCTCAGACAGATTTTAGAGGAGAAATCTTATTAAAACTAGATAAAATAATGTAAAATAATGACCCTGCTTTGTTTTTGCTGTTGACTAACGCACACTAACAATAATGAAGACATGGTGGACAGGGATAAAAAACCTGTCTTTGAGGAGCACCGACAACCAGGAAGTCTGAGCAGTTCATTGACTGAGCCCCTGAGCAGTGAAACCTGATTGGGATAATCAGGTGTCACTGCTCAGGGGCAAACACACAGACCCACACATTCTTAAACCAAGAAGGATTCATACTATGAGAGCACAAACAGCATTTTGTACATACATCAATCAATCACAAGATTATGACGACTGTCATTGTTTTTCACGACCAACAACAGCTCTTCAGACAGAGAGGTAACACCAGAAAAAGACCTAGTTTTCTAACATATATCTAGAAAAAAGTTACCCTTCTAATCCATATGTTGCTTGTTTTAGGTTCATTTAGATTCAGATCAGATTTTTCTGTTACCCTGAAGCAACAGAAAGCTTGGGGGGGAGGGCAGTTGAGAGTAGATAAGTGTGTGATAGAGTGATAAAATATTGCCACACTCATTAATTACCAAGAGTAGAAAATAAAGCTGAATTTGTAACAGTTGAAGCACATCAGAGAGGAATTACAGACCCTGAAAGACGGAGCAAGACAGAGAGGGAAGATCTCCTTTAGTAGTCCTCAGAGGCTCAATTACGGTGCCGGTAAGTGTTTTCAGCTGGAGCACAGGAGAAAGTAGAGGAGGAGCGAGGATGGGAAACTACCCCCGGGGGAGCGATGGAGGAGATGCCCACCTCCAAGGGCCAGGTAAAGGAGTGAAAAAGGCCCAGAAAAAAGTGCTCACATCAGGAAAAGCAGATTTTCTGTTGACTTTTTACTGATTATAATGAATTACACAATGGTTGTGGTTTTCAGTATCTTGTGACACACACAAATATACACAACTGTCTTGTGTTGACGGAGATATTTTAAGTCATCATCAGCCTCTTGTATCTTTTTTCCATTACACTCAGCGTCAATCAAAGTCTCTGGCCACATCAGTGGATATAACAATAAACACACCAGTGGCTGAAAGTGCAGGGCCAGTGTTTTTTTATTTTTTTTTTATTTAACACTCACACTTGAATTATTGGACATGACATTTTACAATGTAATCCACTAGGAGTGTGTGTGTGTGTGTGTGTGTGTGTGTGTGTGTGTGTGTGTGTGTGTGTGTGTGTGATTAATGGACATGCTGTAGATGTTGGTGGTGGAGAACTTGCAGTGCAAACAAGAACTGTCTGAGGTTTATGGGCATCAGTGGTGAACAGATCCAAGATAAGAGACATCCATCAAAGCTATATGTCCCATAACGACTAACCTACACACGCACGCACACGCACACACACACACACACACGTATGCACGCACGCACGCACACGCACAGTTAAATGCAGCAACTTTAAAGTGGGACTGAAGAGACCCAGTGCACTCTCTCTCTCTCTCACTTACTCTGAAAGCAGTGCCCTCCTCGATGATGGTAGGCAGCTGAGAGAGGCAGATGTCCACAGCCAGGTCCCATGCTTGCCTGCAGAGAGACAACACACACACACACACACACACACACACACACACACACATATTAGAATGATGACATATTGTACACCCTAACCACACAGATCTCTTGCATTTTAACTTAAACCTTCTTGTTGTGACCACAAAGTAAAACGAAAAAAAAAAAAAAAGCATCCTTGCACTAAAACCTCAGTCACAGCTCATTGTTTTCAGACACCCCACTCACACCTTCTCATTTTCCTCAGCTCACATTTTTTACCTCACTCTCTTTCCTGTGCACACACACCTCTTTAAATTCCTGGCCCAAGGTCCTGGACAGAGCAGCGAGGAGCCTTTAATCCCTTTCTAAACACTGGCTCTTCTCTCATAGTCATCATATCTAATTCATGATGTTGTGTAACTCATCAAACCTCATCACAGCTTCTCTATTCTTTGTTTCTGCTCGTCTCTGTTTCGTTTCACTTTCCGGCTCCTTTTTTCTTGCAGCAAATTGAGCTCAGCGCCTCAATGGACCTTTTTCCTCTCTGTTAATTCAAGTTGGGTTGAGTCATGTTCCCAGTCGAGGCGCTGCAATGTAATGTGATGCTGAAAGAGCATCATTCTGTCTGAGACTCTCATTGCTGTTCAAACAGCTTTGCCCATTAGCTGAAAGTGGAATAATTGAGTGCAACTATATTATACCAAAATACAATAGACCCACTATATGTGCACAATGCAAACATACAGCACAGAAGGCTTTGCATTGCTATACAATCAGAAAACTGGGAGGTAAGTTATAGCAGCTGGTTTTAAAATTCAACAAATAGTCAAATTTATTCTAGCAGCATGGGAGATTTTATAAATTCAGCTGACACTGTGGCAGAAAAACATCCAGTCTTCCAGCAGCAGAAAGAGACATTACTGCATCATTAAGAACAGGTGCTCCTCATTTTACACAGGGTTACGGTTATCAAGCACGTTGCTATAGATCACGTCAGAAATAATTCAATACAGTAAAGAAGCGGTATGCTACCTGTAGAAACACATGGCAGTGCCAAGTGGCAATCCACTGTGAAGGTTTGCGAGTTGCTGTTTGAAGCCTCCAGGTTGTAATTTTGCTGTTGCCATATTGATTTTTGAAAACCTGTACTATATCCTCATTGTTAGGCAGGTCAACCTACAGTCTGTCAATCACCCTGTTTCATCATCTATCTATTTTCCACTAAATGGGACCATCATTTAAAAAATTTATAACATGTTGTATTGAAGAAGACTTGAAACTATAGAGCGTGACCATAAGCTCATTTGGAAAAGGTTTACTGAGTTAATAAATCATGTGAGAAGCATGGCTATTTTCACATAGACTTCACTTTACAGCCAAATGTTTACATGCATTTTTATTTTCAGTCTATGGACAGTACAATATTTTGGATGTTACTTTGTTAGATTCTAATATTTTACAGGTGGTAAGCTAAACGCTTGTTTTCAGCAGGGTTTCATGGTGGATGTGTTTCAGAGGGAAAGTCACTTACAGAATGGAACCAGAAATCTTTTAAACTGTGGAGGAATACAACATCTCATGAACAGAGATAATAGTAGCTTAACTTTCTTCTGACACCTCAAGCTTTCCTTTTTTTTTCATTAAAATTAAAATTTGCTATTTGCATTGCACTTGCACACTGTTCAGACAACTATCACTGCATTACTTTGAAATTGAAGGTAATTTAACTCTTAAACGTTAGCAAACGTGAGGCCACTGATTTAATGTCTCTTCCTCTTTGTGCTACTGTAGTTAAGCATTTAACTTTACACATTATGTCAATGTTAACACAGCCTCAATTCAGAATGTCTCTTCAGATCAGCCTTATCGAGAACTCATCATATTGTGTTAGGTTGACTTCACTGCTGCTAAGCAAAAGATGTGGAGTCAGTGGAAACCTCCTTCTTGTCTCTATTTCACGTTTTCTTCTCTGAGCATCCAAAGGTCGATGCACCATGCACCATGATCTCTTTTGTATATGGCTGCCGCTGAGTCCTGTTGTAAAATGCCTGTGTGAAGTCAGTGAAATGTCGTCTTAATTTGATTCGATAAGCTCCTTTCTTTTGGGGGGATCCTGTATTACTCTCTGTGTTTTGATTTCAGTTAATATTGTCTTTTTAAAATATGCAATAAAATGATCCAAACAAAATTTAATTTCAAAAGATTTAACAGCTGAGGATAGAACTGAGTTTTGAAAAAATGATTTTCATTTTAAAGGCATGTGAAAGCACAGACAGATACAAGAAAAGCACTAACATACTGAAATCTTACTGTGAGGCCTGACATTTTCCTGTAATCTATGAAAGTACTTTAGAGGAAAATGAACTTTTTGCTCCAATGTTTAGAGAAAATCGATATGACACAAATACAGGTCAGTCAGAAGATTATTTTCTTTGAGAGGGAAGAATATTAAAGCTATTTCTTTGAGTTTCATAACCTGAAGAAACTTTGGAGAAATATTGCTAACAAACAATCATCCTCACTTGTGTTTATGTAATCCAGTGGAGAGGAAAGGAGCAGATAGAGCAGTCCAATCAGTGGAGACACCATCACAGGGAAGAGGATGCTGCACCATGTGAGATGACAGCATTAACTCGAATGATGCCTGCCAATACAAATGAGTAACTAATCGCCAAACCTGTGTGTGTGTGTGTGTGTTGAGGGCACAGTTGACAACAGAGGAGTGTAGGGAACCAGTTGGCGGCTGACTAAGCTCTTTTCCCTGTTGCCTGCAGAAAATGGTGCAGCGACGCGCACTCGCAGGCACACACAGAGAGTAGACACACACCCACGCACACTCCCACACTGAAAGTGTCCACGAGGGAGTAATCAGCCTCAGGTTTATCTGCTCTCCCTTAGTTCTGCACCATTTGAATAACAATTGCTGTTTGTGTTGGGACACCGACATCGATCAGCGAGCCCCCAAATTGCTTAATCCTCCCTCTCTACCCCCTCACTGCTGATCCAAACTTTTATTTTTCTTGTATTTTTCTACTTGCTTTTCCTCTCTGCCACTTTTGCTTTTTACCATTCTCTCAGTAAACGCTTAAAACACTACACTGTTGTTACTCTGCCCTGCTTAATACTGCATGTGCTGGTGTGAAACAAAGTGCAACTCCCAATGTCTTTGGCGGTAAACGGCACAATGTACCCACAATCTAAAATAATGGGCCCGTACGAGCGATTAAGAGAGACTACTGCTTTCTCACAGAGGAAGGAGCAGTATTCTTTGCAGTAAGT
Source organism: Rachycentron canadum (assembly GCA_038496675.1). Taxonomy (NCBI): domain Eukaryota; kingdom Metazoa; phylum Chordata; class Actinopteri; order Carangiformes; family Rachycentridae; genus Rachycentron; species Rachycentron canadum. Next base: position 23,808,995 of record CM076650.1, on the reverse strand, counting down.
GATGCCAGGGTGTTACACAAGAAGTCGCTCCTCGAGGCAAACAGAGTGAGAGAGCGTTTTTTTTTTCCAACATGAGCCACATAATGAGTGGGAGAGATGGAGGGAGGCATTTATAGAAGATCAAGAAGAAAAACAATAGATAGTGGGAGAAGTGTTTGTGTAACTAAAGGGAGATAGATGATGATCTTGCACAGTGTGAAGAAGCATGTTAAGTCAATAGACAACAGGGAGGCTTCAGAGCACCTTTTCTTGTGTCTATACAATACCAGTAATGAGAATACAAGGAGGACAAATCAGGAAGATATTGGAAACTGTAAAAACACTGCAAACAGCCTTAAGTTTCAAGCTGTGTATGAAAAATAATTCAGTTTTTTGTGGTCAGGTTTATTTTATTTTTTGTGGTGCCACTGCTTTTAACCTAAATCTGCCACACCGGCCACAGTCAGAGATCACTAATGTGTTCCACAGTCTTAAAATCCCTCAGGGAACAGCTTCCAGTCAAAGGTGGACATATGCAGCTGCAGGTAACATAAGTATGGGTGGTTGAAGCAAACACACCCAGCCCCCACCCCACCCACGTTCTGCGTACGATCTGTCAATCAGAGTGGCCGAGGCTGCTGTCAGTGAAGACACTGCTCTGTCCGCTTTTTGTGCGAGGCGGAGAGCAACACATGCAGAGACACGCAAAATCACTGAGAAACTAAATCATGGAAATTATACTTAGCATAAGCTAAGCTATGTGCGCATATGCTAGAGGACAGAAGCAGATAAAAACACCTACGAGCTTTGGCTCACACTTCCTCACATGGTGTTTATTTTGAGAATTTGTGAAAGTAATTAAACCATTTTATCTTCATGTTTTTACAATAAACAGGGGGAAACAGTATTGCATGAACATGTGCAGCCCTGATGGACCATTTATGTCCCTTATTTCACTTACAAGTCAGTGATTGTGTGTTAGATTGCATGTTTAGTTACCCTACAACGTGTAAATGGACTGGTGGCTGAATAAGAGCCTACTCTCTGTTAGTACCACACACTAACAGGTGGCCACGGTGCAATATCAACGACCCGCACAGAAACAAACCGGGTGAGTTTGACACCTGCAAGTACATATTTGCTTGAGTTTGAGCTGTGAGTTTGTTGAGAAAACACGAGTTTCATGTGAGTGAGGGTGTATTTAGCCTAGCTTAGCTGAAGTTTTCTCGTTTAGCCAACTAGCTAGCAGCCAAAACCCCACCAGGTTTTGTTGACAGCCAGGAATGTGTGTGTATGTGTGTGTGAAGCCGGCAACCTGTGAGGACCGGACTACTGATCGATATTCTGCATTCGGTCACTGGCTCCATCTGTTTTTGGTCAGTAATTAGCTCCAACTGGTAAGTTAAACCACAATGTCTTGATTCTTCTACCCATAAAAGTCCTCAAGATAAAATGTGCACAATAGAAGACAGAAAACAAAACTTGGCAGCTGTTTAAAGGCACTTTTCATGAAACAATTTCATGCTTCCAGTCTTTCAGCTGAGCTATGCTTAAACACACCTTAAACAAAGATCTGTCCTAAATGCACAGATTATCAATCTTCACATCAACTTTTAGTATGAGTATATTCCCATGGATGTTATGAGTATTCAACAAACCCTCTAAGCAGAGTAGCTGCAAACATCTCACTGTCTCAAAACATGGTCTTGTTTTTCCAATGACCCATGGTAATAAGAGAAATTACAAAACCAAACAAAATAGTAAAAAAAAAAAAACAAACAACAAAAACCCAAAAAATACATTTCTACAAGCTGTTTTTCAGAGCGGGACAATTGTTTAATTTAATCAACGAGCCCATAGCTTTTCGGCAAATATGCCCAGAGGCAGATCTGCCATTTGTGCATAAGTGACCAGGTTGATAGCATCTTTTAATCTCTCTAGTAACCACTTAAAATCATCAAATATAGATAAAATACCATGAAGAGGAGATCGCTGCATGTCTCTCATGCAATGGGATTATGTATTTGTCTGTAAGTGTGTTCATTCTTTAACTGTTCCTTTTTCTCTTACCTCCTGCTCTACAAAGCCAAGAACATCTGTGTGTGTGTGTGAGTGTGTGTGTGTGTGTGCGCGCGCGCACGTGCATGTGCGCGCATGAAGACAACCCCCCTTTGCTCTGTTTGCATGTCTTACCACATGGCATGCATGTATGTGGGAGGCAGACGGGGGCTGCTGACTGGCGTGCAGTTGTACGACCTCATTATCCTCTCTGCCAACAGGAAGTTGCGGAACAAACTGGCCACTAGCAGATCCTGACGAAACAACTTCTGGAACAAATCTGAAGACAAACGGAGAGAACAGACATTATCCATCACGTCAGGGACAGAAGAGGGGCAACGGGTGAATAGCATTAACACTGAGATAGGATTACATGAGAGGAAAATGGGGGCGCTGAATGAGTGAATGGAAATCAAATGGGGCAAAAGAAAGAAGTTTAATTAGAATGAAGCAGCTACTTTGGAGGAAAACAGAGTGGTTTGAGTGTACGCTCGCAGAATAGAGAGGACAGTGAGATGCAGATTAAAGCAATGTGTTGTGGTCACATTTTCATCAGCTCATTAATGTGTTCACTAATTCACTTTAATGGGGCCAGGCCAATCCCATGGCAATCTCTCTGGTTTATGATTGCGATTCCCCTGTTTGTGTGAGGGAGCAAATATGTGTGTGTGTGTGTGTGTGTGTGTGTGTGTGTGTGCGTGCGCGTGGAGTACTTTATGAGAGACAGTGTCTGACAAATCCTATGCCTGCTGCTAGTGTCGGGCTGTTTAAATGTTGAAGTGTTTGAGTGTGTGTGTGTCCGTGTGAGATTTGGATTAGGTGTGCAGTGCCTTCATTACAGGGATTCTCTCTGATGTGGGCTGCTTCATTAACAGCAGAGCCCCGGGGGTTTAAAAGGCTTTGGCAACCATCAGCATTGTCACATTGCTATTCTAGCTGGGATACAGTTTGTCTCAGGGACGTCTGAGTGTGCCTCTGTGTGTGTGTCTGCAGATGTGTGCTGCATGCAAGAGACAGGTGAGTGCAGTGAGAGAAGATATGTGCGCTGTAAGCAAAAAGTAAATACATGTCAAAAGAGAAGAGTGTATGTGTGTTTTCACCAAGTCTGGGGGGAATGATTAGTGGCAGCATGTGCACGTGTGTATGCATGTGTTTGATTTAGTTTGTATGTGTGTGTGTACTCACTTCTATGGCTGCTAAATTCTGGTTAAAATGATGTTCCCAATTAAAGAGCGAGACACTTGCAACACAATTCATCTCAATTTGAGGAGGTAACCTGTGCTTACTGCACCTTTGGCATTTTATATCAACATCTTCACTGTTTTCAACCAATGGGGAGGCTCTGGAAGTTTTAGTTTTTGCTGATGCTTCACTAGTGCACTGTTTTTATTTGGTGCCCTAATTTGGACACCCTTTCAGAGGAAACACAGGGGCCATTTCATTTTTCATCATTGCCTAGACATGTTATGAAGAACTATTTTCTAACTTTAATGTGCCTCTCGTCTTTCCTCCATCCACAGCTCCACTAAGAAAGGTGCTCTTGTTTGCTTGCTGTTCTGTTTTGAATGATAATTCCAGTTTAATAGGTTTCCTTGGGTCTCACTTGCACATTGAGCTCACCTGTGAAGCTTGGGGGTGGGTGATGGGGCAGATAAATAAATAGTTTCTCCTTACACTACAGAGGCAGGTCATGGTTACTAAGCTAGAAATGGACAATGGCTGTTTGGGGGAGAGGTTTAGCAACCAGTAAATTGGCTACTTGTGTTTCTTGTTACCCTGTTCTGAATTTCATAAATTAGAGTTCAGTGCTACTAGACCCCCGGCATCCCAATTTGCAGACGTCACCCATATAGTTCCCATGCAAATTAAAATCTATTGGTAGATGCCAAAATTTAGAGATGTTCCATGAATCCCTCACATGCAGGGGATCGGTGGAGGCTGGCTATGGCACATGTCATCAGGGACTCTAATTAGGGGTGATTGGGGCAACAGAAATGCACTGCATGGTGTCTTTTCGGGAGGTTTAAGGGGGTTTATAGTATATTGCCAAATAAGTAAATATGGGTCCCTCAGGGGGCCTTTTCCCCTTGGTGGCCCTAAACATTTGCCTGGTTTGCTTCTCCTGACCGTGATGAGAATGGAAATGAGAGACAAAGCTATGAGAATAGGGCCCAGGCTTTATTGAATTGGAGTTATTCTTTCAATTTTCGAAAAATGTTAATTGATCACACAAGTTTAAGTATGCATCCCTGAGGTGTGTGTCTGCATGTGTGAAGTCTCACCTCTAGGCAGCACGTTCCAGGCGATCGTGTCAGTGATGGCTGTGAAGATCCAGTTGAGCTCTCCAAGGGGAGTGCGTCTGTCGTTGAGCCTGCCAGGGATCCTGCACCATACACAACATAACACAGATGGCACCGTGTCAGCCACGCTCACTGTGTGTCACAAAGTTGACTTAGAGCACAAAGTGGCAACTGCTCAGTCACATTATCACAACACATCTGAAGAAATTTACATTTACAGGCAATTAGGCTCTTACTCAGAGAGACTATCAATGAACGAACTGCAACATAGGAATATCAGGCACAGGCTGAGGAAGAATGTTTGCTGTGATTATATGTCAGATTTACATACAGAGGCATTTCAAGATAACTATTTCAGCTGGGCTGTCTTTACAGACAGGAATAAATTTGTGTACTGATTTGACCTGGAGTCAGGCATTTTTAGCAGTGACATATCTGCAGAATTTCGCAAATACATCTAATTATTGAGAGGGTGGCCCAAACGCTTCCACTAAAGCCATGAGGAACATTATATTTACAGGAAATAATGCATTAACATACTATAAAAATATTATGAAACTCTCTAATTTACCTGTAGTATCTGATGCTGTTTTTGTTAAGATGTGTCATTTTAACCACCTGTTGTTAAATTTCTAGACTGTATTAAACATGATTTTACCACATTCATACAACATCTGATTATTGAAATCTAACATTTAGCAGTTGTCTGAGGATTTCTTAAAGGTCCCAGATTGTATAAAGTGAGATGTCATTTTTATTTTTTTTAAATCATAAAGCTGGTCTAGGTTCTATATTAATACTTTAAAAATATCAGTCCACAGAGAAATGCACACAGCATGTATTCAGAAACTGAGCCTTAAAACCTGTATTCTGAAACTGGAACTTTGATATGTCACACAAAAGTCATCACCCACCTGGACCCACCTTCCAACCTTGCAGGATCTGGTCTCTCTGAGTGTTTACCTGAAAGCTGCTATATTTCTATTTGATCACTCATAAGCTCCAGAGAGCAGCCTGAGTGATGGGATTTAAAACTACATTGAGATGGTTTTTCGGTTCTTGAACCAAAAATGCATCTACTTCAGGATATCAATGCTTCAGAAAACACGACAGCATGAAATATGACACCTTTAAGTGGTGAAACTTTTTTCTGAAATCTTACATGCAAATGGCCTCACTACAGTGTCCACACAGCTGTGTAACTAGGAATTGCGCTTGATGTATAAACCAGTGCACCATGCAACTGATTTTATAGAAATGCCTCCACTTCTACTCTGACACTTAAAAAAACTGATTGTAGTTATTCTGTGTTGGGAAAGTGGGAGCACCATGGAAATGAGAGGAGGGAAAACTCTTCCAGACAGAGCCCAAGATGATGTGACAGTAATCACTGTAGCAAAACCGAGAAAATTACCTTTACACCTAACCGTCTGCCTTTTAATGAACACTATGTAAAGCAGTGAGGGGAAGACAGGAGGTTGAGGGCAAACACTTGCTGGCTCACAGATATTACAGTTAATGTGAACAAGTGAGTCATCTGTGTCTGAGTAAAGCGAAAGAGAGGAATGTGTTTTAAATTAATGAGGAAAATGTGGGGAAAAGGGAAGATAAATGAAAGAAAACACGGTCGCAACTCAAAATATTACAGCTACAAAATTCTACACACGGATGAGGATGTTTGTGTCTAAGTGAAAGACTTGGGGTCAATCACTGTATTTCACTGTCGGTGAGGAGATTTCTCCTGGCTGGAGGAGCAGACCTCTCACTCTCTAGCCTTTAACAGAAACTGCTGGAGGCCTGTAGTCTGGAGAAAAATTGTGAAATATTTGGTCATCTTTCCAAAAAGAAGATCCAAGACTGCATTTTGAAACACATTCACTAATGGTCATTATAAAGCTCAGCTACTGAGACAAATAATTTGTTATCATACAGACAACATCTCTCTCATCTAATGAGATAATAAAAGTGTAAAAGTGAGGTAGCAGGACTAAAAAAAAAAAACATAACAACTGTAACCATGACTACTATGTCTTTATGCGTGGACTAATAATATGGTTGCATGCATTGCACAACACTGACATCCTGAAGTGTTTTCTTCCAATTTCTCCCATCACAGACATGTCATCACCCACTGTCTCTCCCAAACACCGTGTTTCCACTGTGCTTTTATAATCATTCTTTGGTGCACTGCCAACTGTCTTTGTCACCACACAGCAGTTTAAAATAGAGTCAACACAAACATAATAATAATAGAAACATATTAATAACACCGCTAACTAAGAACACATAACTTTTCAATGCAAAATCATTCCAGAAACTCTACAGTTGAGAGAAGTTGATCAGTCCCCCAGCAAATTACATCTAACTACACGCAGTGTTTGAACTCCTCCTGACCTAAAACGTCCCATTTCCACCTCTAAGTGACAAATAATAGCAGCTGTGAAGCTTCTGGCAGGTACCAGCTCACTGTATATCCATGAGGGCCGGTCAGCGCCAGAGCACTTTGAGAGCTTGCCAAAGGTGTTTGGCAAGTCAGCAGTAAGGATGAACACTCAGCACTTCATATCCTTTCTCAGGACCCAGTGTAACATATTTAGAAAAATATACAGTGTTGTGATGGATGGATGGATGGATGGATGGATGGATGGATGGATGGATGGATGGATGGATGGATGGATGGATGGATGGATGGACTATTGAAAAGGTTGGAAAAATATTCTTGAGGTTTGTGTCATTGATTAAAAATACTTACAATTTCTTAGTTTGTACTGAATTATCCAGCTTTATGCTAGGTTTCATATTTACAGTGGACATCTTATAAATTGTTGAGTCCGGTGTAAGCATGTTGTACTGTGTTGCAAGGGGGACACATAATAGAAGTAAATGAAACAATGCATCTTAAATTGATGAACTTAAATTATTGCACTGCATTTATTAACCTTAATGACGCGTTTTCACTGTGGGAAAAACTATCTGCGATAAGAAGTCACCATGTGTGAGCTACATGTGACCCTCTGTGAATTACATCTAAAAACTAATGCAAAGCCCTCTGAAAGGCTCCACTGCACTCAAGCACTTTTTTGCTGTGTCGGACATTAAATGGGTGTCTGTGTGTAGGTCTGTCAATGAAACCTCATGTACTGTAGTGGGCTCCATTGTTACCACTGATGGGACATTGGTTTTAATTTTAGTGGTTAATTATTTCTGTCATGTATGATGTCATGATAGTGACGGGGCAGAAATACACACAGATCAGTCATAACATTATGACCACTGACAAGTGAAATGAATATTATCTGGTTACCATGGCACCTGTCAGTTAGTGGGATATATTAAGCAGCAGTGAACATTTGTTCTCGAAGTTAATGAAGCAGGGAAGAAGGAAAATGGGGAAGTGTAAGGATGTGAGCGAAGGGCCAAACTGTGATGGCCAAATGACCAGGTCATCTCCAAAACTGTCCAAATCTTGTAGGACATTCCAGATCTGCAGTGGTCAGTACCTACCAAAAGTGGTCCAGACCTTGGTTCCTGCCATTCCTGTAGATGTTACTTTGACATTTATCCACCTCGACAAAGTCCACCACTCCATTGAAACAGTCTTCCCAAATGACAGTGGCCTCTTTCAGCAGGATAATGCTCCCTGCCACAGGAAATATTGTGGCTATGGCCTGTGTCTAACACCTTATCCGCTGCTGGATCAAGAACCAATTTGAGTATGTGTGGATACAAAATATTAGATGTGACCAGGGTCAGGAAGTCCTCTGTAAAAGGAGCAAAGAGCTAAATCTCCACCACTTTGTGGGTTGCAGCAGTGTGGATGAATATCTCTCTGATGTCTATGTGGAGCCAGGGGAGAAACTTTTCCTTACGGGATCAGTAAAGCATCTCCTCTGGAGTATAAATGCTAAGGTACCATAGCAGTGGTAGGATTCCTTCAGTAAGGATAGAGTCTAACTCCAGAGACCAACTGGTGAGTGGAGCACAGTCAGGTCTCAGACAGTGTCACACACCAGGGAGGAAGGTTGGCCCTGCCCACCACGGGGGGTGACTGTAAAATGCTCAGAGGGAGGCTATGAATAGGGATGAACTTCTGAGTCTTGTGTCAGCCCCATGTGAGATAGAAAAAGGAGCGTGTGTGAGAGAGAGAGACAGCACATGGGATACAGTGTGATGGAAACAGTGATAGTGTAGCTTCAGAGAGATCGAGCGTATTATAAGCAGGTAAGATCCACATGCACTGAGCGTCGTGACTCTCTTATCTAAAAGGCTATTGTGATTAGATTTGGCCAGAATGTGTGTTGGATGTATGTGGGAAGCAGAGACAGAAGGGTGCACAGATGGAGCAGAGAAAGAGGATTGATCAAACTAATAAACAAATCAACAGCGCACAACTACTCAAAGCTGACATTATGCTGAATCCATTTTACAACAAATGTTTGTAATATTTCAAGGATGATGAGTGTTGGACACGTGGTTTCCAACTGAGTGTGACCTTTGAAGGAGTGAATAGGAGCCCAATGAGTGGTCAGTGAGTGTTATGCCCATTAGCTGTTTGCTCATGCCCACGTGTGTAATCAAGGACATGGCAAAATGATGACAAAGGAAAAAAATGGCTTTGACACCACACATTCAAGACTCTTTTTAAAGCCTGAACAATATCGAGCTGTCCTGCATCTCTCTCTCCAAAGAAAAGCAACCTGGTGCGATTGTGGTGATGTTGTTGCTAGGATACCACAAAATCTGCTGCCGAAATACTGTGCTAGCTACAGTTCAACTGAAATCCTTCTGCATTACATTAAGTGGCGTTTACATTTCTTGTGTTAACTCTTACAAGGTCAAACCTGCAGCAGGGTTTTTTTCTACTTAGGAGCAGCAGAACAAACTGTAAACACAACTATAATAATATAACTTATAAAAAGTAGTCACATTGCTTTTGGGTTGTGTTTTCTGTCCCTGAACCCTGTTTTCGTCCTCACCACCCTCTGAGAGAAAAATCTGACTCTGGCTGCTAAATGCTACATCATGTTTAACAGCTAGTTGCTAGCATTTAACATTGAGAAGGTGCCGCTGGAAACAAAGTTAAAGGTTCCCAGTGGAGTTTTAACCTTTTGGAGCACTATGTTTTTCTGTGAGGGGGTTTCTGTTTTGTTTATCTTGTGCACACAACACATGAGAGTGACAATACACACACCTGCCTATGTACCGATGGTTTCATACTTTTCCACTAAACTACAAGTGCTCGTAATACTGCCAAGATGTGCAGCGAACATTGAATTTAAATATGACTTGTTTAGTTACAAGAAAGCTCCACAGTGGACCTTTAATGAGAACAGTTTGTTGCCAAGGTGGTCAAGAGGTAAAGGGACCTGCAGTGTTGGATGGTAATGTTTCACAGATTTTTAATTCTCTTTCTTTATAACATTATACAGGTGTTCCAAAAAAAATTGCTTAGTGCTGCTTTAATGCCATCAGAATTAAATAATTATAATAGTTAATGTTACTTTTGTAATGTTTGCTGTTTTGATGAAGCATCCCTTGAAAAATGTTTAACTTTGGCACTTTACTTTGGCCCAGCATCACAGTGCACAGAGGTGAGATGGCAAATGAGTTTCGGGCCATTTTTCTTTTATGAGCTCTGAGACTATCCATTATTTAACTCTGAGGGACATCAGCTGAGTCAACATTTAGCCCTCTGTACCACACAACTGGCATGCTTAAATATTGAACCCCCCGTCGATAAAAAAGGAATAGCCCTTCTGCGATCAAATCTGGGGCTGCTGCAGTGTCCAAACAGGAGGCCCCTTTGCTATTAATATCATTTTTCACAAAACAACTAATTATTACATTTTGGTGAATTTGATTTGCTCTACTTTTTTTTTTTAAAAACTTATTACTACAAATTAAATTCAAGTTAATCCAAGTTAATCCTACCTTTTCTTTTTATATAATATAGCCATGTCTGCACACCAATTCAAGGTCGCATCTCTCATGAATTTCATATATTACCACTGTTTTTCAATATTGTTTGGAACTGACAATATCTCAAATTCAATTTCAGCAGAGCATATCCACTAATACAGAAAAGGTCAGCATTTTTCCGCAGTGAGCACTCTCTCTCTTAACCTTACCGACCTGCCATTATTATACAATCCTGGTGTGTATATGTCTGCAGCAGACAGCTAACACAAAGAGCACAGGACCTTCGAAAACATAGCTCAACAGCCTGTGTACGACTGGTTCACCCTGAAGGGATTTTTTTTCTGTGAAAAAAAGTGAAACTGTTTGTTTGAGCTAGTCGTGGCCATACATACTGCGAGGTTGTTACAGGATTCAAACTCACAGTGTGGTGGAATTGCAGTGTTTCTTTAGCATATGTTGCTTGAGAACTGATTTCATTCAAGCCCCACAGATGTTTGGTTAGTGGCTGCAGCTTTGTATTTGGATCACAGTTTGTTTGCCTTTGATGAGAATCATCTTGAATTTCATTTTGAGGTATCAGACTGACTCTGAGACCTTTGTTAAACTGTTAAAGTCTTGATGTTTCTATTTAGTGTTTAACACAAGTCTAACAAGAGAATGGGACCAGATGAAACTCTCTCTGATGTTTGTGGGCGCTTAAACTCTCATTACAGAGATCAGGTCAAAAATGACTTTTCCCCTCCCCAGAGGAGACCAGAGGAATGTCATGAAAAAGATGAAGAGCACACGAGAGCTTGAGCATGAATGGAGAGCTTCAGTGATGTCAAACCCACCAACTGACACCGATGCAGTTGAGAAGGAAGAGTGAAAAACAAATGGAAAAAGGGCTTATTTCTTCAAAGGTATTCATCATCACTCTGGAGGTTTCCCATCCTGCCTTGGGAGTCGCTTGGCAATAGCTTTACATACAATACTAGGGCATTTCCTGCGTAATACTCATCCACTGGAGAGAGGATGGAAAGTAATCGGGGAAATGGTGTGTAAAAATAAAAAGATGAAAGAAAATCTGCAAGCAAGTAAAAAAAGAATAGTTTAAGTTAAATGGTAAAAGAAGGAAGAACAGTGAAAAATAAGGCATAGGTAGGGAATAAAAATGTTAAAATTGTGGATAACAGCTGCGTCTGATGAGACACAAGGTGACAGCAAACATGTAAATTAGACACAAATTATCTGGCCATTCATTGCTGTTCCCTTTGGACAATTACCCAGTGATGGGTAAATGCATCACTTCTTCTGGAAGTAGTTTCTGACAATTTAGATGTGACATATGAAGAAATGACTTGACAATGTTTTGTGAGTTGCATCATTTTTCATTCATCCAAATATGACCTGCAGTCTTTGGAGAATGGACATTTGATGGATGATAAAACAGCTGGCGAATGATTAACCTGAGTGTGACTAAAATAGAAAAGATGTATAAACAATGAAAGAGTAAGTTCAAGAAAGAAAAGAAAGACAAGCCTAAATAACTCATTCATTTTTCAAAACAAAGCCAACATTAAAAAAACAGATATAGCATGAACATATAAGTGCTGGTCTATGATAAAGACCAGTGAGGAGAGATGACCTGTGCTATGATGACTGATGGTGTATAAATAGTTTTTCAGCACTAAAATAATTAAAACAGTCACGTCATATTCCAAACCATACCCAAACCAAATTCCATCTTCACTGAATTTCATTCGTTCTATACTTATACTACTTATTTACTTACTACTACTATATAATATATACTACTATGATACTTACTATATACATTTTTTCAATAACTGTCAATTAAACTTCTGGAAGACATCAATACAGGAATTGGTGACTTTCGTTGACACTAGCTTTCTAGCAAATGAAAAATCAGCAAAGTAGAAGTGACTGGAATTAAGAGTTCAGTAAGAAAGCTTCATGATGAGTATGGGATCACTGTTGTTTTGCACTGATGGAGTTATTGCTGTAGAATGTACAGCACATGAGCCTGATCATTTTAATTAACAGAGAAAAGCATCAGTGTTTAATTAAAAGGCTAGTGGAAGAGAAAACGGGAATTCTAATTAAAACAAAATAAAACATACAAATATAAGATGAAGATTTGAAATAGAAGCCCAACCACCTGGCTTCTCTGTGCATTTGAGTTAAAAAAATTTACAGTTTTATCTGTTTACTCAAATGAGCTGAGGATTAGGAGTGTTTCCTCCTAAGTAAAGCACAAAAAAACACACATACATTTGGACACAAAACAAAAAGTGTGTCATTGTGGGACAGCTCCTGCTGGCCAGAGTGTGAAGCAAACACCCACAGGTAGAACTCCCCACAACACACAGGGCAATGGATACACTGATGTGTGTGTCTCTGCACAAACCCTCAGCCAAAAACTCATTAGAGTCTGGAGCAAGATACAGATGTGCAGGTGCTGTTAGTATTCATGTGTGTGTGTGTGTGTGTGTGTGTGTGTGTGTGTGCGTGTGTGTGTGTGTGTCACTGTTTTGGCATATGAAGAAAATGATTATTCACTTTTAGAAAACAAACTGTGAGAAGTAAAAAAGTCATTAAAAGGCTGCTGAGACACTTCAACAGCTCACAGTGCTTTCCAACAAGATTTTTTTTTCTGTTGAGATAACAGAGTCTTCTTTTAAGTTACTTACTACTTCTAAAACCAAGTCTCCTCAACCAACCTAGTTTATAAATGTCATTTTACTCTCCCCCGCATATAAGGAGGGAAAAAAACAGAAAAGCCATGCTGATTGTTCTGTGAAACTACTAAAACTTTGGATATGACATCCGTGTTGAGCGCTAATATCAATCTGAGAATGCGTGCCTGAGAGCTAGAGATGTTCTGCGCTCAGTCGCTCGACACCCGGAGGTTTATTGAAGAACTGTGGAGCTTTAAATTTGCCAAACTACTGCTGCTTTGGCTGTGAGGGAAAACAAAGGCAGAGAATTATACCTGTAGGATGGAAAACAACATAGTGAGGGCTGACAATAAGAAGCAGATAGACAGGACGACAGACGGAGAGAGACAGACATGAAGAAAACAGGATAATGATCTTTCCACACTGCAACCTCCTGAGAGAGAGAGACAGGAAGAAGAAGAGTGTTGTGACAGAGAGGGTTTTTTTTTTAGGATGGCTGTAGAATGCCACTTACTTCTCAATGAGGTCTAACGTCACCCCTGGCACCAACTTGGCGCTCTTCTGCATGCAAAACCTGCAAAAAAACACAGACAGGGAAAAGTTGTAGATAAGTGTTGGAAGGAAAACAAGAAGTGCTCACAGACTATACGTAGCTATAAAAACATTTGGCCTCTACAGAAGAAATTTTATGACCTACGAGGGAGACAATCAACAGATAAACCACTCAAATGAAAAACGAAAGCTTCAAAGATTACAACCGCTGAGCACCTTGATAAGTGTATTTTGGCTGAGTTACAGTCAAAGGGGGGCGGGGGCAGGCAGCAGGGAGCGCAGTCATATTTCTGAAGCGTCTGGCATGGGGGTTATTGTTTACTGTGCGTGGTTAGCGCTGACAGGTCGGGCCAGCTGTAAGTCACAGCAGGTCGGCGTTCAGAGCCTCAACAGATGCTCAGTGCTGCACTGAGCTCACAGCGAGTCGTCACACACCTGGAGGAGAGCAGGTGTGTGTATACACACACAAATACAAAACATCAGTTACACATCAACTAAAAGGGACATTAAATAAAGGAAGATTTAAGGAAAAAGTTTAAGCATCCAGCAGACATGAAGCACATTAGCATTCATTTGGAGGCATGTTTCTGGCCACCTGGTGTGACACACTCTGCTTTTAGGTGGGGTGGGTGTAGGGCCTAATATTACATAATGAGCAAATACTGTTTGAAACAAAGAAGCATCAGTTGGACATTAAGCTAAAACATGATTTGAAGTTAAGACTGTCAGTCATGACTCAAGTAGTTCTTGTCTCAGAGAAAGTCAGTTGCTGCTGCCCATCCAAGTTCTGCTGTCACTGGAAGCCCAGTGTCATCAACTCAAGAGAGCACTACCAGCAGAGGTGTGTCTGCAGCGCCGCCTGAGCGCCTCTTCAGATATGATTTCACACAGTAACTGAGTAATCTCCTTGTACTTCTCCTGGTTCAGATTCCTCCAGTGTCGGTCAATCAGGAGGTTTTTTACCTGGAGCTGAATTATCCACAGAGGCCTCCTCCCCTCCAGGGGATTAAAACCAGTAGAAACACTGAATAAAGCAGTTTCACTTTGAAAATCAATGATTCACTGACACACTTAAGCAGACACAGGACGTCTCTGAGGGGCTGGGAGCTGAGCTGCCTAACATCTGCCTGGCTTCTCACATCTTAAGATCCAGATGTCCAATGACTAAACTCCTTCATCTGGTTGAAGGTGTAAAAGTCTTAAAAAAGAAATAAATAAAAAATAATCACAAAATGCTAATTTTGTGCTACTGGCAGGGAACCACAATGGGGAATATGACGCCATTGACAGGCGACAAAATGAAACCGACTGTTTCCATGATTAGAATCACATATTTCTTTGTTTTGAGAATTTATGGAAACCTTTGGTGTCAAGTACACAATTTAACAAAATATATAACATAAGTCTTGTTTTTAGATATTTTAATGTTGTAATTTTAAATATGACAAACAATGTTATTGGTGTAAAAAGTATAACTTCATTTAATCAAACTGATATAGGAATAAAATCACATGTTCAAAACTACTCAGCTTCCATATCTTAAAGCCCATCATCAAGGGATAGTTGTCAAATATTAGTGATTCCTTTTTTTCCCACTAGCGCTTGAAGCCACCATCATGCCTGGAGGAAATTCCAAACTGACATAAGTCATGCGTGGATTGGGAATCTGTATCCAAGAACTGATCCACCCTGACTGTGACGTAAGCTCTGGCACTAGAATTCAAAGCATCTTCGTGCTGCTGGAGAATAATGAGATCCCACATGGCAGCAGTGTGACTTACTGTCTTTTTTAAGTACAGCATGGGCACTGAGTGTGCCTGGCACTCATGAAACAAAGAGGAGGTAGGATGCAACCAGGACAACTTGTTCTAAACTCTTAATGATCAGCAACTTTTTGAATGCAAGCCATGATGCGCAAAATCTGCTTTGGTTTTTGCCAGAGCTTTGCAGTTTGTTGTGAACACAGGTACATCATTGCTTCCCTCAATACAACACAATCTAAGATCACTCTACAATCACTTTGGAATTTCAATTGAACCACAGATTAAATATTTTGTTTGTGTTTTTCTCTGTTTGCCGCAAAAGGGAAACGGTGAATTCCCAGACATAAACAGAGATGATTAACTAAAAATGGAGTCTGGCAGAACCCGACAGACGGGCCAAAGTAAACAGAGCGCAGACATAGCAGGAGGTTGCATCAGGGAGAGAGTGTTTCCAACCAACCCCTGTGCAGAGAGATGCAAGATCCCTCAGGCGTGGAAAATAGAAAAAGGAAGAGATAAGGAAGAAAAAAGAAGCAGAGCAAAAGAGGTTTTGGCGGCATTTGGTCACACCAGAATCTGTAGTAATTTTGATTCACAACCCGTCTCAGAAAAATTCATGTTTGTTTTATGTTTGTCCTCTCAAATGATCAAGAACAGAATATAACTTTCTCACTGAGATCAGAGGGAGGTCATTCTGCTTGGGAATCAGTCAGCAAATGGAAAGTGGAAGCTCATCATTCTAGCCTGCTTTGTTACACCTTCCGAGTGAAATACAATCTGATGTCACATATCAACATGTGTAGGATATTCAAAGCCATGACTAAAAACTGACCTAACATCACTAGATCTCAAACATCAGTCAAACACTGTTGTCATTAATGTCAGGCCAGGGCCTGAAGTTTAGACACTTACTAATATGTCAGAAACCAGTTTTATCCACTAGAGAAATTGAAAACTAGCAGCAACATTGTCTTTTTTGATCATATTTCCTAACAAAAAGTTCGGACAATTCAATTTTCAGTTTGACTTTAAATTAAATTAGAAATACCAAATGTAGTGTATGAATATGAGAGTTATGGCTATATTATCAGTTCATACTAGAGTCCAAGGCTGTGTCTGAAATCCCTCACTGCTCTATAGTCCACTACAGCTGCTTTCTGATTGTAGTGACAGTTATGTAGTAGACTCATTGTATTGTACAATGCATCATGAAAAGTAGCATAAAACCCATAGTCACTAATCAAGCAATATATACCATCAGGCATTGTGTCCATGGGGGAAGACAGAAAAGCAGTGCAGAGAAAATTTCCCAAGTGTTTTTCAGTTTTACTGATGAGCTCCTCTAATAGTCCCGTACAGAGAAGATGCTGGATAGTGAGAAGCGAGGAGTGAATGAGTGAGTGATTTCAGACATAACTCAAGTGAACATTTGTACCAAAATTGAATAAGCTCCCTCCAGGTGTTCCTGAGATATCATGTTGGGACAGACAGAAAAGTGAAAAAAATCATGCCACCATGCCATCGTCAGCGACGGCTGACGATGGCATAAAAATGTGTTACCTAGCGTGCAATACTAAGATCTAAGTAGATGTAACTCATGTACTAAATAGTACAAATGTATGATGCATAGCTAGCAGCTGAACTTTGCTTTCAGTCGAGCAGCTCTGCTCTACAATGACCATCCATCCAAATCATTACCATTCCTTCAAATAATAGAGGAGGGGAGTGAGGTCTCTGTGGTCTTTTGTTAAATATCTGCTGAATGAAGTTCAGCTGGATGATCTAGTCAATCTAGTATCTGCTCAATAGAGACACATTCACACCAACACCATCCAAACCAAAACCATATCACATCAGGGATAGTGTTAATACAAGAGACAAACATAAGAGTCAAACATAAACAATAATTAATCTCAGTCATGACTTGCTGGGAAAGTAATTGTAAAAAACATCTGTTTACCAGACGTGATGAGGGTTTTTGTCAGGGATATATTTTGAGGCTGAAGAAACATGGAGGAAACAACATGGAGGAAACCACAGCGGCCCAGTAGCAGGGTCAGCACATGCAGAGCCGGTGGCAGATTTGAGTTGTTCAGTCTACTTCGCATTCCACTGAGATTCATCACTGCTGCCTGCTTCTTCCCTAAAGGCCTGAATTGTGGAATTACCCTCAGATCTGCATGTTAACTTTAGTGATGTCCCTTATATGGAAGTCGCTTTGGATAGAAGCTTCTACTAAATGAGTGCATGCAAATGTGAAATCTAAATGTGATAATGCTTCAGTCTCCTCCTATATAATTTTTTAAACATTTGACTCTTGAAGCAAATTCACTCCCTTGTTCATGTCAACTCCACCTGCCAGTAAATGATAGACACTCAGTAGTTTACATGTTGGTGAGCAGTAAACTGTAGTTTCGCTCACAGCCGAGACCTCATCATTCTCACCATCATCTATAAAACACATTTCATTTCATTACAGTGTAGGAATTTTTGACAGCACAATACTGTTCATAAATTTCAGAAACTCAAATGAAATGATGTAACATTATGTAGCAAAGGCAGAGTGATTTCAGACACAGAGAATCTGCAGCCATGGTAGTGTGGGTATGTAAAGCTATACCACAGCAGTGCTTTGAGCTGCTTTGGACCAGCATGCTAACAGGCTTATATTCTCACAATGATAATAATTATCATAATAATAATTACAATAATTTGCATGGCAGACGAACACATTAGCTGCTAACATTTGTAAATTAGCAGCTGAGTTTGAGAGAAATTTAGGAGGCACTAGTAGAAACATGAATGTCAAGGAATCAAACCATGTGCCAGTCCATGCAGTAGATGTTGAGCTATTTCACTTCATACTTTAACCTCCTGGTGGAACAAGAGCGAAAACTGTTTTGAAAATAAGCTTTTGTTGTTATGACACTAGTCCAATATCTATGGCTGGTGAAGTAAAAGCTCCTGTGATGAAGAGAAGGCAGAAGAGTTGACAGAGGTATAGAAGGACTGGAGGCCAGAGATGAAGAGGAAATTGAGGGATTATTACAAACAGAGAGCAAGGTGGCCAAACTTTAATTGCATTGGTGAATAAGAGAGAGCAAGTGTGTGGGCGCTGAGAGAAGAGAGTAGGAGTTGGGCTTGTACATATTAAACTTTGAGGAGGGAAATGAAGTGGCTCTAGTGTGAGGAAACTACTATACTGCTCCCAGGGTGGGTAAGGTGGAGGAGGGGCAGGAGGAGCAGCACATCTCCTCTGGTCCCCACAGGGCCGGATCTACAGCTCATTACTCCTTTAATCAGCCTTCCTGTCCCAAGTCACCGCCTCCATTAGTCATGAGCTAGAAGGCTGCTGGGTGATCTCAAATCTAATCTGTCACTCACCTACAATATAAATGAGATACATCACACTCTGTGCTGTCTGTTGTATGAAATCATTACACTCACAAATATGTAAAACATACATGTGCTGTACATGTGCAGTATATGATTATGTTGTTTTATGTGACAGATGAAATGCATTGTGATTCACTGAAAGTTGAAATGGTTGGCGAAATCCATTTTGGGAAATATTTATTTTTAAAGTCGTGGTTTGACCAATGGCTATACTGAGGAAGATTGCAGCAGTAACATGGATGAAAATAGCATAGACAATGACTTAGAAGATTCAGACATTGACTTCAAGCTGCTAAGCTGCTAGTCAGATAGTCAAGGCTCAGGGTGAGACCAAGTTGGTTTGTGAGCTGCTGTTCTAAAACCTTAAGTTTGTAATTCGGCCATCGCCATCTTGTTGTATTTTGTTTTGTTTTTATAACCAGAAGAAACCAAGGTGGAGCTGAGGAGGAGTGAGGGCTGGATCTGAGCTGCTCTGTCCTCTATCCTGATTGTCAGGGAAGTTTCTGTGTGCGGTACAATCTGTCAACCACACGGTAGCCATGCCACGGTGGCTTCACTTTTCAGACCTGGAGTTTATGTCCATTTTTATAAGTCTATGAGTGAGACATGTCGGAGTAGGAGGAGCTAGAAATCCTGCTAGCTAGAGCTAAAGATTCACCTGATGCAACACTGTCACTAAAACCTTTATTTCTCAGTATTGAAAGCAGATAGAAACTTGAAAAAAAAAAAAAAAAAAAACAATCTCGCAATTTGTCTTCTTAAAGGAATATTCCACCAGATATGTTTCCAGCATCAACCACCTACTCACTATAGACTAAAAGTTTGCAGCTTGCAGAGGCCAGAAGCTCATGCTCCTTCTTTCTTCCATTCTCCCTGTCCTTCACCCAGGACTTTATGTCAGTTGACTCCTTGCAGCTTGTTCTTATATCACATTCTCTGAAATAAACTCCTTCATCCTCTCTTATTGTATCTTATTACTTGTCCTTTGTGAATGATATACCAAGATTTGCCTCCTGTGTGTCTGAGTCATCTGTTCTCATTCCAGGTCTTCAGCAGTTTTTATGGTCCAAGTCCAACTGTTTACAATTAAAAGTTGTTTTTAGGGATGGTCCTGGGTTGGGGGGGTATTATCCTAACTCAGGGTCTAAGTAAAGATGGTGTCATTTGTTGCGCAGATTGTAAAACTCTTTGAAACTTGTAAGAAATGTGGGCAGAGACTCAGAGTCTTAGAACCACAACATTAGAAAAGGACAAAGCTACAAAATTTCCAAAGCTACATTCCAGGCCTCCAGTCAGTGAGTATTCCTTTAATGTTTAATGGCAAAGTTCTGGCAGCTAATGAGCACAACACAATGTCTTCATTTATAAGTGTGTGTAATGTGTAAAATCCATTTTGTAGTAGAATGTATGAAAAAAAACTAAGAAGAAAAGAATATTTGCATTTCGACTGCCACATTTCACATTGTTACATAAGCTTATAACAAGCTGCTCATTAAGTGGCAGTGGGCTCCTAAACTCCAGTACAACTGGTCGTTTCAAAGCAACATTTCAAATGATGGTATGGTGATTAATATGCTCTGTTTGATCATTAATAAGACAGATGTGAAGACAGAGAAGGTCCTGCTTGCCCAACATAGAATCATGCTTCATAACTGCTTTAATTTCAAATGAACATCAGAGTGAAGTGCCAGTGGTACACTGGATACATTATACTAATTAACAGAAATTTCCTGAACAGATAGAGATGTTGACCTCGCCTGTAGCACATTTCAGTTAAAATTGAAAGCCACCCTAAAGAATTAACATACATCATTTCCTAGACCATTGCACTGCTACATTTTTAATTTATGATTTTAACATGTTTCTGTTTCAGCTGAACATCACATACAGAGATTGTAGTTATGATGTCACACACAGACAAATCACTGAGCGGTGCCGACAGTGAATAATAAGACAAGTGTTGAGACCATGACAGCAGTCGTGGTGATTTTCCAGGGATGGAAGCACATTTTCTGAATCACAGCTGTAAGCCTGACATTCAAAATTTACTCATCTGGGTATTTAGTAATCACTGGATGTCACCTGATGACATCATCATCAACATTTAGGTAGACTATTTGTAAGACTGATTTAAGTAACCTGAATATGTTCACACACATACATTCAGTGGCAGCATCCCATACCTATCTATTCTCTCTACAGAGATACATATGTACATACAGTTGATTTTAGAGACTACACTACAGAAAAGTCACATGTTTGTTGTAATTTAGAAACTGTCTTCATTACATTCAATACATGAGTTTCAGAGAACATAAATACTATTTGACTGGACCCCTTTTAAATTAGTAAATGATGCAAGACCCACTGTAGTTGGTATGTACTTTGGTTGCCAAACTTTGGGACAACCAATGGGTGGTGAACAAACTCTTCCTGGAATGAAGAGAACGCAGATAAGCTGACAGAAGTACAAAAGGGCTGAAGGCCAGAGATGAAGAGGAAATTGAGGGATTATTACAAACAGAGAAGAAGACAAACAAACTTGAATTGGATTGGTGAAAAAGAGAGAGTGAAAACCAACTGACATGCAGTGAACCTGGTACTATTGAGCATCTTTGGCCTTGGGGCAGTTGCCTTGTTTGTTCTGTTTGTAATACAGTGGTGTGTTAAAAGTGTTCTTTTTATGTACTTTCAAATCCACAGCATTAACCACAGCTGCTTTTTGGTGAGATTTTAGCTGGTAACAAATCATCTGCTCTGTTGTAGCAACTGGAACCAGCGGCATAATATCAAGCTGGGGAGCCTTTTTAAATTCAAAATCCATGGTGTGACGTCAGCAAACAGTCAAACCTTTAGAACTGAGCAGAGCTCTCAGATGTACTTGTTTGAAGGGGTTTCCTGAGGTAAACCTGCTGCTCTCTTCAAATCCACTGAGGTCTCCAGGAACAGCTCAGATATATGCAGTGTTATGTAACAGTTTCCTCTGTGATTCACCCTAGAAGAGCCAAAATGGGTGTGTCAACATTTTATACATAATTTTCATTTTAGTTACTAAAGCCAAGGCTCCAGAGTGAGAGCACAATGGTGTGTGTGCTAAGGGAATAAATACCAATTACGAATGCTTAATTCTCCTCATTCCACCTATAGAAGCTGGAAGCAAGAGTATAGAGACGTAGGTGTGTGTGTGTGTGCGTGCCAGGATTTGGTCATGTGAGTCCCACTGCTACATTTCCATTAAAATATCATCTGCATTCCTGCTCTCAAGGTGCACACATTGTTTACAGCACATACATGAAGATAATGATGATGCTACTTGAGCTCACTGTTGTACCTGCCAGAGCTGAGTAGCAAGACTTACACGTACATATCATAATCAGCATTAACAGCATGTATGTGCTGCCTGTGTATAAGTGCATGCATGATTATTCACATACATGCAGGAAAACACAGCACCCCAGGGGCAGGGTTCAGATGTGCAGAGCTGGTGGTGTTGGTGCAATATTGGAGTGACGGAGGCAGGCACTTGCTGAGGAGTTGGCTCAGACCTGCTTTGCATTCGACAGAGATTCATCGCTGCTGTCTGCTTCTTCCCCAAAGGCCTGAATTACAAAGGTGATGCACCCTCACATCTCGTAGATACGTTTCTCCTAGACAATCCCTCTGTTCTTCACGAGTGGCCAAATTCAGCTCCATAACAAGAGGCTGCAACCATGCTATTTCTTCTAGGAGGCTGAGCTTGGTTCTGACACACTGTTGCTCTGATCTAAATGTAAAGCAACTGTGCTCACATGTTTAACAAGTGATGTTTAGCAGATTTGCTGATTACACTGGTCTTAGTAATTCTCAGACTATGTTGCGGGAATATTGTTCATTTGTGGGTTTTTAAACTCAATTTTTATATTTCACTTTAACTCAAAAATGTTAAACTGTTGGTGACAAGTAAAAAAAAAGTTGCTATATCATCTGGGAACATAAATATCATGACGGGAATTATGACTTTTAAATTTAAACTACTGTTTGAACACGAGAAAAAAAATATTCTAAATGATGTAACAAATTATGTAATGACTGGCAAATTTAAAATGCAGGGTGCTGCAGCAGGAAGATGTTTGTACAATGTGTTTGATCAATTTCATGTCCTCTTTGTTGTAAGTAAGGCAGTTGTTGTTCTTTTATGTTAAGCAGCTTGTTGTGGTGAGCAGATAATCCTGACACCATCTGAGATGTGGAGGGAAAGCCTTTTGAATTTGAGACCAAAGGTGAGGCTGTTTGTGGCCTTTTAAAGACAAAGCTACTTTACGACTATGCTACATGGGTTGTAAGTAATCCTAACTAATAATAGTAATTATCCATTCAAACACTTACAGTGACAAATCTAATACCAAATTTTGTGGCAGTAGTGCAATGGATAATCAAAAACTGCCTGTGGTGCCAGATGAAAAGTTAGCAGATCTCTAAAGCCCTTAGGATTCATCCTCTGGAGATCTTGAAAATATCTCACTCTGAACTTCAGTCATTAAACAAACCGACTGACCTACCATCACCATCAGTACAGACCCACCTTTGGCACAGCTAAAATTTGATATACAGTCTGAGGTTCTTTTCCTTCATCTGCTGTTTCTCTCACTCTCTTCCCCCGCAAACCCTGTTTCTATTTTCAGACGATCACCTCCTCCATCCCTCCCCATCCCTTGCAGCAGTGGGGAAATCCCTTGAAGATGGCGCTCCATCAGTAATGATTTTCTGCTCAGCTGAGCAATGAAAGGTACACATGCACTCATTCTGCCTGGCACTCCCCATCTCTCTCTCTCTGTCTCTGTAAACCCCATCATCAATCCCTCAATGCATCTCATTAAAGTTTTAAAGCCAAGGTAAGCCAGCACATCAGTGAATCCCTCCATCCGCCCATCCTGCCAAACTCCACCCCATCCCTGACTCATATTCTCCCTGTTTCTCACTCTGGGGCTGTGTGAAGTTAAGGAGAAGACAGCTTGGGACATCTTTATTTAGAAAATAATAAGCTAACCGGAGAGGCAGCAAATAACTATATGAATTATAAGAGGAGGGGAGCGGTGGTGAGAGGGAGCTGCATCATCTTATGCAGAGCTCCATGTCTGAGACCGAGCTGGAGAGCAAGTTGATGGAGATGCAGAGGACACAGCTGGCATGTTTATTCCAGTGAGGGGCATTGGGACTCTTCTCCATTGTTATTCTCTACCAAACCTGGCAGGAGGACACTGAACGGCAGCTGTACACTGTGTGGAATTAGTAATGTCCCTCTGAGCAGCACACAGAACCTCCTGCTCCAAGGCCTTAAGTTTAAAGCCTTTAACTTTTGCAACGCAATGGTCACAAGTGACAATTATGGGACATAAGATACTGGTCATACCAGACCAAATAAGCATGTAACAGCAAAACCACTAAGTGCACTGAATTGAGTCATGGTATATTTTATTACTTATAAATTCAACTTTGTAGTTTTCAGAATACAAATGATTTCTTCTTACAAAAACCACATACTTGTGCTTTAATTCACATTTTACCTGAACACCAAAAATTAATAATTACTAATCTCTACTTATTTCATTATTAAATGTTTTCTTTACAAGAGTAAGATTAAGTATTAAGTTTGACTAAATAAATGAATCAATTAATTAATAGGTTCATAATTCTCTCCATTAAAGCTTTGGTGTTCACATAATGTTTATGCTAAATGAGCTTATCAAAGTCACTGAACTAAGTGAGGAAACTTTATATATAATGCATATATAGTACAGGAGCACATTTCCCCTGGTTCATTACCAACCATCAAGTTAAATTCATTAATACAAATCACTGAAGGTTGACCTTACTGAGTCCTTAATAGAAAGGATTTACCTTAACAGCCACACCATCTGTTTTTGGAAAGCAGAGGGTATTAAGGAATAGTTCAGTCAATATTATCCAGCAGGCTTTTAGCAACTTGTTCTCTGAAATGGGATGTAGGATGGGAATATCAATATTAATGGCATAACACTGAGACCTCATTATGCTGAAGGTCATGGCGGGATGTAGAGTTAGAGCGGAAGAAGATAAATGAAACTCTTCAACATTTCTGGCAGAGGAGAAACATTCTGCTGGCTGCAGGACACCTCCTGAAGGCAACCTGTCATTCTCACTTGCACACTTTTCAAAAAAAAAAAAAAAAGTTATCCATCTCTCTTTCAGATTTTTAGCAGGAAATCTTCTAGAAATCTACAACCCTGTGACTTTTAATGTGTGTAAAGTGAATTCACTCATTAAAATGCAAAAAAAAAAAAATGGGAGCAGGTAAGTAATGATTTATGGCACCAAAGGGACTTGGTACACTGCAGACAGAGACAGTATCTGGGAAGGTAGTGTAGTGGATGGAGGATGAGTTGCTCACCTCTGTCTACTGAATATCACATTGCAGGTAACTTTACTTTAACCCAGTAGGTCTCATTCACAATAAACATTTTGCTTTGTGGTAGTAGGGTGTATTCAGGTGTTCTAGTATGTGAAAGTGAGTAGATGCCATAGATTGTGTGAAGACAAGAGTAGCTGGACACATGACGACAAAAATGTGGTCCCATTCTTAGCTGCTTTGTTCAATAGCAGCTAGCAACTCGTTAACATGGCTGCTGTGTTTAAATCCACTTCATACCAGGAGGCAAAGAGGTTGAGGCTCATTAAGTGGGTGTTCGTTCGGGAATAAATGATATTCAGCCATCATGACCTTTATAATTTACACCTATTATGACATGTCAAAATGCCTGCCGTGAAAAGGCATTGGACTTCAATTTTCTCAGATCTCAACAAAATGAGAAAAAAATTATATAAAACTGATAGCGGCCAAATACTGGCCAAAACTATAAAAGTAACGTGTTACTAAACTGGCATTCAAACACAAACAAGGCAGCTCGTAGGCAAACTACTATGGTTAGCAAGCTAACCAAAAAGCACCAGGCAAGCAGGAACATGCTAGCAGCAGTCAGTTAGCGTGACTTCTGTCAGTTACACTTAGCTAACTGTGTATCAATGTAAGTTAGCAAGCTAGCTACCTTAATATTTTCACATTTGATGTTACATTTTAAATATTGTTAAAACCGTGTGTTCAGACAGAACAAATCAAAGTCAATGGAAAGATGTGACCAGATCAGTTGGAAAGGCACCAATACACAAAACAACGTGTCAATGTAAGTTGAAAATGTTTCAACATAAGAGAAAAAAAAAGATTTTATGTTTTTGTGAACCTACTTCATAAATGTACAGAGTTGAAAAGAAAAAGGAGACTGAAGGGAAATGACCACAATCTGGAGTCTGTGGTGAGTTCAGAGTCCAGTCAGAGGCTGAACACAGACACACTCCCACACACAAGGTCTGTGCATCCTTTGCTAGCTAGCTCACAGCTAATGTACAGTTGGTACATTGGCACACAACTTGCACAAGTGATGTGAGAATTTCCTCTGCTTTTTGTCTGAAATAGCATTAAATAGAAGTGAAAGTTACTTTCCTGTATCACTTACAAGGGCAGGTTATCATTTTATGTTTTCAATAATGGTGCTAACATCCTATGTAGGTTTCTGTATGGATACACAACAATGTGTAAATTATACCTATACCATTTGTAGCTTTGTTTGCACAATGAAAAAAAAGTCAAAATTTACCAAATTACAAAGTACACTCTCAAAGTAGCCAAGTAACCTGACGTCCTACTTTGAATTAGGAAATATCTAATCAAAGAATAAGTAAATCTAGGATACTGGATATTCTGAGGCCCTAAATTTCTTTTCTAATTCATTCCCAGTCCTGTCAGAAATACCACCCCACAGACAGCAAATATGTATGTAGAATATGAATGACATATCTATCAATGTGTGTGTTTTGCGTTGACAGGGGATCGGAGGTGATGCAATCACCTTTGCCTGGGTGTGCAAGCCTCACACGCTCAGTGTGCCCCACACACAGCTGACTGGCTGATGCAACTGATGTGCTCCTGTGGTACAGTACAGTCCTCTGAATGATGCATCACAGTAAACTCATTTTGCCTGAATATCTTTCACCTATTCTCCTGAAGCACACTCTGCAGGGATCATCACCCCTGCATCACTGGTTCACATTTCTTAACACAGTGGAATCTTTCTCATTGTAGCTGAACAGTGAGCAGGGTCAGAGCTCAGGAGTGTTTGCTCTCTGCTCAGGACATAGCATCATGTCCTCAGTCTCTCTAAGCAGTGATCCAACCTGCTGCTAACAGGCTTTAAGATTGTGGATTAATACTTTGGTGCTTTGTTTGCTCACCAGGCAAATTGTGTCATTTTAATCAAGACCTCATATTAATATCAATAACCTTGAAAGATTTCTTTGTTTGAATGTTTGAGGTATTTTTTTTATTTTTTTTCATGAGCAGAAAAGTTATTAAAACTCCTGCAAAGTAGAACATTTCATTTACTTTTTCTGACCTACTGAGAAAAACCTACAAAGAACTACAAAGCTGCTGTGTATAAATGTGAAGATTCTCCTTCTGTTCTTTATAGCCCATTTGGGTTCTTGTAACACTGTTTATATGTTAACAGGAGGAGACAAAATCCTATCTCACTCATTACTGTGAATCCAGGACATATTGGAACATGAGAGCTAAGAGTTGATGGTTCAGACACTGTGTTGTGGCAAAGAGAAAGAAAGCATGAGAGAGAGAGACGTTACCATCGGAGGGCGATCTTGATGGGCGTGGTGAGGCAGGAGGTGAAGAGGTCAGCGGGGAGGTCAGGGTTCATTGGCAGCAGCTCGCTGGCCTCACAGGCTGCCAGCTGGATGCAGTTCTTCATGGAGGGTGGGAGGGGCATCTGGGCAAGCGGGTGACTGGGATTGATGGCTGCCACCTGAACAGATACAACACAATGGTGATTGTTTACATTAACTTGGCTGCAAAAGCCACCAGAGCCACATTCACAAATATAGAAACATAAATAGAATTTGTCATGTGAACATGGTTTTTTATCCTGCCCATTAAAAAGAACAGGCAGGTTCAGCATCTCGAAACTGGAGATGGTTTTAAGATATTTGGGTTTCAGACTAAAAACAATTAATTATTTAACTGCTCTACAGCCAGACCTATTGTCTGGGGAAATGAATGACAGAGAGACAGAGACACAGAGGAAGCTAGGTGACAGGCATCTTGAATTTAAAGAGGTAAAACTTGTTTGTGGCTAGTGTTTGTCTGTCAGAGGACACAGCAGGCAGACACACACACAAACACACAAACACGCACGCACACGGAGCATCCCCTTGTCAGAGCCAGGTTTGTTGACATATTTATCAAAAAATAAGTTTGAGCAGAGCAGCTGCAAAAGTTTCACTTAAATGCAGCTGATTACTTGGTGATTTTTCTAGTTTGAACTGGTATTATAGGGACGAGAAATTGGATTTTTGCGCAGACCTGGTATTGTGTCAGTATGTAAGTTCAAGTTTAAACAAAGGGAAAAAAAGCAAGGTGAGAGGAAGACGAGGTAGAAGTAGAAGACAGGATGTTGAGCTTGAGCTGTAGACGAGATAAGACACAAAATGAAAGGCCAGGGCCAGTCTGAAGAGAAGACTGATGAAGAAAGATATCCACTGAAGAAAGGCGGTGACAATACAGAGAGAATAATGACAACTCCGAGATAAAATAACATATCTGAAGAACAAAACATGAAATCTTTACTATCTTGAAGTAAAAATAATTAGAAAACTAATTTGAAGTCCACGTGAGAGTTTGTGCAAATGTCCAGCAAAGGGCAACAGGTGAAAGCATCAGCGCCTTGTTACCACCTACACAAGCCTGTTGTCATTATTGTTGCAAGCTGTTTGTGTTCAGCAGGTTTGGCATCTTCTCATAGCTGCTGAATAAAACCTTTTCCACAGTTCAGGTCATTTCATCTCTCATCAACTTTCAGCAACAGACCTCGCGATTCATCCATTTTCCCCAAAGGGAGCTCAAACTCACTTAAAAGTACTAGATATATTATCTGACTCGTGTCAATCACAGAGCTGCTTCTATAATCTTCATTACTGTAATGAATCTACCAGAGTTTAAAAATTATACCCAAATAAAGGATTATTACTGTAATAAGAACCATATATAAAATTCATTCTGAGAATGTCTTTCTGTGCTCAGTTAAGAGCTCGTACAAATGCAATTTCAGTTAAAAAGTCAAAGTCATTTTTGCATTCTATTTTCACTAGAAAAAATATAAGATAAGATTTTTGTTGGGTCTTGTACCAAACAAACCTTCCTTCACATCTGGAGAATGTGATTTGTAGGCTGATCTGTCTCCACTGCAGCACCACAACACTGAACCAACTCATAACCAACGTTGTGATACGCGTTACCGTTCTCAAAACACTGTACCTCCTGCAATTTGGATATTGCACTTGGCCATATTACGATTTGAATTATATTTCCATTGATTGTTCAGCCCTAAAGTGTATGTGCTAATTTGTCATGTTTCCATTATGTTATGGTATTGTACCAGAAAGGTGCAGAACACTCTAGAAACAAACACACAAACCACATTAAAACTGAAACAAAAAATGAATCTCACTAAAAACCACAACAAACTCAGAGTTCTACTTTTTGCTCCATTATGAGCAGCATGAGACGAGACATAAAAGTCATTTTTTTGTTTAGTTTTCCTTCTGAGTAAAGGAGGAAAATTTGATTCTATAAAAAACATATGAGGGCTCTTCTCAGGTTCACCCCCTCGTGCTACCAGGCAAAACATTGCCTGGGAGAAGTGCCTGAGACATTTTGAGAACATAATGATAATGGGAATGTTTATCGATCCCAGTGTGGAACTTTTCCTCTCCCTAACCCCGTAGCAGGTGGTCTTCACCTGGTAAACAGTCATTTTGGTTGTTCTAAGAGCAGAATTAGAGTTGGATGTCGGCACGCTGGGGCGGCTCAGTCAATACTTGTGAGCTTGAAAAATAAAGAAGGCTTTCATATGATGTAAAACTTTAATTATATTTGGAGCTTTTGACTATTTATGTGCTCATTGGGCTGTTGTAGTGTTGATTTGCTTTCAGGGAGTTCAGTTTCATTTCTGTCTTTTGCTAAATAGACTTTAATGAGCTGTGGGTCTTAATAGAGGCAGCAATCCAAGACTTCTCTTCATCATTGCCGACTGCTACGGCTTGTTTCTTTTATTCTGCACTCCTGCACAAGTTTAGTAAGAAATTAGGGAGGGAGATCATTATTATTATTATTACTATTATTCTCATTGTTGTTGTTGCCTCTTTTCCCACTCTTCTTGGAAAGACTCTCTCATTTTAACTTTTTAATCACTGACAACATCAACAGTTCTGCACCTGAATATGTCCACTAACAGGTAACAAAGTTATTGCTGGAGTTGGGAGCTCAGTCTAAACTAGAGCTGCACGATGCAAAAAATAATTGCGATTTACAATTGCAATTTCAGTTGGAATGAGTTTTTTTTTTTTTTTTCTAAATATGATGATGTGATTTTTTTTTCGGATTTATCAGGAAGGACTACCAAACAACCATATTCCCTTAAGTCTGTAGCACCACAACGCTTGGTGCTAGCAATGCATGACGATGCTGACAAAGCTGCTGTGGTTTGGATATTGCACTTTGCACATATAATCACATATTGTGATTTTCATTATATTTCAATATTTGTGCACTGGTTGAGATTGGAAGAGGGAGGAGTACACGCTGGACAGGTTGCCAGTCTACCACAGGGCTGACATACAGAAACAAACAACCATTCATATTCACACCTATGGGCAATTAACACCAGTTAACCTAACATGCATGTCTTTGGAGTGTGGGAGGAAGCTGGAGTACCCAGGGGGAACCCATGCCAGCATAGGGAGAACATGCTCCTGGCCTGGGTTCCGAACCCAGAACCTGTTTTCTGTGAGGCAACAGTTCTAGCCACTGCAACACAAGCATTTCTGCATATATTCCAAACTGTTCATGTTACTGTAAGACCTCTTGAGGAGCTGTAGACACTCTCAGCTATTAACTGTTCGCTGGGGGGCTCAGGGGCTGAGCAGGAGGATAGACTACGAGAACTCCTACTATGAGAACTCCAACAGCTGTCTGGCACCTCAATGCCCTGGAAATTAACCTAACCTAATTAGCCTAACAGAAATTAAGAGTGCACAATTATATAAGTCTACACATAGAAAATAGGAGAACATATACAGTACCAGTCAAAAGTGTGGACACATACATTGTGCAGTAGAGCTACGAAAATAAACAAACAAATGTAATACACCAGAGCTGCTGAATAGAAATGATTTCTTGGGCCTCCCAGCATGCAACGTGCTGTGGCTCAACATCTGACGCAAGTCTGGGTAAGCCTGCACTACCTGAGGCGAGCACAGAGGGGACATGCTCATCTTTCTGTGCCCAGAGGGTGAAGCGAGTCATTTAGAGGATGAGATAGGAAAACAAACCCAACAAATGATCAACAGGGCGGCGGGAAAACTCTAATTTCTACAAGCAAAGAAGAAGTGTCTCATTCATAAAACTGTTGTGACCTGATTCAAATGTGCAATCTGGCTTCCAGTTAAACTAATCAAACTGCAAAAAAAGGCTTGTGGGCTGCTGCTTGTGGATTTATGTAATGCCTCCCTACTCCTGTATATACTGCACACCCCCCCTGCTTTCTGCTAGTCCAATAACTCATTAGTTGACTCTATAATGAGAGGAGGAAAAAAAGGAGCAGCAGCTACAGCTCAGATCACAGTGTGAGACATAATGTATTTACAGTGCAGCTCTATAAGTGCCTCTGCACATATATGAATAAATCATAATATTAAAAATACAGAAAGAATAATCTTAATTAATGGGGGCAAGTGTGATAACATGCAGAAATGTGCATGTCCCCCCCCCCCCCCTATCGACATGCATATTTCATTTCTCTTTGAAACAGGCGCAGGCGTGAGTGGATGCCTGATCACTGCCGTGCAGATGGATCTCTGCCAATCTCCTTTTAACATAATTCCTGTTCTCTCTCTCTCTAATGAGGAAAATGTCGACAGACATCACAAACAAAGCAGCTCACGATTCCAAAGCCTCTCGTGGTGAACAGCACTGTCTCCTGAAAGAAATTTGAAGAAAGTGTTCTGCAGTAATCCTAATGGTAAATACAACAACATTGCCAGCAGAAGCTGATTAATGCCAAGCATCCACTGTAATTATCACATTAGCATATTGTAATCTCACAAATTATCATGAAAATCACCATGACAGCTTTCTTTTCTCTCTTTTCCACTGGGGATATCAGGCTATGATTTAATTGCTGAGAATTTTCTTTTAAAAATATGACACTAATTTATGAGACTAATCCTGCAGGAGGGCGGGGAGGATTCAGATCTAACATCATGGCACAGTTACACACACACGTGCACATAGAGCGACCAAAATGCAACTCTTGTCGAGCAATAAATTTTTATAGCCGCACATTAATTATTTATTAAAATGATAGAAGGAGCCGGTGAAGGCTTAATGTGAGCATCCCGGTAACACAAACACCTAACCTGCAACACGTACACACACACACGCAAACACACACACACACACCTCTTTCAGCCCCACAGCTAATGCAGTGACCATGTTTGCTGAGTGCATGCAGGAAGTGATAAGATATTTAAAAGGAAGCAGGTGGCCCTATAATAGAGCACTCAGAGCAGACCCACCCCCTAACCCCCCAACACCCCAACACACACACTGACTGAATGGACTGCAGGAGGTGATATGGTGCTGTGGATTGTGTGTTAAAACACCTCCTCCTGCTTTCGCATCCTCCACTCACTCTTCTTGTCTTCATCTGCATCAGTGCATCTCCAAATAATTCAGCCCCTGGTGAGATCGGGCCTGTCGTGCTATGTGAAATGTGTGCGCTGTGCGTGTGTCAATGGTGCGTTGCCAAAGGTAAAAATGGCAGATGAAGTGTGTGTGTGTGTTGGCATTTCATGATTCCACTTGGGACCGCCCAAGTGTGTCGCGACGGAGGGATTCAGGTGGAGGAGTGCATGGGTGAGCAGGGGGACTCCCTGCTCAGATCATCTCCTGCATGAATAAAAAGTCTCTGGAAGTCCTCGCCTCTCTCTTCATCTTCCATTACCCCTCACCATTATACACTTCCTGAGTGAATGAGAAGTGGAAAGAAGTCAGGTGGAAAAAATGAAATTGCTTGCGGACGTTACGCAACTTCCCCTGCATTTAACTGTGGGACACCCTCTGCTTATTTCCCCTGTAGTTAAACCCTGATTCTCCCAACTTTAAATAAATACTCTTTGTGCATCGATGCAGGTAATGCCTTTGGAGTACAAGATGTTCCCCGCTGTGAAAAAAGATAAATATTGTCTCCAAAAGTGACAGATCGAGTACTTGTCAATTCTTGCCTCAGCCACAGAACATGTCTCAGCTCATGATGAGCTGTACTCCCAGGCCTTAAGGCTGAGTTCTGACTAGAATTACACTTAAATAATAATATATTAATAATAACTAAAACATTTATCTGAGCTGTAGCCTTGACAAAACCCTGAGCAGCCTTTCTCTTGTGTAAACTGGCTACAAAAACAAGCAGTTTGTGCTCTCACACCTGTGTGGATGTTTCAGCTCTCTCCCCCAAAAAAACAAAACAAAACAGCGGCTTTGTTAAAGCAATTATCACCTTCATTGTCTGTAGGTGGCAACATCCACACCAAAGGTACTCTAAGACAAAGCATGATGCATTCGAAACAGCACCAATGTTATGTAATAGTATACACTTCCTGTCTCCAAAATGCGTGTGGCTGTTTGTTCACGTCAAAACATAATAACATAATAATACAACAGTAGATACAGTTTGAATTTATGCCTGATTTTGCTGCTCGTTTCTATCCACTTGTGGAACATTTATACCCCATACCCCAGTAAAAGACCAAAAATCATCAAAGAAAGTGAAATGATAATAATAGAAATAGTTGTCTCTTTTTAGGCTGAACACCTGCTCTGTCTTCAGGAGAATCTTTGGTCTGAACCCAGACATGGACGAATGATTGGGTTGTGCAAGGACACATTCTTTGTTAATATGAATTTTGGTAAAAATAAAAATAAAATTATGACATAGCTGATTTACTCTGACAAATAACTGCACTGGCAACACATAAAATATAAGGCACAAATGAACAATTCATTATTTCTGTTCCCGTGGAGCAGGAGTAAATCTTTGTGATGTCTCGAGTTGTGCTTTTAGCCCTAAAGCTGCAGCCCTGCCATGACCTCTGCAAAGTTAAACAGAAAAGGAGCAGGAGAGGCTGAGGATGCAGAGACACTTGGGACGAGTTCAGTCAAACACTGCAGCAACTCAGCAGTTTGGCTGCTGCCTTCACCTTTACTTGAACGGGTAACAAAGCTTTCACAGCAGCTCTTCTTTCAGCTCACTCCACCTCCTGCCTCTGTGCTCCATACTGTTCGTCCTGAATCCCTCT
>CM076650.1:23751846-23774475 GCA_038496675.1 Rachycentron canadum | reverse complement strand
CCCCATTTCCTAGCTAATCTACAGTCTGGCTGAAACTTCTCCATGAATAATTGAGATGAATGACAGCGCAATCTGATTAGGAATTCACATAACATGCCATAGCCGGGAGAGATAAAGAGTGAGAAAACGTAATAAAAACATGAAGTACTGAAAGGACTTGGGCTGGTGGGTTTCTGTGTCTGTGAGAGTGTGCGTCTGTGAGTCTTTGTTGGGTTGTGTTTGTTTGTCATTTAAAAGCAGCTGCTCAGTTGATCACAGCACTGAGGTAATCCTGGATTTTCAAAAGAGATGAATCAAGCTGAGAATCATGAGATCTTTATAAACACTGTACCGATCAGTGTGTGTGACTGTATTTGTGCGAGTGACAATTCAACCACCTTGACACTAATAACTCACAAACACCAACGGATCATTTCACACTGTTTGCCTGCATATCTACCTAGTGTTTAAAGTGTTTATTTCCAATCACCTTCTGCTAATTGGTGGCTGCTGCCATTGTGACATGCTCTAAACATGCTGAGTGTGTGTGTGTTTGTCTGTGCAGCTGCCCACCTCCAGCTCCTGCTCTCTCTGCAGGGCAAACTGTTTAAACGACTTGACGATGATTCCCGCATTGGAGCAGTCGTACACAAAAATAGACGGGCTCCCCATCCACGTCTGCAGGTCGTAGATGGACAGTGGGATGTACTGGGTGTAGTTCTGAAAGAGAGGGAGAGAGAGTAGGCGTGAGATGCGTGCTTCATGTTATTGCTGATAACTCACGTTTATAGATTTGTGCTTAATTATTTATTAGTCATCTGTTTGATGGAGAGAGTGAGCAGAGGAGAGAGGTAGCGAAACTGTTGAAAAGAGAAAATAATAATGAGGTGAGACAGAAAGAAGAGGATGGTGGGAACACGTGCAAAAATAAATCTACCAGATTTTTATAGAAAATCTGGTTCCCCGACATTGCTAAAACATCAAATCCCTACTGAGCTTCTGTTTCAGCAGGCGGTGACACAGCAGCTTCATTTTTATAGGAAAAGGAATAAGGATGAGGAGGAAAATGTGGAGAACAGAGAAAAGGAGAAGAGGATATAAGACCCAGGGGTGCACTGGGGACAGGGAGGCAAGAGCTAAGCCCAGACATGAGTGGTGCATCACTGTGAGAGAGTGCTTACTTAAAGGACGAGAGATGAACAATTCAAGTCTTTATGTCTGATTCGCAAGTGAGTGACGCTACAGTGCAACCCTGGGATCACAGCTTGCAGATGAGCTGGGTCTTTATGTCTGCTTGTGAAATGAACTGCACTTTGTGACAACAAGGATGTTTCCAGGAACCTTTTGAGCCGTGAAGCAAGGATCAGCTGGTGTAGCACCAAAGTGACTGCAAACAGAAGCTTTGCAGCTGCTGAAACTGCCCTGTACCAGAAATTTCAAATCAGTAGCAATGGTTAGCAAAAAACAGATTAAGTAGTAATTTTGTGTTTTAATTCTATAAAATTGGAGGAGTCAGGAGTCACATCAAAAACTCAATTAAATATATATAATATATATATATACTAAATTATCCATCATGCAAGTTGATAATGTCTTTATAGGCCATCAGTCTGATAATCACTCAGTTCTCTCTACTTTGAATCAGGCTTTCTGTCTCTTCCTGTTAAATCTCCGGCCCGAGCTGAGATATCAGCTGATGACATCATCAGGGATCCTTTCAGAGATCCTCCGGAGCCACAGGAGATGTTACACAACTGTTTTCACAGGCTGAGAAAAACTGATGAGGAAACTGATGCTGACATGGAAAATAACCCCCTTTATTTCCCAAAAATGGTAAAAGCAAAAGTCAAAGAGTGGGTGAGCGAGCAAAGGTAGGAAGGAAGGATGGAAAAAACAGTGGACTAGACAGGTGTGGATCAGGTGTGTATGAGTCTTTTACTGTGTCAAAAACAACATATGAAAAATTTATATTTATTGTGTTACTGATATTCATAGTTACTAAACGTGCTGAAGGAACCTTTCCCAAGGCTGTTTGGTCAAAAGAGGCATGAAAGACACTACGAAGGTGAATGTAGAAGCAAAATCACTAATGTGAAAGAGAAAACAGAAATTATATGTTGCATGAGATTTTATACATATTTTTAGAGCTAGAATCATATTCTACTGTTATGGTCAGCGTGGTCAGA
The DNA here is from genome assembly GCA_038496675.1 of Rachycentron canadum. NCBI lineage: Eukaryota > Metazoa > Chordata > Actinopteri > Carangiformes > Rachycentridae > Rachycentron > Rachycentron canadum. The sequence continues at coordinate 23,772,310 of CM076650.1, read as the reverse complement.
TCTTCATATTTGCTTTTGAATGATGTGCATCATAATACAATTTATTTAAATTAAATGAATAACACCAGATGACCACCAGACTAAGTTTATTTATATAGTCGGTTTGGTTAAGACTGTTGGTTAAAGTCAAGCTTCACTTTTATATTTTATTTTGTTGTACTTCTTAAAGAAAAGCCAGTTATGTAGTTATTATTATTATCATCATCACTTTACTGTGACATTGAAGTCTATGCTTCTAACAGTGGCTTTACTTTATCACATATTAATTGCATTTTTGTTAACGTGTGTATGTATAAGCTTGTGTATATGACTGAGAGAGTGAATAAGTGAGTGATGTCTTGCTTTTGTGTGGCACCTTATTGAAGACCCAGATCTCCCCGTTGACCGTGGGCCGTGGCACCCCGTGGCCATTGTAGTGGAAGAGGACTCGTTCCTCTTTGGCGTTGCGTCTCAGCGACGTGCACAGCTTCTTCACCTCGTCCACTGTTGGGTCCAGACTCTGCTTGTAACGTGCCTAAAAAACAGGAAGCAAGAGAGGAAAACATTTCTGAAATTCACATCTTGATGAGCATCACAAATAAATACAAAGCGTCAGAAGATTCTTTACAGCAAATGAGGTTCCATATAAACACGCAACACATTTACACGTTCACCACTTATCATGTCTGCAAATCCCTAGAGATACTAAGAGAAGAGTAGATGAATCGTGTTAAATAAAGCTGTAACTGCTGGTATTGGTACACTTTAAATGAATGCATCCTTCAGCAAACCATGCCCTTGGGAGGGAGAGGCGCATGGAAGTACAGATGAAGACGTACATGTATGAGAAACTAGGCTGGATAGTCACAAGGGGGAATCATCCTGCTGGTTTTCTTCACAGATTTTATGTTGCATGCGTCACAAGCCCTCATAAGAGAGAGCAAGTGAGGACACAGAGTCAGGATGGTAGGGCTTACTGCTCTTTACCCTAATTCAAGACATTTCTTTGGCTTACAACCAGAAGCAACTGTCTCTGAGCACAATGCAACATGGGGCGTGTAATGTGTAATGATCATGGGTTGTACTTTAACTAGGGCTTCTACATCTCATCTACAATTTACACAGTACTGTTTGGATTTGTTATACTCGACAATCACATTATTTATACATTTTAAAGGTGAAAGCTGCAGCATGACGTTAATCGTCAGTGAAGTAGAAGGAAACAGCTTGACATGTCGTGCTGACCTACATGCGGGGTAAGTGGCAAAGATGTTTTTCTTGTTAAAGACATCTGAAATTTGAAGGAAATGCCAAACAGAGGAGAGAGTAAACTGCAGAGGAGAGAGCTGACATTAGAAAAATGTAGAAACACAAAATACAAACAATTTTCCTCCTGCAAAAATTAAATATATCCACCTGAAACCAAAAGTTCATCTCTTCAATGTTAACTTCAACCATGTTGAAGTTGACCAACCATGAAAAGTAAAAATAGGGGACCCTTAATATCTCAATACAGTTAAATGGTGACATAGAACATTAACACAGGGTTTTTGTTTGTTTTGTTGTGGTGAGATGGGGAAGGGGGTATGTGACATCCATTATCTATACCACTTATCCGTGTGTGTGGGCAAGTTTTTTGGAGTCACCAACTAACGTTCATGTGGTTGGACTGTGGGAGGAAGCTTGAGCAGGCACAGCCACCAAACCCAGAAGCTTCTTGCTGTGATGTGACAACGCTAACCACTGCATCACTGTGCCACCTCTAACATAACTATATTGTTGTACATTATGGCTATTATGTGTATTTATTTTATAATACAGAATTATACCACTGTACGTATGGAGTATGGAGAGAGCTATGGTTTGCACATTCAACTCTGAGCAGCCCAGAAATAAGGCTCTGAATTAGTAAAGAAGTGACTAACAACCTGAGACATTTTGGTTGTAAGCTTCGATGATTGCATTGACTCAGACAAAGACATTCTGCTGTACAAGATGTCGAACCTTTAAAAGACTTGTAGGCATCCAAGGGCAGGGATGATTGTTGGTCTTAATTTGGAGACACACAAATGTCACAAAAGCAATGTTTCATGTGCGGGTAAAGAAGGAGGCTTTTTCAAAGTTTTACACTTCTGAGTGTGAACTTTAAACAAGATGTTGGTAGAAGGAAGAGTAGAAAATACCAGGAAATGTTCCTCCACTGCAAACCTAGTATGAAGCCGTTTTCTAAGTTTCACAGCAGAATCACAGTGAAACAGCAGCAGATATTCTACAGATAAACAAACTAAAAAACACAGAATGATGGTGCTGCTGCTGCTTTACTGCTGTCAAAGTGTTTTCTACGCCACCTGTTGCTCACTTCAGATCATTCTTCACCAGCCTGGGTGATTTTGTTAGAGTGAAGTCATGCGTGATGCTCGTGCCTGTACACGTGTGTGTGTGTGTGTGTGTGTGTGTGTGTGTGTGTGTGCGTGCAAGGTGCTCAAGAAGCTTTACAGGTGTAAAAGCAGAAAACAAAGGATACGTGCATTGGTGCATTGGTTGTGCTTCTCCAGTCCATTAAGAAAAATGTGTGTGTGTGTGTGTGTGTGTGTGTGTGTGTGTGTGTGTGTGTGTGTGTGTGTGTGTGTGTGTGTGTGTGTGTGTGTATCTGTGTGTGTGTATATGGATGGAAGGGACTAAGAGGTGTCAACTAGTTATGCAACAGAAAAGCACCCGGTTAGACCATTCTGAATCATTATCACACTCATCAAGTCCCTTCTGTTACAAAACTAACATGCCTTTTACCAAACAGCCTGCCTCCTGTCAAATGGCTTTGAATCACAGGAGAAGCCACATTCGAACTGCAACTTCTGACAACACTTAACACGACTGGAACTAAGGAGGAATCACAAGACAAATTTTGAGAGTGTTAGAGGTGGATGAACATCCTGATCTTCTTCTCAGGACAAAACATCTCTCTTTAATTATATAGATATATTATCATCATATCATCATATTGTAGCACAGGTTGCCTCCCATTTTAAACTCCTGTCAATGATATTTACATATACAAGCTCACAATTCACTTAATTAGGCTTGATAAAACCAAGTTGAAGTGACTGAAAATAACTTGTGAATAAAAAGAGGATTTCTAGTACAGCAGAGAAACTGAAAGCAGCAGATCTGTGATGAAGTTAAAGTTTTAATATATTGCTTTTATGTTGTAAACAACAACAACAACAAAAAAAAAACAATGTACAGTTACTGTTTTGTTTTTACAATTGTTGATTATTGGAGAGCCCCACTGTCAGCAGACACTAACACCTCCACCAAAGAAGGTGGCTCATGAGCCGGGATAATTCAATTATTATTATGCATTATCATCAATAGTATCGTTATTATAATTAACTATTATCATCACAACTAATGAGCTGCTGGACACATGATTTTCCCCTTCTGTTTCAAGGCGTCCTTTGTCTTCCATATAAATAAAGTTTTGACTGAATGAATGTTGGGTGTACATTCATCTTGGATCGATACAGTAATTAATGACCTTTGCTGCTTCAAATGCTACAGCTGTGTGTCATTTAAATAGTGTGTTATCATGAACCACATGACGCTAAACTCTGTAATCCTAATTGTTAATCAGGACTTGTTGTCCTGATTTGCAGAATGAAATGATCACTTGCTCATTGTTCGTCACATCACACATCCTGCAGAGGTTGAACTGAGCAGAACCTCGATCAGAGATGCCACATCTCAGCTTCCCGCATCTGGATGAGTTTGAATTGCAGCGTGATAGCAGAGCATCGCAGACTGATTCAATTTGGCTATAATCAGATGAGAGCGGCTGAATGCCAAGAGGTGCAGTGCTCATCCCGATGATATCAAGTGGTATCTGAATGGCATAATGGTGTTAGTGAGGGACCTGCACTGATGGAGGTATATTGCCTGAAATCAGAGCTGCTGTCGGAGAGAGGGTGGTGGGGAGGTATAACGCTGGAGGAAATGTGCTGAATTATATGAAAGAGGAGGAAACAGGCAGGTGGGACAAGTGTGGATGCGTGTAGATATTGTTTTAGATGCTTAAGCAAATCTGTTCATTTACATTCATGACAGTCAGGCTCATTAAATCCCAAAGAGGTTATAACAGATTCATATGTATGAGGAAGGCACCTAAGGAGAGTCCGTTTAAATATACAAATCAGAGTTGTGTGGTGTTGCCTTTCTGACACACCTTCACAGGGCTGTTTGAGGGTTAAGGCCTGGTTTTAGGTTTAGGGTTAGAATTAGGTTTAGGTAAGGCATTCACTTGTGTAAAACTTGACTTGTCTCAACATTAACCACCATGGCCTGGAGGGGGAGCTCCAGCCTCCTGTGGGGATTAAGTCTCTCCTCCACCTTCCCTCACACCACCCCAGTAAAACACTTCAATTATATCCATCAAGGCCACAAGAAACAAACTCCTCTTTAAGGTGTGTTCTGTTCTTCCTCTGTTGCCATTCATCATCGTGTCACTTCTTGAGAACAGGCGACCTTTTCAAAGCACTGTAAGCATTCAGGATGCAATTACAATACACACTGTTACAGCTGTGAGGTGCAGCCTCTGTGGCTATCGCACACATCACGCTGCATTTTAGACAACAAAAAAAGGCAGACTGTTGTGACAGCAAGCACAAGTTAGAGAGTCCAGCAACATTTCAAGCTCTGATACAGCAAGTCATTTTTACAGGTAAAATAGGACGTTTAATTTCTCATTACTCACAGTGAAGATTCATTTTGAATGGGTCTAATAACTGCTGAATGAAATGCAAGTCTTTCATCTGTTCAGGTAAAAGAGGCTGTATTCTCAAATTGCAACAATGAACAAAAAAAAAAAAGAAACCCCAAAGGGCATTGACTTGGACGACTGACAGCAGCAGCTACCAAGACAGGAAATGAGCATAGTCAACATCTGTCCTCTCAATCACCACCGCTTGTTTAGATGTGAGGTCTACTAAAGGAACAGAGAAACTACTCAGGAAAAAATAGAGGGAGTAGAAAGATTATAGGAAGTGTTTCAAAGCCTTGTATCCTCTCACTGTGGGATCATTACAGCCAAGAAAATTCTCATCGGATGCTCATATCTTTGTTCTGTGTTTTCTTTATCTGAGTTATAGGTTACAACTGCCATGTTAATCATTTCAAACTAATCCATCCTTCTATTTTTTGTACCAGCAAAGACTTAAGGTAAAATGAGGAAGCTTCTCACTGACCATCACTTCTCCCAGTTAAAATGCTAAGCAGCTGCGCTGAGGCTAATTAATGTTAATTCCTTAATGGCTAAATGATTCATTTGTGCTCTGAAGGCTGGTGCTGTCCAAAGATCGTATGTGAGGGAAAAGGAGCGTCATTCTGTAAACACCATTCCACAACCGTGGGTGTGTCTTTATAAAAAAGGATGGGTGTGGGGATCACAGTCTGACTTTTGTGTGTTTGGAATTTGAAGCATTTAGCTTGTGAAAAATAAGGTGTTTAAGTAACCTTCACTCGTTTCAATGTCAGATACATATTTAATCAACATTTTCTATCTCTCTTCTATAAGATTTTCACATTATAGCTGAAGGTTGTCAACATTAATTAGGCTATGACTTGAAAGAGTGGTGCTATTGCCTTCTGAGCAAACAAAATGGGATTAGAGATCTAAATTGAATATCAGAGTTTTAGTTATTTCGAACTTTAGTTACTTTCCCATAATGAAAACTAAACCTCATTAGATTTAATGAAGGATTCAAAAGGATTTGTAACCAGATTCAATACTGAACATGGATTTGATCAAATCCTATCAAACCTAAACCCTAAAATAAGAAGAGTGAAAATAAAACTAAGGCTGTGCTCACATCTAGAGTTTGATGCTGTTGGTCTAGACCACAAAAAAGACACTGATGCAGTATTTGTCTATTTGTAGTTCACACAGACTTATTACAGGTAAAACAAGAGCTGACATGCAGTCACATGGACAAACAGGGAACTCAGTCACTGGACAGTTTCAGTCACGATTCCCTCAAAATCGGCACTACTTTAACCACATGACAACCACTGGAAATTTATTCTGGTGACTGAACTAAATCATGCCGAGCCTCAGTGTAGCTGAAGGATTTATTTATCTTCTGTAACAGTCATGAAGAAATGAACAGCAATTTCGAGTCCAGCTGGACTTCATCTGTCATAAATAATGAGCAAAGTCTCAGAATCACACTGAAGGAGAAAATCTGTCCTAAAGCCCCCAACATGATAGGGAGATGATTGCTATGATCAGGAGAGAAATGGGATACATTTGTTTAGTTTAATACATGTTGGACAATAAAATATATAAATGCCACACAATGCGTGGCAAAAACTGTTTAGAGTTGTCAACACACAAAAAACGCTGTGATAAGACAAGCAACCGGTCTGTGGTGCACCCAGCTCCCACCCAATGTCAGCCCCCCCCCACCCCTAGATGAACAAAAACCACACCTCAGCACCAGAAAGTCAACTGACCGACACTGTACCATAGAGTGGTACTTACCCTCTAACATTGGTCGGGTTCCTTTTCCTCAACAAAAAGGGGAAAACAAACACATCCTGTAATAAACCATTTAAAAGCATTATATTATTATATTATGCGGGTGTACAGTCAAATTTGTGTTATTTTAGGGTCCTTAATGGCTGCTATAGGATGCAGTCCTGTCAGTGACACGGTGCACAAAAAGTTCAACATATGTTACAACACATGAATCACTCACTGATCCTTGCAGTTGAGAACATACAACACAACATATCATAGAGCGTAGGCAACAGGTCTCAAAGCTGTCACCAGTATTTGGTCAATGTAAAACACTCCCAGCACAGGGGCAGTCACAAACACAGGAACAAACAGATGCAAGGACTGAACAATGGCCTCTTTCGGGAAGGCTGGGGTTTTGAAAAGCCAATTAGTGTACAATGTGTGTTAGATGAGCACATCATGTAGGTCTCACTCTCTCACACAGGCAGAAAATGAAAGCCAACGGTATGACGTCAGTGATGATAATGTGTTAGTCGGTCTGGCTTTAGGTCAAGAGAAAGAGTCTTCAGCTGCACACTACCAGTAGTGATAGACTGACAGGCAGATCTGCCACTGCACATTCAAGGAGATAAAATGAAAAATCAGTTGGTGAGTGAATTCAGGAGTTGGTCTTGTTGGGCAAAAATATAATTTATTCATTACCTCTATGAATCATCTATGCAACATTCATTTCAGTCCTCAACTACTATCATGAGTCTTAAGGTAATAACTGAAGGAATGAGATAACAGAGAGAGACGTTCAGTACAGGTTTTGTTTGCAGGATGGTTGATGTCATCTTTGGAAGTGGAATGAGGAGTTTTGACATGCAGGAAGTAGTAGTGGTAGAACTGCTTGTCATGTCAAGCAGTCAGCTGGGCTATTTCAGACACCTGATAGGGATGTCTCCAAGATCCCTCCCCAAGGTATTCAAGGAACTCCCAACTGGCCAACTGACAGAAGTCCACAGGGCAGGTGCAGAAGAGATTACATTTGCTGCCTGGTATGGCAACACCCCAGTATCCCAAAGAAGGACATAGTTCAGTTGACAAATGTACAGGCCCTACTGTAGCTTACTACCACTATGACCCAGAAATGGATAAGTGGTGCAAAACAGATCTATGAAATGATGGCTAAGTGTTCACATGGAAACTAACAATGATCTTTTTTTCAGTGTTCATCACCTGTTTCACAATGCAATAAACTGATTTGTAGAGTATATCAAAATAATGTGTCGGTGCGTTCTGACAGCAAGGTGCAAAAGAGGAAGCTCAAAACCCAACAGATTCCAACTCCAAAGATCCAAAACCAGCCATGTGAACCAGTCGTGGAAGAGGACAACCATTTTCCCTAAATTACAGTAATCTTCCTAAGACATCAAGAAAGTATACTTCAAATTTGGCTGAGAAAATACAGCCAGTAGTTATTTCCCCAGTGAAAGTGAAGTCCTGCTGGGGCCAGTGTGTCTGGGCTGAGTCAGTTCACAGCACGTTGGATGGAGCAGAGGGAGAGCTGACACGTCACCTTCCCATCCTGCCAGCACGCACCTCCTGTCAAGATTATGTTGTCCACACAGCCATTTCTCAGTCTTAAACTATGATACTATTTAACCAATGCACGTTTGAGAAGCAAAAACTCCACAAAGACATTTTAAGAGGTAAAATAATAACCATAAGTTCTGCATGTTGTCAAGAAACTGACCTGTTACTTATAGCTTTGTAAATTCATTGTATGTTGCAAATAACTGATGATACAGCAACACTCAGGACATACCTTTGTTTGTTCTCATGTTTAAGACAAATCTGATGCTGACTAAGTGACATGAGTTATGTAACTGGCAGACGGTCCAAATGCATCCAAATGCCAGTGAACTGTATATCAAACAGGATGCAATAACACAAAGCAGATCTCAAACACAAACTTCTTCAAATACCAGTGAACGAATTGTTTTAGTTGACTAAGACACATTCTGTCAAGCATCAATCATCATCTTCAGTGTTCAGGTCTTTACGTCTGTATGGTCCATCATCTGGGGAAACAATGGCTTCCTTTCTTATGACCATAACAGATGTCACTGCCTAAAACCTTTTATTTATTTCAGCATACTTAATGCAATGACTTCTTTCCTCTACTGACAATTTGTATACACATCTAAAACATACCCTTATTCTTTTCCACTTGCACTCAAACTTGTAGATGCTTTGGATATTATCCCACATCAGAGTCGTGAGGGAACTGCGATTATGTTTTCAAGTCTAAATAGGGACCTTTAACCCATATTAGTCTGTGGTGGGGCCAAAATGCTACAATTAAGGATTTTTCAATAAAGTTTTGCCAGCCTTATTTGCAATAAAGGAGGAAACAATGAAACAAATATCCATCCACCTCTCCTTTCAGAGTCATTAGGCACAAAACAAAGGGTACTCAACCATGTTAACATTCAGCATACGTACCTGAATCAGTGTCGGATTCAGGGAACTTTAAGAGGGTGTATTATTATTATATAAAAGCCTCAGTGAATATTAATGTTACGTGTTTGCGTGTGTGTATGTCGTGTACATGTGTTTGATAGAGAAGGGGCAGAGAGACCTCTGAAGCACCAGGCCAATTAAAAGCTGAGTTCAGAGCAGCTCTCAGAAGTCTTTGTATTGTGTGTGTGTGTGTGTGTGTGTGTGTGTGTATACATGTTTGTAATTTAGTCATGGGGCAGAAATTGATAAAAAACTGAAACCTGAGAAGCTTATAATAGTTATAATATATAACTTTTGTGCATTAAAAATTAAAATGTCTGAAAACAACCAGAGGTATTTTATATATTTTGTTGAGTTGTGTACTTACATTAACCCAAATGCTTGATTTCAATCATGGTAATGATCACGTCTCCTTTGCACATGCGTTGTTGTTATGCCTGATGCAGATAGTCAAGTCATATTTTCACAATAAGTTTTTTTTTTTTTACTTTTTTCCTACAATATATTTTAACTCGATGAAAAATTACTGGATCATAAATTTTCAGAAAAACAATGTGAGCAAGCCTCAGCAGCAGCTCTCATATGTCCTGTGTCAGAAACACTGATTTTTAACATGAAGCTGCTTTAGTCAGTGTTGTTTCCAGATTTAATCAGCGGGTGTGTTTGCTCTGGGGATAATTCATCTCTTGGTAAAAACTCACTGACTGTCTGTCACCCCTGCAGCAGCATCACTGGTAAAACACCAAGTGCGAGTTGATGTTTGTGGTAGTCGACTTCAGATAGTCAGCGACTAGTTGATGAACTGATTAGATGTTTAACAGAAAATTGAATTTACATTTACTTGAAAAATGAGTTAATCATTTCAGTCAGAATACCAAATATTCTCTGGTTCTTGAGGTGTGATGATTTGCTGTTTTGCTCTGTTTTATGACATCATAAATTAAAAGACTTTCAGTTTTAGATTCCAGTCCAAAAAGCAACCACCTCATCTAAACAAAATCCTGACAGGCAATTTTTTTTTACCATTTATTACTTTTGTAGACTAAATGATTAATCAATGAAGTAATAATTAATCAACACAAAACATCATATTGCATCACTACTAGTATTCAATATGAGAACATTATTTCAATTTACTTTTGATAAATAAAGTTGGGAATTATGTATAAAAAAGCTGAAATTCCTCTTAAAGCTGAAACTGTTCTTTATTGTCTATGTGAAGGAGGTAACTAAACAAAATCAGTTTGTTATCCATTTGGAGCTAAAATGCTTCAACTGTATATTATTTATTATAAATTAAATACATACTAAGGTCACAGGCTTGATTTCCTTAGTGCCCTTGCTTAAGTGTCCTTAAGATCCAAAATCTACACAACTGTAATACATTTCTGAACTATTATACTTGTAAAGCTGTGTAAACAAGGCCAAACACTGAATGTTTAATCTGTCCTGAAGTGCTTGTGGATTCAATGAAAGCATCAGTAAGTCACAGTAACCTGTGGTCCGACAGATGCATCTGAGCAGCTATTCTTATCCCAAGCAGCCAGCTACCTATTACAGCCCTCTCCACTGCTCTAATCAACTGCTGCCCTCATTTCCAGCCACCTGCAGGGAGAGTTACACCAGTTGGTGATTGAGGAGGGATTGGAGCAGGCAAGAGTGCCACAAACCATTAGCCTGGCGACGGAGCTTAGGGACCTGCTGCTGTCTGCAACTCTGTGTGATGTCGTGACCATGTGTGTCTATGTGCTTCTAGTTGGGAAATCTACTCAAAGTCAAATTTAAGTTTTATTAAAACATTTTCATTATCACCTGGAGTCCCGATATCAAAGAGTTCATCCCACAGCGGCCTGTATCTGATATACATAATAAAGTCACACCTTCCTCACACAGATGAGTAAGAGCGGTGATTCATTAGTCTAGTGAATAGGTAGAATGTCACAATGCAGAACACTGTGATAATACGTGTTATTCGTTTTTTATTCTTATGGCTTGGAAATCATTTGTCTTGTGATGCTGTCTGCTTGCTCACGGCCACGTCTGACCACAAATTACTGCAGCAGGTAGAGTAATGAGTTATTAGTATTGATCAGGAACCCAAACAAACCCACACAGACATATTATGGTCATTTGTGCTGCAGGAAGCCGAAGAATCTAGTTTAAAGCCTTTTTAACAACCAAAGTAAAGAAACAACAATCAGTCAGCAACAGCTTCCTCTGACTTCTGCTACCTTCTTTCTGTTTAAGGACATGCTGCAAGTCTGGTGAAGTGTGTTCAAGCTGAAATAATGAAAAGATAAAGAATACATATTTCACAATGTTTTTGTATTAAAGGGGAACTATTTTTCTCTATGTAAAAGGAAAGTTGTGCAAAGCCTTTTATGGCTGCATCCCTTTGCTGAAAATCTGATAAATTGCCTCAAGTGATGTCACTTGAGCACATGGCATCATTTGGCACTCAAGACTACATTTCTCGTACTTTTGGGCTCTATTTTAATGATCCACAGTGCACAGTCTATGTGGTGTGCAGTGGCAAAGCGGTTGAGCAGTAAACCAATCAGAGCACCATCACCCAATCCCTTTAAAAGCCAGGTGCGCTTGCACCTTGGCACATTGCTATAAAACATGGTGCAGTGTGAATCAGTGAATCTGATTCTGTTTGTGGCGAGCTGATCACATACTGTAACTGACCAGTGAGTCCAGACACCACACACACACACACACACACACACACACACACACACACACACACACACACACACACNCACACACACACACACACACACACACACACACACACACACACACACACGAAGCTTGTGTAGATAAAGATATTTTTGATGTTGTATCGTGAAACGTGTGAATAAAAATTTGGTTTGTTATGGATCTCTGGACAGTTTTATCAGTAAGAAAGTAGCTTCTCTGCAGAGACTCATGTATCACAGATGTCCAAGATCCAAGATGCACAGCAATGTTTGTGCATCACACAACATACCAAAAAGAAGGCGCTGACCTTCTGAGGCTGGATTCTAATGTTCCAGTGACTTATCTGAAGCATGTTGTCAGCTCTCTCTGCTTGTGTGTGCATCCGCCTACATAGACACTCCTGATGTTATCTCTCTCTTGATAATGGGCCCTTAAAATAACAATGAAATAATGCACCACTGACTTCAGACCTCAGTTTAAGACCAACATGCCCATGTTCACGCCGATGAGCGAAAGCGTATTTACTATTTAAACAACATGGACGCTGGACAGGAAAATTACAATTGTGTCAATCTGAAACCAGCAAAGTCACCTGTGCTTCACTTTGGGTTTAAGACAGAGCCCTAAAAGCAGCCCTGTGTAGCTGCTCCTCATCTCTGCTAAAGATGCTCCAAGCATTAAACACTGGCCCAACAGTCCATGTCCAAGCTGCACTGTGGGTAAGGTAGGCTCTAGATTTTGAAAAGGAAGAATAATTAATGAAATGAAAGATGATTCTTCTGGTTCTGCTGTCAATTTTTTTAAACCTTTTCCACTGATCTTCATTCCAGTCTTTGTGAGATTTAGCATATCTTAGCTTTTTCACCCTGTTCCCCTTCTGAAAAAGTGGTTTCTTGGCTGCTGCCCTTCCACAAAGCTCATTCCTGATCGAGCTTCTTCAGACTGTAGAAGGTCAACTTGGCTTCATCCTGATGAAGCTGAAGATGCTGAGCCAGGTCTTTGCTGGACTTCTACTTCTTCTCTCAAAGAAGAAACTCTGATCATTTTAAAAGTTTTCTTGGCCTTCCAGTCCTTTTTTTTGTCCTTGACCTCTCCTGATTATTATAATTAGGATTTTATGTCTGTCAGATTCTGTGATCTTTGGCGTTTTGAATGGAACGCTGTGATTGAAAGTTGGTCTTATACATATTTGCAGCTTCCAGTGAGAATATAGAAGCTGTTTTAATTATATTATATATATATTATATTATATAAGGTCATTATAGCATTGATAAAACAACAAATCTAAGGGTGGCCTCAGACTTTTACACAGTACTGTTTGTCTCTATTTTGTCGCCCTATCTATAATAGACCTGTCGAGGGTGAACCGCGCCCTCACCCAATGTCACCTTGGTTTGGCTCCGGCCTCCCACACACCTGGGCACCAATAAGTGGTATCGATAATGGATGAAATTCTTTTAGGTTTAGACTAATGGAGGTCAAAAAATATGTGTGGTTACCTTGGGCTCTGAGAAATGTTTGTCATACAAAAAAAAAAAATTATCAGCAAATTAATTGTTAAATAAAATAATCCTTACTTAAAAAAATCTTACAGCCCCAGTGAAAGTGAGAGGCGAGAGGAAGAAAGGGGTTTTGGGATTTGAAGGTTAACTTTAGAATGTAGAGCAGTGGGGTAAAGAGGAGAGTGACACACAAACACACAGACAGAACGCTGCTTGTATGGGATGTAATCAATCCTCTTCACTTCAGAAATAGCTGGTAACACAACAGCAGGATCCACCACAAACATGTTTGTGTGAATTGAGGAACACAACACACATCCTGTGTCAAGTCTGAGCTCTAGTAACGGAAGCGTTTCCTAAATCCCAGAGGTCATCTGGAGTGAGGAAGGGTTTTGTCAGTGACCCACACGAACACACATTTATACACCTATATACAATACACAGACAAAACTGCAAGAGAAGCAAGGCAGCAACAACACACAGCAGAAAATCTCTCTCTCCTCATTTCCAAGTCTGTATCGACCACATCAGCTTCTTATAATAACTCGGCAGGAGTGCTGAGTGGTTTCACAGGACATATTTATAACTGGGTCAATGGATCTATATGTACACCCGAGCTGGATCTGCCACATTACCTCTGTGAATAAGTGTGTGTCCAAATGTGTGTAGGTTTGAGCCCATTTCTGTGTATCAGTTGTATTTTTTATTATGCATGTATGTCTTTGCTTGTGTGGCTCCCCCGTCTCCTCATTAAAGCTTCTACTCAGTGTCAGTGTCTCAGCCAGCATCATAACCTCAGGAAAAAGATCTGGACAAGAGCCAGTCATTTGCTTTTCTTGTGTGTTTATTTGCCTGCATTCAAGTTGATGATGAAAAATCCTCATCTTGTAATAAATGGGTGGCTTGATTACAGTGAAAAAGCATGAAGCCAGTTTTCTGGATTCATTACTCAAAGATGGAAGGAACTTACACAATTCTATGTTCCTATTTAATGGACTGAAATATATATATATAAAAAAAAAAAAAAACTTGATTTCTGGACTAAACTACATTTATTGTAAGCAGAAACCAGGCAGTATGCGATCAACACTTCAATGTGTTCTCACAGAAATACATGGGACACCACACGTCAGTTGAGTTTGGGGAAAATCACCACGAGCAGTTCATAAGACACAGCTGTTCAATCTAACTGCAAGAAATCTCCATGAAGGTCCTGATGTTGCATTTTACTGTTTCAGAGATGTGTTGATTTCACTTTATGACCATTTACTATAAAGCACCAAAACGACAAATTAATAATATATAACATGTGAATGACTATGGATAAATAATAATCCATAGTCCATCCCCTACATAGGTTTGGAAAACTGTTTTTTCCGGAGCTACAGACAAAGATGTTGTGATGAATGAATCGTGTTATCAAATGGGAAATGTTGAAATTTGAAATTAAGCAGAGCTCGGAATGAAGACACTTTGAAATAAAAACTGCAGGCATAAAAATATAAATGACCTGCAATAACCTCTGTTACTGAGAAAATTAATAATATGAAATAACATTTCATAAAAATAAGATGAAAAATGTAAATAGGTTATTGTTTTATTTCACAATGTCTTGGTTTAATGATATATTTTGCCAACACTTAACTCATTTCACTAATGTAATTTATTAAGAACCATCACCATCATCATTTATAAGGCTGCTGTTAATCATGACAGACTGGTTTGATATTATGTAACTGATAAAATGTTTATTTTTATTCATTTATCAATATTTATTTATTACAAGGTTGTTGTTTCTGACATTAGTCAGTTGTACCTAATAAAATGGTAACGCATGGTGTTTTTGTAAACGTGTACTACTTCATCTACAGTGACCAAAGATGAACAAAAAAAAAAACTTTTGTTTTTGTTCTCATTTACAATGAGTTGAGACTAAGGATCTAAAACAAAATTCTTCTTCCACTCAAGGTTTCTGAACAAATATGTTTATCTGTGATCAGTGAGCATTTCTCCTTTTTCAATATGATCCACCCACCTGACAGGTGCAGCTGATCAAGATGCTGATTCTACATTTTGGACCACTCCTCCTCAGTTTCTGTCATGCTGTGTGCGTGTGTGTGTGTGTGTGTGTGTGTGTGTGTGTGTGTGTGTGCGTGCATGTGTGTGTCTTTTGAGAAAAAACTCAACTTATTATTATTTATTAAGCCAGTTAATGAACCTTCATGCAACTTAAGTTGCAAACCTACCTGGATGAGTTCTTTCATTCTCAACATACAGTATATTCTCTCTCAGAGGAAGCAGTGTGTTTTTTCTGCCTCCGACTTCTTAGAAAATATTAAACCGTAAAAACTCCTCCTCCTCTCTCTTCACAAGCAAAGCAACAAAAACAACTTGAACGTGTGTTTCCTTCACAGGAAACCTAACACAGGAAAAACACACACCTTTACAGGACACACACAACCTTCCTACATGTGCTCACTAAGTGTAATATCAGGTGTGTGTGGTAAAGCTTGCAACAAGGCCACAATAATATCTTATTCTGTGTGTGTGTGTGTGTGTGTGTGTGTGTGTGTGTGTGTGTGTGTGTGTGTGTGTGTGTGTAAGACAGATATAAGCATGTGGATGTCAGGTTAGCCCTCGTTGCTGTGATTAATGAACTAGCTCTGTGTGTTTGTGTGTGCACTTGTGACTCCAGCCCTCAGGGCATTAAAACCCATTGAGCATGCATGGAAATGACCTTCTTCCAGTTTGTGTGTGTGTGTGTGTGTGCGTGTGTGTGTATACATGTTCCTCAACGTAGCAACTAAACACCTCTTCCCACCACCACATCCTCCTCCTCTTTCTTCCCTCAGGCCTTCAGCACTGGGAAATGAACATTGCAGAGTATGGTCTGCCCTCCTGCCTCATTCCTGGAAAACTCAGGAAGGCATTTGTCATTAAAAATAGCTCTCACATCATCAAATCTAATGGCCTTTTTAGATTAAGCTATTGTGTTTAAGCAAGGAGTAAGAGAGCATCTTTCTGCATTGAAGGGAATAATGGTTGCACAAGAGGCTCCATTCCTATTACATTCAACATAATGACATTGAGAAAGAAGCTCAAGATGGCTTTATTGAATTAGCACTGCATTATGTCAGGAAAAGGAAAAGATGAGCGAGTCTGAAAGCATTCACAGGAAGTCCCTGACAACACTGTTCGCTTTCCCATATTTGCAGCATTGTTACGTTGCACTTACAAGAAATCTGTTTGGAACAATTGTGAGCTATGTTAAATTATCAAGCTACTCAGAGTCTGAATTACCAGTGGGAAAAGAAAATCAATGATAGCAGCAGCAGTGCCCCAGCATTAAAAAAAAGAAAATCACTTAATCCACACATCATGTTTATCCGTTTGATGTTTCTCTGGAGACTGACAACATTTCTGAACTCAAAACAACAAACAGGAAAACCTCCTTCACCACTCCAACTCAAAAAGAATAACAGTGTTGGGTAAATTAGATCTTATAAAGCTGTGAAACAAAGTGGAAGTGAAAGTGTCTATGCAAAGTCAATAGACTGCATTGGCAGAATGAAACGTTAAAGCAGGATACTGGTGCTTTTTTGTGGCTGGCACAGTCTTTGGTGCACATGAATGAATGTACCACCTCACAAATGTGAGAAAGCTGAGAACTAATGTGCTAAAACAAAGTCTGATAAAACATCAGTGTGATGGTTTTAACTGAGCTGGAATGCACGAATATTTCAATGAAGCTCCCGAAGAGAGAGACTAAAGGCGCTATTTTCTGGTATTCTTGCATTTAACGAAATAATATTATGGGATGTCTCTGAGCAGAATATGATGCATTCTAGGTGCCTCCCCAAAGATCCACCCCCATTTTTCCCCACCCCACCTTTAAACACCAAGGGCCAGGGCACTTCCCACAGCTATACATTAAGCCCATTTTACAATGGACAAAAAACCCACTAAAATTTACCCTTACATTTAGCCTTCAGGGTGAAAGGGTACAATCTGCAATCACTCCTGGGTCACCTCCCCTGCACGGAGCGGGTGAATCAGAAACACCACGGCTACACCTTCTACTAGGAGTCCGCTGGGCTTGGAGATGCAAGAGTCACCACAGCCCTGAAATTACTGTAAAGAAACACACAATCACAGAACAAAGAGTCTGACACATAGACACTAACAAGAAGCACAAACCACTCACTCACTACCTTCACTATCTATGAAGGTACTCCTTCAGCTGATCCTGTGTGTGTGTGTGTGTGTGTGTGTGTGTGTGTGTGTGTGTGTGTGTGTGTGTGTGTGTGTGTGTGTGTGTGTGTGTGTGTGTTCTGTAACTGTACGTGATGACGATGCTCCCTGCAGATTGTGTGTCTGTGTCCTCATCTGACAGTATGAAAGGAGTCAAGCACCTTTTTTTAGTTAGTTTTTAAAAAACTGCTAACTGTGTAAAAAGAGTTGTTGTGAGTCAAATTGTCACTCAAACCCCAAAAATCTGGTAAAACAAAACACAGCAACATAAATGGCAACATCTTTTTTTTTCATTCTTGGTTGAAAAGAAGAGAAAGAAGAAAGTTAGACCGACTCTGAAGACAAATATCGCTGTTGATCCAAGAAAAGCCTCCCATCACTTGTTCCCACTAAGATCAAATAGAACATTGACTTGCATAACACAGTTTAATATTTTATCACCTAAGAAGATTATTTGGTTGCCACTGATATATGTTGACGGTATTTTGTGTGTTGCTGCTCACACAGGACTGAGCAGACAGACAGGAATGTTGAGGCTGAAAAAATGTATGTGAAAACAAAGTTGTAAAAGGCTAAATACAAGGTGAAGAGGAAGCTGAAGGGGAGGGACTGGAAGAGAATAATCACTGTCCTCTGCTTCAAACATCCTGAAGGAGACAGTGATAGTCTGCCAAGATGAGGTTATGCATTCAACCAATAGGAGAGGAGATGACCAAGATATTAGATAACATGAAGCTCATTACACAGCAATCTCCTGTTATTGTGTTACTATTCTTTAAGTATAATTTTTTTGATCAAACATATTTTAAAGAAAATGTGATTTTTAGAGAATTTCTAAAGAATCTGCAGATGCAGAGCACAAACATAACCTGTCTAAAAGGATAACAGACATAGGAGGTTGGAGTGCAAACACTGAAAAGGGATCTGCTTTCAAGTAGACTGAGTATCATGTATCCAATAATACACCAAGTGACAGCATCAACAGCACGTTTCCTCCATTCTGACATCTACACCACAAATCATACTCAACTGACTCTTGAGTTCGTGAATGAGCTCCACAGAGGAACAACCTCAGGATTTTGCTTGAGTATCAGAGCATTATATCCTGGTTAATGGGCTATAAAAGACCTTACATGGGCTGGATGAACCTGATCAAAGCAGATCGATATCTTACTTGTGCACTGTTGCAGTGAGGCAGTAGAAAAACATTATTTCAGCTGCTGTAATAAAAGTGGACACAAGTAAATCTGTGACAGTTTGAAATGGTGCTGTACTTTCATCTTCAGTTACTGGTGATCTGACAGAGTAAATCCATCCTTGAGTGGTGACATCGAGGACACACCAGCACAGAGGCTGAGACCTAGGTAATGTGTACGCAAGGACATGAAGACCAGGCCAACACAACGAATATGGTCAAAACCAGAATAATCTGGTCAAATAAAAAAGCATTGCAGCAAAGCTAATCTGTGTGAGCTGGTGCAAGAAGGACCCGCGGATTAGATCAGATTAGTTTGTTGAGTGATTAACATGTAGTTGGCACACTGCAGAAGACCCTCACAATAGTCCTCTAAGGTAGCTACCAGCTAACTGATAGTTTAGCAAGTTGAGTAATTTGCAATCCAGCTAAAAATGAGATTATGTTTCTCTGAAGATCTATGCAGGGGAGTTTACCATAGGGCCTGCATGTCAAGATGCACAGCTCCTGTTATGAGGGGAATTTACCATGGAAAAGAGACAAAACAGCCATGTGATCATATCTAAGCCCCCCCCCAAGCAACTTTTCTAATGTACAGTCAGAGAGGTGATGAAATCTGTTTTGGACTCTTCAGCTTTCCATTACCCACAAGGTCAGAAGACTGTTTAAAATTCATGTATAAGTTCACATGAGGTGAAAGATGTGCAGAGATTTAGTGTGATTTGTTCCTTCAAGTGAACCTGTCAATTATGGGAAATTCCAGTGAAATGAATTGGTTCTGTCAGTGTGTCAGTGTTTTTAAACACGGGTGTGACTGGGAAACCTGACTTAGAATCAAGACATTAAGCTCCCTGTATACATACTGTATTGAGAGTGTCTTTAAAGAATAACCATGACCTTTTGTTTAAATCTTCTCTTAACCCAACGGGGAACAGTCAGCTTGCCCCTGAAGAGAGGTCTGAACAGAGGGTCACCAGAGTGCATCTCCTTGAGCCGATGAGAAATAAAGTGTCTCGCCAAAATCCATTATCCACAGTGAGACGATGAATCCCTGCCAGCTCATGAGACACTACTGTGTACCTGACCCTGACCTCTGACCTCTGACCTCCCTCTGAAAGGGTTAGGCAAAAAGCCACAATAGAATTTCTCCAAGTGGATCAATACAGTGTCATATGAGACCAAGGACACTCAGGGTCACGGAACATAGCTTACAGGACAGTCTTTCTATTATCTTTCTAACATCTCTCCACTGTGGTAAGGCTGCTGGCCTTTTGTTTTGTGCAGATGTGAGCAGTCACTGAAGCATCAGAGAGGATTTGTATTTGCCGTAGGTTTGCAGCTGCTGCTTTTATTCAGGACAATTTACAGCAGGTGAGAGGAGCTGACTTTTTTTCTTGAAACCTAAACTTTCTACGAAAGGTGAGGGACTATTTCTGTTCCTCAGACTGAAGTGACAAGGTCATCCCACCTCTGGGATAGAATAGGGAAAGGAAAACAAGACCTTGTGTCAAACTTCAGCCTAATTAGGGTGTTCACCCAGTCGCTAAATGTTCCAGATCAATCTCCTAACATGTGGCCGGTGTGTTCCTAATGGTGGGACTGCTTAATATAGAGATAAGCTTCTCTTGTGTTGACAGCCGGAGCCACTATCTGTCTTCATTAAGCTGGCTGAGCTTGTGGATTGGCTGTGATGAATGGCTTCCTCTGTATCTCTTTTTCCCATGCGCACCTACTCTTTTTTTCTGTTCCCTTTCATTTGTGCACACAATTCCACAACCCATTCCATATATATATATATATATATATATATAT
>CM076650.1:23660264-23751447 GCA_038496675.1 Rachycentron canadum | reverse complement strand
ATATATATATATATATATATATATATATATATATATATATATATATATATATATATATATATATATGACAACTCAGAGCCTATTATCAGGGGTCTTTTGGTCACCTCGCTAACAGATGGAGTGAGTATGAGTCAGTCAGCTTCACGCTCAACCAGCTGCCATATTTCAAGTTGTACATTTCAAATCCACAAGATGCAGGGTCATGTTGTTAAATGTGAGTATTGATAAATTCGTACAACCTCAGCAGGGATATTGTCAGTCTTAAAAAATATTCTAAATGTCCCAAGACACATTTTATACTAAATGTGACTAAACGTGCCCCCTAAACGTGGTTCTAAGACCCATCTTAGAGGCACACTGGAAGAGGAGTTAGAGATGGTAGCACATTACATTAGTATTACATTTATGGTTGCACATGCTGGTTCAAAAAATCATGTAGTTTTAGTTTCAAGTAAGAAATGAATACCTAAAATATATTTGGGTCCAACTTCTCTGGGTTTGTAATGTATTTGAGCTCTGTATATTGCTGAGAGAGAGCTGAAAACTCGCCTAGAGTGACAGTCATGAGGCATCTTGCGCTGTCAAGCTTTTTTTGACAAAGAAGACTTGCCCGAGTCACGGTCAGGTGGTTTGGGATGAGCTGGGCTGTATTTCTCACAGAGGCACAGCAAACAGACAAAGAGAATTCTGACAGTTTGACTTGAGGCCTTCTCATATCTGACCACAGTTGGAGCTGTGTGTGAATTTATCTCTCTCCTAAAAGCTGCTCCATCGATTACCCTATCACCAAGATGCAATTAAAAGTCAAGTGTGCAGTAATGTGCGAGGGTCAACACAAACAGAGTAACCCCAAATACAGGACTTGGGAATAAATAACTCCTGGTGCCTGTCACATATTGAGTATGCCACTTTATTTCTACCAACTACTTCAACTTAATCAATTCCAAAATATCATCATACCTTTTGTTCTTTGTTCTGGATAACTCATCATAAATATTTGATTCATTCATCCAAAGATGCTTTGTCACCTTTTGTACTAACTAACTTCAACAGGGCAAACTGAAGTGGGCTAATAGAGGCTTTTTACAAAAAAATATGACCAGGAGACACAGGAAAATAGAAATAAAGGCCTGTTACCTTTTGCAGCAGAGGGAAATAAAGGCCATGGAAATGTTTCTGTTAGAGGAAGCAGGATTACCACTGGGAGTCTTTTTGTAATTAAGTCCATATAATCTTTTAACTTTAATAATTAATTAATAATTTAATAATTACAATTTAATGGGAACGGCTCTAATCATTGCCACACTTATCTAATAATTACTGCAGTAACATAAAAGCATGAAATTAAGTGTCATAATAAAAGCCAACCCCTCCTAAAATCTGAATGCTTTGGAGTTCAGAAGCAACACATGATATCTGAAGTGTTGCACAAACACCTACTACACCTACTCGGGTACATCCAGTGAATTTACTCATGCCTGGGTTACACTTCAAGACGCCATGTCTGGTTCTGCAAGTGAAGCCAAGGATGTCAAGTCTATCAAAAATATAGACGATAGACAAATATTATTATCACATGAAAACCTAATGAGTCAAACCATAAACATATCGACAGGTGTCGCGGTTTGTGTGATTACATCTGAACATGGTCTGTATTTTTATCATCTGCAGCTTAAATCTGTTAAATTCTTGGTCACTTTTATATTCATTCAGTAAGTGCAGCTCTATGTTTTATCCTCTCTTCTGTGAAGGGCCTCTTTGCCATGGCAACAGCAACTGTAGCTCATGGGTATCATAGCATTTTGAACCAACAGCCAAAATAACAGGCACCTCAGGTTTTCAGAGTAGCAGAGTTGAAATCATTAAAACTCATGCTGATGACACAAGTCTGTAGCACTTTAGGGCAGAGTCCCACATTTCCATGTTCAGTTGCGTTGTGGAGCAGGTTTAAAGAGAAAACTGAGATGGGATACACAGATCCAGAACCAACAAACCCTACAGGATCTTAAGTCTCAGCCAGAGAAAATCCAGTTGACATCTAGTAGTGAATTTTTTTTTTTTGGGGGGGGGGTGAGCAAATGCAAATGTGAGCAAATGTTTCATTTTGACAAACATCTGAGCTGGTTTCACTGTGGCATGTGTCCTATAAATGACTTTGCACTGGAACAAAGTGCAGGGCTCAGTTTCTTGTTGAAAATGTGCTCTTAAAAATTTCAGTCCAGAATTCGAGTGTGTTCATCTTTCTCCCATTTTGTGTTTGGAAAAGTTGAGTCAGACTTCTGAATCAACGAGGCGCTTGTAATTCAATCAAGATCGCAGACATCATGACACCTGCCGCTGAGGTCGCGGTAGTCTCAGATGAGAAGTGAAGAAACTGATAGGATGGATGAAACATGAAAAGTGCAATCTCTGTCTCCTGTGATGTCAAATCCAAAATGATCCAGAGCTTCATTAAATTTGGGACAGAAGCAAACTTAATCACACTTCTCACCATCTCCATTTTATCTTGATGTGATAAAGTTAGCTGGCTCTTTAATTGGGTTTTGTGATCAAACCAAATAATGTCTCACAATATCAGAAACCCTTTTTATTTTTTCTGAGATGCTGGAGCTATATGTATATCTTCACAAGAAGTTTTATTTGAAGCTGTGTTCTGCAGAGAGGGGGAGGAAATATGGTACAGTATTGGAAAAAGAAGGGCAAGTGAACTAACATGAGATGAGGAGACAAAGGGAGAAGAGGGAAATGGGTAAGGAGAGGATGGAGAGCAGGATGAAAGAGAGAGATGAGTTTTATTGTGGACACGGACTAAAAGAAAAGCACAGCAAGTAATGGAGAGAAGAGAGGGTAGAGTGGAGAAGTGGAGTGCGGAGATGTGTAATGATCAATTGTCCACAGCCTGTGGCAGTTTCCAAACCCCTCTAATCCTGAAAAGACTCTCCCTTCCTTTTAATGATGCTGAGGGACAGGGAGGAAGAAAGAAACCCCGTCAAACTCTGCATGGCTGGGCTTTATGGTTTTTGGAGGATTTCCCAGACACTCTTATGTTTGGACCGGCTGTAATACAGTTCACAGACTCTGTGTCTACAGCAGGGGTCTGTTTCTTTACATAGCTACAGTAGGTGTTATAGTGTGAAAGTATTTCATTCTGTACATAATCAGCATAATGTCCATGAAAAAGCATTGTCATGAAGAGGCTTAGATCTGCTCCTGTAGGGAATCAAGGCCAAGCATGACAGTATTACAAAAAGAACAAACACTGAATCAGAGCCTTTCACTGCTGAGTTTCATTCAGTCAAAAAAGACCAATGAGTCAGAGCCTATTCAACAATTCAGGAGTTCATCTGCAGTGTTTTTTTTACATTTCCATCCTCTTTACTTAAAATGAAGGATGTGCTATACACTTCCTTTGTTACAATGCCAAAACTGTACAATGCCTAATGTATTCAACAGTAGGATACAAGGACAACCACATGACCCGAATAAACAAGTATTAATTCAAAGCCTGTGATAAAAATATGTCTCATTTTATATCAAAATATATCAAAATAGACAAGGCTAAGGACATAAAGAGGTATAATTTGGAAGTAAAATTGCAATTTCACAGAATCACAATACATTGACACTGCACCTTAATTATCAAGGCAATTGAAATTTTTAATTTTTTTTTT
The DNA here is from genome assembly GCA_038496675.1 of Rachycentron canadum. NCBI lineage: Eukaryota > Metazoa > Chordata > Actinopteri > Carangiformes > Rachycentridae > Rachycentron > Rachycentron canadum. The sequence goes on along the minus strand of CM076650.1, from coordinate 23,747,776 downwards.
CCCCCAACAATGGAAACAAGGTTATTGAATACACTTCATTCATCAACATTTGGTTCAACAACTGATTTTTTGACTATTTGACAACTTGATTTGCTACGTCCATGTTTACTGGTAGTCCTCTTCACTGGCCTTGATGTCACACTGGTACATTTGTTGGTGCAAAATTCAAACTGTTGTCAAACTAAATGAAATATTTGAGCTGTAATGAGTTGTTTGAATTCAGAATGTACTGTTTATAAAGAGCAGAGAGTAGTTTGGAGTAGTTTACCTTGTGGTCAAGCAGGGGGCACTCTTTAAATTCACTCTCAGCTGCTCCGTTGACCTCAGTAAGCTGAGCTAATAATTAAAAGTGATGTGGACACTCGCTAAACTATGTACAAGTTAGTTTGAAGCTATTCGAACTTGACATTTTGAAAACATGACAGCCCAAGCAGAAGTGTGTACTGGTGGCTAAGCACTCGATATTTGAACATACATTGTGAAAGGTTCTGTATTCACTCAGCTCTGTTGGCTTGGGCTTGTGTTCATGGGAATACATTTCAGCTCCAAAGCTCCATGTTGAAACATCATCCGCAGCTTCTTTCTTTTCCACAGTAATGTCACTCTGCTGTCATATTGTCTTCTCCATCATATTTTTGCATGTAGAGCTTCTAAAATGTGTTGTTTTAATTTATCAGTATTGCTTATGTGTTCCCAAGAGTTTGAAGCTTCTGTCCCTTATGAAAACACTCAAGTCCTTAAGAAATGCTTAAAAGTCCTAACCGCAGCATGTCATCACCCCACTACAATTAAAACTTTTCTGGATTTTTCAGTTTCCTCAAAGTTCCTCAAGAGATGAGAAGAAACCACATTAAAACCTTCAGAATTCCCATAAATCCACATGAGTCACATTAAGATAAAACGCATTCAAAATGTTTATTTATTTGGGCGAAATGCTGTTAAAAGAAAACTAAAAAAAAAAAAAAAAAAAAAAAAACATATACACTCACACACACACAGACTTAAGAGTATCAGCACTACACAAGCAGACTTGTCATTTAATTCAACATATCCCAGATGGGCATTTGATTACCCTCATGGAAAAAGTAATAAAATCTGCCCCACATTATCTTCACTTCCTCCTAACAAGCAGTGGCCATTTGCCATTGACAGTCTTGTTTTATTCTGGGTCTAAGTGTGAGTACGTGTAAAGATGGACAGCCAGGTAGAAATCATGTTAGAAAATAAGCCCATTAAAAGGCCACCACTGGCCAGTGGTTAATACAGATATCCCACACTGTCACAGCTGCCCTACTAATTAGTGCAGAGTGAGAGGTGCCGGTCCCAGCATTCGGAAGCTATCAAGGCCTAACTCAAAGTCGGTGCAGTTGACTGACAGTGGGAAAGAATTTGGAGTGAAGGATGCTGGGTAACAGCTGACTGAGCAGCTATGTCTCACTGGTGTGACATAAAATCTATCTATTCTGCACTAATGAGAAGGGGGACATGAGGACTGATATCACAATCTGCTGAGTTCATGATTGGAGGAGCTCACTCTTTAATTGGGACCACAAGACCATGACCATGTTGGAGTCTGCTGAAGAAGTAAATACCTTCTCTTAACTTATAGAATATCTTAACCTTACTCACTGATTAAGTAGGGGCCCTCACTGCCCCTGGTAAGTTGACTCTAGGTGTTAGACTATGAGGCCTAAATGCAAATGCCCTTTTGTTCTTACTTTCTTTTGATCCCAACTGTAAATACACCCCATCCAATCTCAATGCACGTAACCATTGATCTACTATATTTACATACAGTTGACCACTACTCCTTTGATCAACTGTATAACTGCCCCTCTGCCCTTCACTCTGGCTCAGTCTATTGCTTCAGATCCCCTCTGTGTCTTTAGCTTCACCATATTCCTGAATACCAATAAACTCATACTACTACAGCAAACTTTGGGAACTAAGGACGTGAGTGAATTTTCTACAGCAGTGCTCAGAGTGTGATTTATGGAAATAAATAGTTAAGAATCTCTTTTCCAGTCTGACTGTGTGCCTTGTCCTCTCTTCAGGTGGACACATGGGGAATTTGATCATACATAACAAAACGGAAGGTTAAATGCTAATTTTGAGGCGGCGCTCAACTGGTACAACACATACAATAATTGCTCTTTCCTAGCCACAGCAACCTGGGATTGAGTCCGACCCACAGCCTTTTCTGCATGTCATCCTCTCTCCCCTGAACTTTCCTATCTCTCACTCACTGTCAGCACAGCCAGCATTAAATCTGTCTTTCAGAACCATGGACAGCGCAACTTGTGCTGGAGCTACCAGAGCTTTTATTTAATAGAAAATAATCTCAAAACGCAATAGCATGATGTAACATGACATAAAAGAAATATTGCTGGTATTGTCACATGAGTGTAAGACAGACACTGACAGTGAAAAGCCATTTCTGATTTTACTGTTATCTGCTATGTAGACTGTTCCATAGTCCAACTGGCCATCAGAAACACTGGGAGAAATCCTGGTGGGTTGCCACATCAGTTAACCCCCCCCCTAAAAAAAAAAAATCTGAAACTCCAACAACTAGAAAGCTGAAAATGAAACAATATGTTCACTACAAGACATCAGCGCAACAATAAAAGCCCTATTAAGAAATACAGGGTTTCTGTCCATGGAGGGCTTTTAATTTGCAACAGTTACAGGAAGTGTTGAGTTTGTATCAACGCATTATGCTGTAACTTTAACAGGGCAAACAGGACGGGTTCAAAACGAGTCATCATACTCAAAGTTATCACCAATTTTACATGTACATTCTCATTAGAGCAAAACAAGTTTTCCCCCCCAACACCATTTTGCAGGCGCACCGCTGCATCCTGAGCTCAGCACTATGAGAATGGTCAGAGCCTGAGCATTGTCCAGCACTAGTGCTATAGAGATAGGTCTGGCTATGGTAGTTCCTGAGTTACAGCATTGAATAAAGGCCACGTGCACAGACAACTGAGACATGACGGTTACTGGAAGAGACAGACCTGCCTGTCGTGCGTCCTTGAACAGTGGCCAAGCATAAATATTAAATCATAAAGATGTCCCTGTTGCAGCTGCATCATTATAACTTACATGGTTTTTGAAATGTTATATCATATTATGGCTAATAGTCACGATGATCATAAGAAACATTTTCTTAATCTACTTTTTCTAAGTTTTACCTTGATGTTGAAAGTTTGACGTACCCCTACATGACTCAAATCCTTTTCATATTCCGTCTTAAAGTGTGTAACACAGAGCACATTGGGCGTTCCCCCAGGAAATGGACAAATTTGAGAGACAGAGCCTTTGAATTTAATATTACAGATATGGCTGGCTGGGTAGAGCTGTGCTAATAATAAAGGACAGTAACATGGGCAGCATAGACTCTGGATGATCAGTGTGCAGAGGAAAAAGCTCGGTGTCAGGCAGCGAAGTGACTCAGATGACTTGCAAAGACAAAAATGTCTTCACGGTTGGGCGTTCTTTTTCTTTTTTTTTTCTCTTCTTTTTTTGTGACTGCTGTGCTCCTCCACAGTTTAAATTTGGAAAGTCCAATGCTGACTTGATCCGCCCTGAATTTGCACCATCAGCCTTCAACACACCCATGCACCGGTTCCCACTCTCTGCTCAACTGGAAGCTTGGTAGGTTGGCATCCACATGTAGTCACAGCGACATTTTTACACATCACTGACAAAAAAAATAGCTGAATGAAAGGTGGGTGGTGTGTCTTTAATCTCTGTCCGCTGACTCACATCCTGGCCTCCTGTGTTGTCCCCTCCTGCTCTGCATCCTCTCCAGAGGATTCATGCCAAAACATGCACAAACATTTAATATGGTCTTGAAAGCACTATCTCTCTCACACAAACACACGCAGAGCCAGGATGTAATAATAATAGTCACACAATCGCCATTTGTCTTGAGCACAGCTCAAAGAGTCCAGATAAAAATAGGTGAGTCACGGTGGAGATGGCAGTATAGCAAGAGAAGATCATTACACTGCAGTATGAGGCACACTACGTACAAACACCAGAAGACTCTTTCACTAAATTGGTCTCTTTGAGCAATAAAAGTTTCCTTAATATAACAAATTATTTTATGCTCAACAATAATGGCTCAGTTCCATCAAGTGTCCCAGCATGCCATGCCAGAGAGATACACAATAAGAGCTGTTATTAATGTTATCAATTATACCTGAGCACCTCAGGCTCTTTACAATGGTCTGAAATCTTACAAGATTCTTTGTTTTTCTCACCAGTATTTCATTTGCCACAAGCCTGAGTCTCTTTCATTCCAGCTAATGGAAACACACTAAGTCAATGATTTGCTTAAAGCTTCACTCATCAATATTCTTATTCTAACAATGGATGAAATAACCATGGATGAGAAAGGTGTCACTCAAAGAGTAAAACTCACATGACTCTGCAGTTACCCTCAGCTCTACAGAGAAGATTTACTGTTTTGGTTCAGTTTCAGTGGTTTCATCAATCTAATTTCCAGATGCAGAAAAAAAGTTGTTTTCATCAAAAGATGCAGATGTCTGCTGTTCAGGTGGCACCAAACAAAGTCAGTGACCAGCAGGTGAACTGACTGAAGTACTTAGCAGCTAAAGAGTCAGATATTTCACTCAAGAGTTGGTCAAAACAAAAACAGTTAAAAGGGGAGTAAATATTGGACTGTGTGTCATTTAGTGAACAGAAACAAATCTCCAGATGAATGCTAATGAAGTAGGCAGGAAATCAGACAAATCCTTGAGCTCATGTTTACTCGCTCTCCCAGGTGGGTCAGGTGACTCCTTCCATTTAGACAGATTTCCTCAGTCTTTAGAAAAGTCAGGCAATCACAACTATTTATCTAGAATGGAGCAGGTTTGAGTAGCGCCACTGAAGCATTTTCATTATCAACCAAGATGACAAACACGGAAGTGGAGAGGTCTGTTGAATGTCATTCTGCAATAGTATGAAATTAACTGGATTAACTATTTTTTCTAAACAAAAAAAAAAAAAAAAAACACACTCTTGGAGAGATGTGTTTGTCAAACTACCAACTTACTGAGGATTTAGTATAAATTTAAGTTACTGCTCACCAACAAGATGAGGTTCAGTGACAAACCAGTGGCTACTGGAGTTTCTCCATTGGCCGCTCTCATGGAGGAGCAGATCAGATAATCACTGCCTTGCAGTTTAGAGTGCCCGAGTCAACATGGGACTCCCTTGTGTTGCAGAGGCCAATAAATAACAGGTTTTGGATTCAAACTCTTATAACAAAAACAGCAACACTCATTTACAGATGGATTTATGCCAAACCATCACTGCTTTTCTTGTTGAAGTTGAATTGTGTTTGAATTTTACTGTTACCCTGTGCTATGTCATATGATTCATCGCTCTAGGTCCATCCAATTGCAATTTGGTCTGCAACCATTGATGAAGGCCATGGGAATTAAAAAAAAAAAAAATCAACATAGAAGCATATCAGTCTGATGATGATGGCTATAAATGTCAGTCTTTGGCCCTGTTCAGTAAGACAGAGAAGGTTCTATGAAGGGGTTGAGCAAATCAATGAGCCGCTCACAGCTCTACAATAAAATAAGGTTTTATCCAGTTGGAATAGTAAAATATTTTCAGTTCATGACAAAACCATGTGGGAACTAATCTGACTATGGCAGAAGATGCTTCCATGTGGCCAGGAAGCATTAGTGTTCACACTGCTAAAACAATGTGGCCACATGTGGCCCAGACCACCTGCAGATGTGGTCTGAGTGATCAGATCTCAAATACATCCTCAATGCATCATGGGTGCATTAACACCCGTACTTAGAACTGTCCTCCTATGATTAGATGTTCATGCCAGGTCTCACAGGGCCAATGTTTGCTATGTAAACAGGAAAATGTTGGATAACACATTTGTGGTGATAATTGTATGTGAGATTAAAAGTGAAAGCAGACGAATGTGTTATTACTCATATGAGTGCAAGTGAAAAGTTGCCCTGGTATGACCAGCAGATTATAGTGGCTAAGACTAATAAAATCAAATAGATATGTCTGTATACCGACTTTCTAATCCATACTACTGTTACCATACACTTTACCATGATTTGGACATGTGTGGACACAGTTCATTAAAGGCCCTGGAGGCCTCTCATCTCATCATGTCATCCTGTCCCATGCCACAGTTTTCCTACATTTCTGAACATACATTATTCATTACATCACTATTTTCCTGTTTCTGTGTGAAACAAATGCAAATATTATGCGTCCGGTGTGCTGTCTCATCTCTCATGACTAGTTGCACAACATTCGGCCACGCAGCCAGTAGGGACAGGTGGTCTCAGTGACACAATTTAGGACATAACACACAAGATACTGACACCATCAGAATGGCAATACAGACTTCAGTTCACTGTAAAACCATTCAAAACTACAGCAGTGTGTATTCACCACAAATAATAATGAGAAATACTAAAAAAAAAATAAAATTCTGTTCATCAGAGGAAAGTAGAGAAACAAAGGTGCACACACCTTTTAAAAAGAATGAGACGTTGACTCTCTTATCCTGGGAGCAATGATCAGTGAAACATTACCCCGTCACTCTCAGGTGGACCCACATGCCACAAAGCCCAAGCCCATTTTAGGTCCCAGCACTACTACATTTGTTCACTAGAAAATGTGTTTTCTGAGGAAATCGAGTTACATGCTTCTGCACAACCTGATGCTAAAGTGGCCTAAAGCAGTTAAACATTCTACATTACCTCCATAGCACCATAATCTGGAGTTAATCTCCATCTGAATATAAACACAAGATCTCTTGAGCTCTCCAATCTGTCATTTACTGGGATGTTTATGAGGTGATCGGCATCAGTGAAAGGACTGATCAATAATTTCCCTCTCTCTGTCCCACAAGGAAATGGCAGCAGTGAACAGTAGTCTCTCATGAGCACGTTGTTTATGGATGTATTGGTGGGATGTCTATAAGGCTTCCAGCTGGCTAATGGTTTTCTCTGTGGCTCCTATTGGACTGAGTGCACGAGGAGAGGCGTGGGGTGATCATTAAAACGGTTTCCGCATCGCGTTATTCACTCAGCAGCTTCCTGCACACGCTGGTTGTCAACTGAACTCAGATGGGATTCAACTGACTCGGCAGCAGCGAGGGGTCCTCAAAGGGAATAGTGCAGTGGGTGGAGCAGTTATCGAGTTGGATGTGTGGACAGGAAGAACTGATGCTCTACAGCCATGAGCTACTTATTTTTAGAGATGAAGGAGCCAGGATGTTTCCTTCTTGTCCAAAAATCTAAATTAGAACATGTAAAATTGATCCACATTTATTTCCCTCTTTTATATTTGAATTTAGTGTAAGTTCACAAAGTTTGAATGCTTTGTCAGCACATACTCACACTCTAAATGTAACCAAACTACATAGCCCTCCTGCTGCTCACAGACCCCATGACGTGATCCATTGTTGCCATTATCCTCACATGATTTTTCCACCTGTTATCTTGTATCAAAGACTATTATTCTTTCATGAAGTACAGGCATGAAAAGTTCCTCTGTTTTTAACAAGAGATAGAAGATAACAGTCAATCACATCAAACACCAAAAAAAATCATAATAACCTCATCATTGCACCACAAATGCACAATTTTTACCATGGCTGTAGCAGGATGTGGTCCCTCCTGCACTGCACTTTGCTTGACAGTGACTCTTGACACATGGGTTAAGCCACTGTAGGAAATCCCCCTGCACATTCAACATGTTTGAGTCTTGGTTTTTGTTAAGAATGTGAAAAAGGAAGTTCCTTGCAAAAAAAAAAAAAAATGTGATGCTGTTAATTGATGTTATCTTTGTCTGTAGCTACTTTTACAGTGTCATTCTCCTCAGCTTTTCTTCTCTACTGTATTAAATACTTAAAAGCTAAAAAAGGAACCCTGCTGGCAATCAAGACTGCTGCACTGTTCAGCCAACACAGTCATACCAGTAAAAAAGCTCATACATTCTTCTACCTACTTACTGCAGACACGTTGACTTGTCATAACAGGAAAGATGCTATAATGATGGCTGAGTTTCATGAAGTTGACCAATAATCAGCTCATTATTGTTGTTAAAACTGTGTCAATTAGACATTTCAATCTAATTCCACGAAGTTGATTCAGTTGAAAACATCTGATTTATTTGCTATCACACAGAATCCTAAAAAAAGGAAGCCTAAACTTTTATCTCTTCATAGGAGACAAATCTCCCTAACGACAACATTACCATCTAATGCAGACGGGCCTTGTTAGAGATGTACACAAGCAGTTACATTGTTTACACTCAGACGCTATTATGCTCAACTCTTGACTGTTTTCTTAGTTAGATTAGTTGAGTTAATTTAAATTTCTATTTACTCGACAGGGAATTCAGTCATCAAGAACATCCACAACACAGACATGGAAAACAACAGACCAAAGGAGAACGATTATAGTTATATTGGCCAGAGATGAGGTGCAAACCTGTCTGGCAGTTGCAACATGGTCAGTGAGTTGAGCCACACTGCATTAGCCTTCAAAAGGACCTTTGGCAAGACTTGCAGGGTGCTTTTCATCTTGGTAACTACCAAACATGAAGCAAGGCAAGAGAATTTCCAACTATACTCCCAAACAAAACAGAGGACCTGGAGAGAAAAGGGGTGCCATGTAGACAGAGAATGAAAGGGAACAAGTGAGCCTTAAAAGAGAATAGGAGAGTAGAGGAGGCATGTGGAGCTGGAAAACTCAAAGAGAAATTGAAAGCGAAGGAAGGTATCTCAATAACTTGTAACTTCTTGATGCCTCCGCATGAAACAAAGGCAGGCCTCAGTTAAATTCACTTTGGGCTCTAATATAACACATTGGAGACACATTCAATAAAAGCACAGTCTTTACATGAACAAGAAAGATGGCTGACAAATAAAAGGATGATGGTGAGGAATATACAAACTGAACAGGCTGAAGCACAAACAGAATAAGAAAGTGAGTGAGGCAAGGCCATTAAAATTAGAGCTTTTTGTTTTTGATGCTAGCACGGTGTCACATGTTGCCATTATGGTCATCACAAGTGTCTGGCTCCCTGCTGACCCATGTGAACCACATGATGTTTTGCAAAGCTCCATTTGTAGCCACAGTGCACGAATGAAACCACAAGCACCACAGAAGTAGTTTTAGAATGAAACGTGACCCCCATTATCAGTTGATAAATATAGCACTGGCTGCCTTTATGAGGGCACACATACTGGAAAACAAATCTAAGAGGGAAAAAGGACAATGACAAGACTGCAAAGTCAAAAATTACAATAATATATCATCTGTTGGGAGAAAAACATTCCAAAATATATATTAAACTTGAGCATCACAACAGGAACGTTGTAATGTGGCAGCGTCACAAACAGGTGTACAAAGACAGAGGACAGAGGATCTTTCTGTGTGAACACAGCTGATAGCTCACACATCAGACCTACTGCCAGCCATCATGTGCTAGTGGGGAGTTGCTATATCAGCAACTCCCCACTAGCGTGCTATGCTAATGCTACAGATGAAGAATACACACAGACACACAAGAGAAAACAGAACCTGTGTGAGACGAGGATATAAAGACTTGTGTTAGAATGGTTAACAGATTCATATATTGTCTTTCCAATCATTTATTGGTTCCCTCGAGAGGATCCTCACACATCCAGATATCTGATGCAGGTGTGTCGTCCTTAAATGGAGAAAATCCTGCACTCTGCTCTTGCTCAGCATCACAACTTAGTGTGTGTGTGTGTGTGTGTGTGTGTGTATATATAATGTGTAATTTGAACTATAATCAGTTATTTGTTTGTTATATAGTTACAGTGGTTACACAGTTACATTTTTCACCAAAATTGTAATGCTCTGCAAATGTTTAAAGCTTGAAAAACTGATTTGCCAAAAACACTTGTAAGAGGAGACATTGTTGTTTCGAGGTCATCTGTCTGCAAAGTCCACCTGAAGACAGAGGACAGTGAAAAAGTATCTGCTGTCATCTAGATTAATGTAGACTGGCTCTGATTGACTGGGCTGATTCAATGTTGTATGACCTGCATGAACTACAGTAGCCCTGAGCTCCAAGTCAAAAAGAGGTGTAATAACAAGACTTCTTCACTCCAGTGCAAATACAACAGACAAATAAAACAAATCCACAGGCAGAGAAGATAGTGTCAGAAGGAAATGTCAGCGAGAGAGAAGTGCTGGTAGAGAAAGCAAGTGGGCAGTAGCCAACATGGTGGTGCCTTTCTGGCCATGAGGGTTAAAGACGGAGTATAGAGGCAAAAACAGAAGTGAATTCATTACGGCAGTTTGGCACAGCTGAGCTCTGTGCAGCTTCACTCTTATGAACACTACTCTAGCACCACGGGCAACATGCAGGAAATGTTACAAAATGGATTCCAGATCATCAGAAATGAACTTATTAAAAGATTTCTCATGGTGGGGACGAAGAAGGTAAATAGCTGTGGAGTAATTAATTGCTTTGTCAACTGTTTATGTAAGGTGTGTTGGCGAGCACTGCTCTGCTGTGGTGCTGCAGAGCTGAGAATCCCGAGGCTGGAGGAAAAAAAAAAAACCAAAAACGAACAGCTTTCTCACCCTCCCACTCCTCCTCCTGCACTCCTACCACCATTTGCTACTGACCTCCAGGGTCAGCCAAGCCCGAGCCTACATTCCTTCAGCTATGCTTTCTCTCAGGCCGTCTCTTCCTCCACCTCCTCGTACCTCATGCATCACTTCTCTACTGTCTTACCAAACAGCCATGTTATATTTTTTTACCCCATGATAGATGTTTTGTGGTGGCCATGTAGGACTCCACAGCTCCCAGTAACAAGGCACCAAGACGATTTTTTGTATTTGATGCTGAGGTAACCAGCCTATTACCTGCATATTACCTCTCCCTGAGACAGGCAGCTGAAATCAGATTGTCATATATCTAGCACCAAACACACATTTTGTTACCAAGTCTCAACAGAAAAAGAGGCACAATCAAATCCGGTCCTTTAAAACATATTCGCATGTGGTTCGAGATGTGGCTCGAATCCAATATCTGCTCTGCTCAACAGCTAAGATCAGATTTCAAGTGTTTGCTTATTTTTCCCCCCATCACTACCCACAGGACTCAAATCTGACACAGCAAGAAGCACAGAGAAAAAAATATGGGGGAGAGCTGAAAGGGGAGAAAATGCCGCCACAGGCTGACTAAGATGTTTACATACAACCAGCTGAAATCAGATAGTGCTCTAAGTTAACTGTTGGTTACCAGCACCAGAGGATGTAGCTTTAGCCTCAATATAGGAACATTAACAGTATGGAATCATCCAGTCATTCAACTTTCACTCCAACCTGAGTCCCAGCTGTCACTGCCACAGTGTCTTTATAGGAGAAGTTATGCTTCTCTACTGATTTAATAAAAAACACTATTACACTATTTTCTGTCATGAAACATTAACCTGTTAGGGGAAAGACCAGCGTCACAATTTCCCTAAAAAAATGCCCCAATTTCACTGAGTGTTTTTCATACTGGACAGAAGCTTCAGAATCTGTGCAGCTTAATGGTTTCCACGCTGCAGGCGTTCGTACAGACACACATCTGTCCTCCTCAAACAAACTCATTTCAGAAATTCAACGGACTAAAATTCAACAAGGCAACTGGAAGCGTGATTTATAGTAGGGCTGCAAAATATGCAAAAAAGTAGTTTGTTAATGTCTGTGTCTCAGTTTGTATGTTTCTTTGTGTGTCTGTGATGTGGACCCCGGGAAAAGATTAACAGATGCTGTAGCAGAAGCTAACAGGGACCTGAACAAAGAATAAAGAACCAGGAAACGTGTGAACATCTGGAACCAATCAAAAAATGCCGGCAGTATAGACTGACTTGAAGCACAACATTACAATAACAACTAATGGAGGACTGACAGCAAATGATAGACTGCTGTCTAAAGACTGGCCTTTTACATTGTGTGCAGTTAATCACAAAGATCAGATTTCCTGTTGTCTGAGCAGTTAGGTTCTCTTGTGTGTGAGCAGGTTTCAGAGAAAGACTCAGTCTCTTCCTCTTCAGCCTCTGCCGTCTCCTCCTGTCCATATCTTATTATTCCTCTCCCTCGCTGCTTCATCTCACAGGCTAAAAACCTGGACCTTCACTTGTCTTGCCTCATCAGGGTCCTGTCTTAACATAGAAGGAATGATGTGACGGAAGAGCCGCCACTGCCATCTGCTCCCGCTCTGAGGCTCTGATGCTGGGAGGCCGAGGAGCTGCTCGAGAAGGACAACAGGAGGAGCCTTTGGGAAAACACTAAGCTCGCTTACAGCAAGGAGCCAAGGAGAAGTGCTGCTGCTGGCAATGATACCAATTCATGCACACACTCATGAACTTGTAACAGCTGAATTTACAAGAACACATGATGCATCTGTTCTTAAAAAAAAAAAAAAAAAAACTATGAATCACTGTTAAGAACATGTGGGTGAGTTGTTGGCACGGTGCTAAGAGGAAGAGTGTTTGAGCTGACACAATGAGATGTTTAAAATAAATCCATTCAACCTGTTACACATTCAAAATATGACTTAATGCAAACAGACAGAGTTGAGAGCCACAGAGTTCGAAGCACATTCAGTACATACGCATCTCCAGGCTTCACTCATCGCGCTTTACTCGGGTTTCAACAACTACTACTATCAGCATTAACATTAAGAGTAATAACACTCAGGTGAGCAGATTTGGTAAAAACCCAAGACACCCTGGACAGTTGCCAAAATAGATAAAACAACCTCAAAGACATTGAGAAGAGCTGAGTGCATCTCGATGGTGGCAAAATCAATCAGTGATAACATGATGTGAACAAGGTCACTTCTTTGAGATCCTATGATTCATTTTATTTCATTTCTACCCATTTTATTGGAAGCATTTCATCCAAGTGTGTCTGTGCTGTAATATTCGAAGTTGGGAATGTGTTTGTGGTAAAAGGAAGCAAGGAGGGGCTGGTCCATGTGAACCCACTCACCCTGGGTTGCCAGTTTTCATATTGCTTCTGCAGGTTGGCCCCGATGGTCTCCAGGGCTTTCTGTGGGCTCATCGACAGAGGATCTGGCAAACAAACACACAGTGTACACACACTTCAATCACACATACCACAGCATACAACAGTCATAGCAGAGCAAAATCTGGTGGTGACAAAACAAGCCTAATTATATTATTTCCCACCCACATTATCATTACAGTATTACACAGTTATCTGGCAGTGATATCCAAAACAATGTAACAAAGCTAAAATGATTTAATATTTAGACTTAAGATACAAAATACCACAATTACAAGGGCAAGTTATAGTTTAGTTTATCTGCTCAGCATCAGAGGAAATTTTCTTAATAAATCTAAAGCAGGGTTTGGAAAAAGAGCAGCGGCCCCTCGGGTTGAAATATTGATTAGAGTAAATCAATATGGAATGAAGAATAGCTGAATATAGATTGAGGACAGATCAGCTTGCACTCAGCAGGCAGAAGAACGTTACTGGCTGGTTTGCAGGAGAAACTGATATGCTATGCAGAGAATTAAACCACTGAGGACGTCGTACACTGCACTATCACAACAACACGATGGCTGTGATGAGTCAATGACTGATGACTTTTGTTTCACTGAATGTTTTTTGTTATCATAAGTAATTTCATATTACATAAAAATTGAGAAATTCAGAATCTCTACATATTTTTCATATATTTTTCTCAAATTAAACATCATGGTGGAGGTGTATAGTGCAACAGTGAAACCTCTACTTGCACTATTTCCTGTTATAGTGACAGTAAAATTAACCCTTTTAGACCCACATGAAGACTCCATTTTTTCATATCCTTGTGTTGTGTTGTCATTTTGAAAAGTTTCACCAAGTGATCCACATATTCAGAGTCAGTACAATCTCAGCTAATTACATAATTATTACATTATTATGTCACTCAAAAAAGACTTCTGTTCTCTGTAATAGGGGACAGTAGCTAATAAAACAAAAAATGGCCACTGATTTTTTCCTTAGTTGACAGATAAAAATCACTGTAAACCATAATAAAGAAAGAAAATATATCAAAAGAAAACTTCAACACAGAAAGTTTCACGTTACAAGAGGCGATTTGAAGATTGTATCTTTAACTGAACATGAGTTATGCTCTATTCTTATGAGCAGTCATCATGGGTGTCATTTCCTTCTCCCTGAAAAATCAGCTGCAAAGCCTCTAATGTCTAAAGATCTTACTGTCCATGTCTCTCTGTCTTTATTGTGTACGAACTCCCATTTACTCTGGGTATACAAGCAACTGACAGCTAGGCCTCTGAATGAGACACTGATGAGCTGTGACATTAAACACTGGAGCCAGGAGTGACCGATGTAGAGACATCACTCTAGACATCACTAGCAAAGATGGTGTGAGGGTGAGAATCCATCGATTAACACAGAAATAAAGAAGGAATGCTCTAGTGAAAGTGTGAGACTAATCCAAATCTTACCTAACTTAATTCACAAATGTAGATATCCCACATTTGCTTGTTAGAAAGCAAAGATTTTCTAATTAAAAGGAGACAAAAACAGCATGTCTCTAGCTCAAACCATTGTAGAGCATTAATGTTCTGAAAACGAGATGATTTTTGGAAGCGTATACACTTCTGTATGCTTAATAGGGTTAAAAGAAAAACCACACACACCATGGCCTCTGAAAAGCAGATGTAATACTTTGTATTAGCATTTAGAAGAAGCACATGTGGTTAAATTAGACACTGCGGTGCATTTTAGGACGCCACGTCTGGCTTTACTTCCCAAACACTGTCTCAGTGGCAGGTCTGCAGATTGTCAGCGTCCTCAGGAGCAGCTCAGAAAGTTAAGATACTCTTTAATGTGCTTTCCTCTCTCTTCAGAGTCAAGGAGTCTCTGGGGAGCTGAGCAGTGGTTGTGAGGTTCCCATTCAATGGAGATGGTTCCTTTTGTTTTTGTTCTGTGTTCTGTGAGAGGTTCTGGTGGGGGCAACTGCTTCATCCTCAGTTGACAGAGTCTTTATGAGTAGCGCTCCCATGGGAAAGAATATCCTCAAAAAATTGCATGGTAAAAGCTAAACTTTGCTGTGAAGGTCTGCAATATATCTGCATAAACGTTAGTGGAACGAAACATGTTGTACAAGAGCTTCTGTTTCCAATACTAGCATTGGAAAAGCCTCAGAGACTCCCTAAAATACAGGGCCAGATATCAGCGGGTACGCAAACTCAGGCACTGATCCAATACCACATATTGCTGCTTGCTGCCAACTGCTGCTAATAGCTAACGTTCCTGTTAAGAAATAAATTCTTCCTCTCAGCTCCAAAACCATAGCCTTCAAAGGGATAGTGCAACCCACCGTGATGTCATTGGTTTGTGAAAGGTCATTTCGAAGCTTCCAGTTTGTAATTTGGCCGTCGCCAATTTGGTTTTCTGAAACCAGAAGACACCATATTTGGAGGGGAAGGTGGAGCTGAGGAGGAGTGAGGGGTGGATCTGACCTGCTCTGCGCTCTATCCTGATTGTGTGGCACATCTGTCAATCACACTATAGCCACGTCCTAATGCATACCCTACTTTACAGTCTATTAAATAATGGTCCCATTTTACTCTAAATGGGACCATTATTTAAAAAATGAACATCATGTTGTATTGATGATTTGAAACTAGCGATTGAGACCATAAACTCATTAGGAAAATGCAATTTGGCAACACTTTACTCTGGAAAAGTCCCACTAGCACCAGAGTTGTCAATTCCAACTCTATCAATCTAATGAAGCCTCTGAAGACACATCACACAAAAGAGCAGGATGAGTTCATCAATGCTAAAAGGAAGAAACGGGACAAAACGCAGCAGCAAATGATGGAAAGTGTTTAACAATGACAGGAGAAATTCCACAAACATTTTATTTTTTATTTTATCTATTATTTATTCCTAGATTTATTTGGTTTTTAAGTTGCTGTAGAGCTACTGTTTTTTTTTTTTTTTTTAAAGGAATTATTATTTATTCATAGATTTACTTTTTATGACTGAAAGTCAAATTAGATAAAAGAAACCACACAATGATCACATCACATCCATATAACATTAGCAGTATACAGCTGGGTTTTAAATGTGAAGGTATCAGATCAGTGCTCAGTACCGGCTGATACACAAGTTCAGGTATCGGGATTGTTTTTGGGAAGGAAAAAAAAAAAAAAAAAATTGTATCACAACATCTCTTCTTCAGTGGAGCTTTTTGTTCCACTGAATGTCTGTTCATTTTCGTGTTTGGACTCACTCACCTATCCAGCACTCCAGTCTGGCACAGGGGGAGGTCTTGACCACATCAGGAGGGTCCACTCCCACGTTGAGACACAACACCAGTGCTACGCTCACAGTCTTCATCTGAGGGAGAAGACACAGGACACAACATTACCTTCACAGATTCACTGTTAATGCTTTTCAAACCACATTAAATCTTTATTCATTCGACAAGCTGGACCGAGGACGTTTGTATTCAGGTATACTCCGGGAGTTTTTCCCAGTAAACCGCATCCTGCTGCTGAAAATCCAGTGAAGCACTGAAAGTTAAGTGTCTCACCTCGGGGGAAACTCAACTGTAGCCACAGAGATTTATTCACTTCCACCTTCCACATTTTTCCATCCCATCCAGAGATTCAAGCCACAGAAACACAACACACTATGTCTAACAGTGAGCTCTGTTACTTCATTGAGGAATCTGACCTAAAAAGCTTCTGTATGAATTTATATCAGAAAGGTGCAAATCAGACAGAGGCCCATTTTTGGATAAATAAATGTTAAAATGGGACGACAGCATTCAATTAAATTCAAAAAACTTTATTGGTGCAAGATATTACATTAAGAACATTACAAAAAACATTGGTGCAGAAACAATAACCTTTAATTTTATAATGAGAATAACAGGGGAGAATGGCATTACTAGTGAAATCACAACAACCAACTGATATCACACCAGTTAATGAACCTTAACACAAGAGACCACTGTGGCAGGAAGTAAAAGAGACACTGGACATGGAAACAGAACCACCATCGATCCATGGGTTATGTGACAAATCCTGACAAACACACACTCACACAATGTCCTGATCAGGCACCACCGGTCCCCTACAGTGCATTTACATATTGCAGTAGCAGTGAGCCATCACTCTCTCTTCACTGTCAACACCTCTGAAACACTTTTCTTTGTGCATCACAGCAGACGACAGATGTTATGACACCCTGTCACCCCAACCTGTAGCTCCAATTAATGAGGACACTGACACAGTGAGCTTACCCCAAACAATACATGCCAACAAGGATCCCTGATCAGCCACAACTTGCACTTGAATGCAACGCAAAGGCAATCACAGACAGCTGGCTGACTGACAGCTGTACGCTGTGCAGCACTGCATTTAAAACATGAAAAGATTATGATCTGAAGCCCTGTGTGGAAAAACCAAGCAGCATCCCCCAAGACTGAAAAATGAAGCAAACATGGAAGTGCTAAAACCTGAACCTCCTCTGACCCCTAGAGTCTGGCTCCAGAGTCTGGCTCAGTCCACATGGACTCCCATGTTAAAATGAATGAAGAAATAAACATGTTTACTGTCTGGTACAAAAGAGAGTTTTGGTCTCTATAGCCGATTTCATCTTTTATTGCATCTGTACAGGGGTAAATTTTTGTTATTCATTCAAGCTTAAAGTTCTGCATAATTGAGGATGTGGCCACTTTAAGGCACAGGTGGGTGAGCATATACTTGCCACAAACAGCAGTCACTGAAGTCACGCAACCCACCTCGATGCCTACTTTTGGATTAGCCAGGTGTTGCCAAGATGGCAACAGCAGAGCAGCTCACTCTGAGCTTCCAGACTGCTCTTCAGAAATCTATGGGTGTTACAGAGGTCCATCCTTATGTGCAGTCTTTGGAAAACATACAGCCCCCTCATTGATGTGAATGGGGATATTCAGAGAATTCAGTGGAGGCGACAACGCAGGGCACCCAGTGAACACATAGCTGTTTTGTCCACTAACCACTTACCTAGCAACGTTACATCACATGGAGCTACCCTAATGCCAAGTTTCCTGATGCCAGGTTTGACTTTCAAACCCTTCGTTAATGAAATAAGTGAACATTTTGAACAGATCACCATCAGATCATTATCAACAGATAAGTCAGGACAAAAGATTCTCAATTGGGAGTTATTCTTTTTTCTCAGGCAGATATCTCTTAAGCCGTGGGCAGCTAAGGCCAAGTAGACAAGACAGCCACAGTCAGAAGAGAAACACTGAAGTTTTTAATTATGTGATGATGAAACAAACTTTGTCTCATCCACACGTCCTTACAGCCATCAAGCCTCAGTATTCCTCTACAATTGCAGTGAGTTTCTTAAGTTTGCTCCAAAAAAAGTCAAAGTAAATATGAATGAACATAATCAAAACAGTACTAGAATAAAATGTTATTTTTTCTGCAACGAATGAGTCTCTTTTTATATCACCCAAGGCTTTTCACTGCCAGTCATGAATATATTCTCTAGAGAAATGCGTTATTTTAACACAAAATGTACATCAGAAACGTGTTGTTCTAAAGGGCAGAGTTTGGAATTTGATTCCATGGGCTCAGCAGGACAACTGTTTGTTGATGGCACTGCTGGACCCCAGCTGACGAGTCACCATTTCATCATCGTGTCACTTTGTGAATCAAAGCCTTAGAGCATTTACTCAGGGACAGACGGCACTCAAACTTCAGGAGGCCTTGTGTGAGCTAAATCAACAGCAGGTCAGCTATCTACTGTGCCACACAGGGCTCAGCTTCTCCTTGCAGCTCACTGTGTGCACTTTTCCTCAAATCAGGTCAAATCGAGCAGGACTCCACACTTGCATTTAAAGGCGAGAGGCAAAAGTTTTTAAAACATTAGATGTACTGGGGGCCAAACAAAGGTGAATTTTAATTTTTTTTATAATATATATGGTATATGGAAGATGTGGCTGCTATGACTGACAGGTGAGTGACCTTGCTCGCTATAATCCTACTCAAGCCTCAAATCTAGACCTGATTGGAAGGAGACAATGGATGGGGAAGATATGATAGACATGTGTAGAGTATTCCACAGTCTGGGGGCCATGACGGAGAAAGCACAGTGACCTCTGCATGTAAGGTGAGTGCGAGGGACAGTTAGGAGGCCCATCAGAGGGACCTGGATGTAGTGTAGGGGGTTAAGAGGTCTGTGATATAGGGAGGAGCTGAACCATTGAGGGCTTTCAAAACAAACTAATGGAGAGAGGGATGAAGTGAACCCTCGCCCTGGAACCAGTTAGGCTAAGCTGCAGCATTCTGAACCAGTTGCAGGCGAGACAAGGTCGACTGATTGATTCTAGCGTACACCGGTTACAGTAGTCAAGCCTTTAGGATTTAAGCTGGATTTAAAGGCAGGTGGGAAGAGATGAAAATGTCACTTTTATAAAAGTTTATACTTGTTTAATGGCGGTTTTGAAGGATTGCTCATTGGCTTTCTACTCACTGAGCTTTTATTGAACATTAATCAGCATAGCTGTTGTCAACTCAATTAATAAGCTTCTGTTTCACTTCTGTTTTCACTTCACCTAATGTCATGTTCTCCAGTTGTCCACTGTGAGTGTGTCAAACACAGAAACAGCTGTATAAAAAACATCTATTTAGAGCTATAGTCATTTGCCAGTTTACACACGTACAACACTTACATGTGGGTCAATACAATAGTGTTAAGTGACCTTTTGCAGATAGTATTAGGGACTTTCTCTGTGTCTCTCTCACTGTCTCCTATAGACCATGTGTTGTGTGTGTACAGTGGGTTGTGTGACATCCTGTGGCTGAGCAGTGTTGCTGTTTTGAGGGTAATTAAGACGCCCTCTGCTTTCCCACCGACAGAGTAAAAGGTCAGTGTGCTAGTGGGACGCAGCAGGATGAGACTCAACATGTACACATGTCCACACACACACACTGGCACACTGCAGCGTATCACCATATCATCAGTTTCCACCTGACCTTATGACCCCTCACCCTTTTCCCACCTGCACAGTTGGTGAAATCTCTTTTTTGTTCCTGGTGAATGGGAACAGATGCAAAGGTTTTGTGCTTGGGTACACAACTGTTTGCACACAGCAGCCCAGGAAACTGTGAAGAATGAAACTAAGGTGGCAATTTATACACCTTACTGTGGCATGATATTCTCAAGCAGGGCTACAAGCTCACAGCCATGCTAACACCTTTGTGGAGCTGTAGTTATTGATAGTGGTGATATGGACTAAATACTAATGTCAGTATGCTAACACAGTGGCAATGCTATAATCTGATCATTAGAAAGTGTCAAGTTCACAATATTAGTATAAGGTGTTTGCATTGTTTAGCATCATTAGCAACATTAGCACTACACATTAATATTGGCCAAATTCACATTTCGACCAACTGTGTGTGGAGAAGGTGCTAAAATGCTAATGTTCAAAATGTTACTGTTAGCATGCTGACATTTGCTAATTAGAATTAAATAAAAGCAAAGTTGAGGCTGATGGGAATCTAATTTTTGTAGGTATGTTATCATAAACTAAAAT
The DNA here is from genome assembly GCA_038496675.1 of Rachycentron canadum. Classification (NCBI taxonomy): domain Eukaryota; kingdom Metazoa; phylum Chordata; class Actinopteri; order Carangiformes; family Rachycentridae; genus Rachycentron; species Rachycentron canadum. Next base: position 23,727,148 of record CM076650.1, on the reverse strand, counting down.
CTTAGACAAAAAAAAAAAAAAAGATCTGCTGGTGGCTCAAGATGAAATTAAATTACCAGGGTTCATCCTGATGGGAATATGAATGACTGTACATTTCATGTTAATCTATTCGGCAGTCATCGAGAGAATCAAGTCTGTGGCTTCATCCTCTGTGGACATCAAATGTAAAAAACATGACAATCCATCCAGTAGCTGCCCAACTAAAAAAGGGCTTTAAAAAAAGAAATAAAAAATTTAATGAGGCAACAGTCCCCAATCTAATAATGTGTTATAAACAGGCAATCAGACCTACAGGGATAGGAAAAAGTAAGAAAACAAACATTTTATAATTAAACAATTTAACTAATAACACAAATCAATGTATTGTTTTGTTCCATTTTGAATACATAATTCAAACATTCACAGTGTAGGTCATTAAACTATACAGATAGTCTGACTATATATTCAAGGAACCCTCTGGAGAAAGGGCTTGGATATACATTTGCCTATTCCCAGCTCTGAATCTGTAATTGTATCGTTAAACCTAATGATTGGTCAAGAGTCGTTTCATGAACACTAGAAAGAGGCTAAAAGTCTATCATAGTCTCCCCAGCCACCAGATCTAAAACACAGTGAGGCTTGATGGAACATAAAGATTTTTACTTTCTTCGACCCTTCAAAGAACTGGAGGCTTTCTGTCAAAAATGATCCAATGTCCCATGACACACAGCTCCAACCCAAATGACAGGAAAGTCAATGAAGATTCAAACTGTGTGGAAGCTAAAGGGTGGTCTTACTGCTTATTTAGCATTTGATAGTTTTTACTGATATTCTTTTAGCTTGCACCCTGAGGTGTTTCCCGTTATCTTGTCCAAATTTCTTTTCCCTCACACTTGTTAAAGAAAGTTGTGACGCAGATCCTCTGTTGAAAGAAAGAACCCCTTTTTGCTGATATTTTATTCCGCTAGCTCAGATCAGAGGTGCGCTTTCCGGTGCTTTAAGCATTTAAACCATGAAGGTACTTTACACTATTGCATGTGGGAATGTGAGGAGATTCAAAATCTCTGGGGTTCAGGGATTTGCTTGTGTGGTGGGAATTCTTGTGAGCTGAGATAATGACGTTCACCACGAGTTCAGATTCAGGTGGCGTATACGGGGCGTATATATTTCTAAGCATCACATGGTTACAATGCATTTCTGTACCTCACCCAAATAAAGCTAATCTATATTTTTGACCTATATGTGTGAAGATAGTCACATATCTTACCTACGTACTCCTACGTGTGTCAGTCCCTTTGCCTCCCTTCACTGACCCTTGTCTGGGGCTAGTTATGAGCAGTTTTCTGATACACGCTTTCCCTGCATCCTTATCTATAAGACCTTGGGTTCTCTGGCAACAGATAATAATAGTGGCTCCACCTGGACAGTATCAGCCATAATAGAAGCTAAACAGTGGACCATTGTCTAACACTATAACCTGCACATCATGAAGTGTTAGTTTGCACCACCAAGACTAAAATGGAGAAAATTCCTTCACAGAATTTACCTCTTCCCCGATGCCTCTAAGTCCCAAACTATGTATGCTATTAATACTAAGTATTTGCTTTTACATTTACTCATTTAGCAGATGCTTTAATCCACAGTAACATATAGTGAAGGACAGCAGTAAAGCTTCAGTAGGAGACCTTGGTGTAAGCACTAAGTACTAAATCTATTCAATAAGGCAAAGTGCAAGCAGATCAGGTAAAGAAGTGCACTGAAAGGACATAGTGCATCGTAAGTGCTATTTAGGCATATTAGGGTGTTAAAGGTGTTAGGAGAGGAGGTGCTCTTGGAAGAGATGAGTCTTGGAAAAGATTCTTGCCCCAAACGCCAGAGGCTAGAGTCATAAAACTCTATGTGTGCACACAAAACCAGAAATATGCACAAGTAAAACCATGGTGAAGTACTGAAAAATTCAGTGTTCAATACATTTTTTCCAAGCCTACGAAAGCTTTAAGTTTGCTTATTTGTTACTTTAGTTAAATTGTAAAAATTACCTTCAGTGAGTTAAAAATGAGCTGTGTTGGATTTAACATTCAACATTTTATTCCAGTAACATAAATGAATGTGATGTAGCTTTGCATAATGCAGTGATTTACTATGCAAGTTGTGACACCATCTGAGTGTTTTCTGTCTTCTTTTTTATTTCAGTTTTCCTCGTTTTTCACCTGTCATCTGTCAAGAAATGAGCAAGCTATTCACTGTACATGGAAACCAAGTTTGGCTTGCTGTTAACCTGCATCAACATACAGCTAGTACATAACACGTAGTGGAGACAATACAGTCACAATAAATAATGAGGATATAATAATAAACAATGCTAAAGGCAACACTGAACACACAATTATTTGGTGTATAAACAGTAAAACCTAATTAAAAACTAAAAACTAATTAAATTCTTACTTCTTTATTTTTCACTTCTCTGTAACTAAAAAAAATGAAAAAACATTTTTTGTGTGTACGCATTCGTTTATACATCTGGCCCCTGTTCTCTTTCACTCTTCACCCTGTGTTGGAAGATAATTAATTCAAGTTTTAATTAAAGGGATGAATAGGAGATGGGTCTCAGACTTTGGGACCTCAATGAATATATTTAATTCCTTTTCATGAATCACTCAATGTTTGAATGTTTTTTTTCCACTGTAATTTTGTGGATTTGCCATTTAATCTGATCATTGGCCATTTTATTTCCCTTTTTTTTGTTCAATTTGAGAAACTTTAGTTACAACATTGTGTGAGTGTTGAATGTATAAAACTGATAAAAATGTGTTAAAAAAAGAAGTGTGCTCTCCGTCATTTGAACTACACGATGAGCAGTTTTAAAAAAAAACAAAAAAAAAAAAAACTACTATGCATGTCAGAGTACCTGTTCTCTGTCAGCTCTGCAGGGGCTGCAAAACATCTACACCAGTAAACTGGGAGAAGACATTTATATCTAAAACACATTACAAAGACACAGACTCGGCTGGGATGAACCGGGGCAGACTTGCCCTTTAAAATCCAATAGTAGAAATGACAGCACACTTCAGAGACACATTAATACAACGTCCAGAGAGAGAGGAAAGATGTTTCTGTCGTGGCCGGAGAAATGCCAAAGAAAACTGTTGACTCTCTGGAGGAAAAGGTAACCTATCATTTCATGTTTTGGAACTCAACATGGACTAGCATTAAAAATACACAAAAGTTACTGAAATGCAACAAAAAGTAAATAGCAGTCAGACCTGTCACCCAAGGGACAGCCAGGACCAGAGACTACATTAGTGACACCATCAATGGGATCACGTTGGTGGTAGTCATCATTATAACTAACTGGCTCAAGTTAGCGAGATAATTAGCATCCTAATATAATTAAATTATTTGTTTCTGCGCAGCGTCCAGTGTAGGAAAATGTGTAATACATTTGATAATCATTTGCATGTGACTAATACAGATGAATGAGGGATAGTGCTTTTCTGCTCCAGCTCATCATCGCGCTGGAACATGGCATCCGAGTGTGACGGCACACAGATGTGGGCCAAATTATTCTCAGTGATTTATCTGCTCATTTATCCCACTTATTACTTCACACACAGAGTGAGAACACAAACAGGTAGTTAATTTATCAACCAAGTTCGGAAATTACTAATTAGATAAAATGGAGGAAGTTAGCTTTCAGCATGGGTTGAATGAATTAGCTCCTGTTATATAATAAACCGTGAGACTTTAGACCTTGTTAGTTTAGATGTGTGCAGCTCCCTTCAAGTGGACATTGATAAAAGCAGAGACCAGTCTATATGAACTGTTTTCCACTGTGATAAGCAGGTCAAACCAAATCAAACACTCTGACTCAAGTTTACAGTTTGGTTTCTACATTGACCAGTTTATCTCATCATCATAATTTCATTATTGATTCATGTGCCAGTTATTTTCTTGTTGAAATGATAAATGGTTTGGTCTTAAAAATAAACACGAAAGTATCACAATTTCCCAAAACACAAAGTGATTGGAGTTGTTCTTATGGATCCAGAAGCAGCAAGTATGTGAGTCTGTGCACCGACCTGATACCACGTAATGAACAGTTTCACACCTGCCACGCTACAACAGTAGCCTACACAGGAAGTTTTGCTGTCATAGCTCAGCAAAGAAGAATTGATTTATGGTAGCTAGTATAAAGCCAGCTGTTAGCTGAGGTCACTAATAGTTGGACCGTGGTCCAGGTCCAGGTCCAGGTCCAGGTCCAGGTGCTGTTCTATCCAGAGCCAGACCAAACCTAAAATTTGATTTGATTGTTTCTGTTTTTTTATTTCTTTTCTAGCCTTTATGACACTGGTTACATGGTCCTCATTATGACTCCTGTCACACACACAACACACCACATACACACACACATAGAGAAAGTCAGAGGAAAAAAAAAGTCTGCTTACAGTAGTTATTTTTTAATTTTTGCCCAGACCTTGTCAAATATGAACTCTGTCAGCAGAACTGAATACCTGAATACGTGAATTATCATGAATTATTTAAACAGTATTTGGACTGGAATGATTGTGTATAAAGCTTTTTGATCCATGTAAGCAGCTAATGACTGTGATGACTATCAGCAGTTTGTTCATGGTTTACAAAGGTTTTAATCTCAGCTATATCATACAACCATGACAGCAATCACATCACATCCAGGAATGTGTGATTCACAGCTGTTAAAATGTTTTTAAACATTTTTAGTAAGGAAAAGATGAGATGGGAATGTCTCAAAAAGGGACATCTTCAAGTGTCACCCAAAGATACTCTGCTCACTGTCAAAGAGGAAGAAGGAAACCAGGAAACCTTCTCGTACGAGAAGCTGGGAGCAGTGAATTTTTGCATTTTTATCTTGCATTTTTAAAATGATTAATTGATCATCAAAGCTTTTCTCCCCAAACATCTATCTCCAAGGTCAAGCCTTCTCACCTTTTCTGATTTGTCACATCTCACCCTCTCTGCCACAAGGCTAAAGGACTGCTTGAGGTCCAAAGCAGTTCAGCTTGACTCTGCTTTCTTTTACTTTTGTTATAGGATAATTCCAGTAGGTGAAAACTAGAACTAGATTGGAAAACCAAACTCACACAAGGTTGCTATTCTCTTTATTTTCCTTCATTTATCCAGGGGACCTATGGTTTATAATTACCTTAATTAAAATAGTTTTTTTAATTCTGTTTTATTATTTTTTATTTGTTTTTTTATCAAAATGTGAGGTAAAGTGATGTCAGTATGTTTCAGCCATTTTAAAACAGACATTTTCACATTAATATTGTAAATCGCATTTATTTTGCCCATCATAATCCTGACATATCTTCCCATGCCCATCCCAGTGTTCACGTTTTAACATGCAGTTAGTGTGTTTAATATTTTTCGACCAATGCCTGAGCCCTGTGAATTTTTGGGTCTGCTGCAGATCAAATCTTGCATTTATCACTCAAATAATCAAACATTTGAATCATAATTATAGAAAAACAACATTGAATAAGGTCTGAGACAGAGAGAGAGAGAGAGAGAGAGAGAGAGAGAGAGAGAGAGAGAGAGAGAGAACTGCAATCAGAATTTCATCAAAGAAAAGCAAAGCAGGGGAGTTAAAAATATTGATAAGAAGGGAAGAGTGAGACCTGAGCACGGCAGGAGGAGAGCAGGGATAAACCAGGATTCCCACTGTGAACAAAGCACCTTCTGACCCATAACAAGTAGCTCTTCATCAAATGGGTTGCCCTGGCCTGTAATTTGACTATTAGCATTAATCTAAGAGGAGAGCCTAAACAAAATTAGATTCTAATACAGGCATGCTCTGATCTTCATGGATTTCCAATAATCTTATAAAGTCGTCTTCTTTGGAGAGAACAGGGAGGAGGAGGAGGAGCAGGGGGAGGAAGAGGAAGAGACAAAAAAAGAGTAAAGAAATCTTTGCTGTGATTAAAAAAAAAAAAAAAAAAAAACAGAAGCCAGAATTAGAAAAACAGAAGGGAAGGAGGAAGAAAAGAGGCATGAATTGTGTGTGTGAGTGTGTGCACGTCCTCCGTTAAGGCCTATGCACATAATTGGTTGCCGTTCTCCTCTCATTAATAACTGCAAGTGACTCCAGGGGACTTCCCAGCCTTTTCCCTTTGCGCCCTTTTAAGACTCCCATACAGCCCCCACCCACCCCCACATCTGCATCAATCAACGGCCCCTGTTTATTCCATTTGTTAGTCCAGCAATAAATGAAGGTTATGGTGGAGAGCATCGATCTGCTCCAGGAGCGCCATAGCTCGCTCTCAGCAACAGGTCAGGTATTGGACACCTCAGCTGTTTGTTAGGCTTACTTTGACCAAAAAGGCCAAATGCAAGTTTTTAAAAAACGTTTGAATTGTTTGAACAATGGGCAACACTCAAATCTCAGGTTCCTCGAGGCTGCTTGACACTCAGAGGGACCTGGAGAACCAGGAACCAGCGAAGCATGAACAGGACAGTGGTATTTGCCCTTTGACAAGAGCAATGTGGTTGACAAAATGTGCCATGCCAAAATCAAATATTCAGGGGACACAAAAATCAACAAAAGTCTGAGAATACACTCAGCAGTGCTACCTCAGCTCACTCTGGACAACAAGTTCATGCACCATAGTTAATGCCGAGCTCAACACTTTCATTTGCAAAGAGTCTCCAGCTTTGTGACCCACATCATCACCCAGTTTCAGGTCAGGTAAATTAAATAAACAACTAACACGAGAACAGCTGATTTCACTCCTTTTAAACGAACAAACCTCTGGCCACACACACACGTCTCAGCTGTGTTTGCTGCAGTGATTTCGTGGGGACTAGAAGCTTCTCTGTGGGCAGTCGCAGCTAAAATAATCTACCAGAATACTAGTCTGCATGTGAGGCGTTTAGGGGACATCTGTGCATTGTCGCTACAGAAAATAACGTGGTTTACACTCTCCCACTCTAAATGGGAACTCTGCATTCATCTCTGCATGCACATCAGTCACCACACACAGCACCACCCAAGTAAACTCTCAGCCTCAAGGAAACGGTAAAAAACATCTGCCCTGTCAGCGCTGTGGTTTCTGCCCCCCCACCTCTCACCCTCCTGTTCCCTTCTTCTCCGATTGCATAAAAAAGAAAAAAAGGAAACTTTTTTTTTTTTTAAACTTACATTTCATGCGCTCTATGGTGTGTTCTTTATACTATATACATTTTCCTAAAATTAGATTGCAATACATTATCTTGTTTATCGTATCATATTTCACTGACTGGTGATCATGGTACGTATCGCATCTCCAGATTCTTGCCAACACACAGCACTACAGACTTCCAATATTTGCTCTCTGTCTGCACAAGAAACCTTTATTTATCCAGGGAGGCACCATCCACCACATTAAAATACATTGAACGACTTCTGTAATCTGCAAGATTTAGCAGATGATTGATCTTAAGTTTCACTGTTTTAAAGATGCTCTTAAACATCTTTCCTGTGCTTGAGGCAACTTTGCACCTTACTCATAAACTCTAGTGATGGATAAATACATTAATAAACTAGAATTACCACCTTGGGGTTGTATGCTTCCACCAGATCCAATCCAGACTCATACAGTATTAACTATTTATGTGAAATTTTGTCATAAATGCTCTGACGTCTTAAGTAATGACTAAAAAGTGTTTTGTGAGGTCACACTGATCTTGACCTTTGACCACCAACACCTAATCAGTTCTACCTTGAGTGCAAGTGGATATTTGTACTAAATTTGCAGGAAAATCCCTCAAGGCGTTACTGAAATATTGTGTCCACAAGGCCAAAATTATGTTGTGTGTGGTCACTGTGACCTTGACCTTTGATGACCAAAACATAATCAGTTCATCCTTGAGTCCAAGTGAATGGGACAGACCACCCCAAAACAACATGCTGCTGACTCTGGCTGTTGTGTTATTGTACATAATCTTCATTCCCAATAAAAACCATCCCCATTATCCTTCCACTCATTACAGTAATACAAAGAGGAAATGAAAGACAATGTAAACTGAGACCAAATCAGATCCTTGCAACTAATGGGCTCAATAAAGCCAGTTAACTGTGATTTCTTGGAAATCCAGAAATCCCACAGGTGTATAAGAATTAATGTCACAAGCATAGGAACAAGAGATAGAGAGATTGAGACAGCCTCAGAGTTCAGACCAAGGCCAGAGTCAGAACTGCATTTTGTTTCACCATCTTATCCTTTTTACGCATCTACTTATCTCAAGGACACTTCAGCAGGGTGGGAGCGTAGAATATACAGCTTCTGTTTCCCCATACACTCACTATGGTGAACCCGCCACCGTAACTCAACAAAGATATAAAATCACTAGCATGTAATTATTTTTAGTACCATACAAACATGTTTTGCTTCCGAGGCTGAAAGTCTATATGCTGCCTAATGAACTGTACACATTGATTAGATTCAACTAATGATGCAGAAGATAAGGTAGCACAAACCACCTGTCTCATTTTCACATTATTACATGAGCTTGGGTATTGATGACTTATTGATTTCATTACTCCTAAGGCGAAAAACACAGAGGGTGTGAAAACAAGCAAGGGATGATATGAGTGGAATTGAAATGAGTCTTGTGGACATGTGTGACCAACAACTGTCCAGAAATGTGCACATTACAGGTTATGAAAACCACAGTGGTTCACACTTTAGGTATAGTTGAACTCCCGTCCATCCATGATCTTTAGCACTTCTCCTTAGAGAATGGCGGGGGGCTGGAGCTGACATTGGTGAGGGCAGGACTCACCCTGGACAGGTTGTCAGTCTATCACAGGACTGACTTATGGAGACAAACAACCATTGGGAAGTTTAGAGTCACCAACTACCCTAAACCTGAATGTTTGGACTCTGGGGTAAAGCTGGAGGATGCTGGAGAAACCCAGAGGCACAGAGCAGAAAATCTTTCCTCCAAAAAAAAAAAAAAAAAAAAAAAAGAGAGAGAGAGAGAGACAGCCTTGAGCTATTTGTGAATCCAAGACAGTGGTCACTTTGATGAAACACAGCACACAGCGACAAACTGTTTTGACAATTGAACATTCTGCTGTAACAAAGTGTTTCAACAACAATGTGCTGTCACTGTGTTAATTACAACAGTGCTGTGGGCATCAGGGAAAATGAAGGCACTAACTAGGACACTAAAGGGACATAGGAAAATGTTTTTGATAGAACACCATGGAGGCCATGGTGAAGCATTGTTAAAGTAAGGCATTGTTGTACTGTGTCTGATTAAAGACATGTCCCAGCTGTTAGTCTTATTCTGGGTTTGATCATGTGACCATTACATGGGACAAAGGCAAACATCAGTTTTTCCTTTCCCTGTACAAGAGGTGGCAACAGCAACAAGGTTTCTGATTGTGTGATCTTGTGTGCTTCTTGCATTTATTATTAATTATTATTATATGTAAGTTGTCACATGTTTGTTACTGCTGTTTCAGTCTGAAATTTATGATTAAAATTTGTGATGAGTGGAAAATGACTCTGGTCCAGATTTTACAGTGTATTGTGTGGATTAGCTTTTGCCATTTTCTCAGCACTGATGGGGGAAAGGAGAGAAAATGAAACTGAAGACTCACTTTCATTTCAGCATGTAGATCACCATCACTTTCTCTTTTTGACTTTTGTTTTTACTAACACACAAAGAGACCAGAAACCTAGATAAGGCATTCACATGCCATGGTTTGTGTGAGGCTACCACACAAACATTGGGCAGCTTTTTATGGCATGGATTCTTCAAGACTTCGGAGACATTCATTTAAGATTTTGCTCCATGTTGACATGAGTGCATCGCTTTATTTCTGCAGATTTGTCAGCTGCAGATTAATGCTGCCAGTCTCCTGTTGTGTGGTGACTTGGGAGGCCACTGACAGTCACTGTCAAGTTCATGAGATAACTTTTGCTTTATTCTGCTGGAAATAACTATCAAAAGGTGGCAAACTGTGCCCATAAAGAGATGAACATGGTCAGCAACAATACTCAGAGAGGCTGTGGCATTAGGGATCAAGGGATGCCAAGAAAACATTCACCACCTCATTACACCACGACCACAAGCCTGGGCTGTTCAACAAGGTGTTTGCATTCACAGAACTGCTTCTCAGTGGACGTTTTTCTGTTTTCTGAGTCTAAAGAGTTTGAGGGGTGAAAATCCCAGGAGATCAGCAGTTTTGAAATCTGGCTCCAACAATCATGCTGCAATCAAAGTGACTGAGATCACATTCTGCAACTGTAGGTGTTCACACTGTAGAGTCTGATGTTTGATCAACTGAAGCTCCTGACTTTTATCTGCATGGCTAGCTGATTGCATAACATCATGAATAAGCAGGTGTACGTGTGTTCCTGATAAAGTGTTTGGTGAGTGTTTATGGCCAGGATACTCTGAAAATCCTCATATATACAAGACCTTAATATCTATGAAAACACACTAGCAACATGGCTTTACCAGGTACAACCAATCTGTCTGCTCATTGGTCCACCACTGTAGTCCAGACTGAAATGTCTCAACAAATACTGGATTGTCATGAGCATTAATGAAGACATTCATGGTCCCCACAGGATGAATCCTTCTCATTTTCACAATTATCTGACTTTACTTCAAGCACCACCAACTGGTCATGATTTAACTTAACTGATAACATTCGCATCAGAACTGGAAAAGATTTTCGTCCTGTGAGAAATGACCTTGAAAAGTCGCCATGCTCACAAGACCCTGTAGCAGACAAAACAATGTGTGTCTTTTGTGTCATTTGATGTGAACACTGTCTAAATGTTTCTAACACAGTGTGGGTTTCCCAGAATCAGAACATCTATGATGTGCATATTTTAGCTTGAAGACCATATTTCAGATTGTTCAAGTTCATATTCACCCTCAGTCTAAAACACTCAGTTAGAGGTCTGGGCTCTTTAAGGTGCCATGGCAAATTCTGCCCATGCCTTGCTGTAAACAAATTGTTGTGGCCGTTAACATTCAGTTCTTTCCTTTTCGGTTTGAGCAAGAGTCCGATACGGAACAAAAAGACGAGCGGTGGCAGAAAAACATGGTGTCATTTCTGTAACAAAACTAAAGAAAACTCACTAACTAAAGTAGTTATGTGCTGTGCGCTGTGTGGGGGCATGCCAAGCTTGCATGGGGAGAACCGCTTGTAGGTGGGGGACATATTGATGTCGATAGGTCTAGGAAGTTAAGTCTGGACCCCTACAAGGCGTTTAATTGATTTTTTTTCCTTTGAATTTCTTTGTGTCATTATTCATAATAACATTTTCTCTGCACATTGTTTTGAGCTGATCTTTGCTTCCCATATTGGCTGCTATCAATCTATTTATTCCAGGAACTATTAGTTGGCTGTTCACAGACCCTGATGGGACTCTTAAATCAGGAGCGTGACAGAGGTCAGTCACTCTGTAGCTGCCTCAGTAAACAGATGTGTGAAGTGGTCTTCTCCTTAAATTTGACCAAAAATACTAAAACCATGGTGTTCAAAAACTTAACATCCAGGCCAGAGTACCCTGGCCTCCTTTAGTGTACGCTGACCCAATGCAGCACCTATTATATTGTATGTACTGCTGCCAACCTACAAACACCATACTGTCCCCTTTGTCTCCACAAAATGTCTGTTCAGTTATTAGTGGCAAACAAATCAATTCTGATCGACCATCACACTCAAAAAACTCAGCTCCTGTACACAGACATTCCTAAAAATAAGCCTCAACAACACCATTTCTGTGTCTAACAGCATATGGGGCGAAGACAAATGGGCATCAGAGGGAGACGCTGGCAGGGTTTGTAAAGAGGCTACAATGTTAGACTAGGAAGGGCAGCACATAAAGTTTGCATCATGTTTTCGTCAAAGCACTCTGACGTCACACAGCTCATAGCTCCACAGGGGATTGTAAAGCAGAAGAATAACTAGGGAGAAAAAAGTTTCTTTGCATGCAAGGTAGGTCAACTCACATCCAGCTCTGACACAGGTTATCAGTTATTCAGAATAATGCTCAAAGCCCTGATACTAATCGGTGCTTTTGGATGGAACAGTACATTCATTAAGCCCAAATCTATGAAGCACTGTTCAAACAGGATTTTTCCACTGTAGATGTTTCAGGATGTCACAGTATAAAAGCTGCAGCTGTAAATAAGAAAATGAATGAGGTCTGAATTCTGTTCAGATGCTTCAGCTTCAAGGTTGTGGGATTGTCCACATTGGCTCTCTGTCACGCCGTCACTCTGTCATGGCTTATTGGTTATTACTAACATCTGGACTCGTCATAAAATGACAAGTTAAAATGTCTGCAGTGAAAAAAGGCCTGATTCCACTAATTAAAGACAGCAAGTGTGAATCTGTTAATTTCATCAGTAATAAGAAAAAAAAAAAAAAAAAACATACTTTGTGGCACTGAGGTGAAAGTAAAGAAAGAGAAAAATACTGTTGAACCCTCTGAGACACAAACACACACGTTTTATCTTTAGAATACACAACACTGAAGTAATAAGCTTTGGCAGACTGTCGTGTGTTACAGCGTCTAACTAACAGTCAAAAGACATCATGACACTTTACAACATCAAGCATTACAATGTTCAGACTCACAATACCATTTTACTAGGTCTTTATAATGTGCTACCTCTTTCAGCACCAAGGCAGGGCTGAAAGCCAGTGTGGAAGTGCCTCCACTACAACTGAATGAATGGTCACTACACACGAGTTCCAAAAACACTCACTCCCAAAGGCCCCAACCTCTCTGTCAAAACACAGAATCAATGAGGCAGTCATACAGTGTATGTTTTTAATGCATTATGCAGGGATCAACGGTGTAATATATTATTGATCAAGGCTATATAGACAAGGTTATTGTTATTCTTCTTCCAGCTTTTGACTTTGTTACAACCTGTGATCATTCCGATGTTGGTTGTGAGCCATCAGAAGAACCAGTGAACCACCTGCGGATCAATAAGAGTCAAAGCCTGTGCTGCAATCACTTAACTGATCAGGTTGAGGTTTAAGTCTGTTCATTACTATGTTCACCGTGAGCGAGTAAGAGAGTGGTTGGAGAAGGAAACACCAGAGCCACATGTTTGAGCCTCAGTCAGACCCAGATTCAGGTGAGGACTCTGTTGTGACCAGAATCCAAGACTAGCAGAAATGTCAGAACAGTTAACGTAGTTAGCGTCTTTTATTTGTTTACATTGTATGTTAACTAGTTAACTAGCACTGTTAGTGGCTGTGCTAATGCAAACTCTCACTCTCTGTACCGACAAGGTTTCAAGCCATCCCCACAAGTTCATGGGACTGGTTCCTTAATTATGTTACATTTGAAATCCTGACTCTCTCTTTTTATGAGACATTCATTGGTTCACTGCAATTCTGAGGTGAAAATGCACAGGCATGATTTTTATCGGACGGGGTCTTTAAATATCTTTCTAATCAACAATTAGGAAACTTTCTTTACCTCAGAGCCCAGACCTTGGACTTAGCTGCACAACACTGACAGGCTTTCAAATAGTTTATCTAAACACTGTTATCATGATTCCACATGGCAGGTGCACCAATCATATAATCAATCATGCTGCACAAAGAGTGAGAGACACACACACACAGAACTCGATATCTGTCATTGGCCCAACAGGGGAATAAACACCATTTTGACCAATGGGCCTTGTAATTGTACAGCCTCCCCCTGTTCTCCAGTCTTCATACTGAGAGAGTGTGTGTGTGTCTGTGTGTGTACGTGTCTCCAAGAGCAAGACCTCTGATTTCCCACAGTGCAGAACATCATTTACAGCCTACTCTGAGCCTCACACTGCTTCTCTCGCCAGGTTCAACTCTTCTCATACCGACTCGCTCGATATGCAAAGCGCTACAGATCCTGTCCGCCAGCTTAAATCAGCCAAAACAATTACAAGCCAAAGCACTGTATGCGATCACCCACGGACAGCTGAACAAAAAATACCAAGAAGCTAGAGAAAAACAGCATTCAAATCCATCCTTTTCAGTTACTACAATCTTAAAAGATGGATTTAACACTAAGCCATTCAAAGAGCTCTCTCTGAAAATGTTTAAGTGCTGAAAAATGAAACATTACACAGCCAATTTAGCTTGACATTTTGACAGGAACGCCCATTCCAGCCAGCCCCTCTCACCTCTTTTAAATCAATAGCAGCCTCACACTTAATGATGCCTTCTCATTCAACGTTTCCCTGAAGCCTGACACAGTCGCTGCGGTGTAATTCCACTGATGTCCTAACAGCAGCGAGGAGGTGAATTTTCATTTGGAGCAGAGTTTGTAAGGGTTATGTATGACTACACGGCATTTGCCATCATTATAGCCGTACTGCTCTGTAGCCACGAGGCAATGAAGTAACCAGGTTGGTGGCACTGCAGTGGATCAAACAACAGCTTTACGAGAGCTGACACACACTGTGGCCGCTCGTGAGGGAAAGCTTTGAGGTTCTCCTGTCAAAGCGTAGCACAGGCAGCCTCCAGCAGAATAAAATGAAATGGCGCTATAATAAAGACGAGGGTGGCCAGTGATTTGCCGCTGTGTCCTGGCTGTTTAAAGACTGATGTCCTCTCACAGCACAGTGTGTAGCATTGGTACATTTGATTTGTCTTTTTAATGAATTGAAAAATTTGGGAACTGGAAAATGGCCAACTAACCAATTCTAGGCATCGTCTTTTTTCTTAATGCATCAATGAAAGCTAAGTTCAACAACTGGCGACCTCTGTCACCTTTCCACTCTAGTGCCACAGCTGGTGAGCACCTCCATAGACTAGAATGTCTGCAAGNCACACACACACACACACACACACACACACACACACACACACACACACCTCTGTGGTGGAGATGGCAGGCGACATTAGGTCAAAAGAAGGAATCATGGCGTTATCGGTGGCTGCTGAGGAGGTGGCGCAGGTCCAGACTAAGAGCTGCTGGCAGACCTACAACTGGGCGGGTTCACAAACACATATTATAGTAACATCCGTCAGCATCTCATGGACGCTGGTTTGTTCTGTAACAAGCTTCCCGCTTCATATTCATATCACCTCTGTTAACAGCGGCTACACGGCTGGAAGTAAGCGCCATTGCTGTTAGTTGGACTGTGAGTAGTTTACTGGACACAGCGGAGGTCTGTGAACCACAGAACAGCGTCTGACCTTTCCCACTGCTTCACCAGGTCCTGAGCAGGAGCAGCGGTCATCTGTGTCGAGCTGGAGGAGACACTCACCCGCGAAATATGTTTGTTAAAGAGAAATTTAACTGAAACAGACAACGTGGAGACCGGACAGGCTGTTTTGCTTCCGTATACTGACGTCACTTTAGGGCGGAGCCTGTGGTGAGCGTCAGCCTCACATGTGTGAATAGTGCCATCTAGTGGTGAAAGGCCGAACTGCACCAATAATACTAAAGCAAAACTGACTGCAACATTTTTCTTGTTCTCTCAGGCTACGTAATTTTTTTTATGATACTTTACTTTTATTTTCGATTTAATAAATAAATTGACATTTAAGAAAAAAAAAGGAAGAGGCCATCTGAATCAGAAATAGAGTCAATCTCACTAAGACTCCAACAATAGATAAACAACAGAGAAGATAGATGGATAATTGATTGCAATAAGATGAATGAATTGCCTTCCAAAGGAACATGTTACACTCTAAATAAAATCCAAACTGGATGATTTACAGTCTTTTAAAATTAAGCACAATGAGTTGAATATTAAAACTAATATTTAAATGTCGCTGAAGTGAATGGTGAAGATGAGACGTAATTGCACATGTATACACAATAGAAATGGACAATATATTTTTGTAATTGCATATTGCACCAAACAGACTGAATTTTTTTTTATATATTAGTATTGTTACTGTATGTAGTATTTCGATTTTATCTTATGTCTTATCTTTATCTTACTTATTTTATTTCTTTCCCCTTGTGCTGTCGTGTCAATTTATCTTTCCTCTTCTAGGAATCAATAAAGGTGCATTTTACCTTATTTTATGCTGAGCTTACCAATGGCATATTCACTTATAGGCCTTATCAATTGCAGACAAGCTAATGGCAATCCACAATACAACAATGACGCTCATCTTCCAGTTAAGACGTTTTCACCACTCAACTAATGATTCCTAAAATATGTCACATGTAAACCAGCTTCAATAACAGCAGAACTTCATTTATGTTAAACTATTATGGAATAATTCATCTAAATTATATATAAAATATGGACCTTAGGGCTATGTGCTCAGCCCTCTGCTCTACTCTTTAACTCACATCACTGGCCAACATATATGTAGTTATTGAAAAAATTACAACTGCTTAACTGATTATTTTCAAAACAATAGGAGGCAATTTAAGACTTACCTGTCTGCTGTAAAAACTGGAGGTTGAGAAACTTCCTGCTTCTGAATTAAAAATAAAAATCTGAGAAGCTGTTAATTAGGTAACAGTATTTCTTGACTACAGTTACTTTGGATCCTTCTCCATCCTTTGATCTGTGCCAGGTCTTCCTTTTTCAACCTTCATACAGTAACAGTGATTTAACCTGATTTTACCTACAGCAGCACTGAAAGTACCAGAGAAGAAAATTCTAACTGGAAAATAGAAGCTAATGATGAGGAAACTAAGGTCAGCGGGGACAGATCATTGTTGAAGGGCAAACATGAAAATTCTCACTAAGTCATTAATCTGTCATAGATGTCATTAGACAATACAATGTAAAAATATTCCAAGATTGATAATTATTTTTAAGCATCAAAAGCATGATCACAAATTAAAAAAGAAATTAATTTGACACAAGTGCATGTCATTTTTCATAATTCAAGTTTAATGTTTTCAAAACATGTAAAGGCGCCATATTCTCATTAATCCAAACATGTACTTTTCTTTTTTTTTTACATAATTTCTCACATCAAGGTAAAGAAAAGATATGCAACAATGTCAGAAAAGGAAGCAGGGACACAGACAAATGTGTTAATCAATCAAGACAAACAGTTATAGCCCTCATTTGTCAATGAGATCTTGATGAAAAGTGTTCAGTGTTTATGCCTATGGCTTAACTCAAAGGTCCACTCTTCTTTCTAAGATACACAATGAAGTGTTTGAAAGCAAAACTGGAGTGTAGAAATAACAAAAGAGTAGAAAGAAAAGGAAATGTAAGACTAGTTGGGTCTGAACTGATGCTGCTTGTTGTTTCATTAGTTGAACCATTTGAAGAGAAGGAAATCAAGTCTCCTGGAGAAATAACCAGGTGCAGGAAAGTTAGTTGTGTGGTCCTAGACATGCTTCAGAGTGAAAAGAGGCCAAGCAGAGAAACACACCTGCCCTAGGGGTCAGAGGGAGTGTTCACACATAATTTACAGGCATACCTTTAATGCCGCTGTTCCTAACACACACACACACACACACACACACACACACACACACACACACACACCTCATAGCCCTCAATCTGAGGAGGTCCGTTTTCTTAGTAAAGCATTTCATGTTATTGCAGTTAATGACAAACAGTTACCACATGTTAACCTCGACCTTTTACAGTTAAAAACAAGCTGTTTCATGTATCAAAAACAACAACAGGCAGAGCCAGTAATTACAGAGTAAAGCCTGTTTTGTCTGTTTTTTTTAAACATTTATTTACTTTTGAGTCCATTTGCTGTCAGCTGCACTCGGTTACCATGGCAACAGCACCTGATGACTCTTGGCAATGGTGATCATTTCTGCCCTCTACGGGGAGTCTGATCTATGTGAAGTCATCAATGCTTATTAACCAAATAAATTGTATTAAAAAACTGAACTAAAAAAACTGTTGCATGGAAGTGTTGCATTTAGAAATGTTCATTCAATTCACAATCGCTCATCTATTACAGTGGTGACCTTGAAAAATGCAGGTACATATCTAAGTAATGTTTACAAAGGCTAAAATGGTATTTATTGACACATGGCTCTTAGAATGGCTATTTTTTTTATTTTTAAATAATAAATCTGTAAACCCGATCACCATGTGAGCATGCAGCAAAACACCACACTGCTTCACCTCATCAAGTACTCATCTCTGAAAAACAGTAACAAACTCCAACCAACACTAGCACATGTACAGTTTCAATATGTTGTCTACTGGCGCTTCATCAAATGATAATCACAAAGTAACATTCATCCCCAATGCACACTGAAATCAACATCTCTCTGAAAAAGTAGAGGACAATGATGGCAGTTCTGCCCAATCACACCACAAGCCTCCAAATTCAGGTATTTCATTAGAAAGCATCTGCTGACCAATCAGTAGCACATGAGTGACAAGGCAGCTCCTTGATGACTTGATTTTAACTTGAGTTCCTCTATTGTGCAGATGCTGGACATGAAGTGTGGCGATTCCAGGTAATGATGACTGAATCTTTCCATGTATGAGGATGATTAACCGTGCCCAGCAGAAAATCTGGCCAGTTATTTTTGTGTCTCTCTTGACATAATGGTAACAGAGATAATAAGTGATAATGTTTATGCCAAAGAGTTTAGTGATTTTCTGGCTCAGTTTGACTGTCTGCCTGTACACAACAAAATAGTCATCAGCAATCAGCACCCATGATCCTCCACAAACATCTTAATGATAAATAGAAATATTTCACACAGTAGAAAGTCAAACTTGTGTTATTGCTTCTAGCGGATTACTTCGCTAAGAGTCAGACCCAGGTCAAATAGTCAAATGCTTTTCAAGGTGTGATAAAGCCCTCGTGAGACAGATGGGTGGGCTTTGCCACTTAAGACAACAACATGAATGCCAAAAAGCTCACACAGCCACAGGAAAGCCTCCTGTCAACTGGCAATTTTGCTGACATCATCTGCGTTGTCATGATTCAGTTAGCTCCACCCAATCTGTTAAATCCATACAGTTTAAAGGAAAAAAAATTATATATATATATATTTGCAGGTGATATTTGACTCTGGTCTTAAGAGTTTTCCCCACACACCCACTTGACCTATAAACAGTTCACCAGATTGAACAAACCTCTCTGGTAACAATATGGCAAACACTAAATTTTTGCAAGTCATCAAATGTCCACGTTTATGTGTTGGTGGTGTTTTTTGTATGTAACAGCACATCCAGTCTTTTCAGCCAACGCATATGAAGGAAGAATGCGTCGTCTCTGCACTGTTTGTGTGGATGTTTATGTAGATGCATAAATGTAACAGTATCTCCAGTGTCATCATCCAGTCCTGTCGCTCCCAGAATGAGAATATTGCTTCTTTCAGCTTCCAGTGCTGCAAAGGCACCTCAACCCAAATCTCTCAACCTTTGACCTTTCTACCCTGCGCACAACATGATGCAAACAAGCATTCTCCTAATGTTTAATGATTCAAACCGTTGCCTGGCAGAAACGCCAAACACAAGAAATATATGACCATTGTGCAAAAATCAGCCCTTTAAATTGTACTCAGTCTGTTTTTTTTTTCCTTTTTGCCTCAGATTTTTTAAATTCTTTGTCTTCTGTTTGTGCAAGCATGCTTCAGTTCCATACAGACTGGCTGTGCAATAGGAACAGAGTCCAAAGACGAGGAGGAGGAGGAGGAGGGGGGCAGGAGAAGAGTTGGCTTCAGTGTTGATGTTAAGGGGGGAGGGGAGGGATTGATGCCCTCTGCTTCCATTTTCTACCTGGAGATCATTGAGCTGGACTGCGATTGGCTAGAGGAGGTGGTGGCGGCGCTGAGCTGAGAGAAGCCACTGTGGCTCGACTCAAGGCTGGTCATCGAACCCCTGAGAGAAGAGACAGAGACCAAGATTAGAAGTAAGACGAGGGTTGGGGGGGTGGGGCACGTCTGCTAATTTGTATGCAACATCTGAACAACCTCACTCTGCCAGTGACTAACTCAATGCATTCTGTGTGCACAACTCGTGCTCATGATGCAAAACCATGCAGCCAAATCAAACCTATTGGAGGACTACTTCATTCACACATAACACCCGGGCCCTGCCATAGGCTGCAGCAACCAACAGTATCTGGAACAAGGATTTAGGATATGTGTGAGAGGATATTAAAATACCAAATACTTTTTCCCCCCCAGCAAATTATTATTATTATTATCATCATCATGATCTTAGGAATACTTTGTGGGAAAAGGGTTCTGGGTTAAGTTCTGGTTGTTTTGTTGAGGACAGGAGCACATCCACACTCTTGCAAGTCCAAAAAGCTTTTGGTTTTAATAGCTTCCTTGCATGTTTAAAGGCTTAGCTTCCTATGGCAAAGCATGGATTTTCCCTGTTTTTTGTTTTGTTTTGCATTAGCTTCTATGTATTATTGAAGTATATTTAGTAGGAGGTTGTTTGCTGAATTTGTTTGTATTAAAGAGTCAATATGAAGAAATTTCAAAGCCTTTCTTTGAAGCCCATGTCTTCAGTGTATCATATAAACTCAGCTGCAAGTTTACTGTGCACATGTTGCTAAAACTCACATAGTTGAATACAACAGTCCTGCTGCAGTTACTAGTGCTGTGAATTGTTTGTGCTGTGTTCAACAACAACAAATGGCAGACTCCAATTCCAATAAAAACTGAAGTTTATAATCTGCATGAAGAGAGGATTCATTGGAAGACTTTTGCGTTTTAGCCAGGTGTACCTAATAAACTGCCAACTGAGTATATACCGACATATTGCATGACAACACATGATAATGCTTTAGGGTCTTCTATTAACAGCTGGAAGGAAATACAAATATAATCATAATACTTCAAAAAGTCAAATATGAAAGTATATATATATATCTATATATATCATTATTTTAAATTGGGTAACACTAGATACTTCTACCTGTTCCTTCTGTCCTGTTCATTACAGTTTGACTGTTATAGAGCTTATAACTATGTCCATGTTAATGCAACACAAAAATGGTTACAAACCAGATATCACATTAAAAATGCTTTTCATGTTTATAGGATAGTATGCAGCTACCTATAATGAATTACAGACATGGCTACCTAAATTTCATATGTTGGCATTTTAGATTTTTAAGTCTCAATCAAATGTGTAACCCATTAGCAAAATATCCCATTAAATACCACAAGAATGAGTTAAATGGTGATTTCAAAGCTTTTTTAGAAGGTGAAGTAAAATGAAACAGCGGGGAAACTGAACAAAAGAGTGAGATTCTGTAGGTTGTTAGTTGACATGATGAGTGTTGAAAAAGAAATACCAATGCCAGGAAATGTCTTAAAATGTGAGTAAACATATTATTATATTATGCATATGTTGGGGTGTATCTGTGTCTGTACACTTGAATATATAGAAGCTGACTACAAATTATATTAGTGATGCAAGCAGTCAGTGAGTTAGACTGTAGTTTCAGTGCAAGTACACTTCCTTCAGTGTGAATAAAGCAACAACTTCCTGTTAGCCAACGCTAAAAACTGTAAATCGTAAGCAAGAGCAGATGCAAACAAGCATCTCTTTTCTGCATTAGAAGCGTGACTGCCATGGAGGGGGCTGTTCAGATCAGCAGCCAAAAGCAGCAATGATGATGAGGTTGTGCTAAAAGAAAAGGGGCAAACACTGAGCCACTTACAAACTCTGCACATCACAGCAAGCGGTTCTTCACAGGAAGAAGACAAGAGGAGGAGGAGGAGCGAATTGGACAGAAAAAGTTGGATTAAAGGACTTTCTCAGGCAGGGAAGCATCCTCATTTCAAAACTCTGGGCCTAAAAAAAAAACTCATGATGCTCTTTCATAAAGGTCATTTTTAGCAGCATTATGTATTTAATCATAAGTCATACGTGTCACTATGTGGTAGGTTGTAGAGGGGAAAAACTGAAAGAAGACAGGAGTGAAAAATGAGCAATCATAAAGGAATAATGTCTGAAATTAAAACTATCACCTCATGGTAAAACACCTGAAAAACAGCAAAAATATGGACACACAAACTACATGTGTATAGCATGGACACAAATGTATGTTTTTGTCTTTCACTCACACAGACACTCTCTGAGGTTTACTAACCTGAAGTCCTCAGAGCCCAACACCTCGGTGTAGTACATGACTTTACACTTGTGCGAGGAGACCTGTAGGGTGGCCAGCACGTCGTCCACTCGGGGCAGGTTTGTGGCCGAGCAGGCCGGCATGTTGTGGAACTTCCACTGGAGGATGTAAAAGCCAGGCCATCGTGTGATATGGGAGCCCTGAGGAGAGGATACCCAAAGAGTTTTAATTGATGTGTAAAAACAATCTTATATATAATATTATAATAATAATAAATAAATATGATGATATCATGATCCTGAATGCTCACCTGCACACTCTCTCCCTCTTTGCAAGTGAGTGGCGACTCCACCATGCTGTAATCTTGCCCCAGCGTCCATGACTTGTCAATAAGCTGGACGTTGTTGCCACCAGGGGAGGTGATGCCATGGGCTCCCAGGGGGTCTTTACGTGGTGGCTGTGGGGCCCGCTTGGAGTGGTAGATATTGAAAACGACGTCGCCTTTGCACACGTCAAAGTCCCAGGTGATGACTGAGGAGGCGTCGATAATTTCTATCAGCAGCTGGTTGGAGTAGAAAGAAAATGGAGAGAAGACAGACACTGTAATTAAGACATTTCAGGAGAGAAAGACAAGAACCTGTAAAGAGAATCAGTTTACCATCTCTTCAGCCAACACACCAATGCTATGTCAACATAGCTCTCTTTATTGCCGTCACTCGTAACAATGCTTAAGTGTACTTAAAGAAATGAAACTCATTTTGTTTATTTTTTTAATGTTGCTCCATATTTAAGTACAAGCTCAATGAGGCAAAAATAGAGAAACCAGTGAAGCAGTGAATATCTGTTTGTGACAGGTAAAGACTCATCATCATGTAATCAAAACTGCTTCCAGAAGAGTGATTATGTGTGATGACATATCTCTACCTTTGGTATAAATTATAACATGGCAGAAACAGCAGATTATGTTTCTAAAGATTTGGTCCTCATCCAAAATCAGCAGGCATTGAGAAGACATCCACATTGTACAACACTAGGTGGCAGAATTTGCAACAAAACTTCCATCAGAGACATCAGGCAACTCTCTGTTCTCCTGCCCTACATTAATGTCCAACATCACCATGTATTTATCACCTTTACCTACCAATCTGCATTTAACCTCACCTCATGTGGAGCTCCCTTGAAGATGCTGGCGCTTTGGTAGATTGTCTCAGTCCACAGGCGGACATCCTCATTCTCCAGCTCCTCAGCTGTGCGGTACATGGACTTGGGAACGAGGCCGCCTTCAGGTACCTCACACTGCAGAGAAAACGTGTGCGAATTGGGTCAGTAAAGGAGAACGTGGTGTGGGAGGTGTCGTGTCCTAGAAAGTTCTGAATCAGAATTAAATCACATTCTTAAAATATAACCTACACGTTTAAATCTTCATCAAATACTCACCATGCACTCTCCTCCCAGGAAGTCAGGGATGATCTCTTTGTCGATGTAGTCTACCAGACCTCCAGGACCCTGGTAGTCATTGCCTGCATAGATGAGAAACTTCTTGCGTGTGTTTTCATCAATGAATGGACTCACCTAAGACCAGAGGCAGAAGTGGACATGGGTCATGAACACATCAATATGGTTCTTAGTTATGGCAATGCAAAATGCATGAATTTACTGTCATAAGAGCAGAACAGAATGTGTGCATTTTGTGTGGTTAAAAACTGAGTTAGCAGTTTGTAAAGGTTGAGTTTGCTCATAGACTCAGTTATTTTCAAGGCAACTGGGCTGTTATTGTGGCTGTGATAATGATATGTTCTCCATGTATGAATATGTGGATGCGCCACACATTATTTGAAGAGGGGTGCAAAATATTGAGATAGTGAGTATCCCTCCTGGTTCTCACCAGTGTCCAGAGGACAGGGAAAACCCTGGGGGCTCTTAGGATGAGCAGCCGTCCCAGAGTCTCTGGGTAATTGGCCTCCACAACCTCGATGATCCTCAGCAGCGCCTTGACCCCTGGTCGCCACAGGTGACGCATGTTCAGACCCTCTAGATCTACCAGACATGTCCAGCAGCTTCAGAAGAAGAAACGAGAGGATTAGATCGTGGATAAACTCATGGTGCAAACAGACACTGACACACACAACTGGGCTCCAGCCTCTTTCTAACCACTTAGCACCTGTCAAGTTGAAGTGACGCTTAAGTGGTGAAGGCAGAGCTTGCTAATTCTGGACCCCGGCACATCTTCCCTTTCCCTCCATCTACTCTGGCTGAGAGCTGTGACGTGACAGCCATTCATAGTTTACATGCCTTCCTGCGTGGCTCTTATCCCAGCCACTTCCTCCTGTTTGAAAGGCCTGACAGATGATAGATTCCATCTCCGGTCCCTCTCCACCACTCTCGCCTTCGCCATCTGAATCAGTGCACTGACAAACAAACCTCATGCATTCTTTCCATTTTGGAGGAGACAATACTCTTCTGGACTCACTCCGGGTGTGTATGTGTACACCCATGTCCACACGATATAACCTGAACTGGACTTGAATAGCTTTTATGTTGCTCAGTGATTTTTTAATAAATTTCAATATAAATAAGAAATAAGCTTTGATCTATGGCTACAACTATATATATATGTATATATATATATATACATATATATATACACACACACACACACACACACACACACACGCTATACATTTCTTATAAGTCATTGTTAAATAAAGCATGCCACCCTGTATTTCACTGCAAAAAACGTCTTAATACTGGATTTATTTTAGATTATCTAATTCCCAGAGGCCCAGATGTCTTTTTGTTGCTTGTTTTGTCCAACCAACAGTCAGGGAAAAAAATCTGATTAGAAAGGTTTAACTGATTGAATGTTGACATGTTTGCTTAATAAATCAAAACTGCTGCTTCCTTTTCTATTGACTGTCAAATCTTCACTGATCTGTAATGAAGGTTTACCTGATGGGTCGACCAAACACCTTGGTGTTCTCCTCACAGCGTCTCAGACCCTCCTCGTTGATGGAGAGCACCTAGAATGGCACAATATGAACTCAGCAGTCTGTTGTGTTTTTACATTTTGTGCAATTGGCTCTCACACAACTAGTACATAAGCAGACTATTTATACACATCCTATACATACATCCTGGTGTTAATACACTGCACATTAACCTGGAATCCAACCACCAGCTGCCTGACCTACAAACGTATCAACCCATGTTGATACATACAAACTAAAGTGTTACGTACATGTCTGAGCAGAGATTCTTCTCCAAGAGCGCGGACCAGTCCTTTCGTGTCCATCTGGCCAAGCCTCAGGATGTACAAAGGACGACCATCTAGAGAAATAAAACCAATATTTACACGATCCATCACACTGTTTACATTCTGCGAGTCTCCATGTTAAGTGGAAGGGTCTGTGCTTTATTGTTGGCCCTGTGTTCTTCTTTTGTGTAAGACAATAAGTGACTGTGTGTACCAAGAAATACTTTCATGTTCTGTCCTGATGGTCCCGAATAAATACTAGTGGAACAAATGAAAGGAGAAGATTAACTGTTCACTGATGTGGGAACATAAAAGCCACTTGATATATTTTGTCAGCAGTTACCCTCTGTTGTAAATAAGGAATCTATAGCAGCACCGAATGAAGGATCTGACTGTGTCAGTATGTGTAAGCTATTTGAGTAACCATGTAGTGTCGGCAAATTGGTCTCATGTTTAATTCATGTCCATGGCTGAAGGCTGCAGGTTACTAAAAATTATGTGCGCGAGTGTGTAACTTGAGGATGTAAGAAACTAGAGAACTCAGATCTTCCTCTAGATAACAACACAAACGTAGCCTGCTCCATGACGGCCTACATAAATCTAAAGTACATGCAAACAGCATTTCAACTTCTTCAACTTGTTTGAGTGAGACTGCAGTTGCAAAACCTACCCCTGTCGTGATGGTGCCAGCCCCCGGTGTAGTAGTCCTGGAGGACCTGTGGCGAACTCCAGGTCTCCAGCAGGTAGTCCACCTGGTGCTGCTTCCTCCAGGTCAGTGACTGACACAGGATCTCACGAGCCTTGTCCATGTTGAAGTCCCTGGCCCGCAAGAAACGCAGGATGTGCTCATCCTTTGGGATCTGGGCAGTAAGGGGAGAGCATTAAATAAACAAAAACAACAAAAGAACAAAGCTTTTCAGAACTTTCACAACACGGCCAACACCACTGTCAGTCGCTGGTAGCTAGCAGACTAAAATATGACTCAACATCTGACACAACCCAACTCTGTGTTGTATACATCTGCACATGTCAATCTGGAGATGGTAAAATAGTGCCTCACCTTTCCCTTGTGTGTCTCCTGAAGCCATTTGCGAAGTCTGATCAGACAGCTCTCCTGCAGGGGGGTCAGGTCGCCTAGATAACGTTTGATATAGTCTGCATCCAACTTGTCTGCAAGCCAAAACATAACACCTCCAATTAAAATCAGGCAAACATAGTAAATTGTAAAACAATGAGGCATTGCCACTGCTATAAAGTAAGTGTAGAATATGTGCTGCATCCACTTTTCAATCATGTGTAGGAGCATACCTTCAGGTGTCCCAGCCAGAATATCAGTTAGGCTGTCAGCCTGAAGCACACTGCTGTCCTGCTTGGTGTCCTGAGCGATGCTGTCCTTGGCGTTTGCAGGCAGTGGGATAGAAACGGCAGGTGTAACCACAAGCTTGGGTAGGTCAGGTGGGCTGGTGGAGAGGCTGGTTGGCCTGGGGGGAGGCAGGGAAAGGGATGCGGGAGTCCAGCGGGGTACATGGGTGATTCCCTCGTCTTCTAGCTCCCTCAGGTAGTACTCGATGATTTCTTTTCCCTGTGAGGAACATAAAAGAAAAAAGGTGTGAAAATCGTGGTGAGAAAAGCAGAGGAGGCTCTGAATGTGATTTGACAGAGCAATTTGAAATACAGATCAGCAGTGCTTTATTTAAACTAAATAATGCAAAGCTGTGCATTTTCATATACTATTTCCAAATGAAGAGTTAGGTGATTGAAACAGGGGAAGAAAATTAAAGGAATGCCTTCCACACGTCCCACATCCATCCTAAATGAAGACAGGTGACTCACTGGGTTTGCAACAGAAGACCCCTGTCCACTACGAGATTATGCAAGCTTATTTCTGTAGTTACAGCATG
This sequence comes from Rachycentron canadum, assembly GCA_038496675.1. Classification (NCBI taxonomy): domain Eukaryota; kingdom Metazoa; phylum Chordata; class Actinopteri; order Carangiformes; family Rachycentridae; genus Rachycentron; species Rachycentron canadum. The sequence goes on along the minus strand of CM076650.1, from coordinate 23,700,015 downwards.
AGCTGGACTGACTCACTCATCCTTCAGAAACCTCTTAACACCAAACTTCACATAATACATTGATGCGAGTTTTGCATAATCCATGCAACACCCATTATGCTTCATTTTGCAACCAATAAGCAGCTTTTAACTCATGTTTCTGTGCATACACTGAAAGCAGAGCAAATATCTACATTAAGGGTATATTAGATGCAACAATCCTTGCGCACGCACACACACCTTGTTGATACTGCTGGCATACTGCTTCATAGCAATCTTCTCCACTGTGCTCTCAAAGCCAAAGAATGACTTGATGTCCAGGCTGGCTGTCTGTTCAAAGCATGTCCAGTCCTCATTCTCTGGATGAACCTGTACCAACACATACAAACAAACACTGTATTTTACATTTAATACACATGCAGAAACGTGATGACCACGTTACTATGGCAACTGCGCACCCAGCTTCACTAGATGATGACACACACAGAGAGCAATTTGCACACTGTGGGAGTGTGTGTGTCAGTCTGTCCATATATAATTAGCCAGCACTTTACACATCAACAGTTTGCAAACATATAGGAAGTACACATGCATCTGTTGTGTGATACAAAGGTTATGAAAGGCAAATCTCACACACAGAACAGGGTCACTCTCAGACAATCATCAGTATATCTGGCTATATACTATAAAGCACAATTATTATCATTCATCTGATATTAGCACTACTATGACACCTCTGCAGGACAGGTGTCATGAAAAAAAAACAAAACACCACCCTGACACTATTATTTTGGCATATTTTCAGCATAACAAATACTGACAGGAACATAATTTTGAAGACATTGTGCTGGTAGCGTCATAAGGCTCGGCTACCAAAATATTTCAGCTTTAGCCACGTCCATTAGCTCAGCTTAACAGAGCTGTCCATCCCAGTTACGGTTAGCACACAATAAGAACCTGTGTGTGTGTCCTGGTCCTAAAATTAGCACGCTAGCTGGTTGGAGGCTAATACAATGTGTTTGACCTCATTAACTCAGAGCACATCCATTCATGAATAGGCAGATCTGGATGCAGGGCACAGAGGGGGGAGCGGGTAGTAAAACAGAGGGCATGCTGGTTTCAGATCAGTATTTCAGAGCATTGGCAAGAATGTAGAGGACTGAATAATTCAGCGATATGGGCTGTGAGAGCAAGAAATGTGCTCAGTGCTGGTTTAAACATGGCCTTTTCTGGGAGGAACCAAGGAAGAGACTCGAGGAAGCACAAACATTAAACATGAGTGTACTGGCAACAGCTTCCCATTTAGCAGCTGAACAACAACTTCACAGAAAATGTGTGTGTGTTTGCTTGTGGACTCTGTACAATTCCGCGGGTTAAGCCTGTCACAGACAAAAAACAGACACAGGTGGCTCTGGGGCCAGCTGACCTAAAAATATGTACACTCCTGTGTTATAAGCTGCTTTTCAATAAAAACACAGCAATGTGTGTGAAAGCAACTGACCGAATAGCAGCAGGTCTCATGGATGATGACCCTGTTGGAGAAGGTCTCATTATGGGACTCGATGTGCAGCGTCCTCTCCTTTCGGTTCAGTGTGTTTTTCTGGATGAAGTAGACATAGTCCACACCTGCAATCTGCAAACCACACACAAACATACACGCGTTACGAGCAACTAAGCTGACATGAGGCATCACATTTAAAAGCAAGGTTGCAGGTTAATAAATATATATCTTAGCCAACGCACATACCCTTTTGAGCAGGCGTGGGGCATCCACATCCAGGGCACAGCGACGCTCAATCCTGTGGGTGGATCCGTCCTCGTTGGTCTCCTCATTCACCACGTCACTCGCAACAAACATGGGGATGAGGTGACAGGTGGGGAATCTGCGCTCATAAGCCTGCAAGAGCAAGGAGGAAGATAATTATCAATAACACAATGGTTTTCACTCTGGGAAGAAATTGCCAAAGGTTCAAGTTTCATTCTAGTTAATAATGGAAAAGATTTTGTTTTCCAGTATCGCAACACAAGAACATAGACCTTTGTTCGAACTTCATTTCAAATTAATGATGCAGTTTAATGGGCTTTAGATAAACAAGTAACGAAAAAGAAAATGATTGGCTGAAAACAAAACTAAACTATGCAACTAACACACTACACTAATGTTTACTTTGATAAATATGATTGAAAGACAAAAAAAAAAAAAAAAAACACAGCTATAATGTGTTTTGAACTGCTAGCAGTAACATTCATTAGAAAAGAACTTGAAATGCAAAAGAAATAAAAGAAGCAACAGAATCACTGTTAGCAGTGAACAAGTGAGGCTAAACAAAGGCTCTGTGCAGAAATTTCTCACTTGAGTTAAGCCACAACAGAAGCACTTTTTAATTCCTTTACACAAAGGGCTCAACACACAATAACCAGCTCTGTGCCCAGGGGCAACAATGTGTCTCCAAATTATGCGTTTTCATAAAATGCAAAACATAGGCAAACTCAGCACTTGTACAGAGGACAGGCAGTGGTTATGCAACTGGGCTGTGGCTGCCACAATGTGCAGCAGTGGCACCAACTTCTTCCTTTTCGTTATCTCCACCATTCCCCTCTCTCGGCTCTGACTGGCATGACTGCATAACTGGCAAGTCCAAACACTGGGTTATGTTATGATAAAGTTAGTCATAACACGCAGCTCGTCTCAGACTCTTATGTCATATATCCTTGCTGCATGAACCAGCAGGATATTTCCCCTTGAATGACTTGGGTCTCTGGGATATGCAGGAATGCATTTATCTGTGCAAAAGAGCAGAGGACATTTTATTTTATTAAATAAAAATAAATAAATAAAAGACCAGGGAAGCAAAGGAGAGACACATCAGACGCATCAGTACATCTTGACAAGACAAGATGTACTGATGTTTCTCACTTTATTTCCTCTGCACTGCAAAACTATTCGCTGAAAATCTTTCATTTCTCCAACAGGAACAGACTGGAAATATACAGTATGTCTGACAATAAGACTGTGCAAGATCAACTGGAAGAGCAGTGCTTCTCACAAGACGTTTGGAGTTGGCCGAGTTAGTGTCAGCTGAGCCTTGCTGATAAAGGCGCTGTGTTCTGCAGAGCACAGGACATCAATCCGTGCCCTTGAGGTCTTTTGAAAATCATGGGAACAGGAGATCAGTGCGAAATAAAATGGGGCTTCACAAATCTGAACACAGTTAAATGTCCTGAGCCATAGCCTTGTGTAATGACCGATTCTTTTGCATTTAACAATTAAAATAAAATGTTTCAACCTTATGAAACGTTGGAACAAAGCTGCCTTGTTCAGAACATTTCCACACATAATAAACATTTAGCGTGTTGAGCAGCAGCCATTGTTTTGTGTCGGGGAGTCAGTGGGGTTCAGCTGCTCCTGGCATGCCGCTGCCAGGGCTACTGAACCACTCCGCTGCCTACTGTCCCCTGACTGAGTGAATTCTGAGCTGTGTTTTTCAGCCCTGATGCTCTGGAACACTGGGTGCTGCCTTTGTGCAACGGCACTGACTGTAAACATTAGTTTCACCCATTAAAAACAACCATACGTCAACAAAAACTCAACCACAAATGCAACGTCCTGTAAAAACACCACTACTCGTCACTCACACAAAAGGATTACATGCTGTTCAAAACACAGGCTTTAATAAACCTGTAGAACCTAGAGGCCTGTTCTGCTTCATGAGAAAACTAACCACATTTATCTGGCCCTTGAGCACAGAAAGCAGTCTGAATGTTTTAGTATTTAAAAGAAACAGGAAATGGGAAGATGATGATTCCAGTTTATTCTTGAAGAGGAAATGTAAAGGCATGCTGCTTGGGCCTCATCTAGTCACATCTAACTCTTCCTTTTACACACAAAGTTGGGTGTTACAGTGAAAATGTTAACCATTATGAGAGAAAAGTGTGGGTGTGAGACTTAAAAACTATTCATTGCAATTAGTGTCACACCCATACAGACAATTAATGACTTTCATACAACATGAGGTATGAACATTTCATACCAGGATTATAATGGCCAAAATAATTGTGATTCACTGCAATAATCATGAAATATAAACATGCTAAATTCAGTTTAACTCATATATTAGTAAGAAACAAATACTTTTATTGCATCACAGACAACTTTTTTAATGAATGCCTTGTAGCATAGAGAGCATGATGTGATGTCTTTAGTTGGTGAGCTTGGCAATGTTTTCAAGTCCCTCGTGCGGAAATTAATGATTATCCTAAGGATGGAAATTCACCACCATCAATTTATATTGAATGTTTTTCAGTGCAATGTGCAATAAAATTGTTTTGCGTCCTATCCCTACTTATGATACTAATATTGAAAATGAAAAATGCCCATTCACAAACGTACACAACTCAAATCTACAGATTTGTCACATCAATCCCTGAAATTAACCCAAGTATCACACTCTACCAGTATTTCAGGGCCTGTTTGCATAAGTTAGTTAACAAACCTTGGAGCCAGTCTTTCCAATAAGTGTCAACGCACCTCTAACAGGATCATTTATGTCCTGTATCCTTCTATGGAAAACCTCCTTCAGTCACCCATCATTTCACTTGTCTTATGAAGTCTACTGCAGGCATGACTAAAGTCAGTCAATATTCACGTGATTTGGTAATTCATCAGATAATTACTTAAGTCTATATTGACCTACACTTGCACACCGTTTGCCATCTATTCATTATTTTCTTTTCCCCACTATTTCAGAAACAGTACTGATAACTGGGAAGACAGGACACAGCCCACCAACCTGCTTCTGAAGCTATTCAATTCAACAGTAGACAATGGATCCAACATTATGAGCCAGGTGCACGGGAAATGAACAAAAAGCTAAGCTTCACAACAATAAATTGTGATGCTCCATTTATTTCCATTTGACATTTAAATCAGATTTCCATTTAACTTCTCAGTGGGCAGCCAAAGCAGTAGTTTAACAACAAACATTCATGCTTCTACATGACACCGCCCTTTCATTTAGTCGGTCTTAGGAATAAGGAACAGGCATTGATGACAGATCAACCCTAACAGCCATGGTAACCAAGCTCCCTCGCAGTAAATATTCATTTGTTCCTCGCTTCAACTCTTTCCTGGAACACTTTAGCACTGAAACAATTAAAAAGAATATAGCAAAACAATCGCAGACAAACATCACAGTTTCCAAAGTAGCTCAAAAACCAGTGCGTGTGTAAGAAAGACTGGGAGGACATGCTCGGACACACCTCAACAGGCCAAACAGTGATTGGTGGTTTCTGGAATTTGGCTGGAGATTTTATGTCCTCTCCAGGGGCGCATGAGAGAAAATATAAAAACAATACATGCTTCGTTAAACTCTTCCTGTACACACAGAAAACATTTTCCCTGGAACAACCGGCAGTGTGGGTAAGGCATAGGTATGGAAAACACCCGGAGCTATCGGCTCAGACAGGAGATTCAGGAAATCCAGTAATTCCAAGGGATACAGAATACACTTTACTTACTTTGTATACGTGTATAACGTACCACTTGGGCAAGACAACAAGAGAACTGGCAGGCAGCCCAGCCATTATCTGGTTTGAACTTCTGGCATTGAGAAAAAAAAACAAAACTTAAATATAGTTACAAGCACAGGCCAAACAAACACAGGAAAAGAGCTCTCTACACAGAAAGTTTCAATTCAAGTAGCTAACAAATAAAGCAGAGCTGAAAAGTCAAAAACTGAAAATTAAATTAAATTGATATTTAGCTATTTCTATGATCAATTAATTCAATTCAAAAAATTTTTGGATTTTTGTTTCTTTTCTATCTTTGTGAAATTAGTGTCTTTGGGTTTGGGACTGTTGGCTTGGGTTTAATATACCAACCATTTAATTGACTATTGCCGGGCTGCTAATTTGGGGTGATCAGTCTCAGGGTTCTTATCCATCTTGGCCTAATTGCAATAGCCTAACTGCACACATGGCCACTTACGCATGCTTGGACCAAAATGGTGACATGAAACATGCTGTTGGAAGCAGTGTTTTTATGTTTTTGCAGTGGCAGACTGCTGCTGCAAAATTATTACTGCCGCTGCAATGTCACAAAGTTGCAATTAAATGACTCTGCAAGGGGTTTTTAAATTGAAATGATGGATATAGGAAGTAGAGTATTCTGTCATGTCAAGCTTTACACAGCCTAGTGTTGCATCACAGCCAAACAATATCATTAAAAAAAAAAAAACATTTAGTGCCACTTCTTGCGTGTGTCTTACATCTTAGATAATACCATTTGCTTGTCCTGGAAGTGAGAGAAAGGTCAATCTGCTAGGGATAAGATGAATACTTGGCCTATAGGTCCCCTGGGTGCAACACACTTCCAACTTCCTCAGTAGCAGTGTCACATCTCTGGAGCTTATGAAAATGTTGTGTAATAGACGACAGACGCTCAGAGGTCAACCTCTGCTATTTTTATCGGCTGGCTTTTCTGGTGGCTGGGGAAATGGGAACATTTTGGTCGTGGGCACTTTTAAGATTAAGATACTTGATGAGGACAGTTTAGAGATGAAGTATAATCATACTAAGTACACAAAGGCCTGAGATGCAGTCGATATGGCTGCATTTCTAAGTACTCAGAGGAAATTAACGAAGAGTGACTCATTTAAGTGCTGTATAAGAAACAGTTGAGATGGGTTCATTCATACTTTTTCATATCAACTATGCCTGTTGTTTCTCTTGGAACAAACTCATGACTCAGAATGACATAGATTTGGTTTCAGTCATAAAACAGCAGCATACTCAAACGGTATAGTACACAAAGATCACCAGAATGTGTCAGCAAGTGCAGCACTCTTAAAAAGACCCAATACAAATTGTATATTAACTGCACACCATCCTTGACATCAGATACAAACAAAACAAGACTTATAAATAATAGAGAATAAAGCCAGTGGCAGCTGAGTGATGTCTTTTAGCCAGTGCTTGGTGGCAAAAATCATTACGACTCCCCGCCAACCACTCTGGACAATCCTGGGCCCTTAACAGTTCGGGACATCATTACAGGGTTTGAGATCAGAAGCTGGTCCATACTCATTTTTGTACATTAGTTGTTGTCCACCATGTGCTTGCTAATAATTAATTGACCTCACTGGGTCAGGTTTGATGTTGATTGAAGATATTAGGATGCTGTCTGGTGAACAATTGGGGGGCCACAAAAACATTTGAGACTATTAGGTCTATAGATGAGTGATTCACTCCTCGCTATCACTGGGCACCAGTATGATACCAAATGACAGATGAGGCTTGTTGTATAGACACAACTTGCTTCTGCAACTGAAAATAATGGTCCCGTCGCACAAAACCTTGCTGGTATCTTTTTGAGGTTGTAGAGAACATGTGGAGTAGAAAAATCTTCTTTGTTTTCATTTTTGAGACTCCAAAAACTGCAAACTAGGTTTTTGACTAGGATGGGGAGAGAGCAAGAGGAAGGCTACTGAGAAGGGAACTTACAAATTCTGGGTTTCCTCTAACTAATACAATACAGTATTTTTTACATGAGAATTGGTTTCAACTGAGACAGGCTATACTGGTTCATCAGGGTACTGGTCATAATCAAGAGGGATGAAATGGTCTCATTCTTAGTGGCAAAATAGTGAAACAGTGTAGTGAAAAAGTCTTTCCTATACGCTGTGTTTGGATTTTATTTCCTTACATTATTATAGTTTGTCTAGAAATGTCTGGGCAGTTTCAACCTAAAATAAACCACTGAAGAGATTGTAATTTAGGTATTTACACCATATGTATTCAATGAGAGTTTGAGATAAATCTGCTATAAAATCAAACTTGGATATGGCTTTGAACGTCAGCACCCTGAGACATTAAAAATTTTTTAACTGTACCTGAGCTCCTCTTACACTTCACCATATGTTGTGTAGGGATGTACATTTTCAAACTTTTAAAGCTTTTGGTGTAAAAATACGGACATTTCTCCACCACAGACCATGGAGACTAGGTATTTGAATAGTAAATATATTTTACTTGACATAAAATACTACTAACCTTTTATTCATTGTCACTTCAGTCAGTAAAATCTTTAACCATGATCAATCATCACAATTATTGTTGACACAGGATCAAAACAATGGTGGTAGGACATAGGGTTTGTCCTGTAGGGTTTTCGATGACAAGTTTCACTATGACTCATCTCAACCTTTTATCCAATGTGTACAGACTGAGCATTTGAATAGGGAAACGCTCATCTGAGCCAAAGTGGGTGAAACCAGTCTTTGGAGAAGATCCTGTAATGTATCAAGAGCTTTTATGTCTCTGTTCTCCATAGCAGGGCCAACCAGTTGAACAGCTTTACACTGCAATGCCACAGGGATGTTGTGGGCAATCTCCTGTGTTGGTATACTCAATCGATCTAAAATCAATTTGCAAGGTAAATAAACAATTGTAAAAGGACAAACTTTATATGGATGTATTATTAGCACTTTTAATAGTAAGGAAATGTTAAACATTAACCCGATTCACTCTCCCTGTGTGTGATGTCATCGGCATGCACCAGCAGCGCCGATGAGCCAACAAAACAAAGCAGAGCGAGAGATTTTCAAGCTGCATTTGAGGTCCAGAGTGTGGAAGCACTTTGGCTTTTACAAAAAAGGAGATGTAAGGGAATCAGGAATGATTTATTTATTCATAATCAATCAATCAACCAATCCATCCCTCATTCCCTCACATCAAAACACTCCAAGAATCCTCTCTTGCACTGTCCAGTATCCAGGTATTTATTTCACAGTCACACTGGTTTAATTTTTTGACAAAAAAAGTTACTGCATCAATTTCAAGTCATTGAATCGAATCGTATCGTATTGTTCTAGATGAGCCAAATATCTTTCTAGATTCGTATTGGATCCGTATGGAAAATGATACATATCATATTACATCCCTGCTACATGACATGCAAATTATATTGCTATTATGGTGGCAGATATTGTGATTGCAATTTCAGTTGAAATGATTATCTTTGAATTTTATTTTCACTGAAAAAAATTTGTTGTTGTTAGGCCTTGCTCCAAAACTTCTGTGAATTTCACACCTCCTGCAATTTGGATATTGCACTCGTGCAATTTTGATTATATTTCAATTAATTGTGCAGCTCTGAGGTGAATTTAAAGTAAATGTTTCTTCTTTATACATCAAAGATAATCATGACACCACTGAAAGACAGAGAAGAAAAATCTTTCTCCACCCATCACGTTCAAATGCATCTGAGCTTAGGTGTACACTCAATGTGGGGTAGGAGAGAGAACAATCTCCTGATTGAAATGATGCAACAATAGAGCCTTTAGTCTCTACATGCCATACCACCCACTTCTCTCCTACCACTGATCTCACTGCTACAGTGTGCATTGTAATGGCAGAACTGCCTTGAACAGTGAACTCAGAGAGAGGAGGGGGACAATCTGCCAAGCATACAGACTTCATAAATACTGCATTCAGAATGTGTTCAGACCCTTTCACTTTTTTCACAACTTATTATCTCTTCTATGATATGTTTCTATGTCTTGATTGTGATCCATCTGTGGTAAATTCAACTAATTTGACATGACTTGGAAAGGCACACACGTCTAACACATTAGAGCAAAAAAAAAAAAACAAAAAAAAAAACAAGCCATAGGGTGGAAGGAGCTGCCTGAAGAGGTCAGAGACAGGATTGTCTTGATTTTCTGGTCTAATGAAACCAACAGTGGACTATTTAGCCTCAACTCAGCATCATGAGTAAAGGAAAAAAGGCACTGCTCATCACCTGCCCAGTTCAATCTGAATGATCAAACAAGTTGGTGGCAGCATCATGCTGTGGGGGTGTGTTTCAGTGGCAGGAACAGAGAGACTGCTCAGGGCTAGGGGAAAGCTGAACAGAGCAAAGATAACCTGCTCCAGGGTGCTAAGGACCTCAGCCTGATCCCAGGATTCACTTTCCAACATGACAATGATCCTTGCACACAGCCAAGACAATGCACGAGCATATTAAGAGCAACTCTCACCAATGGTCTTAATCCAACTTGGCAAAGCTTTGTTATTACTGGGTATTGAGTGTAGACTGATAAAGGGGAAAATTAATTTTAACATTTTTTGAATGAAACTAAACAAAATGTTCTGTTTACTTTCTGAATTCACTGTAAATGTCAGATTATTTGGCCATGCAAAATACAAAACTGCAGTGCTGGTTTATGCATGCATGACTGGATATGGGTGTACCAGGGAACAGAAAGCAGCAGGATGACCATCTGTTTGGCCATCAAAAAGTCACCATAGTGAGAACAAGAAATGCTGACTGTACACATTTCCACTAACCCTATGGCTTATTGAGACACAAGTCTGTCAAAGTACGCTTCAACTGTGTCACCTCATTAAAAAAAAAAAAGACAGAAAACTGCTGGGATTATCACGCTCCAAAGTGATGAGATGGACCAATTTCTGAGGACATTTTGTAGCAGCCTAATACCACCTTAGTGAATTCTGATTTTAAAGGAAATTAAGCAATTCTATAGTAGCAATAAAAAGTGTCAACACAAAGTGTTATTGACTGTGCATTTTATGAACTGTATCTCTTTACATCTTACTTCCTTACACGACTAATAACTATATAGGTTTTTTTTTAATCTGTCTGTTAGGTCTCCAAGCAACAAATTACAGGAAATTGCAGCACCACTGACTTGTATTACAGTAAAGAGAGGTGCTGGCAGAGCACATTTGCTACCTGCTCTGCCACCACATTTACACGATTCAGTTATATTATCAACTGTGATCAACCTCTTAATGAATGGTTACGGTAAAAACTGCTGGAGCTTCTCCAGCTTCTTCCAGCTGACAGCTAAAAGAAGAGAAGGGTGGGGGGCAGGACTAATATGTGACAGGGAAGGAAGATAAAGCTGTATGTGGGTTATAGCAAAAATCTGACTGTGGCGTGATCCATTTTCTGTCATTAATTGCACTCAAAAATAGGCCAATCTAGCCCTGCTGCTCATTTCATATACATAAGCTGAAGGCAAGTAGAAGGAGCTTTAACCAGCTCAAAATATAACCACAATTCAGCAGTGAAACATCATGGCAAGTATACACATACATGCATACAGTCACAATATACTGTATGCATTTCTGATTAATGTCGTGTAGCTGCTGCATAAATCTGAGTCACTGCCTACTGCCACACTGTAGCATGAATGCAGTGTAAAATATGCTAAAGGGTCATTGTGAAAGAGTATGTGTGTACACATTCATCTGTGTCTAGTAGAGCAAAGTAGAGTGGGGGAGGGGAGCTATAGGGGCAGCATCTCGACCTTGCTGCAGCAAAGAGGGTGAATGAGTGTGCCACTGATCAGTGAATGAAGTCAGCACCAGAATTTTCTCATAGGCTACCACAGTCACGTGGTGGAGGCAGTACCATCCTTTATCATCCTCTCCCCTCTTCTCTTTTTGGCAAATAGCATCAAGCCATATAAGTGAATTAGACGCTGCAAGGCTCTGACAGATTCATTGAGAAGAGTTGATGGGAATTTCCTGAATCAGAACAGACAGGTGCAATGCTGAGAAACGATAATGAGAAAAGCATACACAAACAGCTAAATCAGCAAACATTTCACTGGAGCAGGCATAATAAATGTCACCCCTGAGGAGCTTTGCTGAATAACTAATATAAATGAAGTGGAATCAGATTTCATTCCATTTGTGTGTGCTCTATTTTTCAATGGAGCACATCAACAAAAAAGGTCTATGTGAAATAATAAAATGACCCAATTTCTCTGAAGGAGAATCTTTGCTTGTTTAAGTATACACTTCTAGACCTGAGACTATTAAGTGATGGAGATGAAGTAATGGACAAGCTAGCAGATCACAGATGGATTACAACAATAGGGTAAGGCTTCAGATGCTTTGGCGCAAGAGAAATGGGCTGCAAATGCCTTAACCAGACCTGGTCATAAGTGGGTCAGGACATGGTGGGACAGGACGTCATCCTGGCATAGCTGATTTGCACTGAGCCAGGCTAGACACAGAAGGGGGACAGCAGGATGAGCCATGTTTAGAAACACTGTCTGGCAGTAAACAGGCACAAAAACAATGTGTTGGCAGCCTGACACTTGGGAAAACATGCTAGTAATTGACCTACATGTGGACAATTATAGGAGGAGCTCAAAGTAGATCATGGTGCAAAAGCTGACAAACCGATTTTAGAGGAATTTAGTTCCCAACTGCAACAGGAAATACTACATATATTTGTTTGTGCAGCTGTGCAAAAAGCATTGATTTGGTCAACCCTTCTCGCCCCTTTCCCCCCCCCCCAAAACACATTGATAATCAGTCTGTCGTAGTCAACTGGCCATCCAGAGCACCAGGAGAAATCCTGCCACATCAGTGAGCCCTGTCTCTTTACTAACCCTGTCTCTGCCAGGCCTGGGCTGGGGCCAGTCATAATGTGTTATTTTTTTGACACAATGTAAAGCAGTGAATCTGTGTTTATTGTTTATTTGTTTGTGACCAAAAACTGTAGCATGACTTTGTATCATGAAGAGAACTCTTACACAGCTGGGTTTTGGTGCTGTTATCTAACCAATTTATTTCTGTTTTGCATGATAAAAGCACAGATTGGCTCTAAAACATTTCCTCTAGTACACCATGATCCAGAGTACAAACTACTCTCATGTGGTGTAATGATAAAAGATGATACATAAACCAGTTTTAGACAGAGAGAGCGACTGGAAAGAAAAAGAATCAGAACATAGAGCAAACTATCGATAGGTCAAATGTAGTACTGTTATTAATTTCGCCCCAAATTGACACAGAGTCAAACACAGTAACAACAGCTCAACTATCACAAGTGCCAATGTGAAGAGGACTCATCTGATTAGGCCAAGCATGGTTCAAACACTTGTAGTGCGGATAAATTCACCTGCCAAAACACCTTGTACACATACAAGCGGAAGAGAGGGCACCTGAACTGAGCTACACAATCCGACCATTATATTCACTCATGCACCAAGGCTTAGTAAGTTTTTAGTAACCACATGTTATAGCGCAAACAACAGGTTCCAGTCTACCTTCATGAAATGATATGTCTGAGAAGGAGGAGGAGCAGTGCACTCATTCTCCCTTTGCTTTCAACTGAGTTCAACAGAATGTGTCGGCCCTAGAGAAAGGAAACTGAAATTCTGATAATTTAATGTTGCACAGTTATAGACCAGAGGCTAACACAGCCTGGGTGACCCTCTTTCTTCCTTTCATTCTCTTCCCTTTTGGGGCATTTCAGTCTAGACCTGTAAATTCTACTCAACACAGCTCTGCTTTTTTCTTTCAGACAATTTCTTTTAATAGTGTTGTCTTGTTACTACACGGTGTGTCTATAAAGCTTGCATGAATCCATTTTTCAAGAGTACAAGGTTTTACCAAACAATGACTATGATGACTATTTCAAGACAATCCAGTTTACTTTTGAAACTCAAGTCTGTTGCCATACAAACATTTAGTGTCTGAAGTCTATGTATTTGTGTTGCTGCTATTGATAAAAAGGATTTAGCCACAAAGAAGACATCCCCTGACACCGATGGTGCCTACAAGTCCTGCAGGCATTACCATCGCATGGCACATCCTGTTCCTTCCTCTGTTCAAACTCTGCTGGGACAGGGGCAGGGCCAAAGCGCTTAGCTCTCATGGATTAGCTACCGACCCATACGTTTCCATGGAGCAGGTTAGGCTTTGACTCACTTAATACCTTCTAGCTGTAGCATATACACTAATCTGAAAGTTGAGGCTTTAGGGATAGTTGTTGTTTTTTGTGCTCAACTTTAACAAAAAGCATTAACTTTGTGGTTGTTTACTTATCCAAGGTCAGCCATGTTTTTATTCCTCATGGCTACTGTAGTCAGTCTTTATTGTTGGATGTGTGCCAGATGCAACTGTCCCTTTAGGCCTGAAACAACAATGAGAGGGGTATTGTGTTGTGCTTTGGACATTCCTGTGACTCCCTGCAGTTAGAATAGAGGCTCTGAGACCACACTGCCGTGATAAGAGCAGCAACAGCAGCATTTCCTGTTATTGTTATGCAGCAACAGACTCTGGCTGAAGAAAGAAGTGGGGAAAAAAAAAAAAATACTGCTGTACTTCCTTACTTCAGTGATCCTAAACCTGAAAAACTAGTAAACGATAAAAGGCTATCAAGGTCAAGACTAATAAACATGGGTGTTTGTGTGCCTTTGAGCAGTTCAAACAAACCCAGGCAGCTGTTATTGGCACTCAGCAAGCGATGGGCACAGCTTTCAGTGGGGAATGAGTATTGTTGATTGAATCTATTCGTCTCGCTTACACTTTATCTCCAAAGGAAGTTCAGAGTTTCCTTTTAGGGTACATACTAAAGGCGCTGTGGTGTGCTTTCCACTCTGGCACCATTCTAATCTAGTCAGCACTTCCAGGAGATCGCGACCGTGACATGCAAACCTCAACACTGTCTGCAATAAATCACTAAGTGGAATAGTAGAGCAGACTCATCAGTTAAGTATCAGGTCTAGTCCTGTCGGGCGTACTTACACAGCTCTTAATTAGTGTTGCAATCTCAAACGGCTTCACAACACCCAGAGGCCAAAATCAAATCAAGTACAAGGACAACACCCAACAACACGCAGTAATCCATTAACACTTTGTTTTCAATGTATGTGTTTGGTATTGATGCAAAGGTGACTTTTTTTTTTTTTTTTTTTTTTTAAAAATCGATCACCACTAAACTCATAATAGTTGTAATTTCTTGATTGTAAAACCATTTGGACTTTGTCAATTCATGTGAAGAATGTCAAATCTGCCAAAAAGCAAAGCAGGAATACTGTGAAAACTGTGTACAGTAACTGCTGCAGAACAAAAACAGCTGAAGGGGATCTGAGATCCAGGCCTGTCTTATGCAACGGCACATTCAAGCCACAGCAGTGTTAGCCAGAGGTTGAAATACTTTGATAGCACCTGTCAGTGAGCCGAGTGGCTCCTTAAGGCCAAGTGAGGAGAGGCTGCATTTCATCTAGACTAAAGGAATGCATTTAAAGGCTTTAACAGAGGAATGTTGAGCTTTGCTTTTTACCCTTACAAGACTAAATGGGTATTTCAAAGAACGGATGGCATGCAAACAGCAATGTCAAGTAGAGAGAGAGCACCAAATTCCTCAAAAAAAAAAAAGAAAGAAAAAGAAAAGGAAAGGGAAAAAAAAAAAAAAGAGTCAAATAAAATTCCCCAATAGACAAGCGGGAGACACCATTACTGGCAAAAATTTCCAATGACTGTAACAGAGAAACAGGAGAGAGAAATAACAAGGTTGAACTAAGCCATGTCTCAGTGCAGTAATGCACATATTGTTTTGAACTACTCTGCAAAATGCATAGCCTTGTCTACACAACATGTACACCTTATTCACACTGAAAGGTATAAGTGGTCCTAACACAAAGAAGTAGATTCTTGTTCACAGAGTAGACAAACAGAGCACTGCTTTGTGATGGTCTTCCACAGACACCGGATGTTGTTACATTACTAACCTGCAATAGTGACAGGCCTGCTGTTGAGGAAGTGAGAGGGGAGAGATTTCACTGGATTTTCAATAAAAAGAGCCAGCAAGTGTTGTGACGCACCATTAAGTCTTCTCTGCAGTGTCTGCAAAAATGCTCACTGCAGAGAAAAGTCACAAAAAAAAGGAAATAAAAGAAAATGCAGCAAAACTCAGTTTTAAACAGACTGAATTGTACAATTAGGCAACTTAACTCATTGCTTATACCACATGATATAAAACAAAGCATTTTTCTGCATCCACCGTATCAGCTGCTGGCCTAGTTTAAAAGCACCTAGGGTTACTCTGTTAGATTTACTAAAGTAAGCCTGCCCTACCTACAAAAGCCCATGAGGTGGGTCATCTCCTGCTTACAAACCATGCAGGTCTGCTTTGCTGTTATTACTATCTCCCCATTTGGCTGCATGTGTAGACCCAGGTGTAGGTACCAGCCCTCTATTTATAGCCATCTGTTCGCCTGGTGCTCAATCCAGTCTGTGCTAAGGAGATTTAGTCTTCCTGCATCCTCCTTCATGCCAGTGTAGAAAGCTGATTTTCATTAAAAGAAAAGAGTACCTGTCTGGAACTTGCTGTGCACAAAAAGACATGACAGCCTGTTAAAAAGAAAGTAATTACCAACTAGCTTCCTGGTCATCAGAGGTCATTTAAATGAGGAAAGCAGGAATACATTGCAGAAATTATCAGCAAAGCAATAAAGCATCCCTGACTACTGCAACTGTTTGGCTGAAACTGCCAGGATTCTGTCAGCGTGTATGAACACCACTCTACTGACAAGCAGCAGCTAGGGTCAAAATATTAAACCATCCATCCACAATGTGTGATTGTGGGGCCAAGTGTAATTCCCTATAATTTCTTCTTCTACCACTGTTTTTTAAAAACTTGCCTTTTACAATACAGAAACACTACACTCCAGGGAATCAATTAGTGTTTTCACCGCACTGCCTGATTTAGTATTTAGCCAGTATATCTTTTTTGACATTCAGTGCCCCCGACCTGCACTACCGAAAGCTACACACGTCAACCTAAATACAGTAAGTGAGAAATTACCACAGGTACTAAAATGTACAGTCAGAAAGCAAACACAGAACCTAGAACACTTCTATGAAGTTAATTTACAACATAGCAAACAGAGGAGAGGAAAGGAACATGCAAATCCACCCTCCCTCTGCACTAAACATGGGCACTCATGCCTGCAAGTGAACAAAAACTTGCAGCAAGGCAGTCGCTTGCTAAAAGCCATGCTAGGCACTGAATTTTTTACAGTGCAAGTGGACTCACACTCACAAGTTTGTGACAAAACCTCTGTTTTACATAACAGCACAGCCACATTGCACATTCACATGTTGAGAGTGCAGATGTATGGCACAATGGTTGAACACCTCAGTGAAGAATGTAGAGATCTTAAACCTTAAAATGACAGGAAGGAAGATGGAATAGGTCATTTCAGTAGCCAACATGACATGCGAGTGCGGTGTGTGTTGTAAGGGTGTAACCTCACTCCAGCTACCACATGACAGGTTTTAAGCTACTATCTGTTTGTTCACACTGCAAGCATCAATTTAAAAAAAAAAACTCTCTACATGTAAAGTGTGTGTGATGGCTGTTTAAATTTATGCAGGTTTATAAGTACATGGTGATGCAGGAACATGAGGGCGTGCATTGGAGTCCGCCTTCAGCAACAGCATTTTGTATGTGTGAGCAAATAACAAGCAAGGTGTGGAACTCAATGACTACCATCTGATGGTGACCTCTGAGGCACCCACCCACCAGCATTACATAATTCTATATCTATGGCATACAAAATTCATGTGGACAGAGGTGCTGACTGCAACTACAGGTAAAAACACTTACCGCCATCACCAGCTCAAAGGGATGCTTGTACACCCGCACAGGTGACTGGTACTTCTGCACCATGATGGGAATTACAGTTACAGCAACGACCTGAGGAATAAATCAATCACAAAAGAAAGAGTAAGCTATGATCTCAGGCAATTGTGAAATACAGAAAAGCTGAGATATAGGCCTGGATTTCATTCCCTGTTGGCATTGTTGCAATAACTGTGTGCCGTGCTGCCAAAATTACACAATCATAGCAGCATCTGGTCCTTCGACAGGAGACTCAGCATGTAATTAAGCAAAGGTGTGTTTTGGCTGATTTCATTCTTGAATGGTGCCAGTTGTGTGCATGTGTGTTTGCAATTAGAAAACTGTGTATTGTCATGTACTGCAGATGGGAAGTCTCCTGTGCCATGACCATGGATCTCAATGATCACTGAATGCAACATTTCCTGCTCATTTATCAAACAGAGACTGTACCACTGCAATGGCTCTTTACTGCAACTACTGTCTGTGCAGAAGTACAGGTTGCAGCCATATGCAGCATAACTTCACCTAATGATGAAAAAGGCAGGTGCTGTTCATTCCCTATGATATGAACAACACATTCCGCATTGTTTGGGGATTGGACTTGGTGAATATATCAGTAATAGGGATCCTCTAGTCACTGTTGGTAAATGACCAATTAATGTAAGTTTCCGTGAACCAAACAAAATGTGATGCAAAGACAAACACTCTAAAGCCTCAAAGACTATTCCAGGACATTTAACAGAAGTGCTATGTGTGGCTTGATTCTTGTTCTGTAGTTGTTCAGCATGCTGATACATGTTTCTACCTCCTGCTATGCTGTGTTGGGAACAAGGCTGCAAGGAAGGGTGTAAGCTAACGTCCCAGCACTACTTTGAGAGGGATCAAGGGGGGGGGGGGGGGCAGACTAATAATAACCGGGCTGGGACAGAACACAAACAGGTCGCCACAGTGTTCCTCTCTAAATAACACATATCTAGCGATTGCTACTGGCAATATACACAATTACCGTCATGCTTCACGATCTGCCAGCAACTTGAAAGACACCAAAATAACAAGTACTTTAGCGTGTGTTACAAAGAGACTTAAGACAGTACACTTCCAAACACATCTGAGCGGAGTATGTCCCTGTAAATACTCCATCTAGTCTAAATGATCAGCAACTGCTATTTCAGAATCGCATCAAATGACCTTATCAACGGTGTAAGTATCGCCTCTGTTCAGTGTACACTGTTTCACACTGGATCGGTCAGCCAACCCCACCTTATGAATCGTTTCATTTTTAGTTCTTGTAGTTAGTGAATTGCTCTTGTTTGTCCTGTCACAGGTTAAACAGAGACGCCTGGAAAACATTATATTTTAAATCCCCAAATGTTATGTGTCTCGTTAAAAATGAAAAGGCAGAATTTAACTTTGTATCAATTTTTTTTTTTTTTTTTTATTTCAATCACATCGGTAGCACTTAACATTTGCCACGCCGACTTGTTAACGTTAGCTTAAACGACAGTGCTGGCTAACTGAGATTAGCCAGCAAGCTAGCGCTAACTTCAGACATCGCTAATAACTTGATATAAATGTCAAAGCTTTTTCTTACCGGTAACTCAAACAACTAAAGGAAATGTGGGCTTGTTCTGTCTGGTCAGTCGTTGTTTCTTCTGAAAGGGTTATCCGAGTGAACTCTTGCCATTGCCCTCCTCGGCACTTCACTTCGCCGGGTCCGGCTGTTGAGCTGAAGCCAGCAGCTAACAATAGTTAGCCTTATCGTGCTAGCTCGCCATGTAGCCGGAGTAAGTAGCTGGCAAGGTAACCGTCGGCTAGATCTCACAGCCAGACACCGACGGGCCTAATAACCGCGACAGACTGAGTATCTTCAACCGTCCACTGCTCAATCACGCCTGGGCAGATGAAGTGTTGACTGAGGGCTGTGTGCCTCCCCCGGCCGTCTCCTCCCCCTCGGTCATCGCCGTGATGCTGTCGCTCCTCCCCGTTTCCCAAGCTCAGTTTTTTTCCACCTCTCAGGGCGGCGCAGCGCTGCGTTCATAACAGCCCCCTGCCTGACCACAGCTGTTCGAGGGAAGGACAAACACCAGGGGAAAATCATCTGTGAGCAATGCGAGTGATTACGCCAAAACAGGACGTGGTGCTCCAGTCACGGCATTCGTGTTTGATTTGAAAGGATTTGCCGTGATACAGTGCGATCACAAGTGACACACTGCACATCTTATTTTCCAGTTTTATGATGCAATCAGATCGGCAGCAGTCACACATCATATGTCTTCTTTCTTTGTTGTGTGATTATCCACATTTTTATTGTCAACAGGGAAACTAAGTTAGACCTGAGAGTTTTATGAGACATTTTACAAAAAAAACAAAAAAAAGACACACGCTATTAGTTTGTGCAATAACAGTCGCTGGGGACGACTTGAATCAACCCGCTTATTTACCATAAAGTTGGGAGTTGTGTCAGGATTGGTCAAAGTTAATACATGTGAGTCCTCTGGTGAATCGTGAATCATTTCAAGTTCAGTCAGAGCCACAAAATACTTAATACTACAGTTTTAACCATTACCTCACTGTCGTGACTAATGTTCTCAGCCTTATGTGTAAAACTGGTGCACAGTTTTTCCAAAATTGTTACAGCCCAATACATGCAAATGTTGATTCGTGGTTGGAGTTTTAATAACTGATAAGATAGTGAAATGAAACTGGGTTACACTATGGAGACGCCACTGTCTATCTTAGAGCTGTTCAAAATGACAGAGTGGTGTGTCTTTCCCAGGAGAGTCTTTGGTTTCATCCACCCTCAAGTGTGTGACCTTGGTGAGACGCCAAACCGCCCCAAACACCTTGTGCACACGGAGACAGTGTGTGCCATTTTAGGCCATCGGTAATCAATGCTGCTGCTGTTGGAATCTGATAGTTACCGTATCCCTGACATGTAAAACAAGCTCTGCAAACAGGAACTGATCTTATAAACAATAGGAAGATGCTCATTTACACATTTGAAATGCAAGACATATGCAGTTGAAAAAATTGAAACAGTTTAAGTGTGAAATGTTAAGGTACATGTTACTTTTACACAGTATAACAAGAACCAGCATAAAATTAGAAAATAATTGAAATGATGTGAAAAACACAAATTATTAAATTCCTGTAAGTGGCTCATCCATTAACAATCTAATATACAAGTATGTGATTTTACATGTTCAAAATTTTAGTTTTACTGCAACATTTATTGACAAATTATCTTCATTTCAAGGTCATGTGTTTCATACACAAGTATGTCTTTCCTCTGTTTTTGCACAAATATGTCTGGACTTTGCTGTGGCCCATAAGCCTCTGTTTACTTCTCAGAGTTAAATACACTCACATCCTAATTATGTAAGAGGTTTAGCAGCGATGGCGGTGGATGATTGCATTAAGGCGAATGTGTTTCAAAGGGCAGGCTAGTCTTACACCAACATCTGACTCTACCAAATGTTAAAGAGCAGCAGTTACATCAAAAACTGGAGAACTTCTTTATGAATAATGTGCTCTATTGTGAATATATTACAACAAAGTAATACACCATTCATTGCTTTACCATGAAAACAGGATGTAGCAATGAATACCACAGCTTTGGTTCAGAGTCCATCAAGGTCATTGCAAAAGTTCACCATGTTGCATGCCCTTCAGTGAGCGAGTGAACACCACCTTCAGTGAGTAAAAACAGAACAAAGACATCATTAAGTTGGGTGTGCAGTGGCCTGGGTAAGATAAAGGCAAATACTTAGTCAATGTGATGTCCTTGATTCAACTCCAGCAGGCTTTGAAAACAGGCAGCTACTGCTGATACTTGACAATGTGATGAGCTATGCAGAGGTTGATGACAGCAACATCCGAGGCATATGGTCTTATGCCAGAGAGCACCAGGAAAAAATAGATTTGCCCAAAAAAGGGGAAAAGGTCTACTTTATTAACTTGAGAACATTTAGTGCGCAGTGTCCTCTACTGGGTAACAGCTGCAGTTACAACAAATTGCAATCTAGGTGGCAAATGGGCAAATCACAAATCAAACTAACTTCTAGGCAGCACATCTTCAAATGACATGTTTCATCTGACCAATAGTCTAAAAACCCAAAGATCCCTAATTGAAAACTAACAGAAACAATTATTCAAGGTTTTTAATGCACAATTTATTCCATGAACTGAAGTTTAAATAACAACATGATTTCTACAGAGCGGACAGGACTGACATGGTGATATCTTATCAATAGCCAAAGCAACCAGATACACAGGATTATCCAAGTAAGAATTTTAGTTTAGCTATATGGAAAACTTCTTGGTTAGATTCCCTCACCACTAAGAATTGGCAGGGCATGATGAACTTTTCATTTTCTTTCCACAGCAGATGGAGAACCAGCTAAAAAAAAAATTCCCTTCAAGCTGAGATTCCTCACCCACCATCTTAACAAAAAAAAAAGGGATATTTTTTCTGTGTACTCATATTTTACAGTAGTGAGACAGACAAACATAAGAAATATATCAATTTGTATTTTGTCATTCAGTCTTGGGAGATCAACCAACTTCTGATTTAACTCCAGAGCTCAAAAATGGCAGTACTTTGAACCATCTCATCTCCCATTTTCTGGGTTGGCATTTGCCATGAAATTGAGTTGAGTTTATGGTTCAATGACCATCATAATCCTCTGACTTTGCCTGTAGCTTTACTATAAGGTTGATATTTTGTGTCATGTTCCTGACTGCTGAATGGATTGCAATGAAATTTGAATCCATGATGCTATGAATGTCAGTGATGCTGGTGATTCACAAACATTTTCTCTGGCCTCACCTGCAAGTCAAAGTTTTCACTTATTTTTTTTACTTATTTAAATATCTCTAAATTCCAAGCAGATGCATTGGCACAAAGATTTGTGCAGACATTATATAATTTTGGTTTTTAGTGATGCTGTATTACAATGAATGTATGATGTATTGTCATCAAATTCTTGTCTCCCAAAGAATGAATTGAAATCACTCTTGTGACCCGTTAAGTTTTTAGCAAGATCCTATTATCATGATCAAAGGTCACAGGACACGATTTGTATTGTTTTCAAACTTACACACATTCAGTGAACCATTGTGTGCTATGGATGGTGGCGCTGTCATCCTGTTTCTCCACTCATCATTCAGGTTTGTCATCTGTCTGTATCTGCAGCCAGTTAGGGATATAATTTATGATTACTTTCATTATTGCAGATTACATGATTAATTATTTAATTATTTTGTCTGTAAAATGTTAGAAAATAGCGAAATATGCCCCATGTTGCTTTCCACAGCGGATGGTCTTCAAATACTACAAATCAGTTGCATCATACTTTGAAGTATCTCAAAGGGGCAGAGGTTGACACTTGTGCTTAGAGATTTGAATGTCCAGAGCGTTGGTTGATGAATGCTTCAGTGGCATTAGTGACCCACTGTCCACTTGTATTTTATCATCACAAAATGACTGACACTAGTGGTAACATCCTGCTGCAGCGGGAAATAAATATCCTGCAGGTGTGTACAAGCAGAGAACAGCTTGAGTGCAGGAAGTGGTTTTTCAGAGTCTGACAGATCAAACTCAGCAGGAAGTGCAACTGTGCTTTGACAGGAAACTGATGTTAACAGTCAATACTCCCACAAGTAGATGATAACAGATGGATACTGCCATTCTGCTTTATTGATCAGGGTCTTAATGACAGTAATAGTCAAACACCCTTTCAATTATTGTACTTGAATTATTTATACATATTAAAATCACTATCTATCTGAATAAATAAGAGAAGAAAGAGAAAGAACCTCATACTCTTACATACTTACACACATACTGCAACAGATTAAATTATTCTTCTGACAGTCAGGCAGGCTTTGTTTGAGGTGAAGGTGGAGCTGATAACTACCAGGCCTGTAGTTAGAAGTTAGGTAGTTAACTCACACTTTAAATTAATGTACAAATAAGAGCAGAATGGGAAGTGAGGAAGAAGTATCAAGTGAAAACATAAAGTGCTGACAAAAATAGTTAGAATTCTGTATATATCATAAGCAAACTTGTCTGCGTCATCTAATGAGGAAGCAACAGCCCATGAGTTAGACGGTTGGGCTCTACAGAAAAGCAACCACAGACAGAGTCGCAGGTTGTTGCCGGATAACATTTTGCAAGACAGGAAACTAGAGAGGCAGTAAGGTAGAGCCAGAGCTGGCACAGACAACTGTGCCATCCCTAAGACAGCCATCAATCTCCAAGATAGCAATACATCAGAAGGGAAACAAACAAAGTCTCCTCTCCTGAAGGTGTTCGGCATTAGTTTGATGCATCCTTGAAAGAAGAGACTAAAATCTAGTCACACCCTAAACATCTGAAATGGGCACCGAGGAGATAGATTCAGAGCCTGCAGCTCAACAACCACTGAAGGAGCAGCAATCACCAGAGAAGGAAAAGGAATCTCCTGTGGATCATCCACCAGGGCAAATATCGGAGATCACTGACCCCCTCAATACATACAAGTGGCATACCGGTTCCAAGGGAACGCTAAATGAGGTAAAAGAAGAAGGAGGAGCAGCTTCCACCACATCTACAATCAATAAGATCCAGAAAGCCTCCACCAACAAATGGAGCAAGATGCAGAACTGGCGTAAGGCCCTGAGTGAGGAAACCACGGATAGAAATTCATCTGGTGGGAAAGGTGGAGAGGGAGCCAAGCTGGATAAAGGCACCAGCGGACCCAAGAAGAACCCCTTCAGAAGGGCCCTGTCTGAGCCTCCAGGGTCACTCTTTACAACCTCTTCCTCCAGCACAGCAAATGCTGCTTCATCCTCAGCTGCTGAAGAAGCCTCAGGGGTCTCCACAGACCCCTCACAGAGAGGAGGTGGAGGGGCGCTCTTGAAAAAGTACATGAGGGTTGTTTCCCAAAAGTTCAAAAGGCCCAAGCTCCAGAGTCGAAGCAGCACCCCAACATTACTGCCAGGTAATGCCACATTTTTTACTTTACCTTTTAATGTTTGGAACAATTCCTTTTGATTTGATAAACACATTCAATTTGGTAGAATGTGAATCCCAACATGTTAGATGCACTAAGCAACAATATGTTTTCGCATATCAAAATTGTTAACCCATGTGTTTTGCACATGATTCCCTATAGGATTAGTGAGTAGCTGAGGTAATGTGACCTTCTTCACAATGACACATGACAAACACAGATAACTGTTAAGAGTATTTTCAGTCTAGTGTCTTATCAGACAACATTAAAAGGGAAAAAAGAAAATTGGAATTAAAAGAACACAAAAATGACATTATCTTCAGAAATTGCTACAGTTACATCAGGGTTAACTCTAGGATAAAATTTAGAAAATAGTGGATACTTTTCATTTACAAATAAAACATATTGCGTAGATTATCTTAAAATTAAATAAACTAATTCAGTCTATGAAAGAAAATCTTCAAGCAAAAGAGAGGATCTCAGAAAAGCTAAAGGAAATGAAAGGAAATTCATGAAATGAAAATAATAAAATAAAATGAAATGAAATCATTTTAAAAAATTACCAGACATACTTAAAAATTACCATTTTCCTTAGATATACTAAATTTGAAAAAACAAAACAAAGGCAAAATAACTGCTTTCAGTTATAAAAATATGAAATTCAGTCTGGCATAAAGAATGATTTTAAAAAAAACTAGGTGCATATAGTTTTTTGTTTTTTTTTTCCAGTCTTCTTTGTGAATGTATGAAGGTGAGGCTATAATCTGACCCAGTGACATGACTGGACCACATGTTTTCAGTACTAGAAATGAAGTGTCTTTTATGGAGCCAATTTTGTCTTTGTTTCTCTGATACTGACCTTAGCACAGTCTAGATCATCTATTATCAATAATATCAGACCCTCACAGTGAACAAACCAAAGTCACTTTTCAAAAAAGATAAAAACAGCAGAGAAATGACCTAGAACTTGAAAGTAGCTGTAAATGAACAGCAACAAATCAACCCCCACAGGAAACGTCTGCTGTGCTGGCAAGGAGCTGAAAGCTAAAGCAAAACAGGGTAAAAAAAAAAAAAAAAAAAAAAAAAGCGAAAAAGTGTTCAGAATTAAATTAATTTGTTCTCGAACCAACTGTAGAAAAATGGCAGTGGGATGTGTGGTTCCTCATAACAAGATGATCACTTATCATGGCAGAGAATGTGAGTAAAACCTTAGATACAAGTGAACAGACAAAGAGAAAACATTTGGTATTATCTGCTTTCAAGAGTGAAAAAAAAGGCTATAGCCAAATACAGTGGTTGAAAATGAAAAGAAGCTCCCTCAGACAGCTGGTACAGAGGCAGGCTGACCTGCCATCTAGTGACATCATAAACCTGAGCCAGCTTCTGGACAGTATCAGAGAATTATGCCTTGCCAAAAATCACATACACAACAAAAACCTGCTACATATATGGGTGTCAGCTGACTGTGTATGGCAGACTACCACACAGAAACCACTGAGGTAGAAAAGTAATGACAGCATCAAGGCTGACTGACATTCATCTGACTGTCAAAGAGAGAGCATTGAACAAATAGGTCACTTCCTGTCACCATCTCATCTTTTCTTTTAGACTAATGCATATTGGCCATATTGCAGTATTTTATTGTCATTGCAACTTACACTCTCCAATAGAAAAAAATAATTGATCATAGTTTTTATTTCATTTCTACTTGAACGTCCTTAACTGATCCATGAAATATCAGGCAATAACGCCTTTTGAAAAAAGAGAAAATTAAACCTGAAGCAAGACAAGTCAAGACATCAAGACAGGATGTGCACAGCTCATGTGTGTCATAACAAGAGGGCGATAACATCTAACCCCAGTCGCTCCACTAATGGGCGTGGCCAAGCACTGTAGGAGATAACTGCCATCATGCCATAATTACCAAAAATAAAAAACAAACGAGGGCCAGCATGTGCCAGCAATTACGCTCCTGTAATATCCGTGTATCATAAAGGATATAGTTGGTTCTCCAACTGTGTAGCTGTGTAGCGATGAATATCACATGCACATGTCCCCTTGCATGGCAGAGGTTGAAGCGGCACCAGCTGTACCGACTGAACTTCCACGCCTGCAATGGGCCCCACCTCAGGAGGTCCCATTGTGGGACATTAGCAACTGTATGCTTGAAGATGGACAGATTCTTATATCCCCAGAGGACGAGGTACCAACACATACACATACACACCACCCACCAACTTCTCATGGTTCATCATACAGCTATAACGCTTCCCTTGAAAGACCACAAAGTTTTTACAGTTATTTGATTCTGACCATTTTGTGTGAAAAAATATGTGTTTTTTCCAGCCAATGATGTGGACCCGAACCCGTGTCAGCAGTTGCCTGTCCAACCTCAGCCTTGTCGATATAGACACAGGTTAATCAACATCACCCACATAAACGAACACACACACATATATAGTATGTATGCATCTGAATCAAGCAAAACAAAGAATTAATTAATGAACCTGAATTTCAGTGAACATTGAGCAGAACTATCAGAAGACTGTACGAGCATGACCAATAAAACAGCTACTGACATCACAGCCGCACTAGCTATGATTCTGTAGACAGTCACAGAGGAAATAGCTGAATGTTTATCCGTGCGGGTGACTGTCAAATTGCTTCCTCTACGTTTTTTGAGGAAGATAGCATCGTGCCTGGGTGTTCTACTAGTCAGATGAAAGCTCAGAGATAGAGCGAGCACAGCTAGTAATTGCCTCCATTCAACTCAGAAGAAGCTCCGAGGTTGCTTGGTGGAAATTATTGACTGCGCGTTGATTTTGGCTGGTTGGATCAGGGTCACCATCAACATATGTTACTGAAGAGAAGAGGGTCATGTTAAAGGGACAGAGGCTGAAGTAACAAGACTGTGGCACTCCTGCAGACTAAATGATGGGATTTAGACGCTGGTTTGTTTGTGGTGGGGCTTTGGGTAAGCAAACGAGAGAAAATCAGATTGTGTGATCAGATTGAAAAAATTATTTTCAATTTTTACTGCCTGCAAAGTTTTAAATAGTTTTCACTCATGAGAATGCCTACTTTACTTACATAGCTGCAGCTCAAGCTGTCAATCACATCCTGTATGGCCTAATTTAGTTTGTATTTGCTAATATTACAACCTTGGCCAACATTTTGAGGGTTTCATTTTTCTTCACTTGTGGCATAGACATGAGTCTTGCTAGTGAAGTTAGTGGGTGTAAGAAAAAGATTTGCCTGTGTGACAGTTGCCTAGAAAGTTCATTGTCAGTAACACAGTGTTTGTTTTGTCCTAATTCGTAGAATGTAGCCCTGACCATGTGGGCCTACCAGGTGGTCCTCGATCAAAGACCCAAGATGGTGGTGTGATGGTAAGAATATTAACTATAAGAGATAACAGTCTTTCTATTAGCCCCACATTTCTTGCCCACAAACACCATGCCTGTCTTTTTCACCCTTAGGCACTGATCAGGCGACAGCGGGAGAGGGTCAAGAAGAGTGGCAACACTCAGTCAATGGGACTGAGCAAAGGAAGCAGGTTCAAAACATTAGCAAAGTTATCAACCTACCAATCATCCTGGGGGAAACATGAATGACTGTACCAACGTTCATGGGGATTCATCCTACAGTTGCCTGTTGTAGTAGATATTGAAAACTTTAACTTCATGAATGACCTGCTGGTGGCACAAGAAGAGTCAAGGGGTCAGCAAAATCCATAGGCATCCTCTGAGTATCATCGAGATCCATCCAAACTTTCATGGCAATAAATGAAGAGACTAAATGGGACCATCGTTTAAAATATGAACATTATGTAGTATTGAAGATTTAAAACCAGAGACTGAGACTATAAACACATTAGGAAATCGTTTACTGAGCTAATAAATCAAGTGAGAAGTAGGGACATTTTCACAGACTTCAATACAATCTGACTTCTTTTTGCCCCCTGATGGTCATTCGATAGAATGCAGGTTTAAGGCACCGAAGAATTGGCTTCACTTTTCAGCTCCAATGTCAACATGAACAGTCTAAGCAATAAATGTAATCTCTATAAGGCCTTCTATTTTAAAGGACCTTAATGACAAGAAAGAATATTTTAATCTATTAAAGGGAGTGAAATGTTAAAATAAATAGTGTTACCATCAGCAAATATTGGAATTTTACACTTAACATTTTTACCAATTCAAATATGAATGATTTTTTCCCCCATATTTACTTTTAAGGCACTATGGTTCCCGAGAGTCTGTGTCAATTCCAGTCGGAGCAATGGGAAGTCTAGATCTGAGTGCAGACAACAGCACTGTCATCAGGCCGGTCCACAGCTCCATTCTGGGGGAGAAGTATTGCTTTGAGGTAAATTTTGACTCCTTCAAGTTCCTTTGGGAGCATTATATGGTGCCCTCAATTGTGTTAAACAAAAGAAACTTCTTATCTAAGTGAGGCTCACAGCATCCTGACGGTTTCAATGGACTTACAGGTGATAAGCACTGAGAACACCCACTGCTTTGGCTGCTCCTCAGCTGCTGAGCGTGACCGTTGGATTGAGGACTTGAGACGGGCTGCCCAACCCAATAAGGTAAGCTTTGTTAATAATTTGTTCTAAAAATATTTCATACAAAATCTAAATGCTAATAAAAAGACCTAAAGGCATCAATCTTCACAGGATAACATTGAGCGCACAGAGAACTCCCTTTGTCTCTGGGTAAATGAAGCTAAGGATCTGCTGCCCAAACGGCGTTATTACTGTGAAGTACACCTGGATGGGACCCTGTTTGCCCGCACCAGCAGCCGAGCTGTTGGCAAGCCATCTAACCGCTCCAGCCTGGCAGGGGACAGCTCTACTGGGGCTTCAGGAGGCCTGGGAGCCAGTGGGGGTGTGGCTGGAGGGTGTCAGCTATTCTGGGGGGAATTCTTTGAGCTCGACAACCTGCCTTCTGTCTCCCAAATAACATTGCACC
The DNA here is from genome assembly GCA_038496675.1 of Rachycentron canadum. NCBI lineage: Eukaryota > Metazoa > Chordata > Actinopteri > Carangiformes > Rachycentridae > Rachycentron > Rachycentron canadum. The sequence continues at coordinate 23,670,616 of CM076650.1, read as the reverse complement.
TCTTCCGTGAAGAGGACCCCAAGAAAAAGCGTCACTCCCGAGATGAGTCCAGCATGCACCCGTTGGGCAGTGTGGCCATTCCTTTAGCTGATATCAGAGGGAGGACCTACCAGGAGAAGTGGTATCCAATCACTCCATACAAGGCCTCAGGCACGGCAGGGAGCAAAGAGCTGCTGGGGCCACAGGCGTCACTCCGCATCAAAGCCCGTCTTCAGAATCTGCAGGTGTTGCCAATGGAGAAATACAAAGAGTTTGCTGAGTATGTAACAGTGGATTATGTGGAAATGTGCAGAAGTCTGGAGCCACTTCTTAATGTCAAGGAGAAGGAAGAGCTGGCAGGAGCCCTGGTCCACGTACTGCAGAGTATCGGCAAGGCCAAGGTGAATAATGAATTGCATCATAATTTTTTTAAATCAGTTGGAAAATATCACTCACAATCAATAAAAAACACCATATAATAATAATCATATTAATATTAATATTAAAACAGAACAATAACATGAATTTTTTAACTCATCATGCATATGCTTCAGGAGTTCCTCATTGATTTGGGTGGTGCAGAAGTGGAGCGTCTCGGAGAGAAGGAGGCACTTATCTTCAGAGAGAACACACTGGCCACTAAAGCCATAGATGAATACATGAAGCTTGTTGGCCAGAAGTACCTCATTGACACACTAGGTGGGGTAAAAAAGATGGCTTCCTGTAATTGGCATCAGTTCATGCTCTCTTTTTGCCAAACCTTGTGCTTTTCTATATCACTGCAGGAAACTTTATCACACGTCTTTATGCCTCGGTGGAGAACTGTGAAGTTGATCCCCGTAAATGCCCAGCCTCTGACCTGTCAAACAACCAAAAGCACTTGAGGGAAGCCTGTGAGGAGGTGGTGCAGAAGATTATTGAGATCCATGGGTGAGAGCAGAGAGTGTGTCATGTAAAGAGACTTAAAATAACAAATGATAAATGTTTAGGCCAGCAGTATGGAGTGGAATTCACATAGCTGATGCTTGACATGTTTTTTGTTTTCAGACACTTTCCTGAAGAGTTAAACAAGATTTTCTCCAGCTGGGTGGAGCTGTGTGAAGACCAGGGCAGACCAGAGATTGGCCAGCGTCTGATCTCTGCTTCCCTCTTCCTTCGCTTCTTATGTCCTGCTATCCTCAGTCCTTCTCTTTTTGGGCTGACACAACCTTATCCAGAGCCAAACACCCTGCGTACCCTCACCTTAACTGCCAAAGTCGTCCAGAATTTGGCCAACTTCACCCTGTGAGCTGATTTTTTAATTAAAAATATGTATTCTAGGAATGAGGATGAAGCCATCTTCTTCTTTTCATGTAAGCGATGCAAGTAAGGTCAATCTTTTGTTCTTATTCAGGTTTGGTGAGAAGGAAGAGTACATGCTCTTCATGAATGAATTCCTGCAGCAGCACTGGGATGGAATGAGGGGTTTCCTACAAACAGTGTCCAGCCTAGACACTGAAATCCCAATGACTTCATTTGATGGCTATGTGGATCTGCCTCTGCGCTTGGCTGTGCTCCATGGACTGTTGGTAGACATCATCTATCAGAGAGACCAGGTATGATGAAAAACCAATGGGTCCACTTTGGTAGTTAGTTGTAAAGCTAAGCACTTATATGTACTAGAACTTAAACAACCTCTAATGAAAATACATATTACATTATGGACAAACTAAGCAGTTAACACCATAACTGTAAACAAATGAACCAATGACAACTCAACTCAACTTGTGGGGACAATGAACTTGAAACCTTGTCAGTAGAGAGCTAGAGTAAGCACACTGTGTCAGCCACTGCCAATTACAAGCTAACAAACAACATAAACACATAAATACACTAATCCGTCTTCTAGTCGCTGATTTTGGTGTAAAACAAACTCATCGATAACTCCTGTGTCTGAGCCTGGCTGAGGTTCAAATGTGTGGCTGGATCTCTTTGATGTTTCTTCTCATGCTATCCATCTTGATAGACACTGCTTTGATACTTCTTTAGATTGCGTTGTAGTGTTGTAAACATGAAAATTGTCGTAAATAGTTGTGTAAAAGAATGAAGAAAGGGAGCTGAAGAGAGAAGTGGAAATCGTGCTTACTCTCCCACCCCCACATACTGTTACTGCATGCAGTGGGTGTAACTGTTTGTTGAATTGTCAGACATAGCTGTTTGAAAGGTATCGAGGATGGGGTTTCCAAATCTATCTGACCTCCCTACAAGCAGTTTTGAAGAATGATACAGGCTCATTAACGCTTATGCTTTAATCTGGTGTGGCCAAAAAAGTTGTGTAGACCTAGAGCTCTCTAGAGTCTATCAGGCAAATTTGACTGTACCTGTTTGGTTTATAGGGTGTACCAAACAAACAAATACACATTGTACAACACCATCACACCCTGTTGCCTCACAGCATAAAGGTTCTGGGTTCAAACTGTATTCAGAGGTATTCTGGCTTCCTCCCACAGTCCAAAGACATTAGGTTAATTGGTGACTCTAAATTGCCTGTCGGTGTGAGTGTGAGTGTGGATGCTTATATGTCTCTAAATCTCAGCCCTGCAAAATCTGGCGACTTATCCACGGTATACCCCGCCCTCACCTAATATGTCATCTGACATTGGCTCCAACAACCCTACAACCGGCATTTCAATCTGCCAGACCAATCTACAGATCTGAATTTATGTTTTGTTTGCCTGTACAGTATTCATTAATGCCATCTTTCTTATCCAAGAAGGATAAGAAACACAGAATACTGGTGCCTTGTTTGATGTCACTAAAAGAGGTCTAACGTGCAGCTTGTTTCTTCCTCAGGCCACAATTGACAAGCTGCACCCTCTGCCTTCAATTCTGAACGAGATTACGGAGTCACTCGGCCCTGATGCAACTCGGATCATAGTTAGTAGGTATGTTGATGACCAATATCTTATTTGACTTCAGTAACATGTTTTATTATAAACCTAAACCTGGTGTAGTTACCTATTACTTAAATGTACTCTTTCTTGCAGCCAAATGGGACAAGCCAAGCCAGTGTATGTTCCTCCAAAAGACTTGAGCAAGTATAGCCCTCACCAATCATCCCTCCAGCAGCTTCCTGTAGATGCCAAAGGCCTACGAGAAGCGTATGACATTTGTATATGCATTACTGGGTTTGGTCAATGGTGCTTTTCAGGTGTCAATAACCATGCAGGTGATGTCTGGTAGGTCAGACTTCCTTAGATGATAGACTTCCAGCTACTGTATGTCCTCCAGATCCTGTTGGAAAAACCAGGGGTACTCCCAAGCCAGATGGTATATGTTTTCCCTTTAGCAGATACTGTGGTCTCTTTTAAGATGTTTCAGTTCTTCATCCATTCCAGTCACATATTGTCCACATTCTTATTTTTCCAGTCACTTCTCAGAAGTCATGATTTTGTTTTGTGTTGTTAAAACTAAACCAGCTGGTAGTATCAGTGTAAGGATTTGTTTATTCTCCAGAATAATTTGATTGAATATGTGGATAATAGCACATATTATAAGATAGTCTTTCCTAGAAAGCATTCCTCATTTTGCATCCAGCTATATGAATAGCTCTGTCACATTATTAGTAGACAACACCAGTTGGAAGATATCCTTTGCTCAGTTCAGGATATAAACATATTGTACAGTACACATATAGAATGGCTTAACCTGCTAAAATGATTTGCAGATTTTTCTAATGCCATAATTTGATGTACGGCACTTAATCAAAACATTTCTTCATGCAATAGGGACAGCAGGCCTCGGAGGAGCATGAGAGAGCGGAAGCCAGTCGCTAGAACTCAGAGTGCTCCACACAGACGTCCCGGTCATGCGAAACATAACTTAAAGAGGCAGACAAGTTCTGAGGCTCTGCCAACGCCTGACCCTGAACAAAGGACTGAGAAGGACCTGCCACTTATCTCACCACCAAAACATGTGAGTGCAAAGAGGTGAATCTGTGAACTCAGCTATTTTGGGTACTGTGCTCAGCAGGTTATGTGCTCATGCCACTGAAATAAATGCTTTTTTCTAGTTGTTTATAATGAAATATTGTGTGTTTAGTAATTCACAATGAACATATTTTTGATATTAATGTGAACTCAGAGATGCATGCATGGCATCCTCTAGTTGATTAGAAGGAATCGTGTAAAATCTTTCATCTTGTCTCAGAGTCCTAGCATCAAACGTCCACCAGCAATAGTTCCCTGGATCAAAGACATCCACAACAGAGAGTCCAATGAGATGAAGATTGAGAATGCAGAGTTCAACTTACTGGATAGGGTATGTCAGACACACTACCCACTAAAGTGATAAATAACTAATTCTGGCTGTACAGTGTCTGATTTCATTATCACTTCATAAAATGCCAACTGTAATTTACACACCAGCATGCTCAAGAGCTGTCAGAGCTTCGTCTGGGGATTGAGCAAGTGACAGAGCGTGAACTTGACATGGCAAAACGTCTGGAGGATTTCATCAACCAAAGCCAGGACCAGAATGCAATGCTGCAGACTGAGGTGAATGAGCTGCGGAATCTGCTGGCTGTGCGAGAAGAACAGCTTGCCAGCGCCACCTTCAGGTAACAGTGAGCAGTTGAACAGTAATTTGTCCACTCCATTTGCAAATGTATTAAGTATTCAAACCAATTACATTTTGCCTGCATTTATTTGTGTATATGATAGAGAATACACATATATTCTCTCTGTATATGCTTCATGTTCACCCTCACACTTTATAATTTAAGATTAATGATGCTGTTGACTACGTCTTTTAGATATGGTGCAGAGAGCAGTAGGCTTGGCTGCATTTGAATTGTTATTACGATTTGTCAGTTCCATATTATCTATAACTGAAGTGTTCTCTTCTTATATATATGTGTGTATATCTTGTATTTGTGTCACAGGCTGGGAGTGATTGAAGAAGAAAGGGAGGAGGATGAAAGGAAGCTGAGTGTTGCCATAGCAGCAGCTGAGCGGATGAATGTACTGGTAAGAAAAACTGACCAATCCCACTTTTAACCCAACTTTATGTTAAAGGGGCATATCTGCGTGTCAGTCAAAACTGCACTGAATTTTGTAGAACCATTACACACTAAGTGTGCAGTATTTAATTAGACAGATGAATGAGATGAATGAAACATATTGATATTGATTTTTCTAGGAGGAGCAGTTTGCAGGCCTGCTGAAGGACCTTCACCAGCTCAGTGAGGCCTACAACAGTGGCCAAAACAACACACAGCACCCTGAAAAACCACAAGTTAACAGCAACTGAACCCTAATAGCGTCAGCCTAACAGTTTTGTATGTATACATAAAGTATATGGAGTTGATGTGGAAACCACTGCCTGAAGTTGCAATTTAGGGTTCCTAATGGTGATAGAAGTTTATTCTGTAAAAATATTCAAAATGGATGTAAATGAACTCCAACTTGGGTGAACATGAAATCTAGATAATTTGTCTGCATTTCAGCTTTTACTATATCTCAGCTACAAATGCATTTGACTTTAAAACCTCTATGATCAATAAAAGAAATAAAACCTGAAGCTATCCTCTCTGTGTATTGTCATTAGAAGTGCAACAGCAGATGTATATTTACTCAAATACTCATGTATAGCTTTCAGGTGATTTGAGGAAGCCTATTTTAAGAGATTTATCATTATAAGCTGATTCCACTACATGCCAGAGGTAAATGTACTTTATACTCCACTACATCTATTTGGCAGCAGTAATTAATTTGCAAATTAAATAAATAAAAAAAAATAAAATTTTCTATGAAAACATGTTACATAATCTTATAAAATGTGGATCACTGATCATCTTTAAATTATATAAAAGTCTTGTACCAATCTAAGATGCCAAAATTAGTTATTTTCCCCACCTGCATCGTTAAATGCTTCTTACCCATGAGCGAATGAATAAATAAATAATAATAATAATAAAAACTGTCATGTGACACTTTTAAGTTGACCTCCATAAGGTAAAAATAGCCCATCACTTTAAAGCTCAACCATGATAACTTGGTGCATTCTGTTGTATTTTTCTTTTACTCTTTATTCCCCCTCCCCCTTTACTTCAACTATCAGTTCACCTGCAGACTCCACAGAGCTAACATTACTTCTCAAGGAAAAACTGCAAATCCGCAATTAAAAGCATCAAAACATTGATTGTTAGGGAACCAACCCGTCAGTGAACGCAGCACATAAGTACTCTATAGCTAGTTTTTTTTAGCTAGCTTTGAATTTGTTGTTTTCAACTGCAGACAGTAGTTAGATTATTCAAAACTTACTAATAACAGTAAAAAATTGTTGAAGAAAGTGATGAAACTCAGCTTATTCTTGATATTAGCTGATAGTTAAAACAGTTACAATTAAGTATCAATACCGTAACGTCAAAAAGCAGATTTAACATTTTCCTGAACTAAAAGTACAGCAACGTCTCTTAGAATTAAAAGTACTTAACTCTTATTTTAAAGTTTTATGTCCTTATACAATTATTATATATTACTGGATAGTTCAATCTTTAACAATGCAGCCTATTTTGCTCACATGTTAAATAACCTACACTAAAACTTAATGTCACTAGTAACTTAAGCAGTCAGACAGTCACTTGGTACTTTTATCCCTGATGCTGTTCCCAGTAAAAGTGTCTTGAAAGCAGCTTCCTGTCACTGTCACAGGAGCTCAGTAAGAAAGCCTGACAATTCAAGTGAGGACACCTGAGGATAGGTCTGAGAGCAGAGTTTCAACGAGTTATAGGTGGTTGAAACTATACAACTGATGCCTCCACCTCTAGCCGCTCCTTCCCCTTCACCTCCAATCTATGACCATGGTGGGTGCAGCCCCCAAGGAGCAGCTCCCCACAGGTTTGAGCAGTCAGTCCTTTACCGGGAGCCACTGTATGAGCAAGAGGTCATGCAATCAGGTCACCGGTACAGCCGAGCATGTGCTTACAGCCAGTGACAGGGAAGATACGGAGAATAGGTGAGAGATAGATTCATAATCATTTGACCGTCAAAAAGATACTTATTAATGGTTGAAGTGTAGATCAACAGAGGGACAGAAAAGGTATGTATTGAGTCATGTAACAGTACTGTGAGGCTCTGCTTATCAATAAGCTCAATAACCACCAATTAGTCATAATTCAGGAGTAATACTTGATGGTGTACTCGGTGAAGCAAAAAAAGTTTTTATATCGATGTGAGTAGATATGAAGCAGGTGTCATGTTATGATACTGGATTTCTGACAGCAGTCCCTTTACTGAAAGCTGACGTGTTATTCAGTTAACTCTCATAAAAATGTACCTTTGTAGCCACATGTGAACTGTAGGTTTTTGATTTCTGCTCACTAAAACTGGGTTTTAAAACTCAAACCTTCAGTACAAACAATCCCAGACTGGTCAAACTTGAATATTATTATTTTATTATTATTTTTTCTCCACTACACTTAAAAGACAAATATTGTACTTTTGACTCCACTACATTTTTGAAGTATGAAGTACTTGTCTCTGTGAGGCAGAGCTTTTAGTCAGCTGATTAAATTTCTTTTTATATTGAAAATGTGATAGACCATACGCTGTGTTGAAAAGAATAATAACAATAACAGTCAACTCCCCCATTGTCAGTCATGTTATGCTGCTGCATTTTTGAACAGCTCAGTTTGAACCTGGCAGAGGCCAAACAATGGCAACATTGGATAAAGATGAAGCAGAAGATTCTTCACCAGAGCAGCATGGCCTTTCTAAGTTCCTGTTTACTTTGACCAAACTTCAACATTGCCTAAAAAAAGAAATATGAAAACAACAATAGCTGTTCTTTTGTTCATACTGTTGGGTTTTTATGAAAATTTCTACAGGCTTCAAAGCACATCCTACAAGCTATTTATTCTACAGGCCAGTCACTTCATTCAGTAGGTTGAGTTATGTTGAGGTTATGTTCTTTAAATGCACTGTGGAAAAATACAATAATGAATTAATATTAAGAAAAAAGTACTTTTGTGTTCTTAAGTATTATTAAAATCAAGTACTTTAACTCAAGTAAAAATTTGACTGAACAGCCTTTACTTGTATTGGAGTAATATTTGACCAGGAGGGTCAATACTTTGACTCAAGTAAGTTAGTAAGTTAAGTAAGTTGTGTACTTTGTCCATCTCTATGTGTGTACCTATATGCAAGACATGCGATTGCATGTCCATATGATTTAGTTGTCGTGACATTTTTCATGATGATAAAGAGATCTTCCTTTTTGTATTTAGAATATGGGAAATAACTAATAAGAAGCTGTATGACCATAGAGCAACGCCCTTAGCTTTTGGACTGTTTCACAAAGGTCACTTTTTTAACAAAAACTTTGATTAATTAAACATTTAACTCGTGATATAAAACAATCCCACGACACAGAATAAAAATAAAATAAGAAAATGAAAATCCAGGATATCAGACGTTTGTCGAGCCACGCCCCCTCCGACCTGAAGCGCGATGACGTGATCAAACGCTTGATATCAACTGTTCATTTTACTTCATCATCTCACACCAACCGTCGACTCGGACCCTGTTTGCTTCACGTTTGAGGACTCAAGGTATTGTTGGACGTTCATCCTGAATATACTGTATCATTTTACTTGTCGGAACCTGGTCCGTGTATTTAAATTTGTGGTTTCACATTTTGAGCGTTAGTCTCGGGCGTCGCGCTTAATGTTCAAACCTTTAAAAACGTTTGTTTACTCTTTACCCTGACACTTTACGCTGCTATTTAACATTGCTAATACATGTAAATACAATAAAAAAAGAAATTTAAACGGCATTTTATTTTGGGAACGAATCGAAACGCTTTAGTTTCGTTTTCGTGCACTTCACAAGTTAGGTTTCGTTTCTCCCCGCAGCCTCGTCCGAGCTGCCATCATGGCCGAAGTGGGGGAGTGTGAGTTTTCTCTGATGAGTCTGGAGGATGAGCTGACCTGCAGCATCTGTCTGAGCACCTTTGAATGTCCGGTGACCATCCCCTGCGGACACAACTTCTGCCAGGACTGTCTCCTCGCCACCTGGAAGGAGACCTACAGCTGTCCCCAGTGTCGGACCCACTTCCCCACCAAACCGGAGCTGAAGAAAAACACGGTCCTCAGCACCGTGGTGGAGACTTTCACCTTGAGGTCGAACAAGAGCGAGGTCAGCCAGATCAAAGAGGAGAAACTAGCCGAGCAGAAGAATGTCATACGCTGTGACACATGTATGGAAGCTGACGCCTCCCAGACCTGCCTCACCTGTATGGCCTCTTTCTGCGAGGAGCACCTGCGTCCTCACCGGGAAAATCCGGTTTTCCGTCTCCACCAGCTGGGTGAACCTATCGGTGACCTGTCGGAGCGCATCTGTCCGGACCACCACAAGCTGATGGAGCTGTTCTGCAGCCAACATGGCCGTTCAATCTGCAGCCTCTGCCTGCAGCATGTGCACAAAGGCTGCTCCTTCACCTCCCCGGAGGAGCAGCGGAGCCTCAAAGAGGTCTGCGTGAGCAATTGAAGCTTATTTATTGGTGGTATCTATCGAAACAGATCATTTGAGTGTAATTTTAAGTGTGTAAGTGTTGGAAGATTCCCCTCTGGGACCTTTATCCCCATCCCAAAATAGGAGTGAATGTAATTTGCTTGTGGTGCTCACAGCATTGACAATTATACTTCTTGAAAACCAATAACACGTTGACCTTCAGGTACAGAGTTATTTAATCTGCCTAACACGAAGAACAAGCCATCACAGTTTTCGTATGGGTAATGTATTTAGTAGAAAGTTGCTCCAATAAAACTCATTCTCAGATAAAACTGGGCAGGAGACAATGTTGTGAGAACTTGTTGGGATGTCATTTGTGGATGAGATTTGTTATGGAGGTGATGCAGTTTTTGAAGGATTTACCTTTTGTGGGAACATGCTTGATAAACTGAGCATAACCACCCTGTTTCCTTTAAAAGAAAACCCACATTAGTGAAAAATCAAGAGTCAGTCAAAAGTTGGCATTTAACCCAATAATGTGTCTCTATAAAGCAGGACTATGTTGAAAATGGACCATGAGCCTCTGTGGACTGTGTGGTTATTTTTGAATAAATTAAACGTATCATGTTTGTCTGTTTGTAGTCTGACCTGAGAAACAAATTGGAAATGCTGGATGGGAAGATTAAGAAGAATGAGACTGTTTTATGTCAAATGAGGGATATGCAAAACAAGTTAAAGGTAAGTATGAACATTTTTTTTTTTTGAGATACTGTATTCAATCCACATAAGCAGTAACTCCTGGGGACTTGAGTGACCTGAAAGCTCAAAAGTTTACATGATTACATCATGTCTTTCTATCCTAACCTAAAGGCTATATACATG